>JARQOD010000001.1:393337545-393472535 GCA_033576555.1 Oophaga sylvatica
TACAGAGAGACTCCATCAGCTGCGACATGAACTGGGTCCCTCGGTCGGTGAGCATTTCCTGTGGAAACCCCACTCTGGAGAAAATCTCCAGTAAGGCAGTGGCCACTTTGTTGGCCCGAATGGACAACAAAGCTACCGCCTCCGGATACCGGGTGGCATAGTCCACTACCGTTAGTATGAAGCGTTTCCCGGAGCGGCTGGGAGTGGACAGAGGTCCAATGAGATCCACAGCCACCCTCGAGAAATGCTCTTTGATGATGGGCAGAGTTACCAGTGGGGCTTTGGGGCGCCGCCCCGCCTTCCCCACCCTCTGACAGGTGTCACACGAACGACAGTAGGCTATCACCTCGGTCCTCATTCCAGGCCAGTAGAAATGCTGAGCTAGCCTGGCCCTGGTTTTAGCGATCCCTAGGTGTCCGGCCATGGGAATCTTGTGTGCAATCCGCAAAAATTCCGCCCTGAACGGATAGGGTACCACTAACTGTCGGTTCCTGGGCCACACCTCCGGTGAACCCTGCTGGACCGTTACCCAGTACAGCCGTCCCTGATCCCAGACCACTTGCTCGCGGTCGGACTCCAGGGGAGGCTGTGCCGCCTGCTCCTTGAGAGTTTTCAGGCTAGCGTCAGCTTCCAACGCTGCCTGAAATCCCTGACTTGATGTGGCAAAATTGATGAAACTGCCACATCCTCTGTCAGTTCCCTGGGATCTGTCTCCTGGCCACTGTCTGACTCGGCAGCCACTTGGTCGGAGAAGGGGAAACCGTCGGACCTCCGCGAGGCTCCTTGGGCTTTGGCGCTCCCACTCCTGGTAACAGCGGCCACGACCGCGGAGACCACGGGTAGCGCCTGCTTCCCCTCGCCCCCTGACCAAGTCGCCGGGTCAGGCAGACTTCCCTGGCCTCCTGACATCCCGGATGTGGGGAACTCCTGCCCTGGGGTCTTACCTGGTGGCTCCTCTCCCGGGATGCCCCCTCCCCCCATGGCCTGTTCCTCCTTCTGCAGGCTGGATTCAGTTAGGGGCCCTATACTGCCCATAGCAGCCCCTCCCTAAACCTCTGAGCTCTCCCCTGCAGCCTCCTCACCTGTCCTCACTGTAAGCCCTGTGTGTGTAGTATCAGTGCATGGGTTACCATCAGGTTTCACTCCCTCCTCCACTGTTGGAGGCACATTCAATACATTAACATTAGCATTCACAGTAGAGTCATGACATTCTTGGGGAGCCGAACTTGGGGGTTCAGTGGCCACATACTGGGACACTAGCCGCCCCAAATCGGTCCCAAGCAACACATTGGCAGGAATATTTGGCGTTACTTCCACCTCCTGCATCCCCCTCCCGGCGCCCCAGTCCAAATACACCTTTGCGAAGGGCAGCGCCGGTTCAACGCCTCCAATTCCAGAGATGGAGAGGGTCTTCCCAGGCACCAAGTCTTGAGGGGACACCACCTCAAGACTTACCAGGGTTCGTTGAGCGCCTGTGTCCCGCAGTCCCATGACCGCTGAGTAGCCGATGGTGACGGGTTGGTAATTGTCCAGGGACCTCCCACCACCCCCTCCCACACACAAAACAGTGGACGGTTTCTGGGACAGGGATGGGGCCTTATGGCGCTGGGGATATGCAGCCTTAAAGTGTCCTGGCTGGTTGCAATGATGACAACGCCTGGGTTCTGTTCCTGGCCTGGAGAGGGCAGCAGGGGGGTACACCCCTTGCACTCTGGGGGCTGGACATGAGGCCGGGGCAGGATTGGGCTTACCTCCTCTCCAGGTGCTGCTGGCAGGCTTCTTCGTCTGCCAGGGCGGCTGTAGCAGACGCCCCCTTTGGTTTCCGTTCACGGAGGAACTGCTGGAGGTCCTCTGGGCAGTTCCACAAGAACTGCTCTGTGACGAACAGTTCTTGGACCTCCAGGCTGGTGGTGAGCTCTAGACCCGAGGTCCAGTGCTCCGCAGCTCTCAGCAGTGCCCGCATGTGGTCGGTCCAGGTGTCCTTTGAACCCCGCTGCAGGCTCCTGAACTTCCTGCGGTATGACTCCGGGGTGAGGTTGTAGTGCTGGATCAGGGCCCGTTTGATGCTGTTGTAGTCCTGCTCTTCCCCGGCAGGTAAGTCCCCCAAAACTACCAGGGACTTACCCCTCAAACGGTGGGTCAGGTACCTTGCCCACTGATCCAGGGCCAGATGATGTTGGAGGCAGGTCCTCTCAAAGGCCAGCAGAAAGGAATCCAGGTCTGCATCCTTTTCCAGCAAGGGAAAGTCCTCCGCCTGGACCTTGGAAGCCTTGGTCTCCGGTTGGGCTGGAGCATCCAGCGGGAGCCCGTGCTGAGCCATCTCCAGTCGGTGCCGGCGCTCCGCAACTTCACGGTGCTCCACAGTCTGCAGCACACGTTCTACATGCTCACGCTCTGCCGCCGCTTGCTCACGCTCTGCCGCTTTCTCTGCTGCACCAGGAGTCTGTCATGGGTGGCGTCATTACCAGCCTCGAGCTGTGCCATAGCCGCTTGGAAAAGGGCCTCCGATCTGGACAGGCTGGGATGGGCAGGGGGTAGACAGTCCACTGCGGGACTGAGCAGAGGGGTCTGGCTCCTTGGGGAGCCCTGGCTGAGCTCCCCTCGCCTTCATCGGTATCAAACCCCTCATAGACCACAGCATTGGCCTCCCCCTTTGCCTTACTCCTGGTGCCTTCCCCCATCTTGGGAACCTTTGATTACCGACACAGTTGCAACCCTGACCTTGCACACAACTTATTATATTTACACTCTGACCATCTAGTGCTGGGCTGACCTTAAGACCCCAGCAGTGAAAGTTACCACTGGTAGTCTTTAGTGTCTGGGAGTAGGGGTCCCACGCACACTATTACTCTGATCCCACCACTGCCACCAAATGTGAACACCCGTCCTTCCACGTCACCAATGTGATGTAACTCCACAGGCACAGCTCTCCGGCGCCCCCTTTGTCTCTCAGGTCAGTAAGGGAACTGCACCTAGAGCAAATGGCTGCCGGGGAGGGTGTCCTGTTACCCACTGGGTATTCTAGGATTCGTGATCAGAGTAAAAGCATCAGCCCAAGATTAATTTTATGGTTTAATTGCCTTAAGGGCGCACTAGATAATTACAGAAATATACAGTAGCTATACAACGGAATTACAGTGGATTTGCAGTCAGAGTAAAATACAACAATAATGGTACAAGGCTTAGAGGTATTAGCTAGATGTCAATATTACCAGGTTGTACGGGCATGTGGAGGCAAGGAGCTCTGCGATCCACAGGTGAAAGTCTTAGTTGCTGGACAGTCCCCCAAAACGTGTACCGCTGCTCCCTTGGCAGATCTGTCCCTTGGTCCTTAGTTCTCCATGGTCTTGCTTCTGTGAGAATGGATCTAGTCTGCCAATAGCTCACAGTTCCTAAACCTGCTAGGTCCCTCCCCTCGGTGTCCGAGGGTGGGATGATAATCTCCACCCTTAGCCCCCTACAGAATTTATTCCCAATACCTAATAAAGGAGTTAACTTTCTCCAGGACGATCGGATCAGGACACGAGAGGTACCTGCGGATGCAGTATGTTTTGCCTGTCGCGTGGAGATCAAACCTGGCCCAATTGGGTCTCTTTGCAGTGCCAATGTCTATATCTCAGACCCCGAGCCATCACCGACTCAGGAGCTGCACCATCAGATGCCCGAGGTCCGCAGGGTCACGCAGATATTTTTTATGAGTTTGTACCTAGAAAGATGTGCTCATAATTCATAATCCTAGAACGGAGCCATCATGGCTGGGAGACACAATAGATGTGTTTTCTGTGTCTAGCTGGCAGGTATAATCTCATTGAATCCTCAAGCTTTGAAGTACTGTTCTGGCCTGGCCTACTTAGCATACTAACAGTCCTGGCTATTCACATTGAGCAGTAAATCCGGTCTTGAGTCGAATCTACTTAGCATACTAATAGACCTTTTCATTCGCAGTGGAGACCAAACTGTTATGTACGGTAGCTGAGGAGGACAGGAATAACAGCAGGGCAGCCGAACACCTGAGATGTTGGTAACTAATGGGTTGCAGAAACCTGAACTAACCACACAACTATAGGGAGAGTTCCTACGTTGATCCTAGACGCCTCGTCACAGCCTGAGAGCTAGCTATACCTAAAGATAGAAACAGGAAAGCTAACTGCCCCGGAGTAGAGCCCCAAAGGAATAGGCAGCCCCCAAACATATAATGGCGGTTAGACAAGATGAAAACACAAACGCAGGCAGAAAACAGATTGAGCAAACGCTGGGGCCACAAGCTGACTAAATAGGAAAGGACAGAAAAGATTACTTTCTGCAACCCAGAAAACCCTACAAAAATCCAACAATGCTGATTACAAAAATACTGAGATCACACGATCTCGCCACCCACTAAATTAGATCTCAGTGTGAACAAAACCAAGCTGCAGCCGCTGAAAAAGCAGGAAAAAGCAAATGAAAAAACAACAGAGGCTACAGACAAACTGTGAGGAGCTCAGGCCCCAGGAGGGGACCCAGCTGTCCTCCACAAATGTGCAGAAAACAATGCAAATAGCAAGCACAAAAATAAAAGCAGAAAATATCTTATCTGATAGCAGAAGATGCAGGCAAGACTCAGCAAACTTCCAAATGAACCAGGAAAAACAACTGAGACAAGAACAATTGATCACCGGCAACCATCATGGGAGGGAACCTCCCTTATATCAGACCAGTCCGTGATCACAGATTTCCATTCCTCGCTGAAAGGTTCAGTACTGTCTGTAACCACCAGAGGGAGCCTCTGCTCAGAAACCATCTCTAACACATTCATAACAGTACCCCCCCCCCTTGAGGAGGGGTCACCGAACCCTCACTTGTGCAACCAGGTCGATCAGGATGAGCTCAGTGATAGGCACTGATCAGTCTCCTAGCATGGATGTCCGAAGCAAACACCCAAGAATTGTCCTCCTGACCATAACCTCTCCACTTAACCAAATACTGGAGTTTCTGTCTAGAAAAACGAGAATCCAATATTTTATCAACCACATACTCCAGATTGCCCTCAACCAAAACAGGGTCAGGAGGCGCAGCCATAGGAACCATAGGCTCGACAAACCTATTCAATAAGGACTTGTGGAACACGTTATGGATCTTAAATGTCCCTGGAGGAAGCAAACGGAAGGAAACAGGATTAAGAATCTCCATGATCTTATAAGGTCCAATGAACCTAGGCTTAAACTTTGGAGATGCAACCCTCATAGGGATATTTCTTGAGGACAACCAAACCAAGTCCCCCACTTTAAACCGAGGACCATCAGTCCTATGCCGTTGGCAAACCGTTGGGCCTTCTCCTGAGAGAGAGACAACCTCTCTACTACCTGGTCCCAAATCTGCTGCATTCGCTCCACAACAGAGTCAACACCCGGACAGACAGAAGCCTCCGCCTGTCCCGAAGAAAATCGAGGGTGAAACCCAAAATTGCAGAAAAATGGAGACATCAAGGTGGCAGAGCTAGCCCTATTATTAAGAGCAAACTCAGCCAAAGGCAAAAAAGAGACCCAGTCATCTTGATCAGCAGACACAAAACATCTCAAATAAGTCTCCAAGTTCTGGTTTGTTCTCTTGGTTTGTCCATTGGTCTGAGGATGAAAAGCAGAGGAGAAAGATAATTGAACACCAAGTTTAGAACTAAATGTCCTCCAAAATCTGGAAACAAACTGGATTCCTCTGTCAGACACAATGTTCTCGGGAATGCCATGTAACCGAACCACGTGCTGAAGGAACAAAGGCACCAATTCGCAGGAGGAAGGTAACTTAGATAATGGCACAAGATTTATCATCTTGGAAAACCTATCACAGATTACCCAGATAACAGTCATTCTCTGAGAAACAGGGAGGTCGGAAATAAAATCCATAGAGATATGGGTCCATGGCCTCTTGGCACAGGTAATGGCATTAACAAACCACTAGAGCGAGAGCAAGGCTTGGAGCGAGAGCTAGTCCCACAGGACTGCACAAATTCCCTGACGTCATGAGACAAAGTAGGCCACCAAAAGGACCGACTCACCAAGACTCTGGTACCAAAAATCCCGGGATGACCAGCCAACGTGGAACAATGAATCTCAGACATCACACTCTTCTTCCACTGGTCTGGGACAAACAATTTCCCAATAGGGCAGCGCTCAGGTTTATCCTCCTGACACCCTTCCAGAGCCAGTCTCAAATTGGGCGAGATGGCAGAAAGAACTACACCCTCTTTCAAAATAACAGTAGGATCAGATAACTCAGGAGAGTCCGCAAAGAAACTCCTCGAGAGGGCATCCGCCTTAACATTCTTAGTGCCAGGAAGAAAAGAAACCACAAAATTAAAACGTGTGAAAAACAAGGCCCACCTGGCCTGTCTAGGATTAAGTCGCTTGGCTGATTCGAGATAAACCAGATTCTTATGGTCCGTGAGGACCATCACCTGATGTTTGGCTCCTTCCAGCCAATGTCTCCACTCTTCAAAGGCCCACTTCATGGCCAATAACTCCCGATTACCCACGTCATAATTACGTTCAGTTGGAGAAAATTTTCGAGAGAAAAAGGCACAAGGGTTACTCTTAGAGGTCTCTGGATCTCTTTGGGACAAAACGGCACCTGCCCCAATTTCAGAGGCATCAACCTTCACCTGAAACAGTAGAGAAACATCAGGCTGCCATAGAACAGGAGCAGAAGTGAATCTCTGCTTAAGTTCCTGAAACGCAGAGATTGCCTCAGGAGGCCAATTCACCACATCAGAACCCTTTTTGGTCAAATCAGTCAATGGTTTAACCATACCGGAGAAATTACCAATAAATTTACGATAAAAATTGGCAAAACCAAAAAATCTCTGATGAACCTTTAATGGAGTAGGTTGGACCCAATCACAGATGGCCTGAACCTTGACCGGGTCCATTTCAATAACAGATGGAGACAAAATGAATCCCAGAAATGAGACCTTCTGTATGCCAAAAAGACACTTTGATCCCTTCACATACAGTGCATTCTCTCTCAAAATCTGGAACACAGTCCGAACATGTTTCACATGAGAGTCCCAGTCATTGGAAAAAATCAAGATATCATCCAAATAAACAATCATAAATTTATCCACAAAATCCCTGAAAATATCATTCATGAAGGATTGGAAGACGGCAGGAGCATTAGTGAGCCCAAAGGGCATCACTAGGTACTCAAAATGCCCCTCTGGGGTATTAAACGCCGTATTCCATTCATCCCCGTGCTTAATGCGAATAAGGTTATACGCCCCCCTGAGGTCAAGCTTGGTAAACCAACTAGCACTTTTCACCCTGGAAAACAGGTCAGAAATCAAGGGTAACGGATATTGATACTTCACAGTGATCTTATTCAAGAGACGATAATCAATACACGGCCTCAATGAACCATCCTTTTTGGCCACAAAGAAAAAACCGGCACCCAAGGGTGAAGAGGATGGTCTGATATGACCCTTCTCCAATGACTCCTTGATATAAGATCGCATAGCATCGTGTTCAGGTACAGACAAGTTAAAAAGGCTACCTTTAGGAAATTTACCACCAGGCACTAATTCAATAGTGCAATCATAGCTCCTGTGAGGGGGCAAGGATGCAGATTTACTTTCACTAAATACATCCGAAAAATCAGTCAAAAAGTCAGGAACATCCTGAGACTGGGGAGAAGCAGAAAAAACAGGAGTGTCGGCATTAACACATTGGCAGCCCCAACTGGTCACGGACACAGATTTCCAATCCAAAACAGGATTATGAGACTGTAACCAAGGGAAACCTAGTACAATAATGTCATGCAGATTATACAGCACCAGAAATTTGCAACTCTCCTGATGATCTGGTTCAACCCTCATTATCACCTGAGTAGAAAACTGGGGTTTATTCTCCGCCAAAGGGGTAGAATCAATGCCCAGTAGGGGAATAGACTTCCGCAGGGGTATCATGGGAAACCCACAATGTTTGGCAAAGTCAAAATCCATCAGGTTAATAGCTGCTCCTGAATCAACAAAAGCCTGAGCAGAAAATGTGGACATGGAGCAAATGAGGGTAACAGTCAACAGAAATTTAGTCTGAACACTACCCAAGACAACTGAGCGCGCAAAACGTCTTCCCCGCTTAGGGCAGACGGAAATAGCATGGGACGCGTCACCACAGTAGAAACATAACCCATTGCGCCTACGAAACTCATGACGCTGAGCCCCAGAAGTCACTCCATCACACTGCATGGGCTCAGGAGCTGGCTCACAAGGCAACACTATCTCACGCATACCTCTGCGCTCACGCAAACGTCTGTCAATTTGAATGGCCAAAGACATAGAATCATTGAGACCATAGGGAACAGGGAATCCCACCATAACGTCCTTTACTTTTTCTGACAGACCCTTTCGAAAAAGGGCTGCCAAAGCATGATCATTCCATTTGGTCAGAACTGCCCACTTTCGAAATTTCTGACAGTACAACTCAGCGTCTTCAAGACCCTGATTTAATGCCAACAGGATCTTTTCAGCTTGATCAGTGACATTAGGTTCATCGTACAATAACCCCAGAGCCTGAAAAAATACATCAATATCATTCAAAACAGGATCCCCAGGTGTCAGGGAAAAAACCCAATCCTGAGGGTCGCCGCGCAGCAGGGAGATGACAATTTGAACCTGCTGTGCAGCGTTCCCAGAGGACTTAGGCCTTAAGGCAAAAAACAACTTACAGTTATTTTTGAAATTCAGAAATTTAGATCGATCCCCCAAAAACAAATCTGGCATGGGAATCCTAGGTTCCACAACCGGCAACCCAGCAAGATAGGTAGCAATACTCCGAACCTCAGTGGCAAGCTGATCCACACGGCTAGATAACTGTGCAAACTCCATTGAGAGAGAAAAAAAAATACTCCTCAGCACCCAGAGAAAAAGAGGGAAAAAATGCAACAAACAGAAAAAAAAAAAAAAAAATCTCTGACAACTTTTTTTTTTCCACACTATTTTTCCCTTCCGTGAGTACCATATAATTTTCAGTTTGCCCGTGATACTGTTATGTTTCGGCAGCTGAGGAGGACAGGAACAACAGCAGGGCAGCCGAACACCTGAGATGTTGGTAACTAATGGGTTGCAGAAACCTGAACTAACCACACAACTAGAGGTAGCCATGGAGCATTCCTACGTTGATCCTAGACGCCTCGTCACAGCCTGAGAGCTAGCTATACCAAAAGATAGAAACAGGAAAGCTAACTGCCCCGGAGTAGAGCCCCAAAGGAATAGGCAGCCCAAAAACATATAATGGCGGTTAGACAAGATGAAAACACAAACGCAGGCAGAAAACAGATTGAGCAAACGCTGGGGCCACAAGCTGACTAAATAGGAAAGGACAGGAGAGATTACTTTCTGCAACCCAGAAAACCCTACAAAAATCCAACAATTCTGATTACAAAAATACTGAGATCACATGATCTCGCCACCCACTAAATCAGATCTCAGTGTGAACAAAACCAAGCTGCAGCCGCTGAAAAAGCAGGAAAAAGCAAATGAAAAAACAACAGAGGCTACAGACAAACTGTGAGGAGCTCAGGCCCCAGGAGGGGACCCGGCTGTCCTCCACAAATGTGCAGAAAACAATGCAAATAGCAAGCACAAAAATAAAAGCAGAAAATATCTGATAGCAGTAGATGCAGGCAAGACTCAGCAAACTTCCAAATGAACCAGGAACCACAATTGAGACAAGAACAATTGATCACCGGCAACCATCATGGGAGGGAACCTCCCTTATATCAGACCAGTCCGTGATCCCAGATTGCCATTCCTCGCTGAAAGGTTCAGTACTGTCTGTAACCACCAGAGGGAGCCTCTGCTCAGAAACCATCTCTAGCACATTCATAACACCAAACCCTATTGTATCGAATATGCTCAGAAGCTATAGGGAATTTCAGCAGTTAGCTGCTGTGAATCTGTGAATTCAGACAACATGGCGGCTGGAGCAGGCCATATCCAAGATGGTGGCTGTTCCTTCCTCACAGACACACCTTCTCATTTAAAGATTTTTCTGTATTTTCATGACTATAAAAATTGTACATTCACACTGAAGGCATCAAAACTATGAATTAACACATGTGGAATTATATACTTAACAAAAAAGTGTGCAAGAACTGAAATTATGTCTTATATTCTAGGTTCTCCATAGTAGCCACCTTTTGCTTTGATGACTGCTTTGCACACTCTTGGCATTCTCTTGATGAGCTTCAAGAGGTAGTTACCGGAAATGGTCTTCCAACAATCTTGAAGGAGTTCCCAGAAATGCTTAGCACTTGTTGGCCCTTTTGCCTTCACTCTGCGGTCCAGCTCACCCCAAACCATCTCGATTGGGTTCAGGTCTGGTGACTGTGGAGGCCAGGTCATCTGGCGTAGCACTCCATCACTCTCCTTCTTGGTCAAATAGCCCTTATGTGGCACTCCTGAGGGTCCAGTCGCCACAGAGGTGCTGCATCTCAGCCAGAGATGTGGTATCCCAGCTTTCAGGTAAGGTGGAGACACTACACCTGGCTCTGGGAACACTGCATCCATCACACACACTAGCTGAGTTCATCTAGCAAGCCTGCAGCAAGCAAAGGGTGTTAGATGGTGGGTGGAGCTTGTGGGACAGAACAGGAGCTAGAGGGAAGTTAGGGAACAGTCTCCCCTTTGGGGAGGAAGGAGACAGACGTGCTTGAGACAGCTCTCCCATAGGGGAGAGAGGGAAGAGATACGACCGTGCAGAAGGCTCCAGTCCTGAGGAGCTGCTCACAGAGAGAGAAAGAAAGAAGGAAGGTTCCCTGGAAGGGAAAAGGGATTCTCAGAGGCACGGCTGAGCAAAAGGCTACCCGTGGAGCTCATTCCAGGACTGGCGGACGCCAGCTGGGAGAATCCAGGTCGCAGAAGGGACTCGGCCCCTAGACTAGTGGAGAACTTTATGACTCAGCTAGCAAGCTGACAGCTGTGATAACTTTAGGGATCACAGCCACAACCGCAAGGATCTTCTCCGGGAAGGAACGCTATATAGGATCAAGAAAATGCAGAGAGAGAGCGTTCTCCGACAGGATCCACAGCTTCTAGACTGGGACACTGCTTAGCGAGGTGCTGGGAAGGAATAAAGGAGTGTGAAATCAGCACAGTGAGATGGCCAGGGAAGGCAAATACTGACAGGGAGCTTTTGGACTGGTGTTCTCCATCCACCTGGGAGTTGGCTGGACTCCTCACCTGGAGAACATGGCACCAAGCGGGCATCTGTACTGCCGGCACGTGAACTGTGAGTAAAGCTTTGGAAACTGCATCTGACTGTCTCCTCAAGTTCTTCCTGCGGCACACGCAGGGCCGGATTAACGTAGGGGCTGATGGAGCTGCAGCTCCAGGCCCCTTGTTAGAAATAGGCCCATCCGCGGCCCAGCCGGCCGCGCCGATGTCTCGGCTGCCGGGCCGTGCATTACAGCCCTGACTGGCGTATGGGGCCCGATCAGCAGAGGGGGCCCGCACCGGGCCCCGTCACCTACCGATCGGGCCCCACAGCCCCGCCCCCAGCGGCAGGATTCTGCCGCTCAAGTAACTGAACCTGCGTCCAGGACGCAGGTTCAGTTACTCTATTACCGTGCGGGCCCGCACAGTAATAGTTAACGCTGCCAGCCAATCGGAGGCTGGCAGCTCACGTCAGCACGCACGTCGCCGGCACCTGACGTCATTGTCAGTTGCCGGCGAGTGCGCGCTTTCTCTTCAGTGTGGATCCCTCGCCGCTGGAACACGGCAAGGTAAGGAGAAAGGTTTTTTTTTTTTTTTTTTAATGTTGCAAGCGGCAAAGCTGGAGCCCCGGCAGAATGAAGACGGGGCAGGACTGGGGGCAGAATGAAGACGGGGCAGGACTGGGGGCAGAATGAACACGGGGCAGGACTGGGGGTAGAATGAAGACGGGGCAGGACTGGGGGCAGAATGAAGACGGGGCAGGACTGGGGGCAGAATGAACACGGGGCAGGACTGGGGGCAGAATGAACACGGGGCAGGACTGGGGGCAGAATGAACACGGGGCAGGACTGGGGGCAGAATGAGGACGGGGCAGGACTGGGGGCAGAATGGACACGGGGCAGGACTGGGGGCAGAATGAAGACGAGGCAGGACTGGGGGCAGAATGAAGACGGGCAGGACTAAAGGCAGAATGAAGACGGGGCAGGACTGGGGGCAGAATGAAGACGGGGCAGGACTGGGGGCAGAATGAAGACGGGGCAGGACTGGGGGCAGAATGAACACGGAGCAGGACTGGGGGTAGAATGAAGACGGGGCAGGACTGGGGGCAGAATGAAGACGGGGCAGGACTGGGGGCAGAATGAACACGGGGCAGGACTGGGGGCAGAATGAAGACGAGGCAGGACTGGGGGCAGAATGAAGACGGGGCAGGACTGGGGGCAGAATAAACAAGGGGCAGGACTGGGGGCAGAATGAACACGGGGCAGGACTGGGGGCAGAATGAACACGGGGCAGGACTGGGGGCTGACTGAAGATGGGGCAGGACTGGGTAGAATGGAGATGGGCAGGATGAAGACGAGGCAGGACTGGGGGCAGAATGGAGATGGGCAGGACTGGGGCAGAATGGAGACGGGGCAGGACTGGGGGCTGACTGAAGATGGGGCAGGACTGGGTAGAATGGAGATGGGCAGGATGAAGACGAGGCAGGACTGGGGGCAGAATGGAGATGGGGCAGGACTGGGGGCAGAATGGAGACTGGATGGGGAAGGATGGAGACTGGGCATGAATCAGAATGGAGACTGGGCAGGAATCAGCATAGAGACGGGGCAGGATAGAGACGGGGCAGGACTGGGGCAGAATGGAGATGGGGCAGGACTGGGGGCAGAATGGAGACTGGATGGGGAAGGATGGAGACTGGGCATGAATCAGAATGGAGACTGGGCAGGAATCAGCATGGAGACGGGGCAGGAATCAGGATGGAGACAGGGCAGAATGGAGACTGGGCAGGAATCAGGATGGAGATGGGGCAGAATGGAGACTGGGCAGGAATCAGAATGGACATGGGGCAGAATGGAGACTGGGCAGGAATCAGCACAGAGACGGGGCAGGATGGAGATGGGGCAGGATTGGAGACACTGGGGCAGGATGGAGATGGGGCAGGATTGGAGACACTGGGGGCAGGATGGAGACGGGGCAGGATTGGAGACACTGGGGGCAGGATTGGACATACAGACAGGGGGCTGAATGAAAGACATGAGGCCAGAATGGAGACACTGAGGGCAGAATGAAAGTCATGGAGGCATTATTGGAGACACTGGGGGCAGGATGGAGAAGGAGCAGGATTGGAGACACTGGGGGCAGGATGGAAAAGGGGCAGGATTGGAGACACTGGGGCATGATTGGAGACACTGGGGGGCATGATTGGAGACACTGGGGGGCATGATTGGAGACACTGGGGGCATGATTGGAGACACGGGGGGCATGATTGGAAACACTGGGGGCATGATTGGAGACACTGGTGGCAGAATTGGAGACGCTGGGGGCAGGATAAAAGACATGGAGGCAGGGTTGGAGACAGATGGGGCAGGATGGGGAGATCATATGGGGCAGAATGGATACTCATGAGGGCGGGATGGGAGAACATATGGCTGAAGCCAGGAATGAGACACACAGGGCCAGGATGGGGGATATTATTACAATACGGGCTAATTAAGGGATATTATTACTGCAGTGATGTATTTTATTTTTTTTGAGTATACTGTTTTAAATGGGGGAAGGTCCTGTTACTGTGCAGAGTGACACTATGTCACCTTTTTTTTCATCTGGTGTAGTTTAGAAGTTGGGAAAAAAATAAGTAATGTGTTCTGCAATCGGAGCTCTAGATAACTGTGTTATTTCCTGCAGAGACGAGCCCTGGCAGGAAGAAGTGATGGCGGTCTATGCTGGATGAAAGATGAAAAGCAAAGATGAAGGACTTCACCTAGAGACGTCACTGGTGAGTCAGTGTTACTTGTACACTGACACTATACACTGTATACAGAGCTCCTGTGTACAAGGTCACCGGTGATTACTGTATTACCTGTACACAGACACTGCATACTAAGTACAGATCTCCTGTGTAGAATGGCACTTATGGTGATAGTATTGTGGTTTTTTTTTTATTACTGATCAGTATTGTAGTATTCAGTCACTATGTGATGGTAATATATGGTCTGGTCATGGTGTGGCGGTATTTGTTCCTTGTATGTGCTATTATTCGGTCACTGTGTGGTGGCAATATGTGGTCTGGTCATGGTGTTGCGGTATTTGTTCCTTGTATGTGATATTATTTGGTCACTTTGTGGTGGTATTATATGGTCTGGTGGTATTTGTTCCTTGTAGGTGATATTATTCGATCACTGTATCACATGTATCATATATTTACTTTGTTTATATCTTTTACGTTACATTTTTGGCCTTTGTGAATTGCCGTGTTTGGCCCCACCCCTTGCCCCGCCCCTTGCCCGCCCCTTCAGCTCCAAGCCCATCATGTTCTTAATCCGGCCCTGGGCACACGCTCCACTCTGCTACATCTCCCAGCACCATTACTCTTTCTACCACATCATCCTGCCCTGAGACCCCAAGCTCTTCCTGTGGAGAGCTATTCCAACTCTGCTGCATCACACCATCGGTCTCAGAGGATCTGCACTGCAGCGCTGGTCACCTCTGACCAGAAACCACAGGTGGCGTCACGAACACTTCAACATAAACTCTTATCATCCCCTGTAAATATTCCCCTTTTTATTGGATGCCCAGGGCCACGGACCGGGTTACTGCTGCTGTCGCGCCCGAGGGGCCGTGTGGTCTCGGTACCGGGCCCATTAACTTCAATGGGAGATGTCACGGCGGCGACGACCTGGCCCGTGGCCCCAGGCGGTCAATTAAAAGGGGTAGAATTGAATGGGAGCAAAGTTTATGAAGTGGTTCGTGACGCCAGTTGGAGTGTTCGACGGTAGTATAGCCGGCACTGCAGAGGATCCCTGGGGAAGTAGATGGTGATGGCAGTGCAGATGTTAAAACCCTCTCTAACCAGGGCAGGTTCCCCAGAGATGGTGAAACAGATAGTAGGCACAGAGTAATGAGGCAGGAGTGAAGGAAAGTCACTTTCGTATTTACTGAAGTTCTTGTGCAGTTCAGAGGAGATATTACAACTCTCACCGGTTACAGTCTGCTCTGGACAATGGGAGTTATCTTTCCCTGCCGGGACTCAGTGTATCCTCCTGCTAATCTAATTCCTTCTGGGACCGAGGCTTTCTGGAGTTTAGAACTTCCACTGTTGCTTCTACTCACTGTGCCTTTCACCTTCAGCAACTTGCAGTTTGAGTCCTTTGTGACACAACTTGCACTGTCCTTCACTGACTCCTGGTCACTGCTGTAATTCTGAGGGAAAAACACCTTTCTGCTGGTTGTGTAATCCCATTCAGTCTCAAAGCTTATCACCAGCCCTGTAAGCATAGGTGATCTAGGGACTGGCTCCCTGCCTGTTAGCTATAACTCTGGGATCAGCCACATGTCATCAAGGCGTCCCAGCGTTCTCCTTCTTCTACCCACACAGAGAACAACAACTATGCTCCTCCCCCCTCCCAGTTAGGGTATGTCTGCAAAGCTCTCAGCTTCGGACAAGTAAGGGAGTGAGGCAAATTATATAGTGTGTATGTCCAGCAGAGAAGGTATAACTCCCATTGCTCACAAAACACATACAGAACAGTACATTTTTAACCCTTTTGTGGCGAATAAGACACAGGGCGCCACACTGCTGTGACACATCGCTTTAATACACCGGCCCGGTACCGAGTATCCCACTGCCCTGGCGTGCGATCCATTTTGGTGTCACGAACAGGATGAACCGACCTTTGAATAAGGGTCCTGTGCACCTAACGGAATTTGCAAAGGATTAGACTCATTGATGTGTGATTTGGACTGTAAAGATGGTGGATATGGCTGTTCCACGAGGTGTGCAGGGAGGCTTGCCATCGTGGGTGGCATCCAAAGAAAAGCGCGAAAAGGAGTGAACCTCCCCTACCTGTATTTCTATGCAACAGCATCGTGGCCGACCACTAGGGGAGTCCGTGTTCTAGCCTGGTATGGCGGCAAAGGAAAAAGACACCGCCCTCAGGGGTGGAGAGACACTCAGCGGCGGGAAAGAGAGCCAAGAAGAAGGCAGTCGACCAGCCAGCCATTCATGGAGAGCGGAGGGAGGCCTGAGGAGCGCGGGAAGCACGAGAAGCTTTGCCCCGGCTCCGGTGAGACAGGCTCCAGCTCTCAGGAGGAGGTTGACCTGGCCGGCGTGGAGCGGGAGATCCAGGAGTTGGCTCATCATTTGGAAGAGTAGCGGGCGCTGCTAGAGCAGAGAAGGCAGTCCGCCAAGCGAGGAGCTGAAGATGCCTGGGTACCCACACCACCGGTACCCGAAGCCCCAGGGTCGGTAACATCAGAATCCGCTGCCACCAGACCCATCGGATCCTGCCATCATGTCACCGGAGGCGACATTGGAGGACGGCGGCTCCAGGAGTGCAGGTACCGATAGCGCCCCTGGGTCGTGGGATGACTGGTTAGGTCCCATAGGACTGCCACCAACCCCCAAAGCAGGCCAGCTCGTGCTGGATATTGCTTGGGACTATAACACTGTTCCGCAGGGGGATCCTAGAGCCAATCCCAATACCACAGCCACCGTCCTGGGTGAAACCAAAGCCGGAGGTCCTGATCTGGGACGACTACAAGGAAACAGATTTGATGAGGTTTCCTATAACGACCGAAGAGTTCTGTCGCTGGCAGATCCAAAAGCTAGCGCAGGAGGAGAGAGACCGGCAGGACCAGAGAGCAGCTCTGCTTGAGAGGGACCTCGTGGGCAAGCATCAGGCGAGGGAGAGATCCTTGGAATATATGAATCCCATGGGATGGGGCCCGGTCCTCAGCTTTGATCTGGAGCTGGGATTTGGCTTCATCCAGGACTCCCGCAAAGCTCCAGACTTGTTTGTCAACTGGAGAGATGTAGAGGCCCATCTCATACGGGGACATCCAAAATGGGACCTGTTCCCAGGAGAGCTCGTCTCCTTCACCCGCCATCTTGGTGCGAGGGGATGGTATGCTCTCCACATGCGCAGGATCCCAGATGAACTGGCACCACGCCATCGCCAGGGGGCACCAGACACGACGGCCTCATCCAACTCAACCGCGATACCCGTGGCAGCCGCGCCACCACAACTAACGGCTTCTAAACAGGTAGCTGCTGCAAAGAATTCGGAAGCTGATGAAGTTCCTCAGGTAAGCTGTACAAGCCACCACAATTGCAACCCTGGGAGTAACATCGTATGCAACGGCTCCCATTGCTGCAAATAAAAGCGGCAAGCAGCTCCTACCCTGGAAGCAACAACGGCTGAATGTTTCCACGCAAACTGAAGACCACAGTGAATAGTCTTCAGGCAAGAAAAGGAAAAGTTTGTCCATTTGTTTCTTTTCCCTTAAGGCAAGGGACTGTATATAGTTTACCCCAGGTGGGTACCACAAGTTTGCTGTTTTATAAGAATAAGAACTAGACTGTGTGAGCATGAACGCTGAGTGATCCAGACACTCTCCTGTAAATAGTTTAGCACCTCCTTAGGTGCTCCTCTTGGTTTTACATGCACTTTTAGTAAAGATAAGTCCCATCATTGCAACTACAGATCCGAAGAAAAACCCGTTAGATGTGGCAGAAGATGAGGTCTTTTGGGGGAGACCAGTTATGTCTTGCAGCCCAACCAAGACCAACGTTGGAGGTTTACAGCGGGTCCTCCACAAGCACAAGGACACTTGAAGATACCCCGGCTGGGATAGTATCTGCCACCTACCTCATTTGATGACAGTTATAATTGTGTATTAATAAAAGTGCTATTATATTTGTACATTATGCTTAGAGTGAAGTAAGAATTGCAATATAAAACAATTCTGCAATATAAAACAGAGTCATTGAAGAGCACGTGTAGATAATGCGTATAATAGTTATTGGTAACAGGTACCATTTAGTGTAAATATGTACAGTCATTTGAGAACTGAAAGCACTTTTTGTAGGAAATGTTTTAAGAATAATAGGAAGTATTGTTGCAGGGACAAGATGTCCAAGTTAGGTAGTGAACCTACACTGTGTTCCAAATTATTATGCAAAAATTGTTTAGGAGTGATAAGGTAAGAATTTTTTTGTTTGTCAGTTAAACTCATTGATGGTGATGTGCGTCAGGGCTCTTTATATCACTGTAAGCAATTGCAGACACCTGTGCTAATTAGTTTGGCAGGTGTGTCCAATGAAAGGCAAGACTACTTAAGAAGGCTGTCCCACATTATTAAGCAGCCTACATTTTCTGCCAAAATGGGAAAGAAAAAGGATGTGTCGGCTGCTGAGAAGCAACAAATTGTGGAGTGTTTAGGTCAAGGCATGACTACAATCAACATTGCCAAGATTCATCGTGATCATCGCACAATCAAGAAGTATGTAGCTGATTCACAGTGCACACGTGTTCGTGCTGATAAGGGAAAATTGAGGACTCTTTCCCACAGGCAATTACGTCAGGGTAAAAGAGCAGCGGCAAAAAAGCCCTGTCATAGCAGCAGACAAGTTTTTGAAGCTGCTGGTGCCTCCAACGTCTCCCGAACAACAAGATGCAGGGTCCTTCAGAGGTTTGCAGCTATGCGTAAGCCATCCTGTCGACCTCCTCTATCCACTGCACACAAGCAGAAACGACTCCAGTGGGCCAAACAATACATGAAGACTGACTTCAAAACTGTTTTGTTCACTGATGAGTGCCGTGCAACCCTCGATGGTCCAGATGGATGGAGTGGAGGATGGCTGGTTGATGGACACCCCATGCAAACATGGCTACGGCGCCAACAAGGAGGAGGTGGAGTAATGTTTTGGGCTGGAATCATGGGGAGAGAGATTGTCAGCCCCTTTAGGATCCCTGAAGGGGTAAAGATGAGCTCCATAGTGTATGTTGAGTTTCTCAAACAGCACTTTCTGCCATGGTTCAAGAAGAAGAACCGTGCATTCCGCAGCAAGATCATTTTCATGCATGATAATGCACCGTCTCATGCTGCACATAACACATCTGCATCTCTGGCTGCTATGGGCATAAAAGGGGACAAACTTATGGTGTGGCCCCCATGCTCCCCTGACCTCAACCCCATTGAGAACCTCTGGAGCATCATCAAAAGGAGTGTCTATGATGGCGGGAGGCAGTTCACATCTAAGCAACAGCTCTGGGAGGGTATTCTGTCCTCATGCAAAACAATTGAAGCAGAAACCATCCAAAACCTGACAAATTCAATGGACGAGAGAGTTCAGAAGCTCCTTTCGAACAAGGGGTCCTATGTGCAAATGTAACATCACCTAGAATAAAGTTTTGAGTTGAAAACTGTTTGATTTCAGTTTGTAAGAACCTGCTACTGCTTATAATTTCAAAAATGACCATTTTTTTGTTCTTTATTAAAATGAAAAGGTTGAAAACTCTGCTGTGCATAATAATTTGGAACATGCATTTTGAGTGCAGTTTGAGTGTTTTATTTTTTTAAAAATATACTGTTATCATAGGCAATTTGTACAAAAAACTTTCAATTGTACTCTAATAGTTATTTGACTGGAAAATTACAATGACTGCAATTCATATAGGTAATTTGGGAAAATCTGAGAAAATATTATTTGCATAATAATTTGGAACACAGTGTAGTAGTAACGGTTGCTACACAGAGAACACCCCGGATGGGGCTTGCACTAGTAGAGAAGAATAAGTGTTAATAAAGTAACAGTACTTTTATAGGAAAAAAAAGCCAAAGTAAATATAATGTTATGTCTGTAGGGATAGCATGCCCTATCCTGGTAGCGAACTTGAGAGTTAATGGTGGCTGCCAGAAGCACTTTTACAATAGATAATGTAAGTTAATGTTATTATGCAACGCTTAAGAAGAAGTGCCTCCCATAAAGGGAAGTTGCGTTTGAATTGTTTTCTAACTACGAGAATGCATTCTTTAAAAATTTTGTATGTTTTCTGTAACATCATTTACTCTGTTTCAGCCCGCAGACATGCTGCGTTTAACAGGGGGGTATGTGGCGCCCCTGAGGGTCCAGTCGCCACAGAGGTACTGCATCTCAGCAAGAGATGTGGTATCCCAGCTTTCAGGTAAGGTGGAGACACTACACCTGGCTCTGGCAACACTGCATCCATCACACACACTAGCTGAGTTCATCTAGCAAGCTTGCAGCTAGCAAAGGGTGTTAGATGGTGGGTGGAGCTTGTGGATCAGAGCAGGAGCTAGAGGGAAGTTAGGAAACAGTCTCCCCTTCCGGGAGGAAGGAGACAGACGTGTTTGAGACAGCTCTCCCATAGGGGAGAGAGGGAAGAGATACGACCGTGCAGCAGGCTCCAGTCCTGAGGAGCTGCTCACAGAGAGAGAAAGAAGGAAGGTTCCCTGGAAGGGAAAATGGATTCTCAGAGGCACGGCTGAGCAAGAGGCTACCCATGGGGCTCATTCCAGGACTGGCGGACGCCAGCTGAGAGAATCCAGGTCGCAGAAGGACTCGGTCCCTAGACTAGTGGAGATCTTTATGACTCAGCTAGCAAGCCGACAGCTGTGATAACTTTAGGGATCACAGCCACAACCGCAAGGATCTTCTCCGGGAAGGAACGCTATATAGGATCAAGGAAACACAGAGAGAGAACGTTATCTGACAGGATCCACAGCTTCTAGACTGGGACACTGCTTAGCGAGGTGCTGGGAAGGAAGAAATTAGTGGGAAATCAGCACAGTGAGACAGCCAGGGAAGGCAAATACTGACAGGGAGCTTCTGGACTGGTGTTCTCCATCCACCTGGGAGTTGGCTGGACTCCTCACCTGGAGAACGTGGCACCAAGCGGGCATCTGTACTGCCGGCACCTGAACTGTGAGTAAAGCTTTGGAAACTGCATCTGACTGTCTCCTCAAGTTCTTCCTGCGGCACACACTCCACTCTGCTACATCTTTCAGGACCATTACTATTTCTACCACATCACCCTGCCCTGAGACCCCAAGCTCGGCCTGTGGAGAGCTATTCCAACTCTGCTGCATCACACCATCGGTCTCAGAGGATCTGCACTGCAGCGCTGGTCACCTCTGACCAGAAACCACAGGTGGCGTCACGAACACTTCAACATAAACTCTTATCATCCCCTGTAAATATTCCCCTTTTTATTGGATGCCCAGGGCCACGGACTGGGTCACTGCTGCCGTGACACATCCCTTTAATGCCCTGGCCCAGTACCGAGTATCCCACTGCCCTGGCGGGCGATCCACTTACACAGCCTGGAGGAGTGTTTGGGGTCATTGTCATGTTGAAAAATAAATGATGGTCCAACTAAACACAAACCGGATGGAATAGCATGCTGCTGCAAGATGCTGTGGTAGCCATGCTGGTTCAGTATTCCTTCAATTTTTAATAAATCCTCAACAGTGTCACCAGCAAAGCACCCCCACACCATCACACCTCCTCCTCCATGCTTCACGGTGGGAACCAGGCATGTAGAGTCCATCCGTTCACCTTTTCTGCGTCGCACAAAGACACGGCGGTTGGAACCAAAGATCTCAAATTTGGACTCATCAGACCAAAGAACAGATTTCCACTGGTCTAATGTCCATTCCTTGTGTTCTTTAGCCCAAACAAGTCTCTTCTGCTTGTTGCCTGTCCTTAGCAGTGGTTCCTAGCAGCTATTTACCACGAAGGCCTGCTGCACAAAGTCTCCTCTTAACAGTTGTAGAGATGTGTCTGCTGCTAGAACTCTGTGTGGCATTGACCTGGTCTCTAATCTGAGCTGCTGTAAACCTGCAATTTCTGAGGCTGGTGACTCAGATAAACTTATCCTCAGAAGCAGAGGTGACTCTTGGTCTTCCTTTCCTGGGGCGGTCCTCATGTGAGCCAGTTTCTTTGTAGCGCTTGATGGTTTTTGCAATCGCACTTGGGGACACTTTCAAAGTTTTCCCAATTTTTTGGACTGACTGACCTTCATTTCTTAAAGTAATGATGGCCACTCGTTTTTCTTTACTTAGCTGCTTTTTTCTTGCCATAATACAAATTCTAACAGTCTATTCAGTAGGACTATCAGCTGTGTATCCACCAGACTTCTGCACAACACAACTGATGGTCCAAACCCCATTTATAAGGCCAGAAATCCCACTTATTAAACCTGACAGGGCACACCCGTGAAGTGAAAACCATTCCCCGTGACTACCTCTTGAAGCTCATCAAGAGAATGCCAAGAAGGTGCAAAGCAGACATCAAAGCAAAAGGTGGCTACTTTGAAGAACCTAGAATATAAGACATATTTTCAGTTGTTTCACACTTTTTTGTTAAGTATATAATTCCACATGTGTTAATTCATAGTTTTGATGCCTTCAGTGTGAATTTACTATTTTCATAGTTATGAAAATACAGAAAAATCTTTAAATAAGAAGGTGTATCCAAACTTTTGGTCTGTACTGTACATCCCGTGTAATGTAGGAGAGGTCTTAATTTCATAAAATAATTTAGTTGCCGCCTTCGAACTGACTATACCTTC
This sequence comes from Oophaga sylvatica, assembly GCA_033576555.1. NCBI lineage: Eukaryota > Metazoa > Chordata > Amphibia > Anura > Dendrobatidae > Oophaga > Oophaga sylvatica. The sequence continues at coordinate 393,360,100 of JARQOD010000001.1, forward strand.
CAAATATCTTAGAATTTGGGATTTAGTTTTGGGCTTCACATTTTGAAAAAGATGGGCTGGTCCATCTCACCGTTTCACGCCATCGCCATCTTGCAGTCCTTGTTCGGTGCCATCTCAGAAAGCATAACGGTTGCCATCTTTCTTGTAAGTAGAGTCTTCCTGCACTGCGTTGCTCTTTCAACTGCAAGACTCAATCCTGCAGACTACGCCAAATGTAGAGCAGCACGGAAGCCGCAGTCAAGGCTTCTCCTTTTACGCCCCGGTGTGCTAAATGAAAGTGTGGGTCCTGGTTGGGTATGTGGACTTCTAGTGTGAGCGCATCGCGCCCGTGCAGGCCGCATGTTGCCAGTGGTGGTGGCCGGCCAGGACCGTAGGTTCCACAGTTCAAGGAAGGAGACTTCTCTTTCAAAATAAACTCTTAACTGAACAGTAACTTGATCAGGGTTTTATACAAGGGGTAGCGGGCACAAAGTCTTATGGACGCTTCATTTACAGTATGAAGCATTCTCCACACAGTTTCCATCCTCTGTAGTTTACTCCAGGTATCTCTTTGTCCGCTGTTTCTTTCTACTCCACCACAGCCCAGTGTAAGGATTCCGGATGTTCCTTGGAGCCTGGTCTGCCCTTGTCCAAGATGGAGTCTGGTACTTCGCCCTGTCCTAGAACTTCCTGTCTGTCCTGCTATTTAAGTCCGGGTCGGGAGATCCTCCTTGCCTGAGTGTTTTGTTGCTGTCTGCTTCTGAGCTACCTCCTGGCTTGCCTCTGGAGTTCCTGCTGCTGCTGCTCTTTACTCTGTGCTCTGCCTCGCCACTTCCAGTTGCCTTCAGTCTTCTAAACTACTTCTGGATCCTGGCTGGGGTTACCTACTATCCTGACTTCTAAGACTGTGTCTGCTGCGGGCTCCTTTGCGGGACTTGAGCGGAACTTCTCAGCCCAAAAGGTACATTTAAGGACCTTCTCCCTGTTAAGCTCCACCAATGTGTTTCTGAACTTCCATGAAAGGTGTCATCTCCTCTATCTGCATAGTTCTGGACTTCCATGTATAAGTGCCAATCGCACTCTTGCTTCTTATTACTGCTGGACTTCCACGTATAAGTGCCGGTCGTACTCTTGCCACATAGTTCTGCTGGACTTCCACGTGTAAGTGCAGGTCGCACTCTTACTGCATACTACTGCTGGACTTCCACGTATAAGAGCAGGTCGCATTCTTGCTGCAAATTATTGCTGGACTTGTTGGTATTAGCGGTCGTGCCCTGCTACTAAGTTTACTGAACATTTCTGTTTTGTGCTGTCACTTCGTTACAATCGCAGCAAAATCTCTGTTTGGTTATGTTATACTTCTTGCTTTGTTAAATACACTTATTTGTCTCAGCTTTGGTCTCAGACTCTTTTTATCCCACGCAATCAGATTCCATAATACCCACATAATTGTTACACCCAGCTTTAACGCCACAGTCCTGATCAGCAAGTCTCCTTACTTGCTCTTCAGTTCCAGGTCCTATTTCTTCCACTACTGGCACCTTAGAACCCTCGCACTCGGGCCACCCACTAGTCCGTTGTACTCAGTCCTACTTAGGTCTGTTATCTTCTGCGTTACAAGCTCTGGGGTTCATGACTCTGCATCCTCTCTAAGGACTCGTCTCCGGAAGGCCACTCTGTCTCGTCAGTGACTTTTCTTCAGGATCACAATATCCCTCCACTTAGGCTCCCCTCACTATGGATCACCCTTAAGGCAACACGGCTCACTTCTCACTCTAAACTCAAACTGTCTAACTCACAGGAAGCAGTCACTTGCCCTAACATTAACCCCACCCCTGTGGGCTAGTCCCAAACATTAATTCTATCTTCACTTACCCTATCGTCACTACCTAAACTACAGTCAACTATCTACATCCATATATCACCTGTCCTATAACACTATATACCTTACACTATACATCCTATACTATACATTACTTATCTTACACTACTACACACTATACATAACCATATCATAGTACATTACACTGCACAATATGCACAAAGGATGCAAGACATCATTCACATTACATCACAATAACACATGTCTTCAGTTGAGAAATGTGGACAGCATGTCCATAGCCTTACACCAGTACAGATCCTTGTGCTCCCCAGTGCTCCTAGTACAGAGCCTTGTACTCCCCAGTGCTCCTAGTACAGATCCTTTTACTCCCCAGTGCTTCTAGTACAGATACTTGTGCTCCCACTGCTCCCAGTACAGATCCTTGTTCTCCCCACTGCTCCAGCACAGATCCTTTTACTCCCCAGTGCTTCTAGTACAGATCCTGTGCTCCCACTGCCCAGTACAGATCCTTTTACTCCCCAGTGCTTCTAGTACAGATACTTGTGCTCCCCACTGCTCCCAGTACAGATCCTTGTTCTCCCCATTGCTCCAGCACAGATCCTTTTACTCCCAGTGCTTCTAGTACAGATCCTTGTGCTCCCCACTGCTCCCAGTACAGATCCTTTACTCCCAGTGCTTCTGTACAGATACTTGTCTCCCACTGCTCCAGTACAGATCCTTGTTCTCCCACTGCTCCAGCACAGATCCTTTTACTCCCCAGTGCTTCTAGTACAGATCCTTGTGCTCCCCACTGCTCCCAGTACAGATCCTTGTACTCCCCGGTACAGATACTTGTGCTCCCCACTGCTGACTTTAGCCAAATTATAGAATGTACATTTACAATCTTGAGTATAAGGCTGTTATGTGGTTCAGTATCAAATTCTTCTGCAAATCCAGATGAATCACATCAGCCGCATGACCAACATCCAGCTAGTATTGTACAAGTGGAGTAGTCTTTAGTTCTACACTTATGGCCTTCCCAGTGATTGCACTCAAGCTCAGATACAAGTGCTTCTCACTATTTTAGAATATCATAAAAAGTTAATTTATTTCAGTTCTTCAATACAGAAAGTGAAACTCATATATTATATGAGTCATTACACACAGAGTGATCTATTTCACGTGTTTATTTCTATTAATGTTGATGATTATGGCTTACAGCCAATGAAAACCAAAAAGTCATTATCTCAGTAAATTAGAATACTTTATAACACCAGCTTGAAAAAATGATTTTAAAATCCAAAATGTTGGCCTACTGAAATGTATGTTCAGTAAATGTACTCAATACTTGGTCGGGCTCCTTTTCCATCAGTTACTGCATCACTGCGGCGTTGAATGGAGGCGATCAGCCTGTGGCACTGCTGAGGTGTTATGGAAGCCCAGGTTGCTTTGATAGCAGCCTTCAGCTCGTCTGCATTGTTGGGTCTGGTGTCTCTCCTCTTCCTCTTGACAATACCCCATAGATTCTCTATGGGTTAAGGTCAGGCGAGTTTGCTGGCCAATCAAGCACAGTGATACTGTTGTTTGTAAACCAGGTATTGGTACTTTTGGCAGTGTGGACAAGTGACAAGTCCTGCTGGAGAATGAAATTTCCATCTCCAAAAAGCTTGTCAGCAGAGGGAAGCATGAAGTGCTCTAAAATTTCCTGGTAGACGGCTGCGCTGACATTGGCCTTGATAAAACACAGTGGATCTACACTAGCAGATGACATGGCTCCCCAAACCATCACTGATTGTGGAAACTTCACCCTAGACCTCAAGCAACTTGGATTGTGACCTCTCCACTCTTCCTCCAGACTCTGGGATCTTGATTTCCAAATGAAATGCAAAATTTACTTTCATCTGAAAACAACACCTTGGACCACTGAGTAACAGTCCAGTTCTTTTTCTCTTTGGCCCAGGTAAGACGCTTCTGGCGTTGTCTACTGGTCATGAGTGGCTTTGACACAAGGAATGCAATACTTATAGCCCATGTCCTGGATACGTCTGTGTGTGGTGGCTCTTGAAGTAATGACTCCAGCAGCAGTCCACTGCTTGTGAATCTCCCCAAATTTTTGAATGGTCTTTTCTTAACAATCCTTTCAAGGCTGCGGTTATTCTGGTTACTTGTGCACATTTTTCTACCACTCAACTTTCCATTAATATCCTTGGATACAGCACTCTGTGAACAGCCAGCTTCTTTAGCAATGACCTTCTGGACATCTGCAAAGTGTCAGCAGCAATAGCATAGCTACCGGGAGGGGGGTAGAGGGGGCCATCGCCCCGGGCCCACCCGGAGCTACGCTACTGTAACTGTATCGGCGAGTACAGCGCGCTGATGCAGTTACATTCTGCGTCAAAGCAGGGAGAATTGATCTCCCTGCTCTTGCACCTGACCGCTATGGGGCCCCTAAGCAGGCGCAGGGACCCTATGCCAGCAGTGGGCCCCCCTCCTGTCATCGCAGGTTCAGCTGTATTGGCTAGATGCCGATACAGCTGACCGCACTGATGAGAAAAGGAGCGCTACGCTCCTTCTTCCATCATCCCCCTGTCAGCGTCTGACGTCACCGACGCTGACACTGACAGAGGGCGCGGTTATGTCACTGCTCGAGCTGGAGCTCGGAACAGCGCAGGAACCAGGAGGAAGAGAGGTGAGTATATATTTATTTATTTTTTTAGAGGCTGCTTATGGGAGTTATAGAGGCTGCTGCCTATGGGGGCTGCATTATGTTGTAGAGACTGCCTATGGGGGGCTGCATTATGCTATAGAGGCTGCCTATGGGGCTGCATTATGCTATAGAGGCTGCCTATGGGGGGGCTGCATTATGCTATAGAGGCTGCCTATGGGGGGCTGCATTATGCTATAGAGGCTGCCTATTGGAGGCTGCATTATGCTATAGAGTCTGCCTATGGGGGCTGCATTATACTATAGAGGCTGCCTGTGGGGGGCTGCATTATGCTATACAGGCTGCCTATGGGTAGGCTGCATTATGCTATAGAGGCTGCCTGTGGGGGTGCATTATGTTATACAGGTTGCATTACACTATAGAGTCTGCCTATGGGGGTGTATTATTCTATATAGTCTGCCTATGGGAAGTGGATTATACTGTAGAGTCTGCCTATGGGGGTGCATTATATTAAGGGCTACATTATACTAGAGTCTGCATATGGTGGGTGTATTATATTAGGGGTTGCATTATACTAAAGAGTCTGCTTATGGTGGGTGCATTATATTAGGGGCAGCATTATATTATAGAGTCTGCCTATGGGGGTTCACTATATTAGGGGCTGCATTACACTATAGAGTTTGCCTATGGGGGTGCATTATTCTATATAGTCTGCCTATGGGAAGTGCATAATGTAGAGCAGTGTTTCCCAAACTCCAGTCCTCACGGACCCAACGGGTCATGTTTTCAGGATTTCCTTTGTATTGCGCAGATGGCAGTATCATCAAGGCATCAGGAATTCTCTCACCTGTGCAACACTATGGAAATCCTGAAAACATGACCCGTGGGGTCTGTGAGGACTGGATTTTGGGAAACACTGATGTAGAGTCTGCCTATGGGGAGTACAGTATACTACATGGAGACCTATGGGGAGTGCATGATAATGTATTGAGGACTATCTGGTGTATTATGCTATATGGAGGCTATTTAGGGGGCCATCATACAGTGTGGAGATTACAGTGGCGGGGCCATTATACAGTGTTGGGGCCATTAAATAGTTTTGGAGATATTAAGTGGTCATTATATATATATATATATATATATATATATATATATATATAGAGGGGTCATTATACTGTGTATACGAGAGCATCATACTGTGTACAGGGGGAGCTATACAGGGGGGGAGACACGGGACATTATTAAATGTAAAGTGGGCACTTATTATTATAGGGGAACGCAGGTTACTGTGACTGTCAAAGGGGCACACACAGGGCAATATTACTTTCCAGGGGACAACATGTGGGCACTGTTTTCTTGGGCACTTGCACCCGGCATTACTATATTATAGAGGGGTGCTTTAGAATTTAGAGGGCACACAGAACCACACAATAGGTGAAGTAATAGGGACACATACGGCAGCAGCGGCTCAGTATTGGGGTATCAGCAGGATGAGGAGTTTGTGCAGGTTGGGGATAGATGGTGACAGTGCTGAGAATGTGAGACGTGAAATGTGTCTTTCTTGTAATCTCTGCAGCCAAGTCCTTGCTGGAAGAAGTTGTTATGTCGGTCTGGGGCAGATGGAAAAGATGGTAAAAGTGAACGATTCATTCAGAAAGAATGTCAGCGGTAAGTCACTATCTGTAACTGTGCTGTGATCTCTTATATATTGTGTAGGACTGGTATTATTTACCACTGACCTTATGGCGATAATATCCATGTTGGTCTTTATATAGAGATTATTTTCAGTAACAGTGCGGTCATCTGCTGAGGTTCTCCTCCACTATTAGGGTGTGTCAACCAGTTGTTACCTGGTTAGGGGCCCACTCAGAAGTTTCGCTCCCACCCCCTCCCCCAAACCAAAACCCTAGCTATGCCTTTGGTCAGCAGTCTTCCCCATGATTGTGGAGCCTACTGAAACAGACCAAGGGACCTTTTTAAACGCTTAGGAAGCCTGTGCAGGTGTTTTTTGTTAAGTATTCTAATTTACTGAGATAATGACTTTTGGGTTTTCATTGGCTGTAAGCCATAATCATCAACATTAACAGAAATAAACACTTGAAATAGATCACTCTGTTTGTAATGACACTATATAATATATGAGTTTCACTTTTTGTATTGAAGAACTGAAATAAACTAACTTTTTGATGATATTCTAATTTTGTGAGAAGCACTTGTACTTCTGTATCTATATTTTCTTCCTGCTGGAAGAGAGAGCCACTTCTGAGCATTATAGGGAAGGAATATTGATGCTGTGCTCTGGAGACGATTTGTGTGGCCATTGATTGCTCTTATCGTGATTCATGGCCATCGTTGACCTCACATCCTGTACATAGAATTAAACGTGCGGCCTCCGAGATATTCAGGGTCATTAAGGAGAATAGAAGCTCATTAGCTGCTCACCCATAATAACTGATGTCCTTGCAGTGCAGACGACACAGGGTTAAACTGGAACTGAGTCTGTTCTGCACGGTGCAGCCCACTAATAATATCTATAGTACTTATGATTGTAGGTAGGTGGGAGTCCGACTGCTGGGACCCCCGTCCTATGCTTGGTCACTATTTGGAAGGGATCTATGGGCCGTGGCTGAGCGAGCTCCCTACTGCTCCATAGAAGTCTATGGGAGATATGAAACAATATAGACAAGTCCTAGTGTAACTCACCTGGACAGGTATGTACTTCAGTCATGCACTGCAGGCATATCCAGGGGCAGACATATCATTGGCGCAGCCTGTCCAGCTGCACGGGGCCCCAAGAGGTGAAGGGGCCACCTCCAAAGCAGGTGACATTGTGCATTACGATGAGTTACTGTCCTGCAGAGGGCCCCTATACTGTAAGTGCACAGGGGGCCGTCTGTGTCCGCCATTGGGCAATTCTATTATTACCGCCCAAACCGTGCCTAAAACCAGAGCAGGCATGGAAATGTGCACCTACTCTATCTCCGTATCTATCACCCTAGGTTTATCATACTACTTATTTATCCAGGGTAAGTGCTCCGTAGTTTTCATCCTTGGCCGCTGTTGTCACAGGAACGTGAAGATCTCACCATTAACTCCGTGGAGGATAATTAGTGGCATTAACCGCGACATTTCTCCGACTTGTAAAAAGTCACCTTTACAGAAAATACCTCCCAATAAAAAACCTCAGCAAAGTCACTGCCAACCATAAAATGTATCTGTTAAATGCAGCTCATCTGTCCCATGAATCATTAATTACACCAGGGGTGTCATAAGAGACAATTAATGGTCAGTGCGCATGCCCCGTGATTAGCCGCCGTCACCCCCAGCGCCACCGGCAGCTGCCTTCTCACCAGCGCGAATTTCTCGAAGTTGTCGCTCACTTTTCGTTCCTTCCCATCAGAAGAATTCTCCCCGATTGCGATGATTAATTGATTAATTCTTTGTCGCTCGGCTCCTCTGAGCAGTTTTTTGTAGATGTCAAGTGAGGCCGAGCAGAAAACAAGCAGAATCAATCGCTCCATCCCCAGCGGCGGCTTCTGAGTTCCGATTTTATTATTTTGACTTATTTTATGTTTCCGTAATTTCTGTTCATTTTCCTTCTATGAATTGTACAGTAGGTGAGAGAAAGACACGATGTGATACAACGTAACAGCAGGGAAGGTAACCAGACAATGTGGAACCAGGGAATTCCTGCTGTATAATATACAAGGAATCTACTCAATATACTCAGTGATACAATGAAGCAAATAACACGTCCATTCAAAAAAGCGCTGCCACCAATCTGATTGTCAGCAGGCGTTCAGGAGCAAAACGACTGACTGGTTCCATTTAAAGGAATTGTATGAGATTAGAAATCATGGCTGCTTTACTCTCGACCCAGCGCCGCTTATGTCCATAGGATGTTAGAGGTATTGCAGTTCCATCTCATTCACTTCTAGCCTGCAGACAGGTGTGGCGCTGTTTCTACAGGAAGCTTTGTTTTCTTTTACAACTCCTTTAATACTGCACAGATGAAATGTACCTTCATCATCATCACCTGCCTCCTCCATTCCTTATCCTCATCACCTGCCTCCTCATCCTCATCATCGTCACCAGCCTCCTCCATCCTCCTCTTCCTCACCATTGTCACCTGTCTCCTCCATTCTCCTCTTCCTCACCATCATCACCTGCCTCCTCTATCCTCTCATTCTCACACATCACCTGCCTCCTCCATCCTCTTCATCCTCACCATCGTCACCTGCCTCCTCGATCGTCATCCTCATCACCTCCTTCTCCATCCTCCTCTTCCTTACCATCGTCACCTGCCTCCTCCATCCCCATTGTCACCTCCCTCCTCCAATCTCCTCTTCCACCATCGTCACCTGCCTCCTCCATCCTCTCATCCTCACCATCGTCACCTGCCTCCTCCAATCTCCCCTCCTCACCATTGTCACCTGCCTCCTCCATCCTCTTCATCCTCACCATCGTCACTCCTCTCTATCCTCTCATCCTCACCATTGTCACCTGCCTCTTCGATCGTCACCATCGTCACCTCCCTCCTCCATCCCCATCCTCATCATTGTCACCTGCCTCTTCCATCCTCATCATCGTTACCTGCCTCCTCCATTCTTCTCATCCTCGCCATCGTCATCTGCCTCCTCCATCCTCCTCGCCATCATCACCTGTCTCCTCATCATCATCACCTGCCTCCTCCTCATTCTCATCACCTGCCTCCTCCATCCTGCTCATTATCATCACCTGCCTCCTCCATTATCCCCATCCTCCTCCATCATGGGGTAGCCCCTGAATATTGATGCCATTGGGTGACCTTTCTCGTTTTCCCCACTTCTTGTTCACCATGGCCCCATCGTCGTCTCTCCATGATTGCATCAATCATGCTTTGTGTGCTGTTATTTCCATGGGTTCCTGGTGGTCTCCCCTCCCCCATAACTTATATGATAGCAGGTTCTAACCTCGTGTCCTGGGTCATTGTATAGGGTATTGTTATAGGGCCGACACCCTGACTTTCCTTTATGGCAGCCGTCCAGGAGAGTTTATAGTCATCGGGCACCGAACAATAGATACAACGTCGAAAGATTAATGATCACATGACACTGGAGGAAACCGCATCCTATCAGCTTCCCGGAATTGTAGCATCTCTGTCCATCCATCAACCGGGGAAATATGTAACAACTGGGCGTCACACAGATATGGCCGACCCATAAATCCCAACTGGGGTAAGGAAGGAAACGTTACAATGTGTCAGCCAAGGCCTGGCGTAATATTATTATTATTAGTGGTTGATCCTGGAGATTGGGGTCATGGAATGATTTGATGCCAGGATTGGTCCTCATCTTCTTATAGGGCCCCTCTTCACTTTGCAGATGTCGTGTGGTTGAGTTCAGCTCTGCAGCATTATCTCTTCCTACATAGTAGAGGGAATCTGTGAGGTTCAGATCCCTCACTGTGATTGGACATCTCAGCTGGGGTACATTGTATCTAATCAGGAGGGGCGGAGCACAGCAGGTCTGAGAATTAAACGTCCCTGTGATATTCCTCAGCTCTTAAAGGGATAGTCCTGATATACGTATGACTTGTGATTGGACGTCGGCAGGTCAGCCATGTTTGGGGCACGGGTTATGTAAATGGTAAATATACAGAAAAGCAATATGGGGCAGCGCAGCGTTTATCACATCTCTTCTCAGAATCTCCGCACCCAATCCTATCACAAGATCCCTGCACTCTCAGATCTAGCTGTTGGCACCACTGGACACCAGGCGCCTCCTCAGCCCATGAACCCCTTCACATACATAGACCACCAGAGATGCCGCATTGGTAGAGACGGGATTCCTGGAAACAACGACTCTCATTTTTAGTTATATGGCTGGGGGTGGAGCGTCCCTTTAATTACAGCGTTGCGAGCTGAATGTTCTCACTCAGATCTCTCCAGTGGAACTCCCATCATCCAGCGTGTCCTGGGCTGGTGACTGTAGTGGGGAACATGATAAGCGGAGCCGGAGTCCGCATGGCGCGGAGTTCACCAGAAGTTGTTTCTGAGCAGCGGATCCCTCATTTATTCGCTGCTCCTCTATATTTTATACCTGAGGTCAGTGAATCACTGAGGTCACTGTGGGCGGCAGCTGTGACATAAACACTTCTTATGTAAAGTGTGGCCGAGTGCAGAAAGCTAACCACGCCCACACCACTGGTAACCCCGCCCATGACATAGGTAACACCGCCCACACCACAACTGAACCCGCCCACACCATAGGTAACCCCGCCCAAGACACAGGCAACACCGACAACTGATTCCACCCACATCACATCTGACCTCGTCCACACCACGGGTAACACCGCCCACACCACGACTGAGCCCATCCACACCACGGGTAACATCGCCCACACCACAACTGATCCCACCCATATCGCATCTGACCTCGTCCACACCACAGCTAACCCTGTCCTTACCATAGCCAACCCCCCCATGCCACAAATAACCTCGCCCACACCACAGATAACCCCACCCATGCCAAGGGTAACACCGCCCACACCACAACTGATCCCACCTCCACCACATCTGTCCCCATCCACACCACAGCTAACCCCCCACACCACAAATTACCCCATCCACTTCACAGCTCACCTCACCCACAGCCAACCCCTCACACCACAACTGACCCCCAACTACACCACAACTGGGCCGCGCCACAACTGTCACTGCCTGCACAACTGACCCCGCTCACACCACAACTGACCCCACCCACACCACAACTGACCCTCATCCACACCATAGTAAAATCACCCACTCCCCATCTGACCTCGTCCATACCACCAGTAACTTTGCCCCCACCACAACTGACACCACAGTCAACCCCGCCCACTCCACAGCCAACACCTGATACCACCACAAACCCTCGCCTGCACCACAACAGACCATGCCCACACCATAGCCAGCCCCCACACCACAACTGACCTCACCCTGCTCACACAACTGACCCCCGCTCGCACAACTGACCCCCGTCCACACCACAGCGAAACCCTCACCCCCGCCCACACCACAACTGACACCGCCCACATCACAGCCAGTCCCTAACCCCACTCTCACACAACTGCCCCCACCCGCACCGCAACTGACCCCGCCCGCACCACAACTGACTCCACCCGCACCGCAACTGACCCTCACCCACACCACAGACAATCCCATCCACACCATAGTCAATCCACCTACTCCACATCTGACCCTGCCCACTCGACAGCCAACATCTCACACCACAACTAACTCCTCCCGCACCATAACTGACCCAGCCTGCACCACAACTGACCCCACCCACACAACTGACCCTGCCCACATCACAGCCAACCCCTCATACCACAACTGACCCACGCCCACACAACTGACCCAGCTCGCAGCACAACTGACACTGCCCACATGGCAACTGACCCAGCCCGCACCACAACTGACACCGCCCCCACCGCAACTGACACGGGCCCACTGCAACTGACACCGCCTGGCTGCAACTGACCCCGCCCCACCACAACTAATTCTGCCCCACCACTGTCAACCCTGCCCGTACTACAACTGACCCAACCTGCACTACAACTGACCCCGCCCGCATCACAACTGCCCTCAACCCCACCACAGTCAACCCTGCCCACACCACAGCCAATCCCTCACACAACTAACCCCACCCACAAACAGCTAACTCCTCCCACACCACAACTGACCCCAATCAACCCCACCCACACCACAGCCAACTCCTTTAACCCCTTAATGTCCAATGACGTGCACAGTCCGTCATGGCCGGGTGTCAGTTCCGGCACCAGGACGGACTGTGCACGTCATGCCTTTGATCTACCACTGCGTGTAAACACGCAGTGGTAGATCAGTGCCGACAGCTGTCACAGACAGCTGACAGGCACGGCAAGCGGTGCGGGGACCTTTGCCGTCGGTCCCCGCACCTACAGCGCTGTGCTTGGTCAGTCAATCTGACTGACCAAACACAGCAGCGATCGCGCAGGAGAAGCTGAAATTTCAGCTTCTCCAGCGCGATCAGTGCAGGAGCCGGCGCTGCAGTGGCTGAGCTTCCTGCACTGACAGCCAGGAGCGGAGCCCCCACCACCCCTGGCTGTTAACCCCCTGACTGCTGCGATCGAGCGCGATCGCAGCGCTCAGGGGGGGAGGCAGAGGGTCGGGAGCTCCCTCTGCCTCAGATCGGCGCCCTGCAATGTATTTGCAGGGCCCGATCTCTGCCTTGATGACCCAGGGGTTGTCATGACAACCTCCGGGTCATCTAGCTACAAAAAGCTGCTGTGATCATGCTCACAGCAGCTTTCCCCATAGGTACAATGCATTGCAATGCTGGAGCATTGCAATGCATTGTAACTGCAATAAAAAGTAAAAAAAGTGAAAGTCCCATAAAGGGACAAGTTAAAAAAAATCATTTTTTAAAAAAAATTGTAAAAAAAATATTAAAAAATAATTAAAAAAAAAACCCCTAAAAAATACACATTTTTATGTAATAAAAAAAATAAAAAACAAAAAATACACATGTTTGGTATCGCCACATCCGTAAAAATCCCATCTATAAAAGCGTAACCCTAGTTAACCCCTTCAGTGAAAGCCGTAAAAAAAACACAAAAAAGTAGTAAATTATACTTTTTCCAAGCGGTATCATCATACCGCTTGGAAAAAGTGCAATAACACGCGATCAAAAAGTCAGATATAAATAATCATGGTACCGCTGAAAACGTCATCTTGTCCCGCAAAAAACAAGCCACTATACAGCATCATCAGCCAAAAAATAAAAAAGTTATAGCTCGCGGAATAAACTGATGCAAAAATAATTATTTTTTCTATAAAAAATTTTATTGTGTAAAAAACGCCAAAACATAAAAAAATATATAAATGAGGTATCGTTGTAATCGTAGTGACCCGAAGAATAAAGCTTCTTTATCAATTTTACCACACGTGGAACGGAGGAAAAAAAAAAAAAAAAAACAATTCCTGAATTGCTGGTTTTTGTTCATTCTGCTTCCACAAAAATCGGAATAGGAAGCGATCAAAAAGCGTTATGTGCCCGAATATGGTACCAATAAAAACGTCAGCTCTACCCGCAAAAAATAAGCCCGCAGATAACTCTGTCGGCCAAAATATGGAAAAATTATAGCTCTCAAAATACGGCGATGCAAAAATTTCTTACAAAAAATTATTCCAAAAAAAAGCATCTTTTAGTGTGTGACAGAAGCTAAACATGAAAAAAGGATGTAAATCTGGTATCGCTGTAATCGCACCGATCCGAGGAATAAAGTCGCCTAATCACTAATACCGCACGAGGAACGGCGTAAAAAAGAAAACCAATTCTTCACCTTTTGTGGATTTGTTCATTGTGCCTCCCAAAGATCGCAGTAAGGCGATCACAGTGGTTCCCCCCCACATATGGGATATCAGCGTACTCAGGACAAATTGCACAATAGCTTTTGGGGTCCTATTTCTACTGTTACCCTTATAAAAATAAAAATTTGGGGGCAAAAAGATTATTTTTGTGGAAAAAAATATGATTTTTTAATTTTCACGGCTCTACGTTATAAACTTCTGTGAAGCACTTGGGGGTTCAAAGTGCTCACCATACATCTAGATAAGTTCCTTTGGGGGTCTAGTTTCCAAAATGGAGTCACTTGTGGGGAGTTTCTACTGTTTAGGCACATCAGGGGCTCTCCAAACGTGACATGACACCCGCAGACCATTCCATCAAAGTCTGCATTTGAAAAAGGCGCTCCTTCCCTTTCGAGCTCTGCCATGCGTCAAAATAGTGGTTTACCCCCACATATGGGGTATCAGCGTACTCAGGACAAATTGCACAATAACTTTTGAGGTCCTGTTACCCTTTGGAAAATAACAATTGGGGGTGGAAAGATCATTTTTGTGGAAAAGATATGATTTTTTAATTTTACTGCTCTACGTTATAACCTTCTGTGAAGCACTTGGGGGTTCAAAGCTCTCACCACACATCTAGATAAGTTCCTTGGGGGTCTAGTTTCCAAAATGGGGTCACTTGTGGGGGGTTTCCACTGTTTAGGCACACAGGAGCTCTCCAAATACGACATGGCGTCCAATCTCAATTCCAGCCAAAAAAGTCAAATGGCGCTGCTTCCCTTCCGAGCTCTGCCATGCGCCCAAATAGTGGTTTACCCCCACATATGGGGTATCAGCGTACTCAGGACTAATTGCACAATAACTTTTGGGGTCCTTTTATCCTTTGGAAAATAAAAATTGGGATGAAAAGATCATTTTTGTTGAAAAAATATTATTTTTTAATTTTACCGCACTACGTTATAACCTTCTGTGAAGCCCTTGGGGGTTAAAAGCTCTCACAACACATTTAGATAAGTTCCTTGGGGGGTCCAGTTTCCAAAATGGGGTCACTTGTGGGGGTTTCCACTGTTTAGGCACATCAGAGACTCTCCAAATGCGACATGGCGTCCAATCTCAATTCCAGCCAAAAAAGTCAAATGGCGCTGCTTCCCTTCCGAGCTCTGCCATGCGCCCAAATAGTGGTTTACCCCCACATATGAGGTATCAGCGTACTCAGGACTAATTTCACAATAACTTTTGGGGTCCTTTTATCCTTTGGAAAATAAAAATTGGGATGAAAAGATCATTTTTGTGGAAAAAATATGATTTTTTAATTTTACGGCTCTACGTTATAACCTTCTGTGAAGCCCTTGGGGGTTAAAAGCTCTCACAACACATGTAGATAAGTTCCTTGGGGGTCCAGTTTCCAAAATGGGGTCACTTGTGGGGGGTTTCCACTGTTTAGGCACACAGGGACTCTCCAAATGCGACATGGCGTCCAATCTCAATTCCAGCCAAAAAAGTCAAATGGCACTGCTTCCCTTCCGAGCTCTGCCATGCGCCCAAATAGTGGTTTACCCCAACACATTGGGTATCGGTGTACTCTGGAGAAATTTTACAACAAATATTGTGGTTCATTTTCTCCTGATACCCTTGACAAAATTTAAAAAAATTGTGTCGAAAGAAAAATTTGGGGAAAAAAAGTTAAATGTTCATTTTTTCCTTCCACATTGCTTCAATTCTTGTGAAGTACCTAAAGGGTTAATAAACTTCTTGAATGTGGCTTTGAACACGTTGAGGGGTGCAGTTTTTAGAATGGTGTCACTTTTGGGTATTTTCTGTCATATTGACCCCTCAAATTCACTTCAAATGTGAGGTGGCCCCTAAAAAAAATGGTTTTGTAAATTTTGTTGGAAAAATGAGAAATTGCTGGTTAAAATTTTAACACTTATAACTTCCTAACAAAAAAAAATTTTGGTTCCAAAATTGTGCTGATGTAAAGTAGACATGTGGGAAATGTTATTTATTAACTATTTTTGTGACATATCTCTTTGATTTAATGGCATAAAAATTAAATTTTGAAAATTGCAAAATTTTCAAAATTTTTGCCATATTTCCGTTTTTTTCATAAATAAACGCAAGTTATATTGAAGAAATTTTACCACTATCATGAAGTACAATATGTCTCGAGAAAACAATCTCAGAATCGCCAAGATCCGTTGAAGCGTTCCAGAGTTATAACCTCATAAAGAGACAGTGGTCAGAATTGTAAAAATTGGCCTGGTCTTTAACCTACAAAATGGCTTGGTCGTTAAGGGGTTAAGGTGATGTCCTGAAGACGGCGGCCCCCGGTCATCACTTGTGGCTCTGACCCGACATTAAATCTTAGGCCGGCGTCACACTGGCGACAGAATCGGACGACTGCAATGCGATGAAAAATCGCATTGCAGTCGGACCTATGTTAATCTATGGAGCAGCTCCCAGTATCAGATTTTTTGTGGTCCGTTTTAAACGTCCGTGTACAATCGCAGCATGCTGCGATTGTCACCAATTGTCGGTCGACAATCGCCAATGCAAGTCTATGGGAGCGATGAAAAATCTGATTACAAACGGACCACACTGTGTGACTTGCGATGAAATCGCATCGGTGTCCTTTAGAAAAGCCGGCAATTCATCCCCAGCTATACTGTAAAATCACACTGACAGCTTTAATAAAGACTAGAAAGAATAGATATATACACATAGAACACATATATATATATATATATATGTAATTGTGACATGTATATAATATATATATATATATATATATATATATATATATTTATAGTTCCTAGACTTCTACATACTGTAATAGCCGCTAATTCAATTGCCGGGTTTTGTGAAATCACAGAAGCCGACATGAAATGATACATTGTTTCCACACATTTAACCATGTAATTTCATGTATTTTTATATATGTTTGAAACATACAATTACATGAGTGTATTTGTGCAAAATTTCAGACATGTAGGGGTTAATTAAAGGTGTAATTTCGTTGAAAAAAAATGCGTGGGCTCCCGCTGTATTTTCTCCACCAGACAGACAAAGCAAAGCGAGTGGGGCAGATAATAATAGCCTAGGGAGGGTACATTTTTTTTGTGCCCCCCCTGGCTACTAACATCTGCCCCCAGACACCCCAGAAAGGGCAAATCTATAATTAGATTCGCCCTTTCTGGCACTTTGCCCGTCTATTCCCATTGCCCTGTAGCGGTGGCGAATGGGTTAATCTCACCTTACTGTCACCTTGCTATTGAAAGGTGACCTTAAGGCAGGTTAATAATTGATAGCTGTCAATTAGACAACTATCAATTATTAATCCTATTGAATTAAATAAAAAAACACACACACTTTAAGAATAAATAATTTTAATGAAATAAAAACACATTTTTTTGACCATATTTTATTTTACACTTAATCCGTGCGAAGCCATTGATCTCCTAAAATAAAGAAAAAGAAATAAAACAACATTATTCTTACCTATTCCGCCGATCTGTCACGTCCCACGCTGTAATCCTTCACAAAGGGTTAACTAGCTTTGAGCCAAGCACTGCAAGTAATCCTGCATGCTCAGCTCAAAGCTCATGAATGAATAAGTTCCTCTCCTGGCGACAGGAGAGGATGTGTTTCATGAATGAAGCTTAATTGATTGTGTCCACTTTCCCTTTAGGTCAGGTCACTAAAGTTAAATTGCCAATAAATCAATTAAGCTCCATTCATGAATCTATTCCTCTACTTTCGCTGGGAGAGGAACTTATTCATTCAGGGGAATACAGGTCTGAGACAGCATTATTAGCTCTCTGCGACCTGTAACCTGTTAACCCTTTCTGATGGATTACAGCGTGGGACCTGACTGTACATCGGATTGGTAAGTATAATTTTGCTTGTTTATTTTATTTTTATTACAGGAAATGGTTTTAGCAGGAAAATAAAATATGGTCAAAAACTGTGTGATTATTTCATTAAACTTATTTTTTATTAAAGTGTGTGTGTTTGATTTTTCTTTCATACAATAGGATTAATAATTGATAGTTGTCTGATTGACAGCTCTCAATTATTAACCTGGCTTAAAGTGACCTTTCAATTGCAAGGTCATTTTAACCCCTTATTAACCCATTCGCCACCGCTACAGGGCAATGGGAATAGACGGGCAAAGTGCCAGAAAGGGCGAATCTAATTAAAGATTTGCCCTTTCTGGGGTGTCTGGGGGCAGATGTTAGTAGCCAGGGGGGGCACAAAAAAAATGTACCCTCCCTAGGCTATTATTATCTGCCCCCACTCGCTTTGCTTTGTCTGTCTGGTGCAGAAAATACAGCGGGAGCCCACGCATTTTTTTTCAACGAATTTACACCTTTAATTAACCCCTACATGTCTGAAATTTAGCACACATATACTCATGTAATTGTATGTTTCAAACATATAAAAAAATATATGAAATTACATGGTTAAATGTGTGGAAACAATGTATCATTTCATGTCGGCTTCTGTGATTTCACTGAAGCCGGCAATTGAATTAGCGGCTATTACAGTATGTAGAAGTGTAAGAACTATAAATATATGTATATATATATGTCACAATGACATATATATATATATATATATATATATATATAATATATGTGCTCTATGTGTATATATCTATTCTTTCTTTTGGCATTTAAATACTATTCTTTTGTATCCATTATATGTCAGTTTTGCAAGCCTGCGAGAAAATCTCGCAAGTCGGATGAAAATCGGATGTTACAAGGTACACACACATGCGATTAAATCGCATCTTTGAAGGAAAATCGGATGCCAGAAGGATGTGTGATGTTTTTATTTTGATCCGATTGTCGACCGTCTAAAACGGACCGATTTTTTGTGGTTGTGTGTGACACCGGCCTTATTGTGTCCCTGAAAAATAAAACCAGGTGTTCAAGACTATTGCAAATGAGACGTGGAGGCCAGAAAAAGTCATGGAGCTGCATCAAGACCCTGGGTGATATTCCTGATACAACCAGACAGTCGTGTCCATCCAAACCCCAGAATGCTACATTGTAACAAACCCTTAGTCCTGTGAGGCTTGTGCTGCCATGTGTTCAGCTCACTGAGGACAAATGTTCGTCTGGATATAAGCCCCACTGTTCAATCACAGCACGCAGAGTGCATACATTTTGAAAATTAATGAGAAGATACCTCATAAAGTCTCTCCAGAAGGTGCATAACTTTCCAGTGCTGACTCTTTATGATCATGGACTCCTATAAGATAAGGGCCCATCTGTGGGGCCACGTCCTGGGGATCCCGTCACCTCCGTGTGGGGCATCCTCCAATGATGCCACCAGTTGCGCGGTCACGACTTGTTATCTCCTTGGTGTTATGACTTTAAGGAGTAATTGACGTCTCTCATTCTCTTGAGGTTTCTACCATATCCGTAAATCGTGTGCAAGAGTCCTCGCAGACCACCTCGCAGACCACCTCGCAGAGCATCCTCGCAGACCACCTCGCAGAGCACCTCGCAGACCACCTCGCGTCCCACCACCTCCTCACTGATTTGCTATTGTGCTGGCTCCTGGTGTGTCTCTAATCACAGTGTCAGACAATATGTGATGATGGAGTAACGCTGCAGCCTCGATCACTGGAGAGGACACTGCGGGCAGCGCGCAATCTCTGCTCTCACCGTCTCCGCACTAATGACAATGCTCAGCATTTATGGATCCAAAGCTGGAAACGCAACCATCCGCCAGAATGAACTCCTGGAGATATTTAACCCTGTCACTGACGACACAGACAGAAAAGGGCCCCTGTGCAAGAACAGTATACGGGCCACTGTACAAGAACAGTATATGGGCCCTGTGCAAGAACAGTATATGGGCCCTGTGCAAGAACAGTATATGGGCCCTGTGCAAGAACAGTATATGGGCCCTGTGCAAGAACAGCATATGGGCCCTGTGCAAGAGCAGTATATGGGCCCTGTGCAAGAACAGTATATGGGCCCTGTGGAAGAGCAGTATATGGACCCTGTGCAAGAACAGTATATGGGCCTTGTGCAGAACAGTATATGGGCCCTGTGCAAGAACAGTATATGGGCCCTGTGCAAGAACATATATGGGCCCTGTGGCAAGACAGTATATGGACCCTGTGCAAGAACAGTATATGGGCCTGTGCAAGAACAGTATATGGGCCCTGTGCAAGAACAGTATATGGGCCCTGTGCAAGAACAGTATATGGGCCCTGTGCAAGAACAGTATATGGGCCCTGTGCAAGAACAGTATATGGGCCCTGTGCAAGAACAGTATATGGGCCCTGTGCAAGAACTATATATGGGCCCCTGTGCAAGAACAGTATATGGGCCCCTGTGCAAGAACAGTATAGGGCCCCTGTGCAAGAACAGTATATGGGCCCTGTGCAAGAACAGTATACGGGGCCCCTGTGCAAGAACAGTATATGGGCCCCTGTGCAAGAACAGTATATCGGGCCCCTGTGCAAGAAACAGTATATGGGCCCTGTGCAAGAACAGTATATGGGCCCTGTGCAGAAGTAAGCCTGAGAACATTAGGGGCCCTGTGCAAGAACAGTATACGGGCCCCATGTGCAAGAACAGTATACGGGCCCCTGTGCAAGAACAGTATATGGGCCCTGTGCAAGAACAGTATATGGGCCCCTGTGCAAGAACAGTATATGGGCCCTGTGAAGAACAGTATGGGCCCCTGTGCAAGAACAGTATATGGGCCCTCTGTGCAAGAACAGTATATGGGCCCTGTGCAAGAACAGTATATGGGCCCTGTGCAAGAACAGTATATGGGCCCTGTGCAAGAACAGTATATGGGCCCTGTGCAGAACAGTATATGGGCCCCTGTGCAAGAACAGTATATGGCCCTGTGCAAGAACAGTATATGGGCCCTGTGCAGACAGTATGGGCCGTGCAAGAACAGATATGGGCCCTGTGCAAGAACAGTATATGGGCCCTGTGCAAGAACAGTATATGGGCCCTGTGCAAGAACAGTAATGGGCCCCTGTGCAAGAACAGTATATGGCCCTGTGCAAGAACAGTATATGGCCCTGTGCAAGAACAGTATAGGGCCCTTGCAAGAACAGATAGGGCCCTGTGCAAGAACAGTATAGGCCCTGTGCAAGAACAGTATAGGGCCCTGTGCAAGAACAGTATAGGGCCCTGTGCAAGAACAATTAGGGCCCTGTGCAAGAACAGATATGGGCCCTGTGCAAGAACATATATGGGCCCTGTGCAAGAACAGTATAGGCCCTGTGCAAGAACAGTATATGGGCCCTGTGCAAGAACAGTATATGGGCCCTGTGCAGAAACGTATATGGGCCTGTGCAAGACAGTATATGGGCCCTGTGCAAGACATATGGGCCCTGTGCAAGAACAGTATATGGGCCCTGTGCAAGAACAGTATATGGCCCTGTGCAAGAACATATAAGGTGGCCCTGTGCAAGAACAAAATGGGCCCTGTGCAAGAACAGTTAGGGCCCTGTGCAAGAACAGTATAGGGCCCTGTGCAAGAACAGTATATGGGCCCTGTGCAAGAGCAGTATATGGGCCCTGTGCAAGAACAGTATATGGGCCCTGTGCAAGAACAGTATATGGGCCCTGTGCAAGAACAGTATATGGGCCCTGTGCAAGAACAGTATATGGGCCCTGTGCAAGAACAGTATATGGGCCCTGTGCAAGAACAGATAAGGGCCCTGTGCAAGACATATAAGGGCCCTGTGCAAGAACAGTATACGGGCCCCTGTGCAAGAACATATATGGGCCCTGTGCAAGAACAGTATATGGGCCCTGTGCAAGAGCAGTATATGGGCCCTGTGCAAGAACAATATATGGGCCCTGTGCAAGAACATATATGGGCCCTGTGCAAGAACAGTATATGGGCCCTGTGCAAGAACAGTATATGGGCCCTGTACAAGAGTAGTATATGGGCCCTGTACAAGAGCAGCATATGGGCCTGTGCAAGAACAGCATATGGCCCTGTGCAAGAACAGTATATGGGCCCTGTGCAAGAACAGTATACGGGCCCTGTGCAAGAACAGTATATGGGCCCCTGTGCAAGAACAGTATATGGGCCCTGTGCAAGAACAGTATAGGGCCCTGTGCAAGAACAGTATATGGGCCCTGTGCAAGAACAGTATATGGGCCCTGTGCAAGAACAGTTAGGCCCGTCAGCATTGGGCCTGTCAGAAATGGCCGTGAAGAACTATGGCCCTGTGAAGACATTATGGGCCTGCAGACATTAGGGCCTGTCAAGACGATATGGGCCCTGTCAAAAATATGCCCTGTAGACAGATAGGGCCTGTCAGAAGAAGGCCTGTGCAGAGTAGGCCCTGGCAAGAACTATGGGCCCTGTGCAACAGATATGGCGTCAGACTAATGGGCCTGTGCAGACATGGGCCTGTCAAGAATATAGCGTAGACGATAGGGCCTGTCAAGACAATATGGGCCTGTGCAAGAACAAAGGCCCGTGCAGAACATAATGGCCCTGTGCAAGACAGTATGGGCCTGCAGAACAGTATAGGCCCTGTCAAGACATATATGGCCGTCAAACAGTTAGGCCTGTGCAAGAACAGATATGGGCCTGTGCAGAACATATATGGGCCCTTCAAGAACAGTATAGGGCCTGGCAAGACGTATATGGCCCTGTGCAAGACAGTATAGGCCCTGTGCAAGAACAGATATGGCCTGAAGAATATGGCCCTGTGCAAGACAGTATAGGGCCTGTCAGAACATATAGGCCTGTGCAAGAACATATAGGGCCTGTGCAAAACATATATGGGCCGTGCAGACAGTATAGGGCCCTGTCAAGAACAGTATAGGCCCTGTCAAGACAGTATATGGGCCGTGCAAGAACATATAGGGCCCTGTGCAAGAACATAAGGCCTGTCAAGAACAATATAGCCTTAGAACATATAGGCCTGTGCAAGAAATAAGGGCCTGTGCAAGAACAGTATAGGGCTGTGCAAGAACAGTATAGGCCTGTGCAAGAACATATGGGCCCTGTGCAAGAACAGTATAGGCCTGTGCAAGAACAGTATAGGGCCTGTGCAAGAACAGTAAGGCCTGTGCAAGAACAGTATGGCCCTGTGCAAGAACATATAGGCCCTGTGCAAGAACATATAGGGCCTGTGCAAGAACATATAGGGCCCTGTGCAAGAACAGTATAGGGCCCTGTGCAAGAACAGTATGGGCCTGTGCAAGAACAGTATAGGGCCCTGTGCAAGAACAGTATAGGGCCCTGTGCAAGAAAGATAGGGCCTGTGCAAGAACAGTATAG
Source organism: Oophaga sylvatica (assembly GCA_033576555.1). Classification (NCBI taxonomy): domain Eukaryota; kingdom Metazoa; phylum Chordata; class Amphibia; order Anura; family Dendrobatidae; genus Oophaga; species Oophaga sylvatica. The sequence goes on from JARQOD010000001.1 coordinate 393,383,203, forward strand.
GGCCCTGTGCAAGAACATATAGGGCCCTGTGCAAGAACAGTATAGGGCCTGTGCAAGACAGTATAGGGCCCTGTGCAAGACAGTATATGGCCCTGGCAGAACAGTATAGGGCCCTGTGCAAGAACAGTATATGGGCCCTGGCAAGAACATATAGGGCCTGTGCAAGAACAGTATACGGCCCTGTGCAAGAACATAGGGCCCTTGCAAGAACAATAGGGCCCTGTGAAGAACATAAGGGCCCTGGCAAGAACAGTATAGGGCCCTGTGAAGAACAGATATGGGCCTGTGCAAGACAGATAGGGCCTGTGAAGAACAATATGGGCCCTGTGCAAGACGTATATGGGCTGTGCAAGACAGTTAGGGCCCTGTCAAGAACAGTATATGGCCCTGTGCAAGAACAGTATAGGCCCTGTCAAGACAGTATATGGGCCTGTGAAAACAGTATAGGCTGTCAAACAGTTAGGGCCTGTAAGAACAGTATATGGGCCTGTGCAAGAACAGATATGGCCCTGTCAAGAACAGATATGGGCCCTGTGCAAGAACAGATATGGGCCCTGTGCAAGAAGTATATGGGCCCTGTGCAAGAAATATAGGGCCTGTGCAAGAACAGTATATGGGCCTGTGCAAGAAAGTATATGGGCCTTGCAAGAGATATGGGCCAACAGTTATGGCCGTACTGGCCCTGTGCAAGACAGATATGGGCCCTGTGCAAGAACAGTATATGGGCCCTGTGCAAGAACAGTATATGGGCCCTGTGCAAGAGCAGTATATGGGCCCTGTCAAGACAGTATATGGGCCCTGTGCAAGAGCAGTATGGGCCCTGTGCAAGAACAGTATATGGGCCCTGTGCAAGAACAGTATATGGGCCCTGTGCAAGAACAGATATGGGCCCTGTGCAAGAACAGTATATGGGCCCTGTGCAAGAACAGTATGGGCCCTGTGCAAGAACAGTATATGGGCCCTGTGCAAGAACAGTATATGGGCCCGTCAAGAACAGTATATGGGCCCTGTGCAAGAACAGTATAGGGCCCTGTGCAAGAAGACATATAGGGCCCTGTGCAAGAACATATATGGGCCTGTGCAAGACAGTATATGGGCCCTGTGCAAGAACAGGCTTGAGACTGGCCCTGTCAGAACAGTATAGGGCCCTGTGCAAGACAGTATATGGGCCCTGTGCAAGAACAGTATAGGGCCTGTGCAAGAACATATATGGGCCCTGTGCAAGAACAGTATAGGGCCCTGTGCAAGAACAGTATATGGGCCCTGTGCAGAAGTATGGCCCTGTGCAAAATATGGGCCCTGTGCAAGAACAGTATACGGGCCCTGGCAAGACAATATGGGCCCTGTGCAAGAACATATATGGGCCCTGTGCAAAGCAGTATATGGGCCCTGTGCAAGAACTATATGGGCCCTGTGCAAGACAGTATATGGGCCCTGTGCAAGAACAGTTATGGGCCCTTGCAAGAACAGTATATGGGCCTGTGCAAGACAGTATAGGGCCTGTGCAAGACATATAGGGCCCTGTGCAAGAACAGTATACGGGCCTGTGCAAGACAGTATAGGGCCCTGTGCAAGAACAGTATATGGGCCCTGTGCAAGAACAGTATAGGGCCCTGTGCAAAAACAGTATAGGGCCCTGTGCAAGAAGTATGGGCCCTGTGCAAGAACAGTATAGGGCCCTGTGCAAGAACATTATGGGCCTGTGCAAGAACAGTTAGGGCCTGGCAACATTAGGCTGAAGATATGGGCCCTGTGCAAGAAAATATGGGCCCCTGTGCAAGACAGTTAGGCCCTGTGCAAGAACAGTATAGGGCCGTGCAAGAACAGTATGGGCCCTTGCAAGAACATAGGGCCCTGTCAAGACAGATAGGCCTGTAAACGTATACGGGCCTGGCAAGAAAGTATAGGGCCCTGTGCAAGAACAGTATACGGGCACGTGAGGGGCCCTGTGCAAGAAACATATATGGGCCCTGTGCAAAAGAATGGTGTCAAGACGTATGGGCCCTGTGCAAGAACAGCTGGGCCTGCAAGAACAATATATGGGCCCGTGCAAGACATAGGCCTTAAGAAATTGGGCCCTGTCAAGACAGTATATGGGCCCTGTGCAAGCAACAGTTATGGGCCTTGCAAGAACAGTATATGGGCCCTGTGCAAAGATATGGGCCCCTTGCAAGACAGTATAGGGCCTGTGCAAGATAGTATAGGGCCCGTGCAAAACAGTATAGGGGCCTGTGCAAGAACAGTATAGGGCCCTGTGCAAGAACAGTATACGGGCCCTGTGAAAGAGGGCCTGCATAGTAACGGGCCCTGTGCAAGAACGTATTATGGGCCCTGGCAAGAACAGTATATGGGCCCTGTGCAAGAACAGTATATGGGCCCTGTGCAAGACAGTTATGGGCCTGTGCAAGAACAGTATATGGGCCCTGTGCAAGAACGTATATGGGCCCTGTGCAAGAACAGTATATGGGCCCTGTGCAAGAACAGTATATGGGCCCGTGCAAGACAGTATATGGGCCCTGTCAAGAACAGTCATATGGGCCCTGTGCAAGAACAGTATATGGGCCCTGTGCAAGAACAGTATATGGGCCCTGTGCAAGAACAGTATAGGCCCTGTGCAAGAACTATATGGGCCTGTGCAAGAAAGTATGGGCCCTGAACTACTGGAGTATGGGCCTGTGCAAGAACAGTATATGGGCCCTGTGCAAGAACAGATATAAGGGCCTGTGCAAGAACATATATGGGCCCTGTGCAAGAACATATATGGGCCCTGTGCAAGAACAGTATATGGGCCCTGTGCAAGAACAGTATATGGGCCCTGTGCAAGAACAGTATAGGGCCCTGTGCAAGAACAGTATAGGGCCCTGTGCAAGAACAGTATACGGGGCCTGTGCAAGAACAGTATACGGGCCCTGTGCAGAACAGTATACGGGCCCTGTGCAAGAACAGTTACGGGCCCGTGCAAGAACAGTATACGGGCCCTGGCAAGAACAGTATAGGGGGGGGGGGGGGGGGGGGGGGGGGGGGGGGGGGGGGGGGGGGGGGGGGGGGGGGGGGGGGGGGGGGGGGGGGGGGGGGGGGGGGGGGGGGGGGGGGGGGGGGGGGGGGGGGGGGGGGGGGGGGGGGGGGGGGGGGGGGGGGGGGGGGGGGGGGGGGGGGGGGGGGGGGGGGGGGGGGGGGGGGGGGGGGGGGGGGGGGGGGGGGGGGGGGGGGGGGGGGGGGGGGGGGGGGGGGGGGGGGGGGGGGGGGGGGGGGGGGGGGGGGGGGGGGGGGGGGGGGGGGGGGGGGGGGGGGGGGGGGGGGGGGGGGGGGGGGGGGGGGGGGGGGGGGGGGGGGGGGGGGGGGGGGGGGGGGGGGGGGGGGGGGGGGGGGGGGGGGGGGGGGGGGGGGGGGGGGGGGGGGGGGGGGGGGGGGGGGGGGGGGGGGGGGGGGGGGGGGGGGGGGGGGGGGGGGGGGGGGGGGGGGGGGGGGGGGGGGGGGGGGGGGGGGGGGGGGGGGGGGGGGGGGGGGGGGGGGGGGGGGGGGGGGGAAAAAAAAAAAAAAAAAAAAAAAAAAAAAAAAAAAAAAAAAAAAAAAAAAAAAAAAAAAAAAAAAAAAAAAAAAAAAAAAAAAAAAAAAAAAAAAAAAAAAAAAAAAAAAAAAAAAAAAAAAAAAAAAAAAAAAAAAAAAAAAAAAAAAAAAAAAAAAAAAAAAAAAAAAAAAAAAAAAAAAAAAAAAAAAAAAAAAAAAAAAAAAAAAAAAAAAAAAAAAAAAAAAAAAAAAAAAAAAAAAAAAAAAAAAAAAAAAAAAAAAAAAAAAAAAAAAAAAAAAAAAAAAAAAAAAAAAAAAAAAAAAAAAAAAAAAAAAAAAAAAAAAAAAAAAAAAAAAAAAAAAAAAAAAAAAAAAAAAAAAAAAAAAAAAAAAAAAAAAAAAAAAAAAAAAAAAAAAAAAAAAAAAAAAAAAAAAAAAAAAAAAAAAAAAAAAAAAAAAAAAAAAAAAAAAAAAAAAAAAAAAAAAAAAAAAAAAAAAAAAAAAAAAAAAAAAAAAAAAAAAAAAAAAAAAAAAAAAAAAAAAAAAAAAAAAAAAAAAAAAAAAAAAAAAAAAAAAAAAAAAAAAAAAAAAAAAAAAAAAAAAAAAAAAAAAAAAAAAAAAAAAAAAAAAAAAAAAAAAAAAAAAAAAAAAAAAAAAAAAAAAAAAAAAAAAAAAAAAAAAAAAAAAAAAAAAAAAAAAAAAAAAAAAAAAAAAAAAAAAAAAAAAAAAAAAAAAAAAAAAAAAAAAAAAAAAAAAAAAAAAAAAAAAAAAAAAAAAAAAAAAAAAAAAAAAAAAAAAAAAAAAAAAAAAAAAAAAAAAAAAAAAAAAGGGGGCCCCCGAAAACAGTTTGGGGGCCTGGGGAAAAAGAAAGGCCCCCCCCGGAAAAAGGGCCCGGCCCGGGGGAAAAAAGGGGGGCCCGGAAAAGAAAAAACCCCAAAAAAAAAGGGGGGGCCCCTTAAAAAAGTTTGGGGCCCGGGAAAAGAATAACCCGAAAAGGGGCCCCCCCAAAAAAAGGGGGGGCCCAAAAATTTTGGGGGCCCTTTTAAGGGCCCGAAAAGGGGGCCTTTTAAAGAACAGAAGGGCCCCCGGGGGAGGGGGGGGGGAAAAAAAAGGGGCCCCTTTAAAAAAAAGGGGGCGGAAAAAAACCCGGAAAAAAGGGCCCCCAAAAAAAATTTTGGGCCCCCTTTTTTTAAAAAATATGGGCCCTTTGAAAAAATATAGGCCCCTGGAAAAACAATGGGGGGGGGGGCCCCAAAAAATTTTAAAGGGCCCCCGGTGCAAAAAATTCCGGGGCCCCCGGGAAAAAAGGGGGCCCCTTGAAAAAAAAATTTTGGGGGAAAAAAAATTTCCCCGGGAAAGAATTTTGGGCCCTTGCAAAAAGAAAGGCCCCCTGTGCAAGAAATATGGGGGCCCGTCAAGAAAAAAAAAAAAAAAGGGGGCAGAAAGAAAGGGCCCCCCGGGGATTGGCCCCCTTGGGGAAAAAATATTGCGGGGGGTTCAAAACAATAGGGGCCCTGGGGAAAACAATTTTGGGGCCCTGTCAAAAAATTTTTTTGGGGGGGGAAAAGGGCCGAAAAAATTTTGCAAACGATATGGGCCCTGTGCAAAAACTTTTTTGGGGCCCTGTAAGAAAATTTCCCCCCGTTAAGGGGGGAAAAAAAACCCCCCTGGAAAAAACCCGGGGCGCAAAAAAAAAGGGGGTTTGGCAAGAAAAAAATGGGGCCAAAAAAAGGGTTTTAAAAACAAAAGGCCCCCCTTGCAAAAAATATAGGGGCCCAAGCAGAAACCCCCGGGAAAAAAGGGGGAAAAACTTAAGGGGGAAAAATTAGGGGGCCCCTTTTTAAAAAAAAGGGCCCTTAAGGGGGCCCCCCCAAAAAAAAAAAAAAGGGGGCCCTGAAAAAAAAGGGGTTTTGGGCTTTGGCCCCGGAAAAAAGGGCCCGTGCAAAAAAAAAAGGGGGCCCCCTTTAAAAAGTATGGGCCCTTGCAAGCAAAAAAAGGGGCCCCTGTGAAAAAAGGGGTTGCGGGCCCTGTAAAAAAAATTTGGGCCCGGAAAAGGAAAGGGGGGGCCAAATGGCCCGTAAAAGGGCCCCCGGGCCCCAAAGCGGGGGGCGGAAAAAAAAACCCCGGGGGGTTGGGGCCCGGAAAAAATATGGGCCCCTGGAAAACGAAAAAATTGGGTAAAGCTTTCCCCCGTAAAGGGGGGGAAAAATTTGGGGCCCTTAAAAAGGAAATTGGCCCAAAAACCCCGGGGTTTTTTTTGGGCCCCCTGCAAAAAAAGGGGTTGGGAAAAGGGTTGGGCCTTTCCCCCGGGAAAAAAAAGGGGCCCCGTAAAAAAAAATTTGGGCCCCCCAAAAAAGGGGAAAAATGGGCCCTGTACAAGAACAGAATATGGACCCAATGCAAGAACAGTATATGGGCCCTGTGCAAGAACAGTATATGGGCCTGTACAAGAACAGTATATGGGCCCTGTGCAAGAACAGTATATGGGCCCTGTACACAAGTACTGTATAAGGGCCCTGTGCAAGAGAAGTATATGGGCCCAGTACAAGAGCAGTATATGGGACCTGTGCAAGAGCAGTATATGGGCCCTGTACAAGAACAGTATATGGGCCCTGTGCAAGAACAGTATATGGGCCCTGTACAAGAGCAGTATATGGGCCTTGTGAAATAACAGTATATGGGTCCTGTGCAAGAGCAGTATATGGAGAAGTTGCCTTGTGAAAGAACAGTATATGGGCCCTGTGCAAGAATCCGTATATATGGGCCCTGTGCAAGAGCAGTATATGGGCCCCTGTGCAAGAACAGTATACGGGCCCCTGTGCAAGAACAATATATGGGCCCTGTGCAAAAACAGTATATGGGCCCCTGTGCAAGAACAGTATATGGGCCCTGTCAAGAGCAGTATATGGGCCCTGTGCAAGAACAGTATATGGAAACCTGTGCAAGAACAGAATATGGACCCAATGCAAGAACAGAATTTGGGCCCCGTGCAGCCCAATATCTTCTTAACGCACAATCCCAGCAGTTTAGGAGGAGGTAGGGGCCCCCTGACCTCATGGACCCTTGTGTGGGCGCACAGGTTGCACCAATGACATGTCCGCCTCTGGACTAGGTCTTCTAATCTATTGGATGCTAAGAGTCGTTGGGCGACAGAGAGTAGGGACTCCCCACAGCAGAAATCAAAGTGGAGCTCCATGCTGGTCCATACCATTACAATCCGTCTCCATAGACAGGAGAGTCTTCCGCCTGCTGCCCCTTCCAATACCCATGAACCGCATTAATTGATATTTTGGGCTGTGTAAACCTGCACAATTCTTTCCAAAGGCTGATCAGCTTGTCCTAGGTTTGGGGGTCCCTCTTCTCCTGAACCGCTGTGTGGGTCTCCTGTACAGTGCATAGCCTGCTGACCTCTAACACAGCGACTATAAGGAACACAAGTCCGTCACCCTGTGCGGGGGGGCCCCTGCATCCCCAGGGTGAGAAGGGACATGTCTAGTTTATGTGGCTATTATTTGCATTGTGTTCCCCTATGGGATATTTCTTGCATGTGCGCAGGATACATTATAAATGATTGGGGGGTTACTCATTTAGGATCTGGGTCCATGTTAAGAAGGGGGCAGCGCCGTTCTCCAACGGGCATTCGTGGCCCTCTCCATGGAAGACATTATAATAAATGAGCCAGAGATCTGGGCACATGAAAGCTGCTGACATGTGCAGCCCCCCAATAACCCTTGATATATTCATGTCTCTAAATCCCTCCTCAGGTTATGAAAGAAAGGACCGTGAAGCATCGTTGCCCCCGGGCTCCTGTAGACCTCACAGGGCTTTCATTGATTTATACTCGATCGCAAATCTCCGTTTAGATCTAATTTGTGATTTGCCGTAATTGGATCGATTAAGTGATCATTAACCTGTGACCCCAATATCCCTCCGGAGGAGGTCTTGTATATGGTTTGAGACTGAAGGCTTCCATCTGATAATGACCACATATACCAGTAGACCCCCATCAGCAGTAGTTGGGGGGATCTGCCCACTATTATAAATGGGTCTTCCAAGTAGACTGCTGCTTTAAGAGTCTGACAATGATACATCGTATAACTTGTGTTTAGTAAATAATCAGTAACAAAGTGTCACATTGTAATAAGAGATGGCGGGCTCAGCTCTGCTGCATCTGCGCCTTGTTATCCGCCTGCTGATGAGAGAGATGCCAGCAGTAAGGGCAGGAGTGGGGTCGCAGAGAGCGCAGAGGCCTCCTTTGTGGCAGACGTGTTGGCGAGGCTGGGCGCACCTTCAGCCTACCTTTCCTCGCAGTCATCAGCAGATCGCTCCGAGACTTCAGAAGATGTTCTGTGTTACTTCTTTGAAGAGGAAAAATGGACTAACAATCCAAGGAGCCGGAATCACTTTGATATTTTTCTTCAAACACTTCTGTCCTACTGATTCCTAATGCCAGCATCGTCTGTGGGGACCGATGCATCTTATCTCGCTGCGGGGTGATGCAACAACATGTTTTGATCCTTCGTCCAGCTTTTATCAACAAAAATGTTTTTTTTTTCATTAGTTTAATGGCGACAAATACTTTAACCCTGCGCACACCACCAGAAAATGGCGACATCTCCATCTAGAAAAATGGGAGGACGGGACCGTGCAGGAGGCGCGTTCCTTAGGATTTATAGTTTTGGAAAAAAAGAAAACTCCAAGAGATCTAAGATAATTTCATCATAAATGAGGCTCTGGTGTACACGGCGCGGCGTTTTATATCACCCCCTGGGGTTGTAATTTCCAGACCCTGGAGGAAGATGCATCTGAGATGAAGCAGAACGACACCTCGAATCTAAGAAAAACCCAGAAAATATGCCAGAAAGTCTCAGTCTTCAGCCTGCGCTCAAAGTACTCGGCAAATGGCAACATCCTGGACGTGGGGAGAAATTGTCCTCTTCAGCAGATCAGTCCATGACTGGGTTTAGTAAATAAGTATTGGAAGCTGTTGCTCTCTGTTATCAGTTTTTCATCTTGCTGTACTGCAGTTCCAAGGCTCTTCTGATGGTGCATGTCCATTATAGTCTATGGGATTGTTCACATGTCCATGTATTTTGAAGACCGAGTGGCCACAATAATAAAAAAAAAAGCGGACATGTTCTTTCTTTAATCTAATTCGTATCAGACTCGGTGATGTGTTTGTTCCGAGAGAAGTTGGGAAACTTTTTTCCAGATATTATTAATGTTATTGTTAGTTTTCTTGTATGCAAAAAAATAAAAATAGAATGAAACACTGACGATATAAACAAATGAATCTCTGACTTAGTGAAGTCTGGAGGGGGACGATAGAGGGGTCTTGAATTAGCTACATTAGTCCCCTACACATTGCCCCTTACATATTATCCCCTACATATCACCCCTCACATATTGTCCCCCACACATCGCCCCCTTCATATTGTCCTCCACACATCACCCAGCATACATCGTCCACCATACATTGCCACCTCTCCACATATTGTCCCCAATCATCCACCTCATATTATCCCCCACACATTGCCCCACCACATACAGCTCTGGCAAAAATTAAGAGACCACTGCACATTTTTATAAAAATCAGCTTCTCCACATGTCTGACAGCCATTCCATTCCAGTGTCAGTTGAATTCCAACCAGAGTACACCTCATTCTACTTAATGTGCTTCTGATTAGGTGATCACCTGAACCAAATCTTATTTAATGAAGGTAAGTATAAAAAGCACTGCTGTGGTGTTCACAATCCTCTTCCAATAGACAAGTTGGATGGCAAAACAAGTGCTAGTAATATCCCAAAAAGTAATAGGAATGAAAAAATAACTTTTAACCATGCCAAAGGAGTTGAAAAGAAAAGTCTTGAGTGAGGAAAAGAAGGACTCAGTTCTGGCTTTACTACCAGAGGGATACAGTGACCGTCATGTTGCCTCCATCCATAAAATTTCTAAGATGGCAGTCCATTACAACATGGTCAAGCAGCAGACATTGGGGACAAAAAAGCTACAGACGGCGAAAACGACTCTCCACTGACTGGGATGACCGTCATCTTATTCGAATGTCACTCAGCAACCGCAGGACAACATCAAGTGACCTACAAAAGGAATGGCAAATGGCAGCTAGGGTGAAGTGCACAGCAAGAACAGTTCATAACAGGCTCCTAGAGGCAGGGCTCAAGTCATGTAAAGCTAGAAAAAAGCCTTTCATCAATGAGAAGCAAAGAAAAGCCAGGCTGAAGTTTGGCAAAGACCATAAGGATTGGACCATAGAGGACTGAAGTAAGGTAATCTTCTCTGATGAGTCTAATTTTCAGCTTTGCCCAACACCTGGTCGTCTACTGGTTAGACGGAGACCTGGAGAGGCGTACAAGCCACAGTGTCTTGCACTCACTGTGAAATTTGGTGGAGGATCGGTGATGATCTTGAGATGCTTCAGCAAGGCTGGAATTGGGCAGGTTATTCTTTGCGAAGGACGTATGAATCAAGTTGCATGCAAGGTTTTCCTGGAAAACCAGTTGATTCCTTCTGCTCAGGCAATGTTCCCCAACTCTGAGGACTGTTTTTTCCAGCAGGACATTGCGCTATGCCACACAGCTAGGTCAATCAATGTGTGGATGAAGGACCACCATATCAAATCCCTGTCATGGCCAGCCCAATCTCCAGACCTGAACCCCATTGAAAACCTCTGGAATGTAATCAAGAGGAAGATGGATAGTCACAAGCCATCAAACAAAGTAGAACTGCTTACATTTTTGTATCAGGAGTGGCATAAGGTCACCCAAAAGCAGTGTGAAAGGCTGGTGGAAAGCATGCCAAGACGCATGAAAGCTGTGATTAAAAATCATGGTTATTCCACAAAATATTGATTTCTGAACTCTTCCTGAGTTAAAACATTAGTATTGTTGTTTCTAAATGATTATGAACTTGTTTTCTTAGCATTATTTGAGGTCTGCAAGCACTGTATGTTTTTGTTATTTTGACCATTTCTCATTTTCTGAAAATAAATGCAAAATTTATTGCTTGGATATTCGGAGACATGTTGTCAGTAGTTTATAGAATAAAAGAGCAATTTACATTTGACTCAAAAATATCCTATAAAGAGAAAAATCAGACAAACTGAAAATTTTGCAGTGGTCTCTTAATTTTTGCCAGAGCTGTATTATCTCCCACACATCGCCCCCCCACCACATACTGTCCCCCACATATCACCCACCTCACATCATCCACCACTCATCGTCCACCACACATCGCTCCCTCACATATTATCCCCTACACATCACCCCTCGCATATAATCACTCACACATCATCCACCACACATTGCCCATCACATATTATCCCCATACATCTCCCCCACATATTGTACCCCACACATCACCCACTTCACATCGTTCACCAAACATCACCCCCCACACATTGTCCCCCACATTATCCCCCACATCGCCCCCCCACATATAGTTCCCTACACATTGCCCCACCACATATTATCCCCCACATATTGTCTTCTACACATCATCCACCACATATCGCCCCCTTACACATTGCCTCACGCATATTATCTCCCACACATCGCCCTACCACATATTGTCCCCCACACATCACCTACCACACATCATCACCGCATGTATTGTCCCCTACACATCGCCCCACCACATATTATCCCCTACCACATGTTATCCACCACTCATTGCCCCACCACATATTGTCCCCTACACATCGCCCCCCACATATTTTCCACCACACATCACCCCCCACATATTGTCCCCTACACATTGACCCCTCACATATTGTCCCCCACATCACCCACCGCACATCGTCCACCACACATCACCCCACCACATATTATCCCTCACACATCGCCTCTTCACATATTGTCCCCCACATATTAGCCCCCATATTGCCACCCTCACATATTGTCCCCTACACATTGCCACCCCACATATTATCTTGCACACATTGTCTGTCCTGTGTAGAGCATTGTGAGGCCTTTTTGATCCCGGTGATCCCCTTGCCTGCAGTCTCTGATTTACACTGTAGTCTTTTCCTCCTGGTGTCGGTGGTTTGGCACTCGGAGGCAAATTAGGCGCCTGAGATCCTGGATTTTTTGCTTGCTTCTGTAGCTTTCAGTCTAATCACTGTTGTCCAGTAAATTATGGCACAATTTCAGGTAGGTTTGGAAATCTTTTAGTCATAGAAGGAGTAACATGACAAGCACATCGGGGCGAGGCAATGTTGCCATGAGTCATTGCTCACGTCCCGTCAGTCCTAATAGTAAACAATCCTGAGTCATGGACTCCCAAATATTTCAGACATCTGGAGGCCACAGACATTAAAACCTCAATGACCAATTACCATTAGTAGTTCTCCTCAGGACATGTGCTTTGCAGGTCACCAGGGACAGATACCCGACCATATGATCAAGAACAACAAGAAGCTTCCGTATTGGGCCAGCGGGGGCAGCATTGTGTCCTACTTCAATAGTGATGGAGCTGATTGTATCTCGCTCTTCATGGATCAGATAGTTTTCAGCTTCTGGTCACGAATAATGAGAGACTTAGTGCCATGAACTGTTCATGTCAACTCAGTCATTGCTCTAGTTCATTGAATCATAGAATCATAAAATGTCAGAGTTGGAAGGGACCTCAAGGGTCCAACCCCATGCTCAAAGCAGGATTTACTATACCATCTCAGACAGATGTCTGTCCAGCATCTGGTTGAAGACTTCCAATGAAGGAGAACTCACCACCTCTCATGGCAGCCTGTTCCACTCATTGATCACCCTCACTGTCAAAAAAAATTTTTTTCTAATATCTAATGTGTATCTTCACCCTTTCAATTTCATTCCATTGCTTCTCATGTTTCCATATGCAAATAAGAATAATGATCCCTCTACACCAGAGGTCTCAAACTGCATTCCTCAAGGGTCGCAAACAGGTCATGTTTTCAGGATTTCCTTGTATTGCACAGGTGATAATTTAATCACCTGCACAGATAATAATTCCAGCACCTAGTGCAATGCTAAGGAAAACTTGAAAACACGCACGGTTTGTGGCCCTCGAGGAATGCAGTTTGAGACCCCTGCTCTACACTGTGACAGCTATTAAGTCTCCTCTTAAGCCTCTTTCACACTTCAGTCGTGCAACGTCAGTCAAAACCCGCCAAAGAGTGAAAAAAACAGATCGTCCATTTTTTTTTGGCGGATCTGCTTTTTTCCCATTGACTTGCATTAGTGACGGATTTTGACGGATGGTCGTCCGTTTGATCAGTTTTTTGACGGATCCGTCATAAATTTGGCGTCCGCCTTTTTTTAAAACATCCAATGCAACGTCTTTTGTGTGCGTCAAAATGGCGGACCATGACGGATCCGCCGCGTCCGCCATTTTGTGCAATGGGCGCCTATGGGTGGCGGATCCGCCTGCATCCGTTTTTGACGGAATCTGCCATTTTCCATAGAAAATGCTGAAAACAATTTCCGGGGTCTCTCTCTCTCTCCCCCCCCTCCGTGCCAGGCATGCGTACAATACATTTTCCGGGTTGAAAAGTTCATGACGAATCCGTCTGAAAACGCGTTTGCATTCATTTTTCCACTTTTGTGGCGGATCCGCTTTTTTAACACTTTGGTGGATTGTAACTGATGCCAAAAGACAGAAGTGTGAAAGAGGCCTTAGTCTTCTTTTTTGCAAGCTAAACATTCCCAGATCCTTTAACAATTCCTCGTAGGACATGCTTTGCAGTCTGCTCACCATTCTGGTAGCTCTTCTCTGAATTTGCTCCAGTTTTTCAATGTCTTTTTTACAATGTGGTACCCAAAACTGGACACAGTATTCCAGATGGAGCCTGACCAAGGAGGAGCAGAGGGGGATAATTACTTCATGTGATCTAGACATTATGTTTCTCTTAATACATCCTAGAACTGTGTTTGCCTTCTTTGCTGCCACATCACAGTGTTGACTCATGTGCAGTCTGTGATCTATTAGTACACCCAGGTCTTTTTCACACGTGCTGTTGCTTAGTTCTATTCCTCCCATTCTGTAGATGTAATTTCTTTTTCTTGCCCAGATGTAGAAGCTTGCACTTTTCCTTGTTAAATTCCATTCTATTAATTGCTGCCCATTGTTCAAGCTTATCTACAGCCTTCTGAATCCTTTCTCTGTCTTCTCTAGTGTTAAGGTACTGCCACACTTAGTGATCTCGTTAGCGATCTCAATAACGACGCAAGCTAATGAGATCGTTTGTGAGATCTCTTTTAGGTCGCTAGTAGCTGCCAAACAGGAGATCTCATAAACGACTCATCAGCGGTCAGCGATCTCTTTAACGACTTTGGCGGTCGTTAGGACGTCATTAGCATGTACTGAGCGCTTCTGATTCATAGGAATTTCCAGCATCGCTCCTGCTCTCTGCGTCCTGCTAGCCTGCTTTGCAACTGCTGCGATCCTCTCTGTGACGCAAAAGAGAACGTACAGATATTGCGATCCACTCCGTGACGCTAAACCCATATGCGTCACAAACGAGGTCGTTCGCAAAAGGTGCCAAACACAGCGATATAGGCTCACCAGCGGGACGCCAACGATCAAAAAACGGTCCAGAACTCTAGTGAACGATCAACGAGATCACAGCAGGGGCCACATAGTTGCTACATGCCACACACAGCTAAGTCGCTAACGAGATCGCAAAATAGTGACGTTTTAGTGATCTCGTTTGCGATCTCGTTTGCGATCCCGTTTAGTGTGGCATACCCTTTAGCTATCCCTCCTAGCTTTGCATTGTCTGCAAATCTGATTAGTTTACCTTCTGTTCCCTTATCTAGATAATTTATAAAAATGTGGAACAACACCGTGACCAGGACAGAGCCTTGTGGTACTCACTAACACTCTTCCAATTGGATGTGCAACCATTTATTACTACCCTTTGAGTACGATAAGATATATCGATAAGATGCTTTACTGCTGCCCAATAAGGACATGACCCTATAATACTGGTCCACCAGGGAGACTTCATGCTATATCATTGTATCACCTGGCGGTTTACTCTATACCACCAGGTCCTTATGGTATGAAACCTGTCCACTATGTCCATAGGAAAGGAAGCTTTCCCACCGAGTCACCAACTCCTCCTCTCTGTGTATCACAATAGATTTTATCCCACCAGATTCTCCAGTCTGGATCTACCCACTTCAGCCAACCTACTGTATCTCCAGGGAATTTGTTCTTCTGCAACAGATCCTTGGCCACTATGTCACTAGGAAGAAGAAACTTCACCACTAGCCCACTCATGACCACCAGGGTCTCAATACTCTCTTGTAGTTAGCTGGGATTTTTGGCCACTGTGTCACAAGACGTTGTATGCTTTCTCAGGGGGTTTCTGAGGACTTGACGCTCTACCTCGGGGTGATGAAGGGCTGTCATGTCCACAGCTCTGCTTTTGTTTGTTTGTGCTGACCCCTAGATTCCTGGGCTCGTGACTGCTCAGACATTAATGACAGTACAGGTGCTCAGTTTATGAGCGGACATCTTATGTGACACTCCGCACAGTTGTCATCTAATTAGGTGCATGCTGCGGTGTAATCTCCCCATGTGGTGGAGGAACCGGTGATCTCAGCCCTGGAATCCTGGCATCTAATGTGCAATTACCGGATGATTCTGACACAAATTTGGAGAAGAATTTCAGATAAAATGCCTATCTACTGGCTAACACGGTACGAAGATACACATCTTTCCTAGATAAAATGCCGACATTTGTCAGGACATGTGCGGTGAGATGACGTGTGTCACAACGTGCAGGAATCCGCCCCGTGACCTCACGATCACTCCACGAATGTAACCTGCTTGTTGTCTGCTCCGGGCACATCAGTCCCCATGTTCTCCTGTCTGTTACCAATATGGCGTCCGTCCCATCCCCCACATGGGAGCATATAATGGGGCATTAATGCACAATGTGAAAAAATAAGGGAACAAATCCTAAAAGCGGCCAGAAGATGGGCAATATAAAGAGAGAAAATATATGAACGGCCGATATAAGAGAAAATAAAAAAAGGTTTTAATGCCCAATTTAAAGACTATTAAACTGCAGAATCCAAGAATGAGGAAGAGCCGCTCACAAGGGAGGAATGCTGCTCATACAGTGTGCTGAGGCCATGTGGTGGCATGCATTGTAGTCGTGCATGAGGCTGTTATTGTGGCAGTGTGACATGTTGGACACTTTGTATTACATTGTGGATACTGTTAGGTGCTGCAAGATGTCGCATTAGGTTGTGCATGTGGTTGTACATTTTTTCTCATGCGGTTGTATGTTGTTTGTCATGCGGTTGTATAATGTACGTGCGGTTATGCGTTTACGTTATATGATGTGCATGCGGTTGTATGATGTGGTACATGCGGTTGTACGATGTGATGCATGCGGTTGTATGATGTGGTACATGCGGTTATAGGATGTGATGCATGCAGTTGTATGATGTGGTACATGCAGTTGTATGATGTTGTGCATGCGGTTGTATGATGTGGTACATGCGGTTGTATGATGTTGTGCATGCGGTTGTAATGATGTTTGGTACGATAGAGCTGGTTGTATGATGTGGTGCATGCGGTTGTATGATGTGTGCATGCAGTTGTACGATTAGTGCATGTGTTGGATGATGCGGTTGGATGATTGCATGCTGTTGTATGATGTGGTGCATGTCTTGTATGTGTGATGGTTATATGATGTGGTCTGGTATCATGTAGTGCATGTGTTGGATGATATGCATGCGGTTGTATGATGTGGTGCATGTCTTTGTATGATATGCATGCAGTTGTATGATGTGGTGCATGTCTTTGTATGATGTGAATATGGTTATATGATGTGGTGCATGCAGTTGTATGATGTGGTGCATGCGGTTATACGATGTACAGTCATGGCCAAAAGTTTTGAGAATGACACAAATATTATATTTTCACATGATCTGCTGCCCTCTGGTTTTTATGTGTGTTTGACAGATGTTGTTATCACAGACAGAAATATAATAATTGCAAACATATGAGTAACAAAAGCTTATATTGACAGTTAGAATGAGTTAATGCAGCAAGTCAATATTTGCAGTGTTGACCCTTCTTCTTCAGGACCTCTGCAATTCTCCCTGGCATGCTCTCAATCAACTTCTGGACCAAATCCTGACTGATAGCAGTCCATTCTTGCACAATCAATGCTTTCATTTTGTCAGAATTTTTAGGTTTTTGTTTGTCCACCCGTCTCTTGATGATTGACCACAAGTTCTCAATGGGATTAAGATCTGGTGAGTTTCCAGGCCATGGACCCAAAATCTCTATGTTTTTTTCCCTGAGCCATTTAGTTATCACCTTTGCTTTATGGCAAGGTGCTCCATCATGCTGGAAAAGGCATTGTTGATCGCCAAACTGCTCTTGGAGGGTTGAGAGAAGTTGCTCTTGGAGGACATTCTGGTACCATTCTTTATTCATGGCTGTGTTTTTAGGCAAGACTGTGAGAGAGCCGATTCCCTTGGCTGAGAAGCAACCCCACACATGAATGGTTTCAGGATGCTTAACAGTTGGCATGAGACAAGACTGGTGGTAGCGCTCACCTTGTCTTCTCCGAATGAGGCATTTTCCTGATGTCTCAAACAATCGAAAAGGGGATTCATCAGAGAAAATAACTTCACCCCAGTTCTCAGCAGTCCACTTCCTGTACCTTTTGCAGAATATCAGTCTGTCTATGATGTTTTTTCTGGAGAGAAGTGGCTTCTTTGCTGCCCTCCTTGAGACCAGGCCTTGCTCCAAGAGTCTCCGCCTCACATTGCGTGCAGATCCACTCACACCTGCCTGCTGCCATTCCTGAGCAAGCTCTGCACTGCTGGTAGCCCGATCCCGCAGCTGAAACACTTTTAAGAGACGGTCCTGGCGCTTGCTGGTCTTTCTTGGGCGCGCTGATGCCTTTATGGCAACAATGGAACCTCTCTCCTTGAAGTTCTTGATGATGCGATAGATTGTTGACTGAGGTGCAATCTTTCTAGCTGCGATACTCTTCCCTGTTAGGCCATTTTTGTGCATTGCAATGATAACTGTACGTGTTTCTTTAGAGATAACCATGGTTAACAGAAGAGAAACAATGATGCCAAGCACCAGCCTCCTTTTAAAGTGTCCAGTGGTGTCAATCTTACTTAATCATGACAGATTGATCTCCAGCCATGTCCTCATCATCACCCACACCTGTGTTAACGGAGCAATCACTGAAAAGAGGTTAGCTGGTCCTTTTAAGGCAGGGCTGCAATGATGTTGAAATGTGTTTTGGGGGATAAAGTTCATTTTCTAGCCAAATATTGACTTTGCAAGTAATTGCTGTTAAGCTGATCACTCTTTATAACATTCTGGAGTATATGCAAATTGCCATTAGAAAAAGTGAAGCAGTAGACTTTGTAAAAATTAATATTTGTGTCATTCTCAAAACTTTTGGCCATGACTGTAGTGCATGTGGTTGGATGATATGCGGTTGGATGATATGCATGCGGTTGTATGATGTGGTGCATATCTTTGTATGATGTGAATATGGTTATATGATGTGGTGCATGCGGTTATACAATGTAGTGCATGTGGTTGGATGATATGCGGTTGGATGATATGCATGCTGTTGTATGATGTGGTGCATGTCTTTGTATGATGTGACTATGGTTATATGATGTGGTGCATGCGGTTATACAATGTAGTGCATGTGGTTGGATGATATGCATGCGGTTGTATGATGTGGTGCATGTCTTTGTATGATATGCATGCAGTTATATGATGTGGTGCATGTCTTTGTATGATGTGAATATGGTTATATGATGTGGTGCATGCAGTTGTATGATATGGTGCATGCGGTTATACGATGCAGTGCATGTGGTTGGATGATATGCGGTTGGATGATATGCATGTGAGTCGGCCGTAGCCAGGGCCTGTGGGATACTCGGCACCGAGCCCGTTCACTTCAATGGGGGATGTCACGGGTAGCACAGCTCGGTCCGTTGCCCTGGGGGCTCACCTCAATAAAAGGGGATATTTACAGGGGATTATAAGTTTGTAGAAATGTTCGTGACGCCACCTGTGGTTCCTGTTCAGGGTGACCAGCGCTGCACGGTAGATCCTCTGAGGGGTTGTTACTGGGCAGCAAGGTGTTAAGTCTTCCACAGGCAAGACTGATCCCTCAGGGTATATGGCGGTATAGGGGTGCAGGAGCAATAAGGCAGACACACACAAGAAAGTCTCTTTCTGTACCTTTACTGATGGTAGATGCAGGCACGTCCCGGGAAGCTGTCAGGGTGGAGGATGCACTTCCAGTAATCCCACTGAGTAGGTGTAGGGCCTCCGTACTCCTTTATGTGTGTGAGTTTCTGACCTGTATAGAACGAAGTCTAACTCTGTCTTCTCATATACGCCCGGCTGACTTTGTGGTGAGGTCTTCTCTGGGACAGAACAGTGTCTCTAATGGTTGGCCGACCAGACTCCTGTCTTCCTGACCCGGTTACGTATCAGCACCGCTGGGCCCCTGCGACTTGAAGTCCCACAGGGTGTCCGGTATCTCCTACTAGTCGTGTAGATGCTAGCAAGCTCGGACCCGGTGTCCGGTGGTGCAGAGTGGAGGTAAGCGATCAATGCTGTTTCAACCTCTGTCACTCTCTTCTTTCTTCCACTCGCCTTTCGTCCTACTCTCACCTTTAACAGAAGCACACACTAGCAGTAGATAGCAGCTTTTCCTTCTCTTCACCGCTCTCAAAGCGTCGGCACGCTTGCTCACTAACAATACCTCAGTTGTCTCAGTTTTGACCAGGCTAAGTGGCAATCCTTCCCACCATTACTGGACTCCACTAAATAAACTAAGTTCAAGCTGTAAACTTCGGTCTTTCAAGTACTCTCTCTCTCTCAGGCTAATCTCTCCCTCTCAGCTCGTCTGAGGTGACTAGACTGACTGTCTGAGGTAACTCGAGATCTGATGTTCTGAGGTAACTAGGCTGTTCTGAGGTAACTGCCGTTCTCGTCTGTTCTGAGGTAGCTCACGTGTCCACACTGCCTTATATGCTGCGGAAGAGCTCCCTCTGGTGGATATAGGGAAAAGTGCAGATGTGTTGTGTGCATATGGGTCATTGTGGGTTTACCTTGGTTGCATCCTCCTGGGAACATGTGGCTCCAGACACAGCTGGGCTACACATCTGCGGTTGTATGATGTGGTGCATGTCTTTGTATGATATGCATGCAGTTGTATGATGTGGTGCATGACTTTGTATGATGTGAATATGGTTGTATGATGTGGTGCATGCGGTTGTATGAATATGGCCACTGAAATGTGCAGATTGAGCCTATTAGTCCGGTGCCCGTGGGGTTTCTGAGCTGCTTCACTGAGTGATGTTACATACTGAATCATTTGTCGTATCTACAGTGCAGAAACCTGCGGCTGTATGGACACCACAGAAGGTTTCCATGTGTGCTCAGTGCTGAACTGAATGTGAGCAGAATGCTCTCTGGATTTTTTCATGTGAGTGGCCGCTTATAATGAAATAATGGCACAATGTTACAGGTAAATGACCAGACACACCGACATTTCCAGGGTAAATGCGCTTCAACATCTAGAAACTTCCCAGTGACACAAGGTCACATGTCATGATGAACGCACCTGACACGGGTCACACCATCTACCCCGGTCCTGCGATTCTTGCTGAGATGGAATGACCTTCCTTGGTCCATGTCTTTCTTTCTGGATATTTCATAGCTGCTCCAGATGTCAGTATTTCTATGATGCTTCTTGGACTTGTGTCTGTAACTTTAAACTCAGGGCGACCATCCAAAGTCTACTAGAAAGTTGCATAAGTTTTCATTACAAAAGGATGGAGCTTCCTGCATTCAGACTGACTCTGGGGGTGTAAAGCGTGCACAGTAAGTAGCACCCCAGCCATGACTTTGACAACATTGGACATGTCCTTACTATGTGCGCTGTGTTGTATTGTGCATACTGCAATAATTCAATGCATTTTCTGTACCCCTGTAATGCTTCTTGTGGCCACTAGAACCTGCTGTAGCACCAGACCATGAAAAGACCTGTGAAACAGGAAGTTAGTGAGTGTGTGGATGAGACAAAGGAGAACCTGAGGACCAGCTCTGCAAACTAGGACTGTGCAATGTCCAGAGGGACCTGGCAACAGTGCCTGTAATGTATCCAGAAGCCACAAGGCCCCTTCCACCCAACATGTGGTCAAATGAATGTCCTTTTAGCACTTGCCACGAATACTGCAAAGCCTCCAAATTGCCCTGAAAAGTATTTGCTTCTTTTAGTGGAGAGGAGACAATGTGAAGTGGTGACAATGAAGAGGCCACGGTTCCTAAGAGCCGACATCAAGGCAGTAAGGGTGCGTGCACACGTTGCGGATTTGGCCCTGCGGATCCGCAGAAGATTCTGCTGCGTTGTACGGTAGCATTCTAATCTATGTGAAATAAACGCTGTGCACATGCTGTACATTTTTCCACGCAGATTTGCTGCGGATTTGAATCCGCAGCATGTCAATTCTTTGTGCGGAATCCGCAGCGGTTTTACACTTGCTTCCCTTATAGAAATCCACAGGTGTAAAAACGCAGGGGAAATCCGCAGAAAATCGCAGTAAATCTGTACTAAATCCGCAGGTAAAAAGCAGGTCATTTTACTTGTGGATTTAGCAAAATCCACGCGGAAAAATCCGCAACTGAATCCGCAACGTGTGCACTCACCCTAATCGTTCATGAGGGAAGACTCTGTGGCAATATAAAGGTTCATAAGGGAGGACAATGTGGAGGTTATAGATCATAAACAGGTTTGTTGTGGCATCATAGTTAATTGGGGGCACAATGTGGTGGCGATTGTTCATATGAGAACACAGTGAGACAATAATGTTCATGAGGGGGCTGGTGTGGTGTCATATCCCATAAGAGGGCACTTTGTGGTGGTTATTGCTCATAACAGCAGCTTGTATGGCAGTTGCATCTAATGGGGCAATTTTATACAGGAAAGAACGGTGTGTGCGGCAATGTACCATTAGAGGGACAGGGTGGGGATCCTTTTTTTTGGGTGCAGAGAGTACAGTGATGGGCAATTATTTTTCAGTGGCACAGCCGAGGGCAGATTTTTATTCAGGAGCATAATAAGGAAGCTATGTCGGATTGTGCTGCAGAAAGTTGGAGAAGATGGAAGAGGCGAGTTGTGGATGGCCAAATTCATTATGGTTTCTGGACCTGATGGAGACAAAAGGGATGAAAACAATTATTATTATTATTATTCTTTATATAGCACCATTGATTTCATGGCACTGTACATGAGGTTACATACAAGATACAGATATCACTTACAGTAAACTAACAATTTGTAAATATTTTTCCCATCAATATGTGCTCCTGAAGGATAATGATGGAACTCGATATTCGGATTTAAGAATGATTTTTATTTCAAAACTAGAACACAACCGGTTCGACTTCTTAAGAGTCTTCCTCAGTTATAGTCCTCAGTTATGTCATCAAGTTCCATCATCATCCTTCAGGAGCGCATATTGCTGGGAAAAATATTTACAAAGTGTTATCGCCTATGAAAGCACTGTTCAGTGCTATCATTAGTTCCCAGATCTCTGCAGCAAACTGAATGGAAAGACAAATGGAGTGATCCATGGATTGAATCTATACGCAGTATCTCGAGACACCAAAAAGGTGAGTGTATACCTTTGGAAACTAACTACTACACTTAGAAGCCTGCGCTTCCCATTTCTTTCCCTATGATCCCCTCTTGTTTTAGTAAACTAACAATGACAGATGGGTACAGGTTGAGAGGACCCTGCCCTGGCTGGCTTACAGTCTACAGTAACAATAAGAGAAGACATCGCCTGTAAGGTAACCGGATGGAAATACGTTTATTTTCCATGCTGACTGCATCTAATCAGTTCTAGTATGGTCCACAGATGATGATGGTTAGCCACAACAGCTCAGAGCATTGCTTTACCATTGCTACAGACATTCTGGGAAATGTAGTTTCATGTTATGCAAATGCATATGGCGGGGGGCTGAACTAACATTGCCATTGATCGCTGTACTAAGAGTGATGATTTACTGATAGTGGTTCTGGTTGTAACTGGAGTGGTGGAACCACTGTGGCATGGTGCGAGGAGAGCCTGGAAGGGCATATGTTGGTGAACACCTGACTCTTCGCTAGAGCTCCTGATGTGGGGTCAGACTTGGCTCCAGATGGACACCAGGTGCTATGCCATGACTGACATCGGACGCACGGCAGCTGAACCTCAGGGGGCAGGAAACTGGAACGGTCCAGAAGGAAAGAACAGCTGGTACAGGCAGGCATGGTAGGAACACAGGAACGGCAGGTGCCTGCTTGGAGGGCTTGTATACAGACAGGCACTGGCAGGTGCAGACAGGTACAGCTCGTAGACAGGCAGATGTAGGTAATCACGACTTGTATACAGTTGGGCATGGCAGGTACTGGAAGATAAACTAGAGCAGGGAATCTGAGGACTAACAAAGTGATCACGTTGCTCAGGCACCTCCCATAAGGTGGAGGTGCCTTATATAATAACTGTCTCCCAGCCATTGGCTGGGGACAATTTAGGATGGCACTGTCCCTTTAAGAAATAGGGAGCATGCGCTCTAAGCACAGTGCCCTGGGATTTGCAAGCAGTGTGCAGACTCCAGGCACTAGGAGGAAGTGTGGGATGGTGACCGTGGCGGTGAGTCAGTGTCTCTGCCGAGGGAGAAGGGGAGAGTGCAGGGATGCCAGCGATACACTCGTGCTGTATAAATAGTGGTTCTGGTGCTGCATTCATGTGTTGATGGTGATTCTGGTGCTGTATTCCTGTTCTGTTGTTGGTTCTAAGGCTGTATTCCTCTACTAATGTTGGTTCAGGTTTTGTATTCATGTAGTGATGTTGGTTCTGTTGCTGTATTATTTTACTGGTGGCTGAGGCTTGATATTCCTGTACTGATGGTAGTACTGGAAATTATTAATATTATTATTAATATTTATTTATATAGTGCCATTGAGTCCATGGTGCTGTACATGAGTAGGCGTTACATACAAATTACAGATATCACTTACAGTAAACAAACTAACAATGACAGACTGATATAGAGGGGAGAGAGGACCCTGCCCTTGTGGGCTTAAGGGTATGCCACACTAAACAATATCGCTAACGGGATCGCTAAAAAAACGTCACTATTTAGCGATCCCGTTAGCGATGTTGTTCAGTGCGGCAGCTTCCAGCGACGAGCTTCCTGCTGTGATCTCGCTCGTCGCTGGAATCGTTCCGGACCCTATTTCATCGCTGGCGCTCCCGCTGGGTAAGTATCTTATCGCTGTGTGGCACCTTTTCTTAGCGATTTAGCGGTACTTTTGTACCGCTAAAGTCGTTAAGAAGATCGCTAACGGCGATAGCGTCGTTAACTATATCGCTAAATGCGGCAGCATTTAGCGATATAGAAACAATCCCGCTAGCGATCTCATTAGTATGCAACGCTAACGAGATCGCTAGCGGGATAGCTTAGTGTGGCAGTACCTTTACATTCAGGATGGTGGGGAAGGAGACAGTAGGTTGGGGGGTTGCAGCAGCTCCAGTGATGGTGAGGAGGTAGCTCCAGTAGTGGTGAGGAGGTAGCGGGGTCATTGCAGGCTGTAAGCTTTCCTGAAGAGGTGTGGTTGATAGCCGGACGTCTTGGGGCAAAGAAATGTATGGAAATGTATTCATGTACTGATGATGTTTCTTGTGCTGTATTCCTTGAGAGGTGACTAATCTTTTTTTGCTATATCCTGTAACACCATAGCATTGCAGGATATAGGACAAATCACAGACAACTGCAGGATCAAGTCCAAAAGGTCAAAATGATAATAATAATAATAATATATTAGTAAATCCTAAATAAAATAACAATGATGGCATTCGTTTAATGACGGATTATCTTGTACAGCGAGGAGGGGCGCTATTTCAATTGTTGCCCCAGGCAACAGGAAAGCTAGAATCGTCCCTAGTTGTAATTCAAAAGCACCAGAACAGATGCATCTTCACTTTTCACTGATCAATTCCACTGGCGCTGCTGCTGGCACCTCTGCCATCTTTCAATCCACCAATAAAATGTATTTTTGTATTATTCATACTACTGGACTCATTTTCTTCAGTACTAAAGTTGTACTACAGAGTAAGGTCTTTAGTATTTGTCCAATGCTTTAGACTTTTTCTTGCTATCTCTGTTGCTGAGCTGTGAGCTCTGACTTTCACTAAATTGCCCAGAAATGCCTGCTGCGTTCATTGCCCCGGCTTTTATACAGGCTCTGATTGTCACTCCTGATTGGCCGTATTTTACCATGTCGTGTAATAGCTGTAAGGCACTCTGAGCCTAAACTGAGGTCATGTCGGCATTCTGTGATTGATGCAACCTTTTGCTTTCTGTAAAAAGTCAACAGACTTTTTTCTGAAGTTCAAGTGAATCGAATTGCAAATTTTTAATTCCTGGTACCAGTGAATTTACAAAAATTCAACTGTAATTAAATTTGCATTGATTTGTTTCTGTCATCTCAATATACTTGCTTTCACATAGGAAAAAATAAAGTCTTTCTAAAGTTTATCTATACTCCGAAAATTCACTTTGTTACAATAGGAGTCAGTGGGCGATGTATTACACCATATTCCTCCATTGCAGCTTTCTGTTTGGGACATTCTTTGGAAATCTTTCATGTAAACTGAAAATCTATGGGTGAAGAAGATCCTTTTAATACTGAGATAAGAAAGACTCCGAACGCCCCATGAATGCTTCGCCCAACACGACTGATGCGACTTAAAAGGGAAGATGAGATCTCGCCTTCTTTATCTTCATTTACTTAAAGCTGTAAAATAATTTCTATGATGGAGAAGGGAAATAAGAGGCAGAAAATAAAACTGTCTGGAAGCCCCTCGGCCGAACATGGAGGAGATGAATGGCTACTTGTAAGAGTCTCAAAGAGCGTCTTCAGAAAATGATGCGGGAGGCAAGATCTGCCGCTCTGTGCCTCCAGGACACAAATCCCACCTAGAGACGGATATTATATGTGCACCCGATACACAGTCATAACATCATCTCACGGGAAGCCATCGTTGTAGAAATTCATATAGATGGAGGCGTCTGGCGCTCGTCACAGGCGAAGAGCTTCCTCATCTTTGAGAGACACTAGAGGATATGTAAGACCAAATTCAAAAATGTTGGCACAATGTGTAAAATGTAAAGAAAACAAGAACGCAATGATTTGGAAATCGCTAATGTTTTACACTTTTTTTTCATTTAATTTGAAAAAATGAATCCCTTTAGAAATTGGTGGTGGTGACGCATCTCATAGCTGAGAAAGAGTTAACAAAAGGCTGGAAAAGTAAATGGCTCTAATGAAAAACAGCTGGAAGGTCAATGTTTAACTAAGTTACATGACTCTAAAAAAAAAAGAGTGTGTAAGAGAGGCATAGTCTCTTCGAAGCAAAGATGGTCGGAGGTCACCAACCTGTAAACATCTGCATCGAAAATATTTTCTGGAATTGTCACATATAGACTCTGAATATCCTCCATCTACAGCACATAATAATCAAGAGAGTCATAGATTCTGGAGAAATCCGTGTGCACAAGGCACAAAGCCGACAGTCCGTATTGGATTCTCATGATCTATGGACCCTCAAGCGGTTTGGGGCAGCGGTATAAGGTTAAGGTTAAGGAACTGGGAGCGCAGGTCGTCTTCTCATCCATCCTTCCAGTGGATGGACATGGACCAAGGATATTGAACAGGACTCTACAGGTGAACAACTGGCTAGGTCGATTGTGTAGTGAGCACTATTTTGGGTTTCTTGACCATGGAGTGAATTACCTGTATGATGAATTACTTGCTAGTGATGGGTTGCATCTTACAAAAAGAGAAAAACACATATTTGGTAGACTCCTTGCTACACTCATTAGGGAAGTTTTAAACTAGAACAATATGGGATGGGAAATACTGTATATGGCCGGGAAAAATATGAATTCTTTTGAGGACCTGCTATTAGAAGTGGAAATATAGAACAAAAACAACAAACTCTGAATGAAAATAGAGGAGCAAGAGAAACCGATTACTAACTAAAGTGTGTCTATACAAATGCACAGAGCATGAGAAACAAACAAGTGGTATTGGAGCAGCTAACACAGGAAGAGAGATATGATGTCATAGACACGTATATATCTCCACAGAGATCCAAGCTTCAAAGAATGGTAGCTCTGTAGAAATTGTTTGGATAAGAATTCAAGGAGAGAAGAGCAAAAAGGACACTATTGTAGGGGTTTACTAAAGGCCTAAAGACTTAAGATATGGATGAACTAATTTCACATCACATGTCTCTGTTCTCAAAAAAGTACGACATGGTGATCATGGGAGATATTAACTATCCAGATATTTGTTGAGAATCTCTCTCATGCAAAAGTACTGGGTCCAGACAGTTCTTATCTTTTCTTGCTGACAACTTTATCTTTCAAAAGGTAGAAAGAAAAGAGAGCAAAAGGATCTGCAATCTTGGACCTAATTCTTACCAACAGAGAGGAAATGGTTGATGAAGTGAAAGTGGCCAGGAATTAATGAGGCAATGATCATGCTATCCTCAAATTTGTGGATAACAAGATGAGGAAGACCACTGAGGACTGAGACTTTAAGGTTGGACCTCAGAAAGGCAGATTTTAATGGACTCAGAAAAAAGGGTGGGATAGGGCCAATGGCCAGATGTTCAAAAGGACACAACTATTCAAGAAGGATGGAAGATTTTGCTAAATGAAATTCTCTCTGCACAATTGGTAACAATCCTGAAAAGAAGGAGGAATAGGAAGCATTTAGAGACCAAGGTGGATGAACACAGAACTTAATCACTTGTTAAATAGCTACAAAAAATGTATATGAAATAGAAAGAGGGAGCATATCTAAAGAAGACTATAATGCTGTTTGCAGGGAATGCAGGGTAAGAGTTAGGGCCCCGTCACACATAGTGAAACACCAGCGATCCCGACAACGATATGCACTTGTCAGGATCGCTGGTGTGTCGCTACATGATCGCTGGTGAGCTGCCAAACAGGCAGCTCAGGCAGCAATCAGGACAGCGACACTGAGGGTAACGTGGCACCTGGAAACCCGATGTGTACCTTGGTTACCAGCTGATCACTGGTCTCCTGCATGCCACACGCAGCGATGCGTGCTGGCCAGCAGGAGACCAACGATCAAAAACATGTCCAGGACATTCAGTGACAATCAGAGATACCAGCAGGGGGGCTGATCGTCGCTGAATGTCACACACAGCGATATCGCTGGGGAGATCGCTGTTGCGTCACAAAACTAGTGACTCAGCAGCAATCTCGCTAGCGAGATCGCTGTGTGTGACGGGGGCTTTAGAAGAGCTAAAGCCAGTAATGAAGTGAGGCTTGCAAGGGAGATCAAAAGCAGTAAAAAAGGATTTGGGGGTATGTCAAAAGCAAAAGAAAAGTCAAAGATGCTATAGGATTTTTAAAGTATGAAATGGGTGAAGTGGCCAAAAATTGCATTTGGAAGCTGAACTTTTAAATTCCTATTTTATATCTTTCTTCTCTAAGAAAGCAATTGTAACATCAACTGATCTTCACGGTGCCATCGAAGGAATAAAAGAATCCACACTATCCATAAACAGAGATGGTGAGGGAACACTTAGATAATTTACATTAATTAAATCTCTTGGTCCAGATAAATTACATCCTAGGGACGAAGAGTTAGCAGAGGAAATTGCAGAACCACTAGCCAGAATTTTTGAAAAATCCTGGAGAACAGAAGTCCCAGAAGAATGCAGAAGGGCAAATGTTGTTCCTATCTTCAAAAAAAAGAAAAAGACGGAGCCAGGAAATTACAGGACAGTGATCCTTACTTCTATACTAGGAAATATCGCTGAACAAATTATTAAACAGCATGCATGTAAGTACTTGGATAAGAATACAGTAATTAACCAGAGCCAGCATGGGTTTGTAGCAAACAAGTCATGCCAGAATAATCAAATTTCCTTCTATGATGGAATCACTGACTGGGTGGATCAGGGAAATGCGGTAGATATAGTATATCTCAACTTCAGCAAAGCATTTGATATGCAAAAATGACCAAGTGTGGGATTGACAAGGCTACGGTTAGGTGGACTCATAACTGGCTCAGTGATCTTACTCAACGAGTGGTAATAAAAGATTGCATAGCCAATTGGAAGAGTGTTTCAAGTGGAGTACCACAAGGCTCTGTCCTGGCCACAGTGTTGGTCAACATTTTTTATAAATGATCTAGATAAGGGAACTGAAGGTAAACTGATCAAATTTACATATGGTGCAAAGCTAGGAGGGATAGTGAACACTAAAGCCCGGGTCTCACATAGCGATACACCAGCGATCCTGACAACGATCAGGATCGCTGGTGTATCGCTACATGATCGCTGCTGAGCTGCCACACAGGCAGCTCAGGGCAGCGATCAGCACAGGGACACTGCAGGTAACATCGCTTAGTTACCCGCAGTGTACCTTGGATACCAGCGCCCTGATGCAGGGAGCTGGTAACCAAGGTACACGTCGGGTTTCCAGGCGCTGCGCGGTGCCTGGAAACCCGATGTGTACCTTGGTTACCAGCTCCCTGCATCAGGGCGCTGGTATCCAAGGTACACAGCGGGTTTCCAGGCACAGCCCCGCGCCTGGAAACCCGCTGTGTACCTTGGTTACCAGCGGATCGCTGGTCTCCCGCCTGTCACACTCAGCGATGCGTGCCTGTCAGCGGGAGACCAGCGATCAAAAAAATGTCCTGACATTTCTGACACGACCAGCGATTCACAGCAGGGGCCTGATCGCTGGTACGTGTCAGAAATAGCGAGATCGCTGCTGAGATCGCTGTTTACCAGCGATCTCGGTAGCGATCTCGCTATGTGAGACGGGCCCTTAAAGAAGACAGAGAAAGGATTCAGAAAGATGTAGATAAGCTTGAACAATGGGCAGTGACTAATAGAATAGTATTTAACAGTGAGAAATGCAAGATTCTACATCTGGGCAAGAAAAACAAAAGTTATATCTATAGAATGGGAGGTATAGAACTAAGCAACAGCACGTGTGTAAAAAACTTGGGTATACTAGTAGATCACAGGCTGCATATGAGTCAACAGTGTGATGCGGCAGCAAAAAAAGGTAAACACAGTTCTAGGATGTATTAAGAGAAGTATAGAGTGTAGATCATGTGAAGTCATTATCACCCTCTACTCCTCCTTGGTCAGGCCTCATCTGGAATACTGTGTCCAATTCTGAGCAGTGCACCACATTTTAAAAAATACATTGAAAAACTGTAGCAAGTTCAGAGAAGAGTGACCAGGATGGTGAGCAGACTGCAGAGTATGTCCTATGAGGAACGGTTAAAGGATCTGGGAATGTTTAGCTTGCAAAAAGAAGACTGAGAGGAGCCTTAATGGATGTCTACAAATATCTGAAGGGCTGTCACAGTGTAGAGGGATCATCATTATTCTCATTTGCACATGGAAACACGAGAAGCAATGGAATGAAACTTAAAGGGAGAAGATACAGATTAGATATTTGAAAAAACTTTTCGACAGTGAGGGTGATCAATGAGAGGAAAAGGCAGCCACGAGAGGTGGTGAGTTCTCCTTCAATGGAAGTCTTCCAATAGAGGCTGGACGGACATCTGTCTGAGATGGTTTAGTGAATCCTGCATTGAGCAGGGGGTTGGACACGACGACCCCGGAGGTTCCATCCAACTCTAACATTCTAGGATTCTATACAAGTGCAGTGCACGCATGAAAGGCGCCATCAATGCTGAATGGTAAACCCCATACTGCAACCATTGCATCAGCCGACTCTGCAGACCAAGAGTCCAGGGGATGAATTGGTTGCCTGCAGTCTGAACCAACGCTACTAATTGCAAAAACACCTGAGATCACACGACCTCTACCATCTAAATTAGTTCTCTGGTGTAACAAAACAAAGCCGCAGCCACTGAAAAAACTGGAAAAGGCAAATGAACAAATAACAGTGGCTCCAGAGGAACTGAGAGGAGCCCAAGCCCCCCGAGGGGGAAATCTGGCTAACCTCACAGAAATGCAGAGAAATATGCAAATGGTAAGCACAAAAACAAAAAACAGAAAATATCTTATCTGAGAGCAGGAGAAGAGGCAAGACTCAGCAAGCTTCCAAGTGAACCAGGAAACAACGTTGAGACAAGAACAATTGATCACGGCAACCATGATGGGGGGAAACCTCCCTTATATCCAGCCAGTCTGTAATTCCTGATTGCCAATCCTCATTGAATGGTTCAGCACTGTCTGCAACCACCAGAGGGAGCTTCTGCTCAGAATTCATTTCTAACACATTCACAACACCGACATCAGACAAGAAGGGCCAACGTTTCTCTCCCAAAACTCCAGAAATTGTCACTTCACTTCTCAATGTTTACAGACTATTGTAAGAAGGGGTGATGTGTGATGTGGATGATGCCCGGGCATAATGGTGGACACGGCGTGTCGGGTACAGTGGTGGACACGGGCCGAGCGTAATGGTGGAGCCCTGGTACAATGTAGCAAATTAACAGAACTTGAGAGATTTGTGCTGCTGTTCGTCAATAGTTGATTCTTGTGTTTTCTCTCCTTATTTCACTAAGGGAATAAGCTGGTGTGTATAATGTGCACAGCGCCTATGACATGGACATTTACACCAGGCTTTCTGAGGGTGCACTGTGACCCAGCAGCAGGAAGCAGAAAGTAAGGGAAGTGCTGAATCCTGAAATCAGCAGCATTATGAGTGCTGCTCTGAATTTGCCTAAAGTATATGACATGCTGCAGCATGTCAATACACCTTTGGATGTAATGGGTGTATTAGGCCTCTTTCACACATCCGGCGGGCGCCTGGCGGCGCCCCCGGCATTTTGCCGCAGCGCCGCATCTGAAAATCTGATGCGCCGCATGCGGCTTTTTTCGCATTGACATGCATTAGCGCCGGATGGCGCCGCATGTCAATGCGTTGCATGCGGTTTTGTCCGGATGCGGCGCAAATGTACATTGCGGCGTCCGGAAAAAACGCTGCATGTAACGTTTTTTTTTTTTGCCGGATGGTTTCTTATCTCTCCAAGCATCAGAAACCATCCGGCAAAAAAACCCATTTTGGCCGCCGGAAGTGTGAAAGGTTTTCACATGCGGCGCTGCGGCAAAATGCCAGGGGCACCGCCAGGCGCCCGCCGGAAATGTGAAAGAGGCCTTACACAATCTTCCACTACAGAATTGTGAATGCAGCTCTGGATGTGACTGGAGTATAAACCTTGCCTATGAATTGTTTTACGGGCTGTGCCCTCTACATTCCTGACATAGTCGTCTTCTAGACTTGTCTTTCATACAAGCACATAATCCATATTGCACAATTTATTTCCCAAATTAAGAAAATGACCCGTCCTGGGCGTTCACGGGCTCGAATGAGGCGCAGGAATTGATCTTTAGAGGTTGTTTCCAGAAGGCCACTAATAACCATGTCCGGGGCGATTATCCGGCAGTGGGGTCTCGGCTCATCCATTCTGACACCTTGCAGGAAGGAACCTTTTCACTTTCTGCAGGTGGCTGTCACCGCTGTCAGCTGCACTCAGAGACTGCCGCACATTCTGGGCGTGTCATGTCGGATCTCTGGTTACTGACACCTCACACTAATTACACGCGCTGAGAAATGTCATGACACTGACATTAATGAATTATTTAAAGGCCATGGGAATTGCGTGTTATTAGGAGAGAGCTCCGTGATGTCAGTACAGACACCTCCAAATGGTGCATTGTCCATTCTAACACCATGAATAATATCAGCATTCCACCAGTCAGGGGTGCAATGCTCTGCAGAGGCAGAAACTACACCCAGTGCTCTGTGGAGACAGAAACCACACCCAGTGCTCTGCGGAGACAGAAACCACACCCAATGCTCTGCAGAGACATAAACCACACCCAATGCTCTTCAGAGACATAAACCACACCCAATGCTCTTCAGACAGAAACCACACCCAATGCTCTGCAGAGGCAGAAACCACACCCTATGCTCTGCAGAGACAGAAACCACACCCAGTGCTCTTCAGAGACATAGACCACACCCAATGCTCTGCGGAGACAGAAACAACACCCAATGCTCTGCAGAGACAGAAACCACACCCAGTGCTCTGCAGAGGCAGAAACCACACTCAATGCTCTGCAGGAGGTATGCGGAGGTGATCACAGGACAGCAGCGGGTTCTCTTCTGTCTCTGGAGTGTGATTATTTTGCTTCAATAGAGAAAATGTAAAAGAATTGACCAGAAATGGCGAATTTTCTCCACGATGACGACACGAAACGCAGAGTCCTGGAATGCACTACACATCCCAGGATGAGACACCTGTAAGGTTCTTTGTCTCTGTTGACATGTTCCTTGAAACTCAGTTTTCCGTCGGCCATTTTGCTTTCTGTCTTTCTGCAGCTCTTGCCCTCAGTTAATATGGAGTTTCCAGTTTTCATGTTCCCGCCCTGATTCTTCCTCTTGCTTCTTAAGCAGCCTCAGCTGAACAATCAGTGCTCCTGAATCAAGCCTCAGTCAGTCTGTGACCTAACTCCTGGAAGCCTTGGACTTGTACTCCAGCTATTCCCTACTGAGGAACCTTGGAACACTTTTGGACTCTGGAAACCTGCTGTTTGGTGAATCCATGTTTGCAGAGGAATTACGGTACAGAGAAGAGATCCTGAACCTGCTTTGGAGATTTATTGTAGTGCTTGAAGTTACTCTGGCCTGCTGTGTCTCCTGTCG
Source organism: Oophaga sylvatica (assembly GCA_033576555.1). Classification (NCBI taxonomy): domain Eukaryota; kingdom Metazoa; phylum Chordata; class Amphibia; order Anura; family Dendrobatidae; genus Oophaga; species Oophaga sylvatica. The sequence goes on from JARQOD010000001.1 coordinate 393,416,513, forward strand.
CTGTTCCTGCAAACTGTGTGAACTTTTCAGCATGCTTGTATGAAGTAATACAAGTCATTTCATTTCAACCTATGTCTCCTGTGTTTTCCTCGCACCCAAGCACAAGACGCTATAGGAACTGTACACTATACATGACAAGATTCAGGAGCCAATGTTTAGTGTCTGCTGGGTCTGGGAAAGCCGTGTCTGCTGTGACTGTGGATATCAGATGTCCGCTTAATACCTTATGTGATGACAGTGGTTGTGACTTCTCACAACCATTCCAGGTGAGCGCATTCCCTTAAAATTTTACTCTGGAGTGTTACCACAGGTAAACACTATTGTTTTTTTTTTTTTTCCTTTCCTCTTCTCCTTCCAGCACCTCTGCCTTAAAAGATCTGGAAGATGGAGGCGCCCGCATAAAGGAACTTTGCGGAGTGACTGATACAATCCTTTCAGATGTACAGACTTTAAAAACCCGTTTTGCAAGCCTACAGGACCTCACTAATCATAATTTGCAAGTGTTTGGACAGACTACCCAGGAATTGCGAGCCAGGATTGAGGCTCTAGAGGAACGAGCCCAGGCTCCTGCCATAACCCCGAGTTCTGGGATCCCCAAATTACCTCCTTTTCGTTTTGGCGGTGAACGTGAGAAATTCAGGGGATTTATTAATCAATGCAATTTATTTTTCTCTGCACATGCTTCACAATTTCCCACTGAACGATCCAAAGTGCTTACTATAATCATGTTGCTTACCAATAAGGCTTTGATGTGGGCAAACCCTCTGATTGAGACTGAGGATGATTGTTTGAATCACCTTGATGCTTTTATTTCAGCCATGGGGCAGGTGTTTGATGACCCCAATCGAGGTGCAACAGCTGAAGCAGCCATGTTAACTTTGCGCCAAGGTAAGTGTTCAGTAGCCGAATATGCCTTGGATTTCAGGAGATGGGCCCTCGATACCACTTGGGACACTTCCGCTAAAAAAATCTATTTTTCGGAAAGGGTTGTCTCCACTGATTAAGGATGAACTTGCTCGTGCCGACCCTCCCACTGCGTTAGGTGACTTTATTAACTATTGTATCCGTATTGATGCTCGTCTGACTGAACGCAGACAAGAGAGATGGTTCGAAAATAATCGCACTAACCTTTTACTACCTCCCTCCTCAGCTAAGGAACCTTTGAGTAGGATCACAAGGGAACCAGAACCTGAACCCATGCAGGTGGACTCTTTACAAAGACGGGTTAGTGATGCACGCAAAGAACATCGTATAAAGGAAAATCTATGTTTCTACTGTGGTAAGTCAGGGCACTTCATTATAAACTGCCCCAGCCGTTCTCGTAAGACTACTGCAGCAGTCATTCACTGTGAGTGTTGCGAGAGGAGCTCTGTCATGTCCGAGCCTCAGGCTCCAGAGAGATCTGCTGCAAGAGATCTTGATTTCTCGGACTTAAACTCTGTTAGTTCTGGGGACGATGACGGTATAAACGCTGCAATTTTTCAAGTTTCCTCAGCGGTGTCCCAGCTGAGTTGTAAAAGAAACAATTCTCATTGCTTCCTTTCCATCAAACTCTGGGTTGACTCAGTCTGGGTGTCTAGCTCTGCTATGATCGACTCAGGAGCAAGTGGAAATTTTATGGATATCTCCTTTGCTCTGAAACAGGGGATACGTTCAGTGAAGAAGGCTACTCCAGTACAGATGGAGACATGGGCGTACCCAGGATCAAAACTAGGGGGGGCAAGCCATGGTCGTTCAGGTTGTAAAATATAAGAACAAAAAATGTGAATAAAACGAAAATGAACGCCATACACAATATAATTCCTTATACCAAGACCAATAATATCACATACAAGGAGAAATACCACCATGATCAATCCTATTATGTAAACAATTTATTGATTTTAGGCTTACCTTTGCAGTCTTCTCTTCTGTTCAGCAGGGGGACTTCAAGCTCATGCGTGTTTATCACACACTGACACTGAGCCATTCACACTGCCCTTTCTAAACACAGCAATTGGATTGATCTTTGGGGAAAAAAAATGAATGATAGATAGATAGATAGATAGATAGATAGATAGATAGATAGATAGATAGATAGATAGAAAACCAGACAAATTGGAGGCAGCACATAGTTTGTAGTGAAAAAAAAAGCTATTTAATAAGGTCAAAAGGCGACATTTCGGTCCAAACAACACAAACCTTTCTCAAGCCTTGAGAAAGGTTCTGTTGTTTGGACCAAAACGTCGCCTTTTGGTCTTATTAAACAGCTTTTTATTCACTACAAACGGTGTGCTGCCTCCAATTTGTCTGGATTTCTATAATTGATGTTTGGTATTTGCCTGGGGGGCTCTGCACCAGGACTCTTTCTTTGTGCTGCTCTAATTTTCTTCTTGATAGATAGATAGATAGATAGATAGATAGATAGATAGATAGATAGATAGATAGATAGATAGATAGATAGATAGATTTAAGCATGGAATGCAAGTAGATTCCACCCTGAAATATGCCCCATCATTGTCCCCTTCTTGTAGTAATATGCCCCATCATTGTCTCCTTCTTTTAATAATGTGCCCCAGACCAGCACCTGTATATACATCAGCCCCAGCCCAGCCTCTGTATGTCAGATATACAGTATATTACTGAAGATATAGACTGTACGGGCTCCTGTCAGGTATATATTACAGTAGATATAGACTGTACGGGCTCCTGTCAGGTATATATTACTGTAGATATAGACTGTATGGGCTCCTGTCAGGTATATATTACTGTAGATATAGACTGTACAGGCTCCTGTCAGGTATATATTACTGTAGATATAGACTGTACAGGAGCCTGTACAGTCTATATCTACAGTAATATATACCTGACAGGAGCCCGTACAGTCTATATCTACAGTAATATATACCTGACAGAGCCCGTACAGTCTATATCTACAATAATATATACCTGACAGAGCCCGTACAGTCTATATCTACAGTAATATATACCTGACAGGAGCCGTACAGTCTATACAGTAATATATACCTGACAGGAGCCCATACAGTCTATATCTACAGTAATATATACCTGACAGGAGCCCATACAGTCTATATCTACAATAATATATACCTGACAGGAGCCCATACAGTCTATATCTACAGTAATATATACCTGACAGATCCATACAGTCTATATCTACAGTAATATATACCTGACAGGAGCCCATACAGTCTATATCTACAGTAATATATACCTGACAGGATTCCATACAGTCTATATCTACAGTAATATATACCTGACAGGATTCCATACAGTCTATATCTACAGTAATATATACCTGACAGGAGCCCATACAGTCTATATCTACAGTATAATATCACCTGACAGAGCCCATACAGTCATATTCTACAGTAATATACCTGACAGGAGCCCGTACAGTCTATATATACAGTAATATACACCTGACAGGAGCCCATACAGTATATATCTACAGTAATATATACCTGACAGGAGCCCGTACAGTCTATATCTACAGTAAATATACCTGACAGGAGCCCGTACAGTCTATATCTACAGTAATATATACCTGACAGGAGCCCATACAGTCTATAGTTACAGTATATATACCTGACAGGAGCCCGTACAGTCTATATCTACAGTAATATATACTGACAGGAGCCCGTCAGTCTATATCTCAGTAATATATACCTGACAGGAGCCCATAAAGTCTATATCTACAGTAATATATACCTGACAGGAGCCCATACAGTCTATATCTACAGTAATATATACTGACAGGAGCCCATACAGTCTATATCTACAGTAATATATACCTGACAGGAGCCCTACAGTCTATATCTACAGTAATATATACCTGACAGGAGCCCATACAGTCTATATCTACGTAATATATACTGACAGAGCCCATACAGTCTATATCTACAGTAATATATACCTGACAGAGCCCATACAGTCTATTCTACGTGATATATACCTGCAGGAGCCCATACAGTCTATATCTACAGTAATATATACCTGACAGGAGCCCATACAGTCTATATCTACAGTAATATACCTGACAGGGCCCATACAGTCTATATTCTACAATAATATAACCTGACAGGGCCCATACAGTCTATATCTACAGTAAATATAACCTGACAGGAGCCCGTACAGTCTATATCTACAGTAATATATACTGACAGGAGCCGTACAGTCTAATCTACAGTATATATACCTGACAGGAGCCCGTACAGTCTATATATACAGTGATATATACTGACAGGACCCATACAGTCTATATCACAGTAATATATACTTGACAGGAGCCGTACAGTCTATATCTACAGTAATATATACCTGACAGGAGCCCGTCAGTCTATAATACAGTATATATACCTGACAGGAGCCCATACAGTCTATATTACAGTAATAATACCTGACAGGAGCCCATACAGTCTATATCTACAGTAATATATACCTGACAGGAGCCCATACAGTCTATATCTACAGTAATATATACCTGACAGGAGCCCATACAGTCTATATCTACAGTAATATATACCTGACAGGAGCCCATACAGTCTATATCTACAGTAATATAACCTGACAGGACCCATACAGTCTATATCTACAGTAATTATACCTGACAGGAGCCCATACAGTCTATATCTACAGTAATATATACCTGACAGGAGCCCATACAGTCTATATCTACAGTAATATATACCTGACAGGAGCCCATACAGTCTATATCTACATAATATATACCTGACAGGAGCCATACAGTCTATATCTACAGTAATATATACCTGACAGGAGCCCGTACAGTCTATATCTACAGTAATATATACTGACAGGAGCCCGTACAGTCTATATCTACAGTAATATATACCTGACAGGAGCCCGTACAGTCTATATATACAGTGATATATACTGACAGGAGCCCATACAGTCTATATCTACAGTAATATATACTTGACAGGAGCCCGTACAGTCTATATCTACAGTAATATATACCTGACAGGAGCCCTACAGTCTATATATACAGTGATATATCCTGACAGGAGCCCATACAGTCTAATATCTACAGTAATATATACCTGACAGGAGCCCATACAGTCTATATCTACAGTAATATATACCTGACAGAGCCCATACAGTCTATATCTACAGTAATATATACCTGACAGGAGCCCATACAGTCTATATCTACAGTAATATATACCTGACAGGAGCCCATACAGTCTATATCTACAGTAATATATACCTGACAGGAGCCCATACAGTCTATATCTACAGTAATATATACCTGACAGGAGCCCATACAGTCTATATCTACATAATATATACCTGACAGGAGTCCATACAGTCTGTATCTACAGTAATATATACCTGACAGGAGCCCATACAGTCTATATCTACAGTAATATATTACCTGACAGGAGCCTGTACAGTCTATATCTACAGTAATATATACCTGACAGGAGCCCATACAGTCTATATCTACAGTAATATATACCTGACAGGAGCCCATACAGTCTATATCTACAGTAATATATACCTGACAGGAACCTGTACAGTCTATATCTACAGTAATATATACCTGACAGGAGCCCATACAGTCTAATTACAGTAATATATACCTGACAGGAGCCCATACAGTCTATATCTACAGTAATATATACCTGACAGGAGCCTTACAGTCTATATCTACAGTAATATATACCTGACAGGAGCCCTACAGTCTATATCTACAGTAATATATACCTGACAGGAGCCCATACAGTCTATATCTACAGTAATATATACCTGACAGGAGCCCATACAGTCTATTACAGTAATATATACCTGACAGGAGCCCATACAGTCTATATCTACAGTAATATATACCTGACAGGAGCCTGTACAGTCTATATCTACAGTAATATATACCTGACAGGAGCCCATACAGTCTATATCTACAATAATATATACCTGACAGGAGTCCATACAGTCTGTATCTACAGTAATATATACCTGACAGGAGCCCATACAGTCTATATCTACAGTAATATATACCTGACAGGAGTCCATACAGTCTATATCTACAGTAATATATACCTGACAGGAGCCCATACAGTCTATATCTACAGTAATATATACCTGACAGGAGCCCATACAGTCTATATCTACAGTAATATATACCTGACAGGAGTCCATACAGTCTATATCTACAGTAATATATACCTGACAGGAGTCCATACAGTCTATATCTACAGTAATATATACCTGACAGGAGCCCATACAGTCTATATCTACAGTAATATATACCTGACAGGAGCCCATACAGTCTATATCTACAGTAATATATACCTGACAGAAGTCCATACAGTCTATATCTACAGTAATATATACCTGACAGGAGCCCATACAGTCTATATCTACAGTAATATATACCTGACAGGAGCCCATACAGTCTATATCTACAGTAATATATACCTGACAGGAGCCCATACAGTCTATATCTACAGTAATATATACCTGACAGGAGCCCATACAGTCTATATCTACAGACTGTAGATATAGACTGTACAGGCTCCTGTCAGGTATATATTACTGTAGATAAGGAGACATCAACCCATTAATTAATAAATCCTCCTATGTCACTGAGGACTCTGACTGACCTCAGATTTCCCTCCTGCAGCAAGCACACGGCTTCTCTTCCTGGCTTCCTGGCTTTGCAGAACACGCCCCCGGGAACGATGTCACACCGCTGGAAAGAGCCCATACAGTCTAGTATGTGAGTCGCAGCCAGCCCAGAAGCACCTTTTAAAGGGCCGGCTGATGCGATGGCCTCATCTTGGCACGGCGCGCCCCTGCTCCTAGGGGGGGCAACGGCCCCCCCCTGCCCCACGGTGGGTACGCCCATGGATGGAGACTGTGGATGGCTCTCTACTGACTTCTGGACCAGTGGATCAAGAAACAGAGCCTTTGAGGGTCCTTATGGGTAAAGATCATCAGGAGAAAATGTCTTTTTTGCTTATCTCTTCTCCCCACTTTCCCATCATTCTAGGGCTACCATGGCTGCAGGCGCAGAATCCTACGATTAACTGGGAGACCAAGGAATTACACTTTCCGGAGAAACAGATGAGTCAAGGAGTTTCAGCTTGCTCTGTTCCTAAAGGAACCATGTCAGTCCCTGAACTACCAGCTGTATACCAGGACTATGACGATTTATGTGACAAGAAGAACGCTTATCAGCTTCCTCCTCACCGTCCATATGATTGTCCAATTGAATTATTACCCGGAGCCGAGATACCTTTTGGTAAGATCTACCCCCTAGCGGGGCCCGAGCTAAAAGCTTTGAAGGATTATATAGACGAAAATTTAGCCAAGGGCTTCATACGCCCCTCTTCATCTCCCGCAGGTGTGAAGAAGAAAGATGGATCTCTGAGACCCTGCATAGACTATAGGGAACTCAATAAGGTTACTATTAGAAACCGTTATCCATTGCCTTTAATCCCTGAGTTGTTGGAGAGAGTGCGGCATGCCAAAATTTTCTCTAAACTGGATCTCCGTGGGGCCTATAACTTGGTCCGTATCAGACCTGGGGATGAATGGAAGACTGCTTTCAGGTCACGCTATGGACACTTTGAATATCTAGTTATGCCTTTTGGTCTGAGTACCGCCCCAGCCACTTTCCAACACTTCGTGAATGATATCTTCAGGGATCTCCTAGATACATTTGTGGTGATTTATCTGGATGATATTCTAATTTTTTCTAACTCCACAGAAGAACATCATGGACATGTGAGAATGGTCTTAGAACGCCTAAGACAAAACCATCTCTACATCAAACTTGAAAAATGTGAATTCCATAGGACCGAAATTCAATTTCTGGGGTATGTACTATCTACGCAAGGGATTAGTATGGATGGAAGCAAGACCCAAGCCATCAAGGATTGGCCAATTCCTAGAAATGTGAAGGAGGTGCAGCGTTTCATCGGGTTTGCCAACTTCTATAGACGTTTCATTAAGAATTTTTCTGAGGTATTGTCACCTATCACCCAACTTACCCGGAAACAGTCTAGGTTCTCCTGGACCCCGCAAGCTCAGGAAGCATTTTCCTGTTTAAAGGATAAATTTACCACCGCACCTATCTTAGTACATCCCAACCCCGAGCTTGCCTTCATAATAGAGGTGGATGCTTCAGACTGTGCCGTTGGAGCTATACTCTCTCAGAGAACAGGTGAGAAGAATGTCTTGCATCCCTGTGCCTTCTTTTCCCAGCAGTTGTCTTCGGCTGAGAGGAACTACGATGTGGGCAATAGAGAATTGTTGGCCATTATTGCCGCCTTCAAGGAATGGAGACACCTTCTTCAGGGAGCTGCACAGCAAATAGTCGTCCTGACAGACCATCGTAACCTTGAATTTATCAGGTCGGCTAAGTGCCTGACTCCTCGCCAGGCTCGCTGGAATCTTTTCCTAAACCAATTTAATTTTGTCATTTCTTATAGACCAGGATCGCGCAATGGAAAGGCTGATGCACTCTCTAGGATTCATTCAGCAGAGACACGTCCACTTACTCCTCCTAAGACTATTCTTCCTGACTCTAGATTCCTGGGAGTGATTCATAATCAAGACCTACTTAAGGACATCAAGGAAGCATACCATGCGGATTCTTTGTTGGCTCAACCCCCAAGGGACGTAAGTCTTGTCTTTAAGAATGGTGTGTGGATTCAGGGACAACGTCTGTATATACCTGAAACAGTCAGATTGAGAGTATTGCAACTCATCCACGATTCCAAGATAGCCGGGCATAGGGGAATTCTAAAGACACAAGAATTTCTTTCTCGTTTCTTTTGGTGGCCCACTTACAGGAAAGATGTCTTAAACTATGTCACTTCATGTGAAGTCTGTGCAAGATGCAAAACACCTCGCTCCTCACCAACTGGTCTGTTGCAACCTCTTCCCACCCCGTCCCGCCCGTGGGGATCCATTTCTATGGACTTTATTGTGGAGTTACCAACCTCTCAAGGGAAGAACACCATTCTAGTGGTGGTTGACCGTCTAACAAAGGCAGCTCATTTTATCCCTTGTGTCGGCTTACCCACTGCAAAACAGACATCAGACTTGATGATTAAGAATGTGTTTCGCTTACATGGAGTACCGGATGAGGTCATTTCGGATCGAGGGGTGCAATTCACTTCAAGGTTTTGGCAAAATTTCTGTGCAGCATTGGACATTAAAGTAAACCTTTCTTCTGCTTTTCATCCCCAGACTAATGGACAGACAGAACGAACCAATCAGACCCTGGAGCCGTATCTCCGCTGTTTTATCTGCCACCTACAGGATGATTGGGTGGATCTACTTCCACTGGCTGAGTTCTCTTATAACAACTCTCAGAGCGCCTCCACTAAGCAGTCTCCTTTTTACTCCAATCTAGGTTATCATCCTAACATTCTTCCTCGATTTCCCATAGATACGCCCTTGCCGGCAGTGGCTGAAAGAATCACTTCTTTACAAAAGAATATGGATCTTCTAAAGGAAAATCTAGAATTGGCTCAGGAAAGGTACAAGAAAGCAGCAGATAAATTTTGTAAACCTGCACCAGCTTTCAAGGTAGGAGATTTGGTCTGGCTGTCAACCAGAAATCTTAAATTAAAGATTCCATCGTCTAAATTGGGACATAAGTACATTGGACCTTATAAGATCAATAAGATTATAAGTGCTGTTGCTTGTCGTCTTCAACTACCCAGAACTATGAGAATCCACCCTGTCTTTCATGTATCCCTACTAAAGGCTGCAACACCCAATACGTTTCCTGGACGTTCTTCTCCTTGCCCTGACCCAGTGCTGGTCGATGGTCAGGAAGAATTTATGGTGGAAAGGATTCTAGATTCCAGGTTGTACAGAAATCAGTTGCAATATTTGATTAAATGGCAGGGCTACCCAGTGGAGGACAACTCATGGGAACCAGTCAATAATGTAAATGCTCCTCGCCTGCTCTGCCAGTTTCATCAGAGGTACCCTGACAAGCCTGGTCTGAGGTCATCCGGAGGTTGTCCCTAAGGGGGGAGTAATGTAAGGTTCTTTGTCTCTGTTGACATGTTCCTTGAAACTCAGTTTTCCGTCGGCCATTTTGCTTTCTGTCTTTCTGCAGCTCTTGCCCTCAGTTAATATGGAGTTTCCAGTTTTCATGTTCCCGCCCTGATTCTTCCCTCTTGCTTCTTAAGCAGCCTCAGCTGAACAATCAGTGCTCCTGAATCAAGCCTCAGTCAGTCTGTGACCTGACTCCTGGAAGCCTTGGACTTGTACTCCAGCTATTCCCTACTGAGGAACCTTGGAACACTTTTGGACTCTGGAAACCTGCTGTTTGGTGAATCCATGTTTGCAGAGGAATTACGGTACAGAGAAGAGATCCTGAACCTGCTTTGGAGATTTATTGTAGTGCTTGAAGTTACTCTGGCCTGCTGTGTCTCCTGTCGCTGTTCCTGCAAACTGTGTGAACTTTTCAGCATGCTTGTATGAAGTAATACAAGTCATTTCATTTCAACCTATGTCTCCTGTGTTTTCCTCGCACCCAAGCACAAGACGCTATAGGAACTGTACACTATACATGACAACACCAGGGATTCAGCAAATCACGTATCACAGCCTGAGAGTAGATCCCCATTACCTCCTTCACTGTCCTGAACCACCAGGGAATCTGCTATTAAATCATTCACAGTCCCAACCCCCATAACAGCAGTGAGCCGGAGTCTGAATGAATCAATTGACGTCAAAAATTTGGATTAACTGGAATCCATGAATTTAGTGAAATTCAAAATAAATGTGATTAGCCGAGACCGACTTGCTCATCGACTTGTCCCCCCAGGGCCGGCGTCAGAACCCGGCACACCCGGGCAAGTGCCGGGGCCCTGAGCCGGCGGGGGGGCCCACTCGCCCTTGGGCACGCCGGCGCCCAGAGGCGTATCTAGGGGGGCGCAGTCGGACCGCCTAATGCGGCGGTCCGCAGTGTCTCCTCTGGCAGCTATATTCTGCCGCTCTCTGGACTGGGAATCGGCTGTTCTCAGTGCCGGCTGTCAAGCTGACAGCCGGCACAAAGAAGCTGCAGCACGCCGGCTCCCAGAGTCCAGTGAACAAGTGTGCTTGCGTCTTTCAGACGCGAGTACAACTGAAGCCGACGTCAGCAGCATGATCATGTCATGTGATCACGCTGCTGAAGTCACTTTCCGGCAGGCAGAAGAGAGCAGAAGATGTAAGTGCTCCTGCCTCGTGTGTCTGTGCAGCTGCAGATTCAGCATAGAAGGGGATGATTTATTCTTTGCTTGTGTGTGGGTGGAATTCCTTCTTTGTGGAGGGGATCTATTCTGTGTGGGGGGATTACTCAGTGTGGAGGGGGATTATTCAGTGTGGAGGGGGTATTTATTATTTGTGTGGAGGGGGGATTATTCAGTGTGGAGGGGGATTGTGGATTATTCAGTGTGGAGGGGGATTGATTATTCATGGGGGATATCTGTGTGTGGGGCATTATTCAGTGTGGAGGGGGTATTTATTATTTGTGTGGAGGGGGGATTATTCAGTGTGGAGGGGGTATTTTTTATTTGTGTGTTGGGGGATTATTCAGTGTGGAGGGGTATTTATTATTTGTGTGTTGGGGCATTATTCAGTGGGGAGGGGGTATTTATTATTTGTGTGGAGGGGGATTATTCAGTGTGGAGGGGGTATTTATTATTTGTGTGGAGGGGGATTATTCAGTGTGTGAGGTGGGGTATTTATTATTTGTGTGTTGGGGATTATTCAGTGTGGAGGGGTATAATTTTTTATATTGTGTGGAGGGGGATTATTTGTAGTGTGTGGAGGGGTATTTATTATTTGTGTGGAGGGGGGATTATTCTGTGTGGAGGGGGGTATTTATTATTTGTGGTGTGGAGGGGGGGATTATTTAGTGTGTGAGGGGGTATTTTTATTATTTGTGGGAGGGGGGGATTATTCTGTGTGTTGGGGCATTATTCAGTGTGGAAGGGGGTATTTATATATTTGTGTGTTGGGGCATTATTCAGTAGTGGGAGGGGGTATTTATTATTTTGTGTGGAGGGGGATTATTATGTGTGGAGGGAGGATATTTATTATTTGTGTGGAGGGGGGATTATTCTGTGTGTTGGGGCATTATTCAGTGTGGAGGGGGTATTTATTATTTGTGTGTGGGGGATTATTCAGTGTGGAGGGGTATTTATTATTTGTGTGGGGGGGATTATTCATGTGTGGAGGGGGGATTGATTATTCAGTGTGGAGGGGTATTATTATTTTGTGTGGGGGATTATTCAGTGTGGAGGGGTATTTATTATTTGTGTGGGGGGGGAGGATTATTTAGTGTGGAGGGGTATTTATTATTTGTGTGGAGGGGGGGATTATTCTTGGTGTTGTGTGGAGATTATTCAGTGTAAGGGGGATTTATATTATTTGTGTGGAGGGGGGATTATTCAGTGTGGAGGGGGGATTTGTGTAGAGGGGGGATTATTTTGTGTGTTGGGGATTATTCAGTGTGAGGGGGATTTATTATTAGTGTGAAGGGGAGATTATTCAGTGTGAAGGGGGGATTAGGGTTAGGGGGTGTGTGTGATGGAGGGGGCGCAAAACTGAGTTCTTGCCCTGGGTGCCAGAAAACCTAGATACACCTCTGCTGGCGCCCGTTAGTGGAGGAGAGCGGTGTTAGCACCGCCACTGGGCCCCCCCGCTTGCTCAGGGCCCCGGCAGCCGGCACAATACTTACCTCTCCCCGTGCCTCCGCAGCTCCGGTGTCTTCTGCAGCTCTGCACTGTGATGTCTCAGGTCAGAGGGCGCGATGACGTCTTTCCACAGCGCCCTTTCCTGAGCCGTAACAGTGCAGAGCGCAGCACAGTGCAGAGGAGAGCTCCATATTTTGTATGGAGCATTATATGGGGACCAGTATCCTGTATGGAGCAATTTATGTGGTCCAGTATTCTGTATGGAGCATTATTTGGGGTCCAATATTCTTTATGGAGCATTATATTTGGCCCATAATATTGTATGGAGGACTATACTGTCCGGTCTGTACTGTGTGTTGTGAGGATTCGGCAGTTTCTGAGCTATTGTAGAATTTACAATAGATATACTCGTGTAATTATAATAAGAAGTGAAATCTTTGGTCTTGTACTATACCCATATTTCTCTGCAGTATCGGAGCATCATGAATCGTGGTCTGCGTTAAAGGGCCCACTGAGACTCTTTCGCCCGGGGCCCATAAAAACCTGGAGCCGGCCCTGTGTCCCGCGCCCTGTGATCCGGTGCAGACCCGGCCATTTCTCGCACAGCATGTGACGACCGGATCTGTCTTGGCGCCCTGAAACTCGCTGCCCCAGAATAACAAGTGTTTGTACAGATATTAATGTTACATTGCTGTAAACATTGCTGCTGTGATCCAGGCTCCTTTGATGCTCAGCAGGGGGCTGTTTGGCAGTAATTTGTGCCGCATCGTTCACAGCGCCGCCGCCGCCTCATCTGTGACTGAGTTTCCGCAAACTGTAAGGTTCATCCATTACATTATAAGAGGTAATATCCCACTGAGATGATGGCAGGGACCAGAAAGCCTGAGAAGGTGGAGAAGCCCTGGACTAATACATAGCGAGGCATTAGTAATGGCGCTGATCCTCTGCAGGTATATGCTAATAACATGGAGATACGAGGAGTACCGCCGCCCAGGTGGAGCCCCCCGCCGGCTAGAAACTCCAGGTATGATTCTTATGACGCACCTTCCTGCAGTTACTACTTTATAAAGGATAACAGGAGGATTTCTCTAGAAATTGTCAATTAAAGACTTAGAAGCGGCCAGATCTGATGGTGAGTGAAGCTTCATCCTGACACCGGTTACAATGGAGATGCGATGGCAACAATTGTTTCCTTGTTTGAAACATTGCTACATAACTGGAATGTTGTCAATGCCTGAAGTGTCTAAGGTTTCACCGACCAACATCAGGTCCACAAGCAATATGGATACTCCGTGCCAAGGGAAATGTGAAGATCCTTAGGTAAAGCCACTCTTTGGGGATGTCGCCCATCAGGAGGCGATGATTGGGGTCATATTGGTTACATAGGCAGATGTAGGCGAGGAAGAGTCCGGGATTTAGGACACGATACGTGGGGTGTGTTTGGACCCTTATTGGGGTTTCTTCGCCAGCAGTGGTTATACAATGTGTTTTGGAGACTCCTGGTGATACTGACACTATTTTCTAGCAATTCTTTTGAAATATTGAAGCGAAAAAATGATTAAGGGGCCTTTCATAGAATTCTGGGGGGGATTTCTGTGTAGTTCCGGATGACCCCCATTCCTAGGATTGTCGCACAGATGGTTCCGTAACACTTTTGGTGGACATGATTGGCATGGCTGTGCCGCACATCGCACGCTGTGATTGACAGGACACATTATAGTGACGGAGTAGCGACGACGTTGGGTGACTGCTGACATCTGGACAAGGAGTTCAGAGCAATGGGTGACATTTCACCAGCACTGAACATCAGACTGGAAAGAGGGAAATATATTCAGCTCCTACCGGGGATTGTGCAACATTCAACGCGCTCCGGAGTAACTTGCTGCCATGAACGGCTCGCTTATGGTTCTTCTATTTATACAGGATTAAGGTCAGGACTGGGACTCGGCCATTCCAAAACTGTAACTTTATTCTTCTTTAACCATTCTATTTTGTACAACTTTCAATCTTTGTACCATTGTCTTGCTGCATGATCCACGTTCCCTCTAGATCTGGTTCATGTTCTTTAGTCCTTTAGAATTTACTGGTATGATAAAAAAAATTACTTTTTCATTAATTATGGCAAGACGTCAGGGCAAATATGCTGAAAGAATGGCCCAAACCATGATGCTACCATCACGATGTGTTATGCACTTGTCTCGACTTGTAAACCGGGCTCCGCTCCTCTTCCTATGGTCACCATCCTTGGCTGTGCTCTACATTGTGCTTTACAGGTTGCATGGTAGGTCTCTGTGACATCTTTTCTCTAGGCACTTTAGGGCCCAGTTGGATACCCCACTGAGGATGAGTATTAAGACAGTGAGTCCAGCTATTAACTCCTGCAATTTCTACAAATTCTCAGACTTGCTAGTTAAACCATCTTTTACCATAAGCATCTCAAACTGATACTTAAAAGCTGTTCATACTTTGCAGTATTCATCATTGCAAACTCCTGCGATTTCTACTATAAGCCCTCAAAGTTAACCCATCATTTGCCATAAGACTTGTGCTGATATTGAAGTCTGTTCATATTACTTGCATCTGCTGCGGTAAAGCCATTGTTTGCTGCTAGCATCATTACCTGTTATTAGAGACTGTTCTCAATACTTTACAATCTACTGTGGATTCTACAATTCCTGTAAGACTCTAAGACAGTTAATAAAGTTAATATTCTGTTGCTATATGATGTGGTCCTTGCTACCTACATCTGTGGGCTGTCTCCGACTGACAATTTTACGCTGCATCTGCCTTCCCTGTTTGTTGTTTACAGCATGCCCTGCCTTGTTTGTTTGCTGTGCAGCATTGCCTGTTTTCCAACTCCTCCCTGTTCTACCTACCTTCAAGCCTACTGTACATAATTCTCTATATCCATGTGTCCATCATGACCAACTGCTTTGTGAATCTACCTAACCCTGTTAGCCCAACGCCATGTTTCACAAATGATGTGTGGTATTTCCACTGTTTTTCTTTCTTCAAATTTAAAGCTTCTCATTCAAACCAAAAATAAAAATTTTGGTCTCATCTGCCCAATAAACATTGCTTCAGTAGTTTCTGCTTTGTACAGGATCTTCAGCACAGTGCGGACTGGGGGCAATGCTCTTTTTGGACAGTAGTGGCTTTCTCCTTGCTATCCTGCCGTGCACACCATTGCTGTTCAGTGATTTCCTGGTGGTCAAAATCATAAAATTTACATTAGCTAATGAGAGCGAGGCCTTTCGTTGCATAGCGGCTACCCTGGATAATTATTATTCACCCGTCTCAGCTCCAGGGTCGGTATCTGCTCCCTTCCTCTACAGCCACTGCTCTTTTCTTTGCTCAACTTTCACAAGTTTCCTGGAAAACTTCAGTGACCTTATCACCCAAGGTCTTCACAGCATAGACAATTGCCTTCAGATACGAGATGTGCAGCATCTGAAACAACGGATCCTGGAAGCCTGTGCTAGCATTTCTTCTGCAGTGCTGCTATCAGTGTGTCAAGAGTGGGAGAAGAGGTTGCATTGACAATCCAACACAGTGGGCAGCACTTTGAACACATTATATAAGTGGTCATAAACTTGTAAATAACTCATGAAAAAATAAAGTTACGTTAAAACCAGGCACACCGTTTTTCTTGTGACATTCTCAATTAGTTTGATGTGTCACATGACCCTCTTCCCATTGAAAAAAATAAAGTTGGATCCAAAATGTCTGACTTCAAAATGGCCGCCATGGTCACCACTCATCTTGAAAAGTTTTCCCCCTCCTATTTACTAATGTGCCACAAACAGGAGGTTGATATCACCAACCATTCCCATTTTATTTAGGTGTATCCATATAAATGGGCCACCCTGTATATACTGTACATATATATATATATATATATATATATATATATATATATATATATATATATATATATTACACCATAACCATAGTATATGGAATATGCAGAAATACAATATTACACACATAGTACACTAAATACATTTAGTACTTTACATATACACGATGCACTATATACAGTCATGGCCAAAAGTTTTGAGAATGACAAAAATATTATATTTTCACATGATCTGCTGCCCTCTGGTTTTTATGTGTGTTTGACAGATGTTTTTATCACAGACAGAAATATAATAATTGCAAACATATGAGTAACAAAAGCTTATATTGACAGTTAGAATGAGTTAATGCAGCAAGTCAATATTTGCAGTGTTGACCCTTCTTCTTCAGGACCTCTGCAATTCTCCCTGGCATGCTCTCAATCAACTTCTGGACCAAATCCTGACTGATAGCAGTCCATTCTTGCACAATCAATGCTTTCATTTTGTCAGAATTTTTAGGTTTTTGTTTGTCCACCCGTCTCTTGATGATTGACCACAAGTTCTCAATGGGATTAAGATCTGGGGAGTTTCCAGGCCATGGACCCAAAATCTCTATGTTTTGTTCCCTGAGCCATTTAGTTATCACCTTTGCTTTATGGCAAGGTGCTCCATCATGCTGGAAAAGGCATTGTTGATCGCCAAACTGCTCTTGGAGGGTTGGGAGAAGTTGCTCTTGGAGGACATTCTGGTACCATTCTTTATTCATGGCTGTGTTTTTAGGCAAGACTGTGAGAGAGCCGATTCCCTTGGTTGAGAAGCAACCCCACACATGAATGGTTTCAGAATGCTTAACAGTTGGCATGAGACAAGACTGGTGGTAGCGCTCACCTTGTCTTCTCCGAATGAGGCGTTTTCCTGATGTCCCAAACAATCGAAAAGGGGATTCATCAGAGAAAATAACTTTACCCCAGTCCTCAGCAGTCTACTGCCTGTACCTTTTGCAGAATATCAGTCTGTCCATGATGTTTTTTCTGGAGAGAAGTGGCTTCTTTGCTGCCCTCCCTGAGACCAGGCCTTGTTTCCTAGAGTCTCCGCCTCACAGTGCGTGCAGATGCACTCACACCTGCCTGCTGCCATTCCTGAGCAAGCTCTGCACTGCTGGTAGCCCGATCCCGCAGCTGAAACACTTTTAAGAGACGGTCCTGGCGCTTGCTGGTCTTTCTTGGGCGTCCTGGAGCCTTTTTGGCAACAATGGAACCTCTCTCCTTGAAGTTCTTGATGATGCGATAGATTGTTGACTGAGGTGCAATCTTTCTAGCTGCGATACTCTTCCCTGTTAGGCCATTTTTGTGCATTGCAATGATGACTGCACGTGTTTCTTTAGAGATAACCATGGTTAACAGAAGAGAAACAATGATGCCAAGCACCAGCCTCCTTTTAAAGTGTCCAGTGGTGTCATTCTTACTTAATCATGACAGATTGATCTCCAGCCATGTCCTCATCAACACCCACACCTGTGTTAATGGAGCAATCACTGAAAAAAGGTTAGCTGGTCCTTTTAAGGCAGGGCTACAATAATGTTGAAATGTGTTTTGGGGGATAAAGTTCATTTTCTAGCCAAATATTGACTTTGCAAGTAATTGCTGTTAAGCTGATCACTCTTTATAACATTCTGGAGTATATGCAAATTGCCATTATTAAAAGTGAAGCAGTAGACTTTGTAAAAATTAATATTTGTGTCATTCTCAAAACTTTTGGCCACGACTGTATATATATATACTGACATAGTACTCTACATACAAATGTAGCACCATTCACACTATATACACAGATATCATACACACCCGACATACAACCTACATACATAATCATTCTCACTACATAATTACACACTCACTGAAAACATTCTTGAACACAATGCATCGATCCGCTCACATGATCTACATACATTCATTCACACACAATATAAATACACTTCCAGCACTTACATTCACACACTTCATTCAATAGATATACAAAGTCTACACACCCCTGTTAAAATGGCAGATTATATCCATTTAAAGAAATCCTACTAAGGAGAATCATTTTGGAACTTTTTCCTCCTTTATTGACACTTATAATCTGCACCAATCCATTGAGAAACAAACAGAAATTATTGTGATGGGGAAATAAAAATAACAAAACTAAAATAATGTGGTTGTATAAGGCTAAGTGCACACGTTCAGGAATATTTGCGGTTTTTTCGCGTTTTTTTCCGCGATTTTCCGCAGTAAAAACGTGAAAAAAAGCAAGCATTAAGCATCCTATACATGTTAATTGATTCCGCATGTTTTGGCCACATGTTGCGTTTTTTTCCGCAAAAAAAAAACGCTTCGCGGAAAAAATAGCAACATGTTCATTAATTTTGCGGAATGAAAGCGGTTCATGTGCGATGGTACCCAGGGTCTGGAGGAGAGGAGACTCTCCTCCAGGCCCTGGGTACCATATCCCTGGTAAAACAATAATTAAAATAAAAAATAATGATATTCTCACCTTCCGGCGGCCCCCGCAGCCTTCCCGCCTTCAGCGACGCTCCCGGTCCCAGGAGTCCTTTGCAAGAATCACCCAGATGACGTAGCGGTCTCACGTGATGCTACGTCATCGGTGTGATTTGTCGCAAAGGACTCCTGGGAACGGGATTGGCCGGGAGCGTCGCTGAGAGGCGGGAAAGCTGCGGAGGCCGCCGGAAGGTGAGAATATCATTATTTATTATTTTTTTTATTATTTTTACATTAGATCTTTTTACTATTGATGCGGCATAGGCGGCATCAATAGTAAAAAGTTGGTCACACGTGTCAAACACTATGTTTGACTCATGTGACCAACCTGTCAATCAGTTTTCCAAGCGATGCTACAGATCGCTAGGAAAACGCTAGCATTCTGCAAGCTAATTACGCTTGCAAAACGCTAGTTTCTGGCGGGAATACGCATACAAAAAAAATGCGTATTTCCCGCGGGAGAAGTGCGGGATTGCCGCGGAAATTTCCACGGCAATTCCCCAACGTGTGAACTTAGCCTTAAGGTACTGCCACACTAAACAATCCCGCTAGCGATCACGATAACGACGCATACTAATGCGATCGCTAGCGGGATTGTTTCTATATCGCTAGTAGCAGCCTAATTTAGCGATGTCGTTAAGGACGCTATCGCGGTTAGCGATCTCCTTAACGACTTTAGCGGTACAAAAGTACCGCTAAATCTCTAACAAAAGGTGCTACACTCAGCGATATATACTTACCAGGGGACGCCGACGATAAAAATAGGGTCCGGAACGATGAGAACGACGAGCGAGATCACAGCAGGATCTCAGCAGGGGCCACGTCGCTGGTAGATGCCGCACACAACATCGCTAACGGGATCGCTAAATAGTGACGTTTTTTAGCGATCCCGTTAGCGATGTTGTTTAGTGTGGCAGTACCTTTAGTGTTAGCATCCACTTGTAATCGGTGCTGTGGTTGTGTTTAGAATCAGTTGATCATATTTCCCCTCATGCTATATAGTAGTCAGCACTCGGCCGCCGTCATTTACAGCGATTCTGATTAACCCCAGAGTAAGGCCTCTTTCACACATCCGTCTTTTTGTATCAGGCATGATCCGTCCAACACCTGAAGGGACGGATCCGGTGCTGAAATAAAAAAACTGATGCAACGGATCCGTTTTTTTGCTGGATCCGACCTGAACTTTTGAACCCAGAAAAAGAGGGTTTTGGATGCCCGGAGACACTGGAAAATGTAGTAGTAGTAGTAGTAGTAGTCCCTGATTTCCAGAATCCGGATCAGACTTTTGCCAGATTGCACGAAAGTCTGATCCGGTTCCATTGACTTCTATTGTTTCCGGCCGCCTGATGCGCCGCTTCAGGCACATCAGGCGGCTCCGGCAAACAAAAAAAACGTTACATGCTCCGTTTTGTCCGGCCGCCGGAATGTACATTTCCGCCGGATCCGGACAAAAACGGATACAACGCACTGACATCAGGCACGATCCGGCGCTAGTGAAAGTCAATGGTAAAAAAATGCATCCGGTACCGGATCCGTTTTTTTACCAACACGCCGGATCATGCCTGATACAAAAAGACAGATGTGTGAAAGAGGCCTAAGTGTCGCTGTTCTAGGAGGATTTTCCTGGCAGTTGACAACACAGCAAAGGATCTCACTGTGGAAAGTTGTCAGTCAGGAGAAAAGATCACCGACATTTCCAAGGCATTAGATCTACCATAGACACTGAAGACGTCATCAAGAAGCGACTTAAATTTGGCACAAAAGTGGACTCACCTAGAACTGCATGTACCTACAAATTTGATTAAAAGACAAGAAGAAAATTGTCCCTGGAGGCTGCCAAGAGGCCGACAGCAACATTAAAGGAGCTGCAGAAATTTCTGGTTAGTCCTGGTTATGTCCTACATGACACAACAATCTCCTGTTTTCTTCATATGTCCAGCCTGTGGGGCAGGGGGGAAACACGGAAGCCTTTTTTTCTAAAGAAAAACATCCATGTCTGGCCATGTTTTGCCGAAACCTTCATCACAGCAGCCAAAAGCAGAACACATGTTATGATAAGACCGAGGGGGAATTTTTTGGCCATAATTCCAAAGCCAACTCTGTGCTTTGCCTGAGGACACCATCCCCACAGTGAGGCATGGTGGGGGCTGTATTGTGCTCTGGGGCTGTTTCTTGGCAGCTGGAACTGGGGCTTTAGTCTAAGTTAAGGGAATTATGAACAGACTCTGTCAATTTGGCATCGACACCTCCCGGCCTCTGCTAAGAAGATGAAGATGAATTTCACCTTTCAGCGACAACAACCCTAAGCAACCTCCAAATTAACCAAAGAACGGCTTCTCCAGAAAAAGATGGAAGTTCTGGAATGGCCGAGCTCAGACCTTAACCCAAGGGGCAATTTAAGGTGACCTGAAGAGTGCGCTGTACACGGGAGATGCCCCCGCAATCTGGCAGATGTGGAGCTGCTGCAAGGAGGAGCTGAGACGAACGGTAATGCTAGATGTGCCGTGCTGATAGACCTTGAACCAAAAAGACTGAACGCTGCCAGAAATTCAATATCCGTGGAAGGGTGTGCAGATTTCTGCAACCACATTATTTACTTCTTTACCTTTCATTTTGCAGCCACAATAATTTCAGTCTGTTTCTCATTAGATTTGTACAGATTATAGGGCGACATTAAAGGAGAGAAAGTTTTGAAATTATTTTTATAGGTAAGCTGTTTTTTATTTTCTTTACATGATCAAAACCTGGCATTGTAACAGTGGTGTGTAGACTTTTAATATCCACTGTAACTCTGAAAAGACCCTTGCATAATGTGATGTTTTTCTTCTCCAGTGGGGTCGGCTGTGCACAGATGTCACCTACACAATTGTCACCTTTATGTTTAAAATGTTTTGAAAAAAAAAACCAACGCAATGTTCTGCAGTTTTACACTTTTAGGTTCTTCATTTATTACTAGTGAAAAGTCCATTACTCTTCCTGAAACTCATCACTTATCTCCATATGATGTCACTGTTGATCTCCAGATGATGTCATCACTGATCTCCGGATTATGTCACCGGTGATATCTGGATGATGTCATCACTCATCTCTGGATGATGTCATCACTCATCTCTGGATGATGTCACTGCTGATCTCCAGATGATCACTGTAGTAACCACAATCCTATGATCTTCACGATACATTCGCACTAAAATCTTGAATCAATAAGATTTCTTTTACTGCAGATCAGAGAATATTAACGTTTGGTAGCATGGGACGATTCTCAGAATCTTTTTTGTCAGTCTGTGGAAATCCCCCTCCTCTGCGGACCACTCCCCTGCTGAAATCCCTCTCCTCTGATGATCCCTCCCCTGCTGATCTCCTCCCTCCTCTGCGAACCCCTCCCCTGCTGATTTCCCCATCTGTGGACCCCTCCCCTGCTGATCTCCCCCTCCTCTGGGGACCCCTCCCCTGCTGATCTCCTCCTCTGCAAAACCCTCCCCTGCTGATCTCCCCCTCCACTGTGGACCCCTCCCCTGCTGATCTCCCCCTCCACTGTGGACCCCTCCCCTGCTGATCTCCCCCTCCTCTGTGGACACATCCCCTGCTGATCTCCCCCCTCCTCTGCGGACTCCTCCCCGCTGATCTCCCCCTCCTCTGTAGACCTCTTCCGTGCTGATCTCCCCACTCCTTTGTGAACACCTCCCCTGCTGATCTTCACCTCCTCTGTGTACCCCTTCCCACTGATCTACCCACCCTCTGCTGACCTCTCCCCTGCTGATCTTCCCCTCCTCTGTGGACCTCTTCCTTGCTGATCTCACTCCTCTGCGGACGCCTCCCCTGCTAATCTCCCCCTCCTCTACGGACTCCTCCCCTGTTTATCTCTTCCTCCTCTGTGGACCTTTCCCCTGCTGATTTCCTCCTCTGCGGACCCCTCTCCTGTGATCTGCTCCTTCTATGTGGACCCCTCCCCTGCTGATCTCCTCCTCTGTGGACCCCTTCCATGTTTATCTCTACCTTCTCTGTGGACCTTTCCCCTGCTGATCTCCTCTGTGGACAACTCTTCTGTTTATCTCCTCCTCCTCTATGGACCCCTCCCCTGCTGATCTCCCACCTTCTCTAGGGACTCCTCCACAGCTGAAGTCCCTCCTCCTCTGCGGACCTTTTCACTGCTGATCTCCTCCTCCTTCCCACTTATCTACCCCTCCTCTGTGGACCCCTCCCCTGCTGATCTCCTCCTCTGTGGACTCCCTCCCACTTATCTACCCCTCCTCTGTGGACCCCTACCCTGCTGATCTCCCCCTCCTCTGCAGACCCCTCCCCTGCTGATCTCCCCCTCCTCTGCCGTATAACTGATATTACCTTGTTATTTCCCTGTGACAATGTTTCTGAGACTTTTTTCTCATCTTATTTCTGAGATGAGTCACCTCTGCTGCCCCCATAAAGATCACCCAGAAATCACTCACATTTTCAGGCTTTGAAGTCTGATAATGAAGCAAAAAAACTGATG
Source organism: Oophaga sylvatica (assembly GCA_033576555.1). Classification (NCBI taxonomy): domain Eukaryota; kingdom Metazoa; phylum Chordata; class Amphibia; order Anura; family Dendrobatidae; genus Oophaga; species Oophaga sylvatica. Next base: position 393,440,052 of record JARQOD010000001.1, read on the forward strand.
GAACTGACGGAATTGATGGAAATCTTTCTGCTTCAATAATGTGAAAGTCCTGATGACATCATAATAAAAGACTAGAGGGCAAATTATCAGGGGGAAGGGTGGGTAAACATTGGAAGGACAAAGGGTGAGGTAAATATCTAAGAGATAAGTAGTCAATGTCAGGGGATCACATGTGGGGTAAATATGAGGAGCGAGAGTTTTTCATATTAAGAGGTTGTAAAAATACAGAACATTACAAAGGGGCTGTAGATGTCCAGGGCCTGCAGGACTTTTTCGGCAGCACAGAAGAGTAAGGCCTCATACTCACTGGTGCCGAAAACGGATGAAAATCAGACGATAAAAAATCGGATGCAAATCTGACCAATGTTAGTCAATGGGTGAGTTCTCATTAGCGATTTTTTTCTCATCAGATATTGGTGTGAGAAAAAAATCGCAGCTTGCTGCGATTTGATGCGATTTTGGGATGAAAATCGCCAATGCAAGTCAATGGGTGCGATTAAAAAACAAACAGCACTCGCACCATGCACGTGCTGTCCAATTTATATGCACCAGTCTCCTTTGAAAAGCCGGTAATTCATCCCCGGCTACTGTAAAATCACACTGACAGCTCACAAAACAGTAGATACATACACATAGAATACATATATATATATATATATATATATATACACATGTCATTGTAACACATACATATATATATTTATAGTTCTTACACTTCTACATACTGTAATAGCCGCTAATTCAATTATTAACATGGCTTAAGGTCACCTTTCAAAAGCAAGGTGACATTAACCCCTTATTAACCCATTCGCCACCGCTGCAGGGCAATGGGAATAGACGGGCAAAGTGCCAGAAAGGGCGAATCTAATTATAGATTTGCCCTTTCTGGGGTGTCTGGGGGCAGATGTTAGTAGCCAGGGGGGGCACAAAAAAAATGTACCCTCCCTAGGCTATTATTATCTGCCCCCACTCGCTTGCTTTGTCTGTCTGGTGGAGAAAATACAGCGGGAGCCCACGCATTTTTTTTCAATGAATTTACACCTTTAATTAACCCCTACATGTCTGAAATTTTGTACAAATACAATCATGTAATTGTAAGTTCAAACCATATATCAAAATACAGGAAATGACATGGTTAACTGTGTGGAAACAATGTATCATTTCATGTCGGCTTCTGTGATTTCACAAAAGCCGGCAATTGAATTAGCGGCTATTACAGTATGTAGAAGTCTAGGAACTATAAATAATGTATATGTATGTGTTACAATGACATAGTATATATATATATATATATATATATATATATGTATTCTATGTGTGTATATGTATTGTTTCTATTCTTTATTAAAGCTGTCAGTGTGATTTTACAGTAATGCCAGGGATGAATTAGCGGCTATTATACTATGTAGAAGTGTATGACCTATATATATTATATATATATTTATATATATATATATATATAATATATATATATATATATATAATTATTTGCTTTTTGTGAAAATTTTTTTGTTACAATGTGATTTTTACATGACTTTTTACATAGAGATAACTGCTCTATGTAAAACTTCATGTTAAAATCGCATTGCATACAGATGGAAAACTGATGGAAAACTGACAGAAAACGCATGGTGCGATTTAAAATCGCATCAAAATCGCATGCCTTTTTACAACAAATGTACCGTTTTTTTCCTGCAGAAAACGGACCGATTTTTTTCCAGCCAGTGAGTATGAGGCCTAACGTTTGATTGCTGGGTAGAAGGTATTCATATATAAGCTCCCATTCCTTCTCTAGGGGGCGCTATTTCACTACTGGACTCATATTTCCAGGTTTTTCTTGAATAAAAACATCGATTATTGAACCTAAGTAGAACAAACACAAGAGAAAATAGATTTAAAGCTGCAGTGCAGACATGTGGGAGCAAAGTCTCCATAAAGCATCATCGCTAGATCTTGTCCTATTTATCAGGATCCCCGGTATCATTGCCGGACGTTCCCCGCTAATCCTGGGATCTAACCCACAGCCGCTCTGTGAGGCTGTCCTAGGCAGCGGCACGGTGTCTTTTCACCGGTGAATATACGAGGCCATCTGCTGCGCTCCGCGGGCGAGTGTTTGTCTGCTCGGGACATTTGTTCTGCTCCTCGTGTAATTTAATGGAGTCTGTCCTGTGCATGACTAACCGGGAGGAAAGCATTACACGGAGTAACGACGAGCGCCGCGCAGCGCCAGCACCATTATGGACTTGTTCCATTACATTGCAGTTACAAAAAAAAAGGTTGTGAACCAAAATAACAGCAAAGTCTGCTGCGAGGGATGGAAGTCGTCCAGGAGCGCTGCCACCTGTGATTTGGGAGTGATGGCAGAGGGCGCAGGTGGCACCACTCATTATTTTTGCTAAGATCTTGTTTTGAGTCTAGATAAGACTCGGGAGCGGATCCTCCATTTAATTGTCAACTGTAATTTTGAAGCCGGTTACTTCCTTCATAGCTGCGGCGGTGCTCCATGATTGACAGCGCTGGGGATATCGGGGGTTTGCACTATGTCACCTACAGGTGCTTCTCATAAAATTAGAATATCATCAAAAAGTTAATTTATTTCAGTTCTTCAATACAAAAAGTGAAACTCATATATTATAGAGTCATTACACACAGAGTGATCTATTTCATGTGTTTATTTCTGTTAATGTTGATGATTATGGCTTACAGACAATGGAAAACCAAAAGTCATTATCTCAGTAAATTTGAATAATTAACAAAAAACACCTGCACAGGCTTCCTAAGCATTTAAAAATTTCTATTAGTCAGTTTCAGTAGGCTCTACAATCATGGGGAAGACTGCTGACTAGACAGATGTCCAGAAGGCAGTCATTGACACACTCCACAAGGAGGGTAAGCCACAAAAGGGCATTGCTAAAGAAGCTGGCTGTTCACAGAGTGCTGTATCCAAGGATATTAATGGAAAATTGAGTGGAAGGAAAAAGTGTGGTAGAAAAAGGTGCACAAGTAACTGGGATAACCGCAGCCTTGAAAGGCTTGTTAAGATAAGGCCATTCCTAAATTTGGGGGAGATTCACAAGGAGTGGACTGCTGCTGGAGTCATTGCTTCAAGAGACACCACACACAGACGTATCCAGGACATGGGCTACAAGTGTCGCATTCCTTGTGTCAAGCCACTCATGACCAATAGACAACGCCAGAAGTGTCTTACCTGGGCCAAGAAGAAAAAGAACTGGACTGTTGCTCAGTGGTCCAAGGTGTTGTTTTCAGATGAAAGTAAATTTTGCATTTCATTTGGAAATCAAGGTCCCAGAGTCTGGAGGAAGAGTGGAGAGGCCACAATCCAAGCTGCTGGAGGTCTGGTGTGAAGTTTCCACAATCAGTGATGGCTTGGGGAGCCATGTCATCTGCTGGTGTAGGTCCACTGTGTTTTATCAAGACCAAAGTCAGCGCAGCTGTCTACCAGGAAATTTTAGAGCACTTCATGCTTCCCTCTGCAGACAAGCTTTTTGGAGATGGAAATTTCATTCTCCAGCAGGACTTGGCACCTGTCCACACTGCCAAAAGTACCAATACCTGGTTTACAAACAACAGTATCACTGTGCTTGATTGGCCAGCAAACTCGCCTGACCTTAACCCCATAGAGAATCTATGGGGTATTGTAAGAAGAAGAGGAGAGACACAGACGCAACAATGCAGACGAGCTGAAGGCTGCTATCAAAGCAACCTGGGCTTCCATAACACCTCAGCAGTGCCACAGGCTGATCGCCTCCATGCCACGCCGCATTGATGCAGTAATTGATGCAGAAGGAGCCCCAACCAAGTATTGAGTGCATTTACTGAACATACATTTCAGTAGGCCAACATTTCAGATTTTATTAAAATAATTTTTTCAAGCTGGTGTTATAAAGTATTCTAATTTACTGAGATAATGACTTTTGGGTTTTCATTGGCTGTAAGCCATAATCATCAACATTAACAGAAATAAACACATGAAATAAGTCACTCTGTTTGTAATGACTCTATATAATATATGTTTCATTTTTTGTATTGAAGATCTGAAATAAATTCACTTTTTGATGATATTCTAATGTAGTGAGAAGCACCTGTAGTAACAACGAAGAAACCGGAGGAAACTAATCTGAATGGAAGACAGCAGGAAGATGGGGCTGCGGAGCTCAGAAGTGTGAGTGGCATCTGTCTATACAGTGATGAACTGCCCAGAAACACCATCACCGGTGATGTTATAATGTCATCTAGCAACTTAACATGTACAATTTCTGCCACCTGAGCTGGGTGTAAACGGTCAGCAGAACATTTTCATCATATTTCAGTCATAGTAATTATACACAGTCAATCTAATTGAGCAGAGCTTCAGTGTAAAGCATTGAGGACAGATCAGCAGCATGAGTCTCGCTATTATGGGACATAGAGTGGACTAATGATCCCGTTACACATAGCGACACACCAGCGATCCCGACAACGATATGCACGTGCCAGGATTGCTGGTGTGTCGCTACATGATCGCTGGTGAGCTGCCAAACAGGCAGCTCAGGCAGCAATCAGGACAGTGACTATGCGGGTAACAAGCGACGCACGTCGCTTAGTTACCCGCAAGTGTACCTTAGATACCAGCGTGCTTGTGCATGGAGCTGGTAACCAAGGTACACATCGGGTTTCCAGGCGCAGCTCGGCGCTTAGTAACCCGCTGTGTACCTTGGTAACCAGCTCCCCTGCACAAGTGCGCTGGTATCTAACGTACACATCAGGTTTCCAGGCGCCGCCCGTCGCCTGGAAACCCAATGTTTACCTTGGTTACCAGCTCCAGCTGCTGGTCTCCCGCCTTTCACACGCAGCGATGCGTGCTGGCCAGCGGGAGACCAGTGATCAAAAAATGGTCCAGGACATTCAGCGACGATCAGCGATACCCAGAGGGGGGCTGATCGTCGCTCAATGTCACACACAGCGATATCGCTGGCTAGGTCGCTGCTACGTCACAAAATCGGTGACGTTTCAGCGATCTCGCTATATGTAACGGGGCCTTTAGTGATGTACTGCTGCAGCTTGGCTGGAGTCACTGATTATATCTGTGTCCTAATCAAGCGGTGCTGTAGCTGAAAGAATGGTGGACAGACCGCTGCAGCTAGGCTGGAGTCACTGATTATATCTGTGGCCTAATGGAGCAGTGCTGTAGTGTAAAGAATGGTAGACGAACTGCAGCATAAAGGCTGGAGTCCTCTTCTTGTGAGGGGATGGAGTTGCAGGGAAAAACATCTGATTGGTTCACAATACTGGGCCAGTTCTGACATCACACAGGGAAGAACCCGCCCACGTGGCAGACAAAAATCGTGAAGATGGAAATATACAACAGGGAGAGGAAAAGGAACAATAAAAAGCAAACAAACTCAGGTTTTACTCATTGGTTTCCATCCATCAGGGGAGTGGAGGGCGCAGCTGGTGGTGAGAACACTAGCATTGCTTTACATTGGAGCCCTGTGCTGCCCCCCGGTGGTGGGGTACAGATGGAATGAGACAATTCTCCCAAGCCCGCAATCTGCCAATCTGTGGCCGCTCATTCCCACTAGATGCAGATCCATCTGCTCTTTACCATGTTAGTTACAATTCACACAGGTGCGATGTGACATGTCGGTATCTGTGTGCAGACAAACACAAAGCGGCTCCTGCTGCCAGTGGCGGACTGACAGAAGAGGGCCCCTGCATGGCTGCACAGGTGGCACCGATGCTATGTCCGCCCTCGCCTGCTCTCATGTATCAGACACCGCGCCGGCTGCGCCGCGGCCTGGCCACAAGTGGCTCTGCCATTAATTAAAGAGTCTGTTTCATGTTAAACAAGTCATTAAATGGTTTCTGGCTCATCTGTGTAGCAAAGAAATGTTCGTAATGTTCCCTGCGATTCCCCCGGCGAGAAGAGAGGCCGCATCTACATCAACGGGAACAAGGGGGAAAGATCCGAAAAGTCAGCACAGTGTCTGCCATGTCCAATATTTTATTACAGTGTATCAGTAAAAGTACAAATTCTTAGCCTGGAGTCCAGACTGGTTATTGTAACAAACCCTCAGCTGCGATATGCATTGGGGCATTGGGTTAGGACAAGGTTTTGGTCTCTGGCTGAAAATGAGAAGGTTTTCATTCACTCACAGCAATCTTTGCTTCAGGTGACAAAGTTACAGAACGCTCCATTAAATAATACTGAAGCTTTGTTACCAGAAGACTGGACGCCGGCCCTTTAAGTATGCTGCTAGAGTGTGAAGGGTTAATGTCGCCCTCATCCTTTTTTAGTGCCATTTTCAGCCTTCGCCCCATCGATCTCCGCTTCTGTCATTTCACCTTCAGTTATTTGTCCCCATAGCATCCTGACATTTTGCACGCAGTCGGGGTCCTGTGATGTTCCCAGGTCCCCCGTCTTAATGACCTGCGGCTGATCAGCGCGGCCCTAATAACTCCCGATAAATTAACAGAGGGGACAGGAGATCCGAGACAATTAACTTGGATTTCCTCGAGAATAACTGAGATTTCTGGAAGAACTTTCCAAATGTCAATTCAAAGAGCCGACAGACGAGATGTTGTGATGTTTCCCTGCCGTGGCTGCCATGTTTAATGTAGGGAGGCAGAAGTGAGGACTCAGGTAATGTTATCATTTGTCACTTATCACCAAAGGAAAGGAAACATTTCTGAGAGAAAAGCAAAACAATTGCCAAACAATGATACATTGTATCTCTGGGTCTGTAGCAGCTGCAATGTTTATTTATCATCATACATTTTCTCTTTTTCAATCTGATTATTTTCAGAGCAAGATTTTCTATGCAAATTTCAGCGCATTATTATGGGGGGGCGACCGTCTTCCCTGATCTGCTGCTGTCCACATTCAGACATCTTTACAGCAGCCGCATGGACAATAGGAACTTGAAGCTACTAATAGCAGATGTTCACTGACTTCTTGGGAAGAGTGTTGTGGGCATGATCTGTGGCCTGTGCAGAGGTCGTTGTGCAGGGAGGGGGAGGAGGTAGGCTGTGACCAACTGTCACGTTAATATATAATGTGCAAGATGGTCTACTCCAAAAACTAGGGGCAAACTTTCATTCAGTCCAGGTGCAATCACCAAAAATTGCTTAGATACAGCTGATACATTGTAATTCTGGGGCTCGTCAGGTGAAACCTGCTCCATTACAATCCGAGATAAGTTGTTATAAAAATGTCCGTCTTTAGAAATGTGACCTGAAACATATTATACAACTCTTCATTCCTGTAAAAACCTCTTCACAGGCCAAGTTACATGTAACACAGGAGCCTTCACAATTATTGCATCCATTGAACTTTAACCCTCCACTACTACATCCATCTGGACCATTCAAGGTTGCATAGCATCAGTAGACTGGACTACAATGAGTCTTACTATACGTTGGGGCCATTGAAGCCATCTCTGCTTGTGAGCGCTGTTTAGGGGCGGCCGAATAGTAGGATTATGCATAACTGCAGCTTATAAAGGATCCAACACCTTGAGGTTTGCAGACTCTACAGACACCAGCAGCTTCATAAAGCTGTCTGCTCCTTTGTAATGGGATTGTAGCAGCTGGTCTCTTAATCTCATGCATTTGTCTGGCAGAATCCTCCCTCATTATGCTTTTATCTGCAGGAACCTTCCTCACTATGCCTTTATCTGCACACACACATCTGTGCTCTGTATCACCCACAAATTTCTACACAGTATGATGATCGTGCTTAGGCTTCCATGAAACATCTAATGTTTTCATACTTTGTCTGAGGCATTGCACTATGTGACTCTTTTCACCTTTTCTTTCCCATATTGCTTGAAACCTGCGACTGCTTAATAATGTGAAATGTAGTTTTCCTGTAATTGGGCACCTGGCAACTAATTATCACAGAGGTCTGTGATTGTTGTCAGTCACCAAAGACCCCGAGACACAAACAGTCCATGAGGTTAAGGGAAAACAAAAAATTACATTTTTATGACACATCCAATCTGCGTAACAATTTGAAACGTGGTGTAAAGGGCACAATGTCACGAAGTGACTGTCCTGGTGTGACGTAACCCGGTGGTTGGTCGGTCACCAGATGGCAAAACACACAAGGGAACACCAGGGACACAATTACAATGGTGGGCCCTGCGATAGGGATCGAGGGAAATGGACACCTCTTGCACCTACCTAAGTCTGTGCCCTGATCTACCTATTGTCCCTAAGCGGGTTCTTTCACCCTGTCGCCGAGCAGGATACCTTAAACCCTCACAAGCCCTGCGCTAATCCCTAGGTAGGGAGCAGGCCGGTGAGAGCACTAGTCACACCACTGCACTAATGAAACACAAAGGGAAGGAACAAACAACAAAGGGTAAAGGCAACAAAAACACCACACTTAGCTTTCTGCTGTAAAGCTCCACACAGCAGGATAAAGTCACCAGATCAGGGTAATAGCTGAAGCACCACTGCACTCAGCAAGCTCCTTCTCTTGCTTGGTTGGTCTCAGAAGGAACTGTATCACCAACAGTCAGCTGATGCATCAGGTGACCTTTTAAAGGGTGGTGGGAGTGGTCGCCACCTGCATCAGCAAACTCAGCAGCAATATAATTACACCAGCGGCCACCAGGGTAAAAACCTGACATTAACCCCGATGGCCTGAAAGGAAAAAAGTTTTAATATGAAAAGCAAAATCTGCCACAGATCCAAAAATGGATCGTGACAGTACCCCCCTTTCAATGAGGGGCCACTGGACCCTCAACAATGCACCTCACCAGAAAACAACCTACGGTGAGGACACCTCGATCCACCAGAGTTCACCTCGGCAGTCACCTAACTCTCAGGTTTATGGCAAACACGGACTGATGGAAGTGACAATAGCGTATGATCTGGAGATGCCACAAATCTCCAGAGCGCCGACCTGGGGAATGAGTTGTGTACGGGCATTACTGAGGGTAACTTCAGCTGGTAAGTCCTCTGGCCGATAATGGCCAACACCCGATACGACCCAATCACCTGAGAAATCCAGGCACCAGCAGCACACTTCCATCGGTTGTTTTTGGTGGACACCCTTACGTACTCATTCACACACAGGTCCGGACCTGCACGTTTATTGCCATGCACACGTTTGCCATAAGACGGTGAACTCTTTGAGGAACCGACAACAGAGGCGTCCCCCAGTGTCGTCACACTCACACCCCCACAATGCTTAGAGGGAACCACCACCCTCCCCTGACCCCTCCTTCTAAGAGGACTCCGACTCTCAGGGTTAGCTAGTGGTGAGTGTTGAGACTTGCCCCTACTCCCTGGCAGCACCTCTGCTGCCCCCACCGGAGAAGGGGACGGTTGTAGAAAGACGGCATAGAGAGTAGCCCCGGGCAACAGTCCTCACATGACTGATCCCAGCTGACTACTTCCCTAGACCGTCAATCTATGACCAGGTTGTGTTTTTTCAACCAAGGGAGGTCTAAGACGATGGGAGTTGGCATACCCTCCAAGGCGTAGCACAACAGGGACTCTTCATGACGAGTCCCTATACGCAGGTGTATATCATCTACGACTTGGGTCACCTTCCCCTGATTGAGTGAGACAGAGTCAATGGCCTGGACACTTAGGGGTTTTGCTAGCGTCCTACACCTCAGGCCATGAGTTTGGACAAAGTGAGCATCCACCAGATTGACAACTGCTCCACTGTCCACAAGCACCGGTATACCCTCAGTTACCCCGCCAACCACCCCTTCAGCAGACAGGGTAAACTGAGGGGAAAAAATGGAGGAAATATACACTCCCTGGTCGCCTCCCTCCACATGACCAGGGGGACGCGGCTTCTTAGATGGTACTACTTTGCCGCGAGCTGGGCAGACCCCAATCAAATGCCCAGTCTGCCCACAGAAAAAACATGCCCCACACCACGGCGAACCGCAGGCAACCTTGCTTGGGAACCAACTTCTCCCACCTGCATGGGATCGTCCGCCTGCATCGGTATGTCCTCCTCCCTAGCAAGGGCAACAGGGGGCAGATTTGGTGTATGCCTCTCCCTCAAGCATCTGTCCACCTGGATGGCAAGGGACATGGCGACCTCCAACGACCTGGGGGCAGCGTACTGCATCAGAGTATCCTGCAACCTTGGGGACAGACCCTGCACAAAATGACTTCTAAGGGCAGGGTCATTCCACTGAGTGTCAGTGGCCCACCTCCTGAACTCTGAGCACTGGCAGTACTCCTCAGCCGGTCGCCCCCCAGCTTGATTTTACAGAGTTGGGATTCCGCCAGGGAGACGACATCAGGATCTCCATACATCAGCGCCGAAGCCGCAAAAAACACGTCCACTGACCGTAAAGATGGTGAATCGGTCGGCAGGGAGAAGGCCCTTGAGAAGGAAGACAATAATCGCCACACGCTGTTCCTCTCTCCCTGATGAACGGGGGCGGAATTTACAGGCTTCCTGAAAAAACAAAAATGTATCTCTCCTTCTAGAAAACATGTCAGGGAGAGATATCTTGGATTCTGGTTGAGCCTGCACCTGAGCCGAGTCCCAGAACCTCACCAACTGCTGCACCTCACCCCGCAGCACGTTAAGCTCATCGGTGGGGGTCTGAAGCAGTTGGGCAAAGGCCTGCATTTGGGCCATGGCTCACCAGAAAAAAAAGTGACAGTTGGTGATAATGTCACGACGTGACTGTCCTGGTGTGACGCGACCCGGCGATTTGTCGGTCACCAGACAGCAAAACACACAAGGGAACACCAAGGACACAATTACAATGGTGGGCCCTGCGATAGGGAGCGAGGGAAATGGACACCTCCTGCACTCACCTAAGTCTGTGCCCTGATCTCCCTATCGTCCCTATATGGGTTCTTTCACCCTGTCACCGAGCAGGATACCTTAAACCCTCACAAGCCCTGCGCTAATCCCTAGGTAGGGAGCAGGCCGGTGAGAGCACGAGTCACACCACTGCACTAATGAAACACAAAGGGAAGGAACAAACAACAAAGGGTAATGGCAACAAAAACACTACACTTAGCTTTCTGCTGTAAAGCTCCACATAGCAGGATAAAGTCGCCAGATCAGGGTAATAGCTGAAGCATCACTGCACTCAGCAAGCTCCTTCTCCTGCTTTGGTGGTCTCCAGAAGGACCTATATCACCAACAGTCAGCTGATGTATTAGGTGACCTTTGAGGCTAAGTGCACACGTTCAGGATTATTCGCTTTTTTTTTGCGGCAAAAAACGCTTAAATTCAGCATCCTATTATTTAGAATGAATTCTGCTATTTTTGTGCACATGGTGTGCTTTTTTCCGTGAAAAAAACGCATCACGGAAAAAAAAAGCAGCATGTTCATTAATTTCGAGGAAAACTAGCATTTTTCGCTCTATATTATTGAGCTAGAATGTTCAGGAAAAATTCGCATGCGTTTTTACAGCTGAAAAAGTCCGTTTGTAAGGTTCTGTGTACATGTTCCTGAAAATCAGTTTGTTCGTCAGCCATTTTACTTTCTGTCTTGCTGCAGCTATCTTGCCCTCAGTCAAAATGGAGTTTCCAGCTTGCATGTTCCCGCCCTGATTCTCTCCTTTTGCTTCTTAAGCAGCCACAGCTGAGCAATCAGTGCTTCAGAATCTAGCCTGCAGTGAACCTGTGACCTGACTCCTAAAGCCTTGGACCTTGTACTCCAGCTATTCCTACTGAGGAACTCTGAAGCACTTGTGGACTCTGGAACCCTGCTCTTTGAAAGACCCACGTTTGCATGGACTTACGGTAACAGAGAAGATGATCCTGAACCTGTTGTGGAGAGTGATTGCTGAGCTTAGATTACTCTGGCCTGCTGTGTCTCCTGCTTCTGTGTCTGCAAACTGTGTGACTTTTTTGCCAACTTGTATGAAGTAATACAAGACTTTCTATATCAAACCTGTGTCTCATGTATTTTCATCGCACCCAAGCACAAGACGCTATATGAACTGTACTACATACATTACAAGATTCTGAAGCCAAAAACGTTAGTGTCTGCTGGGTCTGGAAAGGCTGTGTCTGCTGTAACTGTGGATATCGGATGTCCGGGTGAACTTTCTGTGATGATAGTGGTTGTGACTTCTCACAACCATTCCAGGTGAGCAGTTCCCCTTAATTTTTTTTTCTCTCTGCAGTGTTACCACAGGTAAACACTATTGTTTTTTTTTTCTCCTCTCCTCTTCTTCCAGTACTCCTGTCTTAAAAGATCTGGAAAATGGAGGCCCGCATAAAGGAACTTTGCGGAGTGACTGATAATATCCTTGCAGATTTGCAGAATATAAAGACCCGTTTTTCAAGCCTACAGGACCTCACTAATCACAATTTGCAAGTGTTTGGACAGACTGCCCAGGATTTGTGAGCCAGGATTGAGGTTCTAGAAGAGCGAGTCCAGGCTCCTGCCGTAGCCCCGAGTTCTGGGATTCCCAAGTTGCCCCCTTTTCGTTTTGGCGGTGAACGTGAGAAATTCAGGGGATTTATTAATCAATGCAATCTTTTTTTTTCTGCACATGCTTCACAATTTCCCACTGAACGATCTAAGGTGCTTACTATAATTATGTTGCTTACCAACAAGGCTTTGATGTGGGCAAACCCTCTGATTGAGACTGAGGATGATTGTTTGAATCACCTTGATGCTTTTATTTCAGCCATGGGGCAGGTGTTTGATGACCCCAATCGAGGTGCAACAGCTGAAGCAGCCATGTTAGCTTTGCGCCAAGGTAAGCACTCGGTAGCTGAATATGCCTTGGATTTCAGGAGATGGGCCCTTGATACCACCTGGGACAGTTCCGCCAAAAAATCTATTTTTCGAAAGGGGTTATCTCCACTGATTAAGGATGAACTTGCTCGTGCCGACCCTCCCACTGCGTTAGGTGACTTTATTAACTACTGCATCCGTATTGATACTCGTCTGACTGAACGCAGGCAAGAGAGATGGTTCGAAAGCAATCGCACTAACCTTTTCCTACCTTCCTCTCCAGCTAAGGAACCTTTGAGTAGGATTACACGGGAACCTGAACCTGAACCCATGCAGGTAGACTCTTTACAACGACGGGTTAGTGATGCACGCAAGGAACATCGTTTTAAGGAAAATCTATGTTTCTATTGTGGTAAGTCAGGGCACTTCATTATAAACTGCCCCAGCCGTTCTCGTAAGACTACTGCAGCACTCATTCATTGTGAGTGTTGCGAGAGGGGATCTGTCAGGTCCGAGCCTCAGGCTCCAGAGAGATCTGCAGCAACAGATCTTGATTTCTCTGACTTAAACTCCGTTACCTCTGAGGACGTTGACTGTGTAAACGCTGCCATTTTTCAAGTTTCCTCAGCGGTGTCCCAGCTGAGTTGTAAGAAAAACAATTCTCATTGCTTTCTTTCCATCAAACTCTGGGTTGACTCAGCTTGGGTGTCTAGCTCTGCTATGATCGACTCAGGGGCAAGTGAAAATTTTATGGATGTCTCCTTTGCTCTGAAACAGGGGATACGTTCAGTGAAGAAGGCTACTCCAGTACAGATGGAAACTGTGGATGGCTCCCTGCTGACCTCTGGACCAGTGGATCAGGAAACAGAGCCTTTGAGGGTTTTTATGGGTAAAGATCATCAAGAGAAACTGTCCTTTATGCTTATCTCTTCTCCCCACTTTCCCATTATTCTAGGGCTACCATGGCTGCAGGCTCAGAATCCTACCATTAACTGGGAGACCAAGGAATTACACTTTCCAGAGAAACAGATGAGTCCAAAAGTTTCAGCTTGCTCTGTTCCTAAAGGAACCATGTCAGTCCCTGAACTACCAGCTGTATACCAGGACTATGTGGATTTATGTGACAAGAAGAACGCTGACCAGCTTCCTCCTCACCGTCCATATGATTGTCCAATTGAATTATTACCTGGAGCCGAGATACCTTTTGGTAAGATCTACCCCCTGGCGGGGCCCGAGCTAAAGGCTTTAAAGGATTACATAGACGAAAATCTAGCCAAGGGCTTCATACGCCCCTCTTCATCTTCTGCAGGTGCACCCATCTTCTTTGTAAAGAAGAAAGATGGATCTCTGAGACCATGCGTAGACTATAGGGAACTCAATAAGGTTACTATTAGAAACCGTTATCCATTGCCTTTAATCCCTGAGTTATTGGAGAGAGTGCGACATGCCAAAATTTTCTCTAAACTAGATCTTCGTGGGGCCTATAACTTAGTCCGTATTAGACCTGGGGATGAATGGAAGACTGCATTCAGGTCACGCTATGGACACTTTGAATATCTAGTTATGCCTTTTGGTCTGAGTACCGCCCCAGCCACTTTCCAACACTTGGTGAATGACATCTTCAGGGATCTCCTAGATACATTCGTGGTAATTTATTTGGATGATATTCTAATTTTTTCTAACTCCACAGAGGAACATCATGGACATGTGAGAATGGTCTTGGAACGTCTAAGACAAAATCATCTTTACATCAAACTTGAAAAGTGTGAATTCCATAGGACCGAAATTCAATTTCTGGGGTATGTACTGTCTACACAAGTAATTAGTATGGATGGAAGCAAAACCCAAGCCATCAAGGATTGGCCAAGTCCTAGAAATGTGAAGGAAGTACAGCGCTTCATCGGGTTTGCCAACTTCTATAGACGTTTCATTAGAAATTTCTCTGAGGTAGTGTCACCTATCACCCAACTTACCCGGAAAGAGTCTAGGTTCTCCTGGACTCCCCAAGCCCAGGAAGCATTTTCCCGTCTAAAAGATAAATTTACCACTGCACCTATCCTAGTACATCCCAACCCCGAGCTTGCCTTCATAATAGAGGTGGATGCTTCAGACTGTGCCGTTGGAGCTATACTCTCTCAGAGAACAGGTGAGAAGAATGTCTTGCATCCCTGTGCCTTCTTTTCCCAGCAGTTGTCTTCGGCTGAGAGGAACTACGATGTGGGCAATAGAGAGTTGTTGGCCATTATTGCCGCTTTCAAAGAATGGAGACACCTTCTTCAGGGAGCTGCACAGCAAATAGTCGTCCTGACAGATCATCGTAACCTTGAGTTTATCAGGTCGGCTAAGTGCCTGACTCCTCGCCAGGCTCGCTGGAATCTTTTCTTAAACCAATTTAATTTTATCATTTCTTATAGACCAGGATCGCGCAATGGAAAGACTGATGCACTCTCTAGGATTTACTCAGCAGAGACACGTCCAATTACTCCTCCTAAGACTATTCTTCCTGACTCTAGATTCCTAGGAGTAATTCATAATCAAGACCTACTTAAGGACATCAAGGAAGCATACCATGCGGTTTCCTTTTTGGCACAACCCCCAAGGGACGTAAGTCTTGTCTTTAAGAATGGTGTGTGGATTCAGGGACAACGCCTGTATATTCCTGAAACAGTCAGATTGAGAGTATTGCAACTCATTCACGATTCCAAGATAGCTGGGCATAGAGGAATTCTAAAGACACAGGAATTTCTCTCTCGTTTCTTTTGGTGGCCCACTTGCAGGAAGGATGTTTTAAACTATGTCACTTCATGTGAAGTCTGTGCAAGATGCAAAACACCTCGCTCCTCACCAACTGGTCTGTTACAGCCTCTTCCCACCCCGTCCCGCCCGTGGGGATCCATTTCTATGGACTTCATTGTGGAGTTACCAACCTCTCAAGGGAAGAACACCATTCTAGTGGTGGTTGACCGTCTAACAAAGGCAGCTCATTTTATCCCTTGTGTCGGCTTACCCACTGCAAAACAGACATCAGATTTGATGATTAAAGATGTGTTTGGCTTACATGGAGTACCGGATGAGGTTATTTCGGATCGAGGGGTGCAATTCACTTCTAGGTTTTGGCAAAATTTCTGTGCAGCATTGGACATTAAAGTAAACCTTTCTTCTGCTTTTCATCCCCAGACTAATGGACAGACCGAACGAACCAATCAAACCCTGGAGCAGTATCTCCGCTGCTTTATCTGCCACCTACAGGATGATTGGGTGGATCTACTTCCATTAGCTGAGTTCTCGTATAACAACTCTCAGAGCGCCTCCACTAAGCAGTCTCCTTTTTACTCTAATCTAGGTTATCATCCTAACATTCTACCACGATTTCCCATAGAAACGCCTTTACCAGCAGTGGCTGAAAGAATCACGTCTTTACAGAAGAATATGGATCTTCTAAAGGAGAATCTGGAATCGGCTCAGGAAAGGTACAAGAAAGCAGCAGATAAATTTCGTAAACCTGCACCAGCTTTCAAGGTAGGAGACTTGGTCTGGCTGTCAACCAGAAATCTTAAGTTAAGGATTCCATCGTCTAAGTTGGGACATAAGTACATTGGACCCTATAAAATCAGTAAAATTATAAGTGCCGTTGCTTGTCGTCTTCAACTGCCCAGAACTATGAGAATTCACCCTGTCTTTCATGTATCCCTACTAAAGGCTGCGACACCCAATACGTTTCCTGGACGTTCTTCTCCTTGCCCTGACCCAGTGCTAGTCGATGGTCAGGAAGAATTTGTGGTGGAAAGGATTTTAGATTCCAGGTTGTATAGAAATCAGTTACAATATCTGATTAAATGGCAGGGCTACCCAGTGGAGGACAACTCATGGGAACCAGTCAATAACGTTAATGCTCCTCGCTTGCTCCGTCAGTTTCATCAGAGGTACCCACACAAGCCTGGCCTGAGGTCATCCGGAGGTTGTCCCTAAGGGGGGAGTAATGTAAGGTTCTGTGTACATGTTCCTGAAACTCAGTTTGTTCGTCAGCCATTTTACTTTCTGTCTTGCTGCAGCTATCTTGCCCTCAGTCAAAATGGAGTTTCCAGCTTGCATGTTCCCGCCCTGATTCTCTCCTTTTGCTTCTTAAGCAGCCACAGCTGAGCAATCAGTGCTTCAGAATCTAGCCTGCAGTGAACCTGTGACCTGACTCCTAAAGCCTTGGACCTTGTACTCCAGCTATTCCTACTGAGGAACTCTGAAGCACTTGTGGACTCTGGAACCCTGCTCTTTGAAAGACCCACGTTTGCATGGACTTACGGTAACAGAGAAGAAGATCCTGAACCTGTTGTGGAGAGTGATTGCTGAGCTTAGATTACTCTGGCCTGCTGTGTCTCCTGCTTCTGTGTCTGCAAACTGTGTGACTATTTTTGCCAACTTGTATGAAGTAATACAAGACTTTCTATATCAAACCTGTGTCTCATGTATTTTCATCGCACCCAAGCACAAGACGCTATATGAACTGTACTACATACATTACACCGTTTTTGCTCAGGAATTTTCTGCAAACATTCCTGAACGTGTGCACTTAGGCCTCTTTCACACATCCATTTTGCGCCTGACGGCGCCCCCGGCGTTTTGCCGGATCGCTGCATTCGGCAACTAGTATGTAAAACCGGTTTTTCACCGGATCCGTCTCTGGCCTTCGAGCAAAAACTGGATCCATCTTATCCGGTGTATCTGTTTTTTTATCCGTTTTCGACGGAATGCGCCGGATCCGGTTTTTAAAAACGCCCTTTTTTGGGGTTCCAAACATGATTGGCTACTGTAATCCTATATATACACTGTTCCTACAGCCCATCTTTGACAGGTTGTAGAGGAGCAAGTGCAGGTTGGACAGAAGAGCAAGTAGCAAGTGACTGGCGAACATGGATGTGATTATTGGCAATATCTTCAAGAATCTGGTGGATTTTACTGCAGAGGCGAATCGCTTGAGGATTATAGTTATGGAGAAGGAGAGAAAGATTGAGCAGCGCATTATGCGTCAGCGCCAGCGAAGATGACGCCGTATGTGGATCCACCCCATCACAGCACAGAGATTAACCCGTGGTGTGTATAGTACACTAAACATGGAGCTGCGACAAAATCCGGATAAATTTTTTGCCTATCTTCGGATGAAGAAAGAAAATTTTGACTGTTTACTGGAGCGTGTTGGAGAACAAATCAGAAAATCGGACACCTATTGTCGATTTTCGATTTCTCCGGCGGAGCGTCTCATGGTCACTATAAGGTAAGCTATATGTATTGGATCTGCTCGCTTGAGCACACTTGTAATGTTATAATTTTTTTAACATCACAGGACAACAAGGGAACCATATCACTACACTAAAACATGTTCAAAAACAGTGTTTTTAATTGATTTTATTATTTTTGGTATCTCAAATAGTTATAACTGAGTTCTGCAATGTTATGCTGTGTTTGTGAACTAATTTTTATTTTCTATTTTGTTTTCAGATTTCTGGCAACTGGAGAAACTCTGTCATCGCTGCATTTCCAATATCACCTTGGAATTTCAACACTATACGGCATAATAAAGTACACTTGTCGTGCTCTGTGGGATAGTTTGGTTGGAGAATTTCTTCCAGAGCCAACTACAGACCAGTGGCTTGAAATAGCGGACCAGTTTCTCTGTATCTGCCAGTTCCCAATTGCCTGGGCGCTGTTGATGGCAAACACATCCGCATTCAAAAGCCTTCAGGAACCGGATCAGAATTCTTTAACTACAAGAAATATTTTTCGGTTGTCCTGATGGCTATTGCTGATGCGGAGTACAAGTTTATTGCTGTGGACATTGGGTCTTATGGACGGTCCAATGACTCTCAAGTGTTTAAACTTTCTGCTATGGGGCGGAGACTGTACGGAAACACTTTTCAGTTTCCACCCCCTAGGCCACTGCCTCAAACCTCTGGTCCACCGATGCCATTCGTGTGTGTAGGTGATGAGGCATTCCAGCTGTCCCAACACCTCTTGAAGCCGTACGCCAGCAGAGGATTGACCCATACAAAGAGAATTTTTAACTACCGCCTCACAAGAGCCAGACGGATGGTGGAGTGTGCGTTTGGGATTATGACAGCCAAATGGCGTGTCCTTTTGACTGCGATAAACTTGAAGGAAGGAACGACTGGGGTGGATGGAGGAGGTTGGGTGGTAGCCTGCACTACAGCAGCGTGGCACATATGCATTACATACATCTGCTGGTCAAGAGATAGCGTATCTATGCGCTCCGCCACAGACCTAAAAAAGCTGTGATTAGGCGATGTTCTTTCTTCTGAATGCATGGTTTGCAGAAGTGTCTTTACCTCCAAAACTGCGGAGGTTATCTGATTAATGCCTGCGGCAAGTTGTTCAGATAATACTTTCAGACAGTTCTGGAAAGATGCATTGAAATGCAAGAACTCGGGCGCATAGCTCCTTTCCTGACCCCTCTGCCGCTGCCGCCCAGTACCCGCAGCTGTACTAGAGGTGGCAGGGTCAGAAGGGTGGGGTAAAGGGAATGCTATCTCCTCACCAGCAGCTGCATGTAATGCAGGCGGCCACGATGCTCCAGCGCTGGTGGATGGGACTGCGGGATCGAATGTGTGGGAAGGTGCAAATGTACCGGGGCGGTCGAAGTGTCCCTCGGTGTCGGTCTCCTGAGGGATCGCCCTAGAAGGCGCCAACTCTGCGGGCGCCCGAGTGCTGGTCACCGTGCTGTGGAATAAAGAGAAAACATACAATTAATATACAGATGTGGAATGGCCCTGGTTGCAAAAAAACATTGGATAGATGTTAACATTTGATGGTAATATTTACCTTCTGGTGACCATAGTTTCCCGCAGGAACGCCAGGGCTCGTGCGTACTTGTACTTGCTCTGGCGTCCTGCAGATCCACTCGGGGCCCGTATCTTCTTGTTGAACTCCTTCTTGAAGCGATCCCTCACAGACCGCCACCGCTTCACAATTCTCTCCCCTGAAACGAGAAAGCACACATTGGTTACTATACAACATCAGTGTTTCCTAAACTTCATTCCTCGTGTCTCCCAGAGGTCATGTTTTCAGTATTTCCATTGTGTTTCACAAAAGGCAATCCTGAAAACATGAACCGTGGGGGACACGAGGACTGAAGTTTGGGAAACACAGCTTTATAGTCAGCAACCTGAACTATACTTACGGTGTTTAGTCTGGGACCGAACATCGAGGTCCTCCCAGCGGTCCACCATTGCCGCTGCCACTTCCTCCCAGAGCCGTCGGGTCACAACTTGATCAGAATGCCGGCAGTCCCCCATGTTCCACAGCGGCTCCCTTTCTCTGACCAGATCAATGAGGAGGTCGACATCGATACCCTCCTCACCGTCCGAATCGGGAGCACGCTGTGAAGCCTGTGAAATTAAAATAGAAAAAAAAAACATTACCATACACATTAGCATGTGAAAATGAAAAAAGGATACATGTTAAACAAAATCAAATTAGGATAAAAATATATAGATATCAAAATTTTATAAAAAATGTATAAAAAATAATAGTAAATGTTAACAAAAAAGGTAAAGACTAAAAAAGTTTAAATCAAAGCTAAAAATTAAAACTGAACACAAAAAAAAAATTATTCAAAAAAATTGAAAAATAAAATTTAAACTAACAATTACATTGGAATCCAAAAAAAAAAAAAAAACACCTTACACGTTGGGAACCGCCGACAGTCTCACGACGACGACTCTGGGAGGCGCTGTGAGGACCCCTTTCTTGGCTCCCAGATCCGAGAGACTAAAAAGAAAAAAATAAGTTGGATATAGGCATGTGTTGGCCGCTGTGTCAAGTATGTACTAAATGGCTTTCTATGTGTTGTGTGTAGTGTGATGTGTTTATGCGATTGATGAAGGATACTTACGAATTGTGAGCCCACTCCGGGTATCTCTCCACCCCGTCCTTCTTCCTCTGGGAGCTCCTCCTCATCTTGCGATTCCTGTTATTAAAAAAAGACAATCAATACATATATCCCACAGATGGATTGTGGAGAAAAAAAAATTTTTAGATATTTTTACCGCCAATTGCTGACGATAGGAAGGAGGGCTCCCAGAAGAAGATGTGTCAACATCACCCTGCAGCTCCACTGACTCGGAGGGAGCTGCTGCTGCTGCCGCTTCCTCCGCTAAAGCCGCCAGTGCGGCTGCTGCTGCAGCTGTTTGCCGGTCTCTGCTGTGGAAGAAAGACACAAAAAGGGCCAGTGAATATATGTATATTCCTTGGCCGTGGCTGAAAGAGAAAAACAAACATTGAATTTTTAGGGAAATGGGGGATGTCATATTTACTTTCTGCTGGCTGTCCTCTCTGCATGTCTATCCTCCTCTCTTGTTGCTGCTGCTGCCGCCGCCTCGCTTTGACGTCTTCTGCTGTTGAGTAAGGACACAAAAAGGGCCAGTGAATATACTATTCCTTGGCCCTGGCTGAAAGAAAAACAAACATTGAATTTTTAGGGAAATGGGGGATGTCATAGTTACTTTCTGCTGGCTGTCCTCTCTGCATCTATATCCTCCTCTCCCCTTGCTGATGATGCCGCCGCCTGTCTTTGACGTCTTCTGCTGTTGAGTAAGGACACAAAAAGGGGCAGTTAATATATGTATATTCCTTGGCCCTGGCTGAAAGAGAAAAACAAACAGTAAATTTTTTGGAAAATTGTGGATGTCAGATTTACTTTCTGCTGGCTGTCCTCCTGGCTTCCACTATATCAACTCCCCTTGCTGCTGCTGCCGCCTCCTCTCTTTCGAGTCTTCTGCTGTGGAATAAACAGACAAAAAGGGACAGTGAATATATGTATTCCTTGTCCCTGTCTGAAAAAAATAAAAGTCAAGTGAGCTTTATGGTGTACGGAACACAACATCACGTCATTAATTGGACCCATAAACAGTACCAGGGGTACCCACCCTAGCACTGGAAAAAAATGCACACTTGATACAGTACCAGGGGGACCAACTTCATCACAGGGAAACCATGGTGACGCACATTATCACTTGCAAAACATGCACATTATAAACATTACCAGGGGATACACTTCAACACTGTGGAAACATGCACATTTCATACAGTAGCAGGAGGACCAACCCCATCACAGCCAAAAAAAACATTCTACAGTACCAGGAGATCCACATTATGAATTGAAAACTGTACATTTCATACAGTAGCAGGAGGACCAACCCCATCACAGCAACAAAAAAAAATCTACAGTACCAGGAGATCCACATTATGATTTTAAAACATGCACATTTGATTCAGTACCAGGGGGAACAACTTCATCACAGGGAAACCATGGTGACGCACATTATCACTTGCAAAACATGCACATTATAAACATTACCAGGGGATATACTTCAACACTGTGGAAACATGCACATTTCATACAGTAGCAGGAGGACCAACCCCATCACAGCCAAAAAAAACATTCTACAGTACCAGGAGATCCACATTATCAATTTAACACATGCACATTATACAGTAGCAGGGGATACACATTATAACTTGAAAAAATGCACATTATAAAGTACCAGGAGATACACATTATCAATTGAACACATGCACATTATACAGTAGCACGGGATACACATTATCACTTGAAAAACATGCATATTTGAAACAGTACCAGGGGGACCCACACCATCAGTGGAAAACTATGAACATTTGATACAGTACCAGGTGAAACAACCCCATCACAGCAAAAACATGATTTTGAAACTGTACCAGGGTGCAAACACACTGCAGTAGCTCAGGCAGCAGTGGTGACAGATGCGTGGTAAAATTTGGGGTGGGGGATGTGATATTTACCGTCTGCTGTCCTGGCGCTCCATTGCCGTATCTGCTGCTGGTGCTGGTGCTGTTGCAGGTATATGGTCCTCGTTGTTGACTCTTGCTCTCTTGTGCATAGTATGTCTGAGTCTCCCACTGCATGCTTTTTATATGTTTGCTGTGGGATGGTATATCAATTGAAAAACTGGATCCGGCCACCGAATCCGGCTTCTGCCGGATCCGCCGCATTGCGGCGTTCATAGACTTTCATTGTAACAAAAGCCAGAAGCGCCGAATGCGGCGCTTCTGGCTTTTTCGCCGGAGACAAAAACGTTACATGCCACGTTTTTCCCAGACGCCGCACTGCGACCAGACACCGGATCTGGCAAAAACCGGACGCGCCGCAGGGACATGTGGCGCCATTCGGCAATAATGTTACTCAATGGAAAAAAAAAAACGGATCCGGCATTACTTTGCGCCGGATGCGGTTTGACAAAAAAAGGCCGGAGCACGCCGTCAGGCGCAAAACGGATGTGTGAAAGAGGCCTTAGCCTCAAAGGATGGTGGGAGTGGTCACCACCTGCATCAGGAAACTCAGCAGCAATATAATTGCACCAGCGGCCACCGGGGGAAAAAACTGTCATTAACCCCCGGTGGCTTGAAAGGAAAAAAGTTTTAATATGAAATGCAAAATCTGCCACAGATCCAAAAATGGATCGTGACACACACTGCTTACATAGTGCCAACATAATTCACTTTCAGTATAGAACTGGACACCAAGCCAAGCTCTGACTATGCCAACCAATGTGCCACTGCATTGTCCACTGAGGCACCATGCTAATCACTGAGTCATTGTGCTAACCACTGATCCAACCAGCTATTCACTTTACTAATCACTGAACTTCAGTGCTGACCACTGAGCCACTGTGGTAACCACTGAGTCACTAGGCTGTTGCCAAGCACTGAAATAAAAACGTGACCAGCATTTCCTAACAGAATAAAGTGTGAAAAAGTGCCAGCTGTTATGACTGTACCACATACAAAGCGAAGAATCCATCCGTGCTCTGTGTGTGCTATTATAAATATACAAAAACTGAATGTGTGAAACATAATCTGCATTACTGCTGCATAGAATATAATTACAAAATGAAGGTATTTAGCTCACAAATTGGCGAATTCGTGTGCATCTAATTTTTCTTATGGGACCCTAATCAGACAACTCTCCCAGGTCAAAATCCTACAATTATAAAAATGTTAACCACTGAGTCACCATTCTAACAATGAGTCGCTGTGCTAACCACAGAGCTGCTGTACTAACCATTGAACTGCTGTGATGACAACTGAGCCGCTGTGCTTCCCACTGAGCCGCTGTACTAACCACAGCCGCTGTGCTTGCCGCTGTGCTTACCACTAAACCGCTGTGCTAACTACTGAGCCGCTGTGCTAACCACTGAGCCATTGTGCTAACCACTGAGCTGTGCTTGCCACTGAGCCGCTGTGATTACCACTAAGCCACTGTGCTAACTACTGAACCGCTGTGCTTACCACTGAGCCGCTGTGCTTACCACTGAACCGCTGTGCTTGTGCTGTTCCGTGTAAGTTATGTTATGTTTCTATGTATTGTATTTGTCATGTTTTACAATGTACTGTTCTTACATGCTGCTCTTCTGCCACCTAATCGCCTTTTCTGTATAGCAGCCTGTAACTAATTCTTATGGTGTGCCTCTCACTTACGCTTCAGGGGCCACGTCTTCTTCTTCCTCCTAGCAGCCATTTCATTTTTAGTTTCATTTTCTGTTGGAGAGACAGGCTTGTACCAAGCTGTGAAAGGCATCAGTTTTCGACCTCTTGCTGCTCACACTTGCAGCCATACTTGGTGCTACATCTTGCTGCACCTTGTTTACACCTGCATTTCTGGAGAAGTTACTGTATTGCCAATCATATGCTGTATGTCCAGATTTCCAAATAAACAAGTCTGGACTTCACAATCCCTGGTGTGCATCATCTCTCTGGACGCTGAACAGCATTGGTCCTGTCTGGTCTGCATTGAGGAAACGGAAGGTAGGAATCTCTCCCAGCCCCAATCAACCACACCTCCATTCGCCTCATGTGGGGACAGAACAGTGCATACCACTGAGCCACTGTGCTTGCCACTAAGCCACTGTTCTAGCTACTGAGCTGCTGTGCTAACCACTGAGCTGTTGTGCTAACCACTGAGCTCCTGTGCTTGCCACTGAGTCGCTGTGATTACCACTAAGCCACTGTGCTAACTACTGAACCGCTGTGCTTACCACTGAGCCGCTGTGCTTACCACTGAGCTGCTGTACTAACCACTGAGCCACCGTGTTGTTTATCCCACTGTTGTAAGATAACTGCTTATTTAGTCTCGGGGTGTCACACTCTCGCACTGCCATTGTTCTTTGTGTATAATTATTTGGGGGAGCCACGGCTCTGATCTCCTATCTGCAGTTGTCAGTGACTTGTCAGCCGGCTAATATTCAGACTAGCATGCTGCATTCCAATATCACAGCGACAAGGTTTCCTCGTGTGACCGGAGGATCCAGGCTCCTGCCCTACTTTCCTCCAAGATCTGTGCTGTTCTGTCAGATCAGACAAAGAGCCGTCCAATTATCATAATGCTGTCTTCTCTGCTCCGCGGCCAGTGGCGGCTTCCAGCAGGAACAGACATTCGCTGAGATAGTCTTGTTTTCTAAACAAAACGCCACAACAGCGGGATAAGTCAAGTGTAGTAGGATGCCAGCTGGGTGCTGCGCCCGCCGCAGACTGGCAGGTTCTCTGCGGAGGGAGACGGGTGATTTGTACGCCAGTTATAAATAAACCCGTGTTCTAAGGACGATCCTACAGGAAGCTTCAATTATTTCCCTTCAGTGATGTGAGAAACAGGTAGAAAAGTCATCAGAAACAAGAGGAGGAAATGTCCAGATATAGAGAATAGTGGAGATTGTGTACAGGCGAAACAATCCACAAGATTCGACAATCTGCTGGATTTCTGGCTCATATAATATAATGGGGGGAGGATGTAGCCGATCATACCAGATGATCCCAATGTATCTGATGTGATCAGATGTATCCAGGATGATTCTAATGTATCTGATGTGATCAGACGTATCCCGAATTATCCTAATGTATCCCATGTGACCAGACGTATCCAGTATTATCCTAATGTATCAAATGTCGTCAGACGTATCCTGTATGATCCCAATGTATCCGATGCGATCACACATATCCCTGATGATCCAATGTATCCCATGGATCAGACGTATCCTGTATGATCCCAATGTATCCGATGCAATCACACTATCCCTGATGATCCCCATGTATCCCATGTGATCAGACATATCCCGGATGATCCTAATGAATCCGAATTGATCTAATGTATCTGGTAAAATGTGGCATTCATTGGATTCAAACTCAGAAAAACAGACCCCACTTTCCGAACCACCAATTCCTGTGCCCATATAGAAGCCCCCATTTCCTGTGCCACATAGAGGAGACCCACCTTCACAGCTGCAGCCCGACTTAATGGCTGCCACTTGTCTGATAAAAGGTCCCTCTGATATTCAGTCAAATATTGACATGCAGGAAAATTGTCACCTCTTTTTACCCAAAAAGGGAAACACAAAAGAAGTTTATTTTTGGATGAATCTGCATTTTCATGAAAAAGTCGAGTGATGCATGAATCCAAATCATTCTCCATTATTCCAGATTTTCAGCTTCCTTTGACCTTATTGCAGCGCTCGCACCGCTCCTAATTTTAATTTCAGAGTCAGAGTGAATACTTCACGGTAACAGCGACCGTGCCAGATTCAGATTTACACTCATATCCGGCTGAATAATAAACAGAGGCTCAGGAGTAAATATGAACTGCTAACACTTCACAACACATAGCAAAAGCAATTTACATAGTCAATGAACTGACATCTCCCAGCAATCCTCCGAGATCTCCGCACTGTTCATCATAGAGGCCAAGGAGCAAGAGTACGACAATGTTCTCCCAGGAAAACTACCTGACGAAAAGGAGAAAACAGGCAGAGAAATATACAGAGTGACATCTGTCACTGAGGTGCAACAGAGTAACAAAAAAACAGAAGACCCTGCAAGAATACATCTATACGCTGTACAAGACCATAACCAATGTCCTATGTACAAAAATATAACCAATATTATACTGCCCCCTATGTACAAGAATATAACTACTATAATACTGCCCCCTATGCACAAGAATATAACTACTGTAATACTGCCTCCTATGTGCAAGAATATAACTACTATAATACTGCTCCTATATACAAGAATATAACTACTATAATACTGCCCCTATGTGCAAGAATATAACTACTATAATACTGCTCCCTATGTACAAGAATATAACTACTATAATACTGCTCCTATGTACAAGAATATAACTACTATAATACTGCCCCTATGTGCAAGAATATAACTACTATAATACTGCTCCCTATGTACAAGAATATAACTACTATAATACTGCTCCCTATGTACAAGAATATAACTACTATAATACTGCTCCCTATGTACAAGAATATAACTACTATAATACTGCTCCTACGTACAAGAATATAACTACTATAATACTGCTCCTATGTACAAGAATATAACTACTATAATATTGCCCCATGTACAAGAATATAACTACTAAAATACTGCTCCTATGTACAAGAATATAAATACTATAATACTGCCCCCTATGTACAAGAATATAACTACTATAATACTGCCCCTATGTACAAGAATATAACTACTATAATACTGCCCCTATGTACACGAATATAACTACTATAATACTGCCCTATGTACAAGAATATAACTACTATAATGCTGCTCCTATGTACAAGAAAATAACTACTATAATACTGCCCCCTTTGTACAAGAATATAACTACTATAATACTGCCCCCTATGTACAAGACTATAACTACTATAATACTGCTCCTATGTACAAGAATATAACTACTATAATACTGCCCCTATGTACAAGAATATAACTACTATAATACTGCTCCTATGTACAAGAATATACAGTTAGGTCCATAAATATTTGGACAGAGACAACATTTATCTAATTTTGGTTCTAGACATTACCACAATGAATTTGAAACAAAACAAATCAGATGCAGTTGAAGTTCAGACTTTCAGCTTTCATTTGAGGGTATCCACATTAAAATTTGATGAAGGGTTTAGGAGTTTCAGCTCCTTAACATGTGCCACCCTGTTTTTAAAGGGACCAAAAGTAATTGGACAAATGACTCCAAGGCTATTTCATGGACAGGTGTGGGCAATCCCTTTGTTATGTCATTCTCAATTGAGCAGATGAAAGGGCCGGAGTTGATTTGAGGTGTGGTGTTTGCATTGGAAGGTTTTGCTGTGAAGGAAACATGCGGTCACAGGAGCTCTCCATGCAGGTGAAACAAGCCATCCTTAAGCTGCAAGAACAGAAAAAAACCCATCCAAGATATTGCTACAACATTAGAAGTGGCAAAATCTACAATTTGGTACATCCTGAGAAAGAAAGAAAGCACTGGTGAACTCATCAATCCAAAAAGACCTGGGAGCCCACGGAAGACAACAGTGGTGGATGATCGCCGCATACTTTCTTTGGTGAAGAAGAACCCGTTCACAACATCAACTGAAGTCCAGAACACTCTCAGTGAAGTAGGTGTATCTGTCTCTAAGTCAACAGTAAAGAGAAGACTCCATGAAAGTAAATACAAAGGGTTCACATCTAGATGCAAACCATTCATCAATTCCAAAAATAGACAGGCCAGAGTTAAATTTGCTGAAAAACACCTCCAGAAGCCAGCTCAGTTCTGGAAAAGTATTCTATGGACAGATGAGACAAAGATCAACCTGTACCAGAATGATGGGAAGCCAAAAGTTTGGAGAAGAAAGGGAACGGCACATGATCCAAGGCACACCACATCCTCTGTAAAACATGGTGGAGGCAACGTGATGGCATGGCCATGCATGGCTTTCAATGGCACTGGGTCACTTGTGTTTATTGATGACATAACAGCAGACAAGAGTAGCCGGATGAATTCTGAAGTGTACCGGGATATACTTTCAGCCCAGATTCAGCCAAATGCTGCAAACTTGATTGGACGGCGCTTCATAGTACAGATGGATAATGACCCCAAGCATACAGCCAAAGCTACACAGGAGTTCATGAGTGCAAAAAAGTGGAACATTCTTCAATGGCCAAGTCAATCACCAGATCTTAACCCAATTGAGCATGCATTTCACTTGCTCAAATCCAGACTTAAGAGGGAAAGACCCACAAACAAGCAAGACCTGAAGGCTGTGGCTGTAAAGGCCTGGCAAAGCATTAAGAAGGAGGAAACCCAGCGTTTGGTGATGTCCATGGGTTCCAGACTTAAGGCAGTGATTGCCTCCAAAGGATTCGCCACAAAATTTTGAAAATAAAAATATTTTGTTTGAGTTATGTTTATTTGTCCAATTACTTTTGACCTCCTAAAATGTGGAGTGTTTGTAAAGAAATGTGTACAATTCCTACATTTTCTAACACATTTTTGTTCAACCCTTCAAATTAAACGTTACAATCTGCACTTGAATTCTGTTGTAGAGGTTTCATTTCAAATCCAATGTGGTGGCATGCAGAGCCCAACTCGCGAAAATTGTGTCACTGTCCAAATATTTCTGGCCCTGACTGTATGTACTATAATACTGCTCCTACGTACAAGAATATAACTACTATAATATTGCCCCATGTACAAGAATAACTACTATAATACTGCTCCTATGTACAAGAATATAAATACTATAATACTGCCCCTATGTACAAGAATATAACTACTATAATACTGCCCCTATGTACAAGAATATAAATACTATAATACTGCTCCTACGTACAAGAATATAACTACTATAATACTGCTCCTATGTACAAGAATATAACTACTATAATATTGCCCCTATGTACAAGAATATAACTACTATAATACTGCTCCTATGTACAAGAATATAAATACTATAATACTGCCCCTATGTACAAGAATATAACTACTATAATACTGCCCCTATGTACAAGAATATAACTACTATAATACTGCCCCTATGTACACGAATATAACTACTATAATACTGCCCCTATGTACAAGAATATAACTACTATAATGCTGCTCCTATGTACAAGAAAATAACTACTATAATACTGCCCCTATGTACAATAATATAACTACTATAATACTGCCCCCTTTATACAAGAATATAACTACTATAATACTGCTCCTATGTACAAGAATATAAATACTATAATACTGCTCCTATGTACAAGAATACAACTACTATAATACTGTCTCCTAGCTGAGAGGTTGTGTGTTTGTAGCTCTCCTGATGTCTGGAGCAAGCCCAGGGAGGGGCCACCCTGGGCGGGAAAACTCCCCAAGCAAGGCCCAGGCTTCCAGGCCTACACTGGGAAGAAGCGCCCAAGCTGTTTCTAATGCAGATACAAATCCTAAAGTGATTTCTGAGGGAAAGAAAGCTCCGAATGGAAGCAGCAGCAGCAGCAACAAGAAGGATGAAGCTGTGAAAGTGAGTAAAGTAACGGAACAAGGAAAAGCCATTGTATGTAAGAAAGTTGCAGTTAAGCAGTCAGCCAGCCAAGGCAAACAGAGTGAAGTGCAATTAGGAGAAATCCAGAAGAAATCTCCTGGTGAGAAGCTGAATGGAGGAAAGCAGCCTGCAGCTCAGGAGAGGCCATCAGCGGCTTCAGGTGTGCAGCTGACTTCCAGCAGGCAGAGGAGAACCTCACTGGAGAGACAGACATTACAGGAAAACTTGCAGCAGAAACATGTGGTGACCAGCATGGCGAGCTCTGGACGCACAAGGTCGCAGTCAGGTGGCAGCAGTAAAAGTGCTGTGGAGCCTGGAGCCATGAAACCAGCGGTGGTGAAAATTAAGGGGACGTCTGGATTCAAGCAGCCGGGGACATCGCTGAATGCAGGATCCCAGGAGGAGACGCCACGTGCACCTGAGCTTCAACTCGCAGAGGAGATCCCAGGACTGGTCAAGAAATTCGGTGAGTTACAGCAGCAGAAAGACTCGCTGCAGTGTGATTATAAGCTAAAGGCTGTTAATCCCGGGAGTCACGACTTTTATGACGAGGCTCTGAACACACTGGGTGTATTGCTGGCAAAAGTGGTGAGGGACATGGACTGCGTCCTAGAGAGGATGGGGCCCCTGGCAGAGACTTATAGGAACCAGGAACTGTTTAATTCACAGAAGCAGAACTCTGCAGGTTCCAGGTCAGACATTATCCCAGGTGGACCCCAGAAGCAGGTGCGGCCAGTGCTGCAGCCTGCAAGTTTCTGCTTCCAAAAGGGGCAAATGCAGCACCAGCAGCAGCCTGTAGTGCAGACCCCAGCAGAGGTACCACAAGTCTCAGAATGCCCAGCAATACTGCCTGCGGCATATCCAAAGCAGAAGCGTGTAGTGCAGATTCCAGCAGAGGTACAACAAGTCACAGAATGCCCAGCACAACAGCCTGCAGCAGATTCCAAGCAGCAGCATGAAGGGCACATTCCAGTAGAGGTACAACAAGTCTCAGAATGCCCAGCACAGCCGCCTGCAGCAGATTCCAAGCAGCAGCATGGACATATTTCAGCAGAGGGACTACAAGTCTCAGAATGCCAAGCACAGCAGTTGGGCAGTGGACATGTGCCAGCAGTTACTGATGGTGCCCAGCAGGGCTCTGATGCTGGGGCTAACCGCGCTGTATCTGAGGGGTCGGGGGCTTGGGGGAGCACAGTATCTTTGGTGGGCGCTGCGCAGTCTGATAGTGACATTGATGTTGATGATAACAATGTGCATGAAATTGTCTGTGATTTCCCCCCTTTAATTCCGAGCACACAAGGTGTAGCAGCCCCCCCTGCTGCTGACCCTCACCCCGTCAGTCAGCCTAGTGTGACCCCGCAGGTTCCCCCCAGTAATGCCTGGAGTCGTGGTGCTCCGTCCTTCACCTCTAGTGCCAATTATACCGGCCAGGCGTTTAAACGGAGAAACGTCGTGCGTTTCCGGCACAGAGGTGCCAAGGAGGATCTGCCAGACAGGAGGTTTGTGGTCAGGGAGCTCTTGTGTCGCCAGATGGGGTTTGCGCCAGTCAGCATCTTGGCGGTGATTAATCTTCCAGACAGGCAGGGCTATGACGTGAGCTTTAAGCTCATGACTGACCTGGACAGGTTCTGGTCTAATTTCCCTAAGTTTAGAGACTCTGAGGGCTGGAGTAAGTTCAGCTTTATTCCTATCTCTAAGCCAGACACCGTTACGGTTAATCTCATCTTCTGGAATGAGTCTGTTCCCCCGCAGGACATTGTGGTGTGACTCCGGAGGCATTGTGACCTGGTCTCTGACCTCACCAAAAGCAGAGACAATGATGGTATCTGGATGGGAGGATGGAGGGTTTTGGTGAAACTGCGCCAATGTGATAATATCACTGCCCACTTACCCAACTCCTTCTTTATTGGGAGGGAGAGGGGTGTGTGTTTCTATCCTGGGCAGCCTCGTAAGTGCTTCAAATGTGGCAAGGCAGGTCACCTGGCAAATACCTGTACTGTGGTGAAGTGCAACCTGTGTGGGGAGGTCGGCCATGTGGCTGCAGACTGCCAGAACATCAGGTGCAACCTTTGTGGGAAGATCGGTCACCCTCACAGGGACTGTCCTGACGCCTGGCACAATATCTGTAAGGACTTTCCTGATGAGGATGTAACGGGTCTGGGAGGCGGAACCTCTGAGCTTTATTATACAAGAGGCTTTCCTTGTAAAGGAGCGGGTGGCGCCCGGGGAGACGGACAGGAAGTCACTGCAAGTGACGGGGGCAGTCTCTGGACAGACAGGTGGGAGGTCACGGCAAGTGACCGGGGCAGTCTCTGGATAGACAGGCGGGTAGTCACGGCAAGTGACCGGGGCAGTCTCTGGATAGACAGGCAGGTAGTCACGGCAAGTGACCGGGG
>JARQOD010000001.1:393472635-393580196 GCA_033576555.1 Oophaga sylvatica
GCCGGGGAAAAACCCCGGGGGCGCAGCATTTAAAACGTTGCGTGGCGCCGGTTGCCCGGGGCCTAAGGCCAGTTGACATTTGGGGGCACACTGGCCCTCTGAGCTAACAACCTACAAACTCCTATCTTACTCCCCGGGCAGACCCCTCCTACATTTAACCCATGTAACTACCAATCAGCTATTCCAAAAAGGGCCCACTATTTTGGCCCCCACCTAGTGGCCCACAAAAACCCTCCCAATTACCGCAATATGGGAACTATAAAACTAAGTCCCCCTCATTGCCCAAAAAGGGATGCATTTTTCACTTTCCCTAAGCTGTAAAGGATAAAGAACATAGATCACATGTAAATACAATATTATACAAAAAGGAACAAAACATACGCAATTTATAAAAAAAATGGTAAAACAAATGAGGGCCTGTGCACATTTTTGGGGATTTCCCTGCAGATTTTCCGCGCCGAATCCGCACCTCTTGGCAGAAAACGCATTTTTCCTTTTTTTAAAAGCGGTTTTTCAAGCTTTTTTTTCAGGGGTTTTTGTATGGGGTTTTTTACAGCTAAAAAAGATATGTTATTTAACAAAAAAAAAGATTTGTGATGTCATTTCTTGTCCAAACCTCCTCTTTTACATTTGTCCAACCCACACTCCATTACACGCACACAGATAGAGATAGATAGATAGATAGATAATAGATACCAGTAGTTAGATAGATAGTTAGCAATATATATAGAAAGATATATAGATAGACAGAAAGATATATAGGTAGATAGATAGATGATAAAATAGTACATAAATAGTTAAAGACACACGCGTACACACAAACAAAATCTTAACGCAATATAGCTAATAAAAAAAAAAATAGGAAAAAAAATGGCGTGGGCACCCGCGCAATTTTCTGCGCCAGATGGGGAAAGCCGACAGCCGGGGCCATTATTTCTAGCCTGGGAAGGGGTTAATACCCATGGATCTTCCCAGGCTATGAATATCAGCCCGCAGCTAGCCTTCACTGGCTATTAAAATAGGGGGACCCCCCAAAAGAAATGATGTGGGTCCCCCCATAATTTATAGCCAGAAAGGCTAGGCAGACAGCTGCGGGCTGATATTCATAGCCTAGGAAGGGGCCATGGATATTGGCGCCCCCCCTGGCTAAAAATACCAGCACCCAGCCACCCCAGAATTGGCGCATCTGTATGATGCGCCAATTCCGGCACTTAGCCCCTCTCTTCCCACTCCCCTGTAGCAGTGGGATATGGGGTAATAAGGGGTTAATATCACCTTGCTATTGTAAGGTGATATCAAGTCCGGTTAATAATAGAGAGGCGTCAATAAGACGCCTATCCATTATTAATCTTATATTAATAAAGGGTTAAAAAAACAACACACGCATAAGAATAAATTATTTTAATGAAATAAAACACAACACGGTTTTCATGTCTTTATTATACGCTTGGATCCAAGCGACGCCCTCGATCTCCTGTAATAAAACGTAAAAAAATAAAACAACCGTATACTCCCTGTCCGACGCAGTCCAATTAATAACGAGTGTCCCACGACGGTCTCCCCTATAGAACAGTGACATCAGGTGATGCCACTGCTCTGTAGGGCCTCCCAGTGATGCACTGACAGGAGACAATGGCTCCTGCAGTGCATCACTGAGGTTACCTGAGTTCATTCTATCACTTTATGGAAATGCTGCGTGGGAATTTTCTCACCCAGCATTGCCGTGAAAGAATGAACTGTAGTGACGTCATTCTCTCCCGGCGGCAGAGCGGTACACAGATCGATGGCGTCAGGGAATAGGTGAGTATATACTCTATGTTATGTGTTGTATGTCATTGTATGTTCTGTATGTCATGTGTATGTTATATGTTGTATGTAATATATGTGTTTTTTTTTACATTCAGCACATTAGCCGGATGATGGGACTACTACTGTCCCATCATTGGCTAATGTGTCAGTCACTGTCACTGTAGCAGGCACAGCCGGATGGGACTTGTAGTCCCATCCGACGATGCCTGCATACGCGGAGATACACACACAGCCCCGCACACCGCCACACATAAACAGATCACGCACAATGCCGCACATACACCGATCACGCACACAGGCCCGCACACCCCCGCACATACACCGATCACGCACACAGGCCCGCACACCGCCGCACATACACCGATCACTCACACAGGCCCGCACACCGCCGCACATACACCGATCACGCACACAGGCCCGCACACCGCTGCACATACACCGATCATGCAGACACCGGCACACATTCACCGCCCACACACATAGCGCCGCACACTATACACGCCCACACTCCGCCCACACACTTCCCTCCTCCCGAATTGCAGCGGTTTCACCTGCAGCAAAACCGCAGATCTTTTTTAGACCTGCGGTTTTGCTGCGGGAGTGCCCGACTCAATGCAAGTCAATGGACGCAGAAACGCTGCAGTTCCGCACAAAGAATTGACATGCTGCGGAAAATAAAGCGCTGCAAAACCTCGCGTTTTTTTCCGCAGCATGTGCACAGCAGACCTGCGGTTCCCATTGGATTACATTGCATGTGCACTGTGCTGCGGGTTGGATGCGTTTCCGCACATTGAAAAACGCAGCGGAAACGCATCTAAAAACGCAACGTGTGCACAGGGCCTGGATGTGGCAGAACCATGAATATGAGCGGTAATACATATGACTATGTAGCAGTATCACCGAATACTTATAAATACACAATTTACATAGAAACATTAAGTACACTTAAGGGGTGGGGTGAAACGGTAATATGCCTTCACCCCCTTACAAGGACATCTAAGATCAGGCACCTCCCCATTTCTGACTCAATATCCCGTCAGCATTCCACCGGTGCGGTAAAAAGGACCGCGACTCCGTTATATGGCTCGGCAGCAAGAGACCAATAGGAGGGCCCAAGTCTCCACTCCCTCTTAGCTTTGAACATGTCTAACATGTTTGGCAGCCTGGTCTCTTGCAAAAGTAAAATGTCAGCTTCAACCCGGCTGAGAAAATCAAAGGCCGCAAATCTGGCTGTATTTGACTTTATGTTGGAGACATTAATGGACGCCAGCGTCAACGGAGTGGGTACTGCCATCATTAGTGATTGAGTTAGATGGCTTTCTTCCCACTCCCCTTATCCTCTGCCTCAGAGGAGGAATCCTTCCCTCTCTTTAATGACACAGAGGTGTCCATTCCTAGGTGTTTTTTCTTTTTATTGTCCTCGTCTCCAGACTCTGGGCCAGTCGCTCCCTCCAACGACCTTACATCCCCAGAAGGAGACTCTGCACCCCCTGTAAGCCCCGCCAAAGCAGGAACCTCACCATCAGCTTCCTCCTCCTCAGAAGAGATGTTCTCAAGGACTTGGAACTGGTTAGAAAGACCAACCAGAGGGGAGTCAGTTTTTCCTTCCTTAGGTACCTTGGTCAGAGCAGGAGAAGATGTTTTGTCTTCCTTCCTCTTGGTGCTGAGCTTACGCTTGTCCTCTAGCCACTGCCTATTATCTTCATCCATACTTTCATAATGGGAGAACTCTGAAGAAGTGGCGCTTTCCTCCCTGTGGATCCTCCTGACCTCCTCATCACAAGATGCAGCAAGATGGCCAATATCCCCACACAATGCATGCACATTTCTCCACAGTGCAGTTTGCACTGAAGTGCTTTGGTTGCCCCTGCAAGAAGACCAGGATACGATGCTTACCAAGGAAGGCAGATGATGGAATGTGGGCAACCATACCACCTGAACGCATAAGTTTTACCATAAACGTCCAGGCCCCTGATCAGATGCCAAACTTGTTGCTATTTTTCTTTGGCATCTCTACCACCTCTCCATACAGGCCAAGCCGCGTCATTATTATTATTATTATTTATTTATATAGCACCATTGATTCCATGGTGCTGTACATGAGAAGGGGTTACATACAAATTACAGATATCACTTACAGTAAACAAACTAACAATCACAGACTGGTACAGAGGGGAGAGGACCCTGCCCTTTCGGGCTTACATTCTACAGGAGTCATGATGTCATAACAAGAAAGCGACTCCTTACAAGTCATCACGGTCACTTTTTTAAATTGGTTTTGGCAAGACACCCTCTGAATGGCAAAGTCTCACCAGCGGGGCTCATTTTTTGCCAACTCATTTCGACCAGAAGAGCTCAAACCCCTCTGGCCGAACAAAGCTGACTCAGGCGTGGAATAGGGATGTATCAAGGCGTAGATGTCAATCGCCTGAAGCCCATCAGGAGCTCCACAACCTTATGTTACGCATCCCAGCTGACGGGGCGTTGGGACATGGCTTTGGTTACATAGCTAGCCTACGCTGCCACGCCACCAGTCCATTACGACGTGGAGCGTGTGTCCCAGATGGTAAGGGAATGTGGACCCACTGGACCACAGAGGGGAACCCGGGCCTACCCGGACTAGGGAAGGGCAGTGACCGGGGTCTGTGGCAGCTAAGCATGTGGGCAAGGGTGACGTCATGCAGGACTAGATGACACCGCAAAACTTCAGGTATGAAGAAACATACAATTTACTTAAAGACACAGTACATAAACAGAACAAACAATGCCAGGCTCCCGATTCCACACATCAAGGAAGGGTACACGTCTCAGGTTAACAGACGATGGCAAGAGGTCATCACGGGTTGATGCAGTCCAGGGTAATCTGGCACGGGCATACTGGGGCGGCCTCATTCTTAGGCCTCAGGCGTAGCACAGGCTCAGCAGGAGAACATCAGACACCGACCTCGGACAGATGTCAGACGATGGCAGGGGTCATCACGGGTTGATGCAGTCCGGGTTCCTCTGGCACGGGCATACTAGGACAGCCTCTCTCTCAGGCCTCAGGTGTAGCACAGGCTCAGCAGAACATCAGACACCGACCCAGGACAGATGTCAGACGATGGCAGGGGTCATCACAGGTTGATGCAGTCCAGGGTCATCTGGCACGGGCATACTAGGACGGCCTCTCAGGCCTCAGGCGAAGCACAGGCGAAGCAGGAGAACATCAGACACTGACCCAGGACAGACGTCATCACAGGGTGGACCACGGGGAACCGGCAGGACATCAGGACACAGGCAAGACACAGACAGCACAGGTCCAGGAACATCAGAGTGGCAGCTCAGGACTTCGTCTGGTCAGATCCAGGACTGGTCAGAGCCGTGACTGGTAAACAAGGCAGGAGACTCCCCAGTAACACGAAGGAGAAGTCCATCCAGGAACACGAGTGGGACAGACTCTGGAACACAGGCTGGACCACCAGGACCGCGGTCTGGACATCTGGACACAGGCTGGACATCAGGACACAGGCTGGACATCATGACATCAGGACACAGGCTGGACATCAGGACACAGGCTGGACATCAGGACATCTGGACCGAGGCAGGAAAGTAGGACATCAGCAATAGGCTGGGGACAGCAATTAAGCATACACACTGCCCTAATAAAATCAGGGAAGGTGTGGCCGCGTGCACCCTAAGCACAGACAGAAACCATTACAGTACAGTCAGCACAGGAACTGCGGCTTAAGGCACCTGGCAGCAGCTGCAAGCCTGGACACACAAGGAAAGTCATGCACCCGCTGCAGAGGACCTCGCAACCTGCGGACAGCTTCCACAGCGGCAGCCAGGGACCGCACATGCGGATGGTCATGCAGCAAAGCAGAGATATCACAACACATGTATGGCTACGAGGAAAAGCCGGGAACTGAGCAGCATCCATACAGGTAATAGACAACAGTATACCAGCTGGTTAGGGGAAAAGGAGCAAAGGGTTAAAGCAAAGATGAGTCGCACATGGTACCAGGGCTATGGGGTACTCGGCACCGAGCCCATGGAAGTCTATGGGGGATGTCACTGGCAGCAGAGCTCGGTCCGTGGCCCTGGGCGCTCATACAATGGGGGATATTTACAGGGGATTTTAGTAATAGTTCGTGACGCCACCTGTGGTATCTGATCAATTTGACCAGCGCTGCAATATGGATCTTCTAAGGGGATGTTATGGGGCAGCAAGATGGTGAGTCTCCCACAGGCGAGACTTTTCCCTTGAAGTCTATGGTGGTGCAGAGTGCAGATAAGAAGTCAGTCACACACAATTCAGTCTCTTTCCATACCTTTACTGATGTTGTTGGCAGGTATGTCCCGGGAAGCTGGTCAGGTTGGAGAATGCACATTCAGGGAATTGCTGAGCAGGTTTAAGGCCTCCTTTCTCCTTGAAGTGTATGTGAGTCCTAACTTGCATGAAGTCAAGTTTAACTCTTACTATAGCAGCTACGCCCGGCTGACATTGTGGTAGAGTCTTTTCTGTCTCTGATGCTCAGAGGCTGGCAAGAACGAAGTCCTCTAAGCTTGGCCTAGCTAAAAGTCCTTGTTCTCCCTGACTCCAGTTACGTATCAACGCTTAGGGCTACCTTCTGTGACTTGAAGTCCAGCAAGGATTCCGGTGTATCTTATTACTAGACGTGAAGTACTAGCAATGCTTCGGACCCCGGTGTCCGGTTAATTAAGTGAAGATGATCTGTCACCTGAGTCACTTGTCTTTCTTCCTCCACTCGCCTGTCGCCCTGCTCTTGCCCTTAACATAAGCACGGGTAACAGTAGGTGTAGTTGTCAGTTGTTCTTCCAAGCTCACTGACCTGTTCTCAGTTGACTCGTTGCTATAACTGCTGTAATCCCTTTCCTTCTTTCCTTCAAAGACTCTGTCCAGAGTGGCTATCAGGAGCTTCTGTCGACTGATTTCATGCACGCTCTGAGAATCACTTTCCACGTTCTTAGGGAACACAACAGCTTGTTCTGAGTAACAGCTTCAAATCCAAATGTAGCTCTGACTAGGCTAGAGTGATTCCTTCCCACTCGTACTAGCCTCCACTTCAGTACAAGATGAACTACCTGAACTCTGTCAGGAATCAGTCTTCTCTCCTCTCCCTCCAAGACTGAACTGCTCTGTCCTGAGACAGGAAACTAATCTAGCTACTGCTACGTCACACTAACTTAAATAGTCTAAGTTGCCCTCTGGTGGCAGTGTTGGAAGTGTGTGATGTGAATGAATATCAGGCTTCACAATTACCTTATCTGTGCATTTTCCAGGAGACATGTGTACCAAGCGCAGCTGGGCCACACAGAGACATGCAGAGTAATGCCGGGGAAACAAGGTACAAACGTACCGGCGTTACATCTTAGATCTTGGAGGACACGCATCACTGCCCCTCCACTAAAGATAGACCACATTCCTACGCACACTGGCTGTTTGGAGGGACCACACTGTATCCCCCCCTTTTTTGCTCTCATCATCCACCTGACTCTCAGGCTGCATCCCTACCTGTCTTTGCTCTTTATTATCAGCCATTACTCTAAATCTATCCTCATTCACTAGTTTTTCCTTGAAAGGACCACTCCTCTCTAATAAAAGCATTTCTGACTCCTTACCTCCGCCTGGAGTTGGGTCTTCCTTGGTTTGGAGGCACCTGCAGCTTTGGCACTTGTGCAGCGCAGCTCCTTCCAGAGCCTCCTGATGGTCTTACTCGTTTTTTCATACTCACGGAGGTGGCTCATGACCCAGGAGCCATAGGTGAACACAGACTCTGGGGGTCTCAGCAGCCCCCAACCTTCCTCAGTCAGGTCGGCCTCACCTCCATGAACACTCAGCTTTCCTCCGAAAGGACCGCCAATACTCATGCTTGCAGGCTTCTCCATGTTGGAGGCCTTGTCGATTCTCTGGGTCTCCACAGACCTGAGGGGAGTAGGAGCCACATTGCTGTAACTCCTGATGGAGCGTCTCAACTGCGACTCCCCTGATGTGCAGTTCAGTTCCTGGTTTCTGATGCCCCCCATCGGCCTGGTTCGGGAAACAGAAGCCTGGGATTTGGCTCCATCACTCATCCCAGGCAACCCACTCCATCCCTGGGTAGGAGAGAGAGCAGGTCCCCAGGTGGAGGTTCTCAGAGCTCAGGAGCAAGCAGCAGGATCAGTAGTAAACACACCCACAATCACCACAGACTAACAGCTGAACAGAGTTGCACTCACTATTCTGCTGGTGCAGTCACTGTGTACATACATTACATTACTGATCCTGAGTTACGTCCTGCATTATACTCCAGAGCTGCTCTCACTATTCTGCTGGTACAATCACTATGTAAGGATGACGCGCACCACATTGGTGGTACCAGGGCTATGGGGTACTCGGAGCCGAGCCCATGGAAGTCTATGGGAGTAGAGTTGAGCGATACTTTCCGATATCCTAAAGTATCGGAATCGGAATGGTATCGCCGATATCACTAAAATATCGGCGATACCCGTATACCGGAAGTCCCATGTAAGTCTATGGGAACAAAATATCGCAACTAAAAAAACCCCATTCTTTCCTTGTAAACACTAAATATACACACATAGAATACATATATATATATATACATGTCATTGTGACATATATATATATACATATATGTATAGTTTATACACTTCTACATAGTAAAATATCCTATGATTCAATTGCCGGGTAAAGCCGGCTTCAGTGAAAAGACAGAAGCACCCGACATGAAATGACACTTGGTGTACATAGGGTTAACCATGTCTTTTCATGTCGTTTGCTATCTGATTTGCACAAACAATTAAATCAGACTATGTGTGCAAAATTTCACACCTGTAGGGGTTAATTAAAGGTGTAAATTCGTTGTAAAAAAAACGGACTTTTTTGCTACGAATTTACACCTTTAATTAACCCCTACAGGTGTGAAATTTTGCACACATAGTCTGATTTAATTGTTTGTGCAAATTAGATAGCAAAGGACATGAAAAGACATGGTTAACCCTATGTACACCAAGTGTCATTTCATGTCGGGTCACCCGACATGAAATGACACTTGGTGTACATAGGGTTAACCATGTCTTTTCATGTCCTTTGCTATCTAATTTGCACAAACAATTAAATCAGTCTATGTGTGCAAAATTTCACACCTGTAGGGGTTAATTAAAGGTGTAAATTCGTTGTAAAAAAAACGGACTTTTTTGCTACGAATTTACACCTTTAATTAACCCCTACAGGTGTGAAATTTTGCACACATAGACTGATTTAATTGTTTGTGCAAATTAGATAGCAAAGGACATGAAAAGACATGGTTAACCCTATGTACACCAAGTGTCATTTCATGTCGGGTTCTGCATTTTCACAAAAGCCGGCAATTGAATTAGCGGCTATTATACTATGTAGAAGTGTATGAACTACAAATATAAATATATATATATATGTGTCACAAATTCAATGACATGTATATATATATATGAGGTGTAAAATTGCTGAAAAAAAATGCGTGGGCTCCCGCCCTATTTTCGCAACCAGACAGACAAAGCCAGTGAGTGGGGGCAGATAATAATAGCCCAGAGAGGGACCATTATTTTTGCCCCCCCCGGCTACTAACATCTGCCCCCAGACACCCCAGGAAAGACAAATCTATAATTAGATTCACCCTTTCTGGCACTTTGCCCGTCTATTCCCATTGCCCTGTAGCGGTGGCGAATGGGTTAATATGGGGTTAAAGCCACCTTGCTATTGAAAGGTGACCTTAAGCCAGGTTAATAATTGAGAGCTGTCAATTAGACAACTATCAATTATTAATC
This sequence comes from Oophaga sylvatica, assembly GCA_033576555.1. Taxonomy (NCBI): domain Eukaryota; kingdom Metazoa; phylum Chordata; class Amphibia; order Anura; family Dendrobatidae; genus Oophaga; species Oophaga sylvatica. The sequence goes on from JARQOD010000001.1 coordinate 393,482,254, forward strand.
CTATTGCATGAAATAAAAATAAAACACACACACTTTAATTAAAAATCATTTTAATGAAATAAAGACACATGTTTTTGACCATCTTTTATTTTACTGCAAAAACCATTTCCTGTAATAAAAATAAAATAAAAAAGCAAAATTATTCTTACCTATCCCATGCACAGTCAGGTCCCACGGTGTAATCCTTCAGAAAGGGTTAATGTTTACTGCAGGGACCGCAGCTAATGCTGCAGCCTCACAGTAAACCCCAAATGAATGAGTTCCTCTCCTGCCTGACAGGAGAGTAAAGGCTGGGTGTCACATAACGATACACCAGCGATCCCGACAACGATATGCACTTGTCAGGATCGCTGGTGTATCGCTACATGATCGCTGCTGAGCTGCCAAACAGGCAGCTCAGGCAGCGATCTGGGACAGCGACACTGCGGGTAACATCGCTTAAGGGCCCGTCTCACATAGCGATATCGCTACCGAGATCGCTGCTGAGTCACTAGTTTTGTGACGCAGCAGCGAGCTCACCAGCGATATCGCTGTGTGTGACATTCAGCGACGATCAGCCCCCCTGCCGGGTATCGCTGATCGTCGCAGAAATGTCAGGACCTTTTTTTGATCGCTGGTTTCCCTCTGACAGGCACGCATCGCTGCGTGTGACAGGCGGGAGACCAGCGATCCGCTGGTAACCAAGGTACACAGCGGGTTTCCAGGCACCGCGCAGCGCTTGGAAACCCGCTGTGTACCTTGGATACCAGCTCCCTGCATCAGGGCGCTGGTATCCAAGGTACACAGCGGGTTTCTAGGCACAGCCCCGCGCCTGGAAACCCGCTGTGTACCTTGGTTACCAGCGGATCGCTGGTCTCCCGCCTGTCACACGCAGCGATGTGTGCCTGTCAGCGGGAAACCAGCGATCAAAAAAAGGTCCTGACATTTCAGCGACGATCAGCGATACCCGGCAGGGGGGCTGATCGTCGCTGAATGTCACACACAGCGATATCGCTGGTGAACTCGCTGCTGCGTCACAAAACTAGTGACTCAGCAGCGATCTCGGTAGCGATATCGCTATGTGAGACGGGCCCTTAAGTGGAAAGCTTAATTGATTGCTTTCCACTTTCACTTCAGGTCAGCCAGGGACACCATCAGTGACGTCAGAGGGAACTGATTAACAAAAATAGGGGTTCCCTTCGAAAAAAAAATGGCGTGGGGTCCCCCCTATTTTTGTTAACCAGCCAGATGAAGCAGACCGCTGAGGCCTGGATTTTCAGGCTGTTAAGGAGCCAAGATCCATGGACCTTGCCAGCCTGATAATACCAGGCCACAGCAGTCTGCATATCTTGGCTGATTAACAAAAATAGGGGATCCCCTCGAAAAAAATTGGCGTGGGGTCCCCCCTATTTTTGTTAACCAGCCAGATGAAGCAGACCGCTGAGGCCTGGATTTTCAGGCTGTTAAGGAGCCAAGATCCATGGACCTTGCCAGCCTGATAATACCAGGCCACAGCAGTCTGCATATCTTGGCTGATTAACAAAAATAGGGGATCCCCTCGAAAAAAATTGGCGTGGGGTCCCCCCTATTTTTGTTAACCAGCCAGATGAAGCAGACCGCTGAGGCCTGGTTTTTCAGGCTGGTAAGGATCCAATATCCATGGACCTTGCCAGCCTGATAATACCAGGCCACAGCAGTCTGCTTAGCTTGGCTGGTTAACAAAAATAGGGGATCCCCTCGAAAAAAAAACGGCGTGGGGATCCCCCCTATTTTTGTTAACCAGCCAAGTAAAATGCAGACTGCTGCGGCCTGGTATTAAAAGACTGTCAAGGCCCATGGATTTTGGCCCTCAACAGCCTGATAATACCAGGCTACAGCAGCCCCACATTTGGCGCATCAAAAGATGTGCCAATTGTGGCACTTTACCCGGCTCTTCCCACTTGCCCTGTAGCGGTGGCAAGCGGGGTAATAAGGGGTTAATGTCACCGTTGATTGCACGGTGACAATAAGCCCGGTTAATAATGGAGAGGCGTCAATAAGACACCGATCCATTATTAATCCTAAAGTTATTAAATGTTTAAAAAAAAGACAAAGCAAGAAAAAAGTCTTTTAATGAAATAAAAGAGACAACACAGTTTTCATTAATTTTATTGTACTCTCATTCCTGCGACGCCATCGATCTCCTGTAAAAAAAGAAAAAAAAAAAAACCAACAGTATACCACCTGTCCGACGCAGTCCATAACGACAGTCCCACGACGATCCAACTCTGCTACATCGCAATGACAGGCAGAGCCTGTCATCGCGACGCAGCACAGCTGATTACCTGCTTCCCCGGCGGTGACGTCATCGGACTGACTGCTTTACGGCCGGGATTACCCAGCAGTCACTGCAGTTATCGCGAGAAACTGCATGTGACCGCCGGGGAAAGAAGATTGCGGCCATCAAGCAGTCCGGGATGTGACCGCCGGAGATCTTCTGCCAGGTAAGTGCCGCTGACTCCTGACAGACCCGACCGACGGACACTGATAGTGACAGTGACAATCCCGATTCCGGTATCCGATAAGACGAAAATATCGGAACTCGGAATCGGAATTCCGATACAGCCAATATCGGCCGATACCCGATATTTGCAGTATCGGAATGCTCAACCCTATATGGGAGTTGTCACTGGCAGCAGAGCTCGGTCCGTGGCCCTGGCGGTCATGCAATGGGGGATATTTACAGGGGATTTGTAGTTAGTTCGTGACGCCACCTGTGGTGTCTGATCAATTGGACCAGCGCTGCTATAAGGATCTTCACAGGGGATGTTATGGGGCAGCTGGGTGGTAAGTCTCCCACAGGTGAGACGGGTCCCTGGAAGTCTATGGTGATGATGCAGGGTGTAGTTAAGAATTCAGTCACACACAATGCAGCTTCTTTCCATACCTTTACTGGTAGATGGTTCAGGCAGGTCCCGGGGAGCTGGTCGGGGTGGAGAAAGCACATTCAGGATCACCGCTGAGCAGGTTAGAGGCCTCCTTTACTTCATAAGTATGTGAGTCCAAACTTGCATGAAGCAAAGTTAACTCTGCAATCTCCAGCTTTATCAATAGCTGCAACGCCCGGCCAACATTGTGGTGGAGCCTTCTATGTCTCTGATTATCAGATGTTGAGAGAACTAAGTCCCTACTTTTGTGGCGCCTCACTCAAGGTCCCTGTTCTCCCTGACTCCGTTTACGTATTGGCGCTTAGGGCTACCTTCTGCGACTTGTAGTCCAGAAAGCCTCCGGTTTTCTTATCACTAGGCGTAAAGCTCTAGCAATGCTTCGGACTCCGGTGTCCGGTGAATTAGTGCAGGTAGTCCAATACCTGATGCACTTCTCTCTGTCTTCTCCACTATGCCCTTCGCCCTGCTCTCGCTCTTAACATAAGCACTTGTAGCTTTGATGTGAAATGTCAGCTTTTCCAGAGCTCACTGAACAGCTTTCAGTATCCTCCAAGTCCAGACTGGACTGACACTGAACTACTCTGTACTAAGACAGGAAACAGACTGGCTGGGAATGACTCACTCCTGAGTCTCCCAAGGCTTGAATGATCTGCACTGTCCTAAGACAGGAAGCTTGAATGCTGACTGCTACGTGTCACTACCTCTTACACCCCTAGTGGGTGTGTCTGAAAGTGTGAGTGACGTGAATGGATATCAAGCGTTGCGGTTACCTTCCTGTACATTCTCCTGGATTATGTGTGCCTGACATAGCTGGGCCACACATCCCCCCTTGGTTAAACACAGCACTCCCGGGCTGTAAAAGAGAAAAGAAACATTTTGTTTTGCATTAAACATAAACATTTTAACTCATCCCATCCGGGAGGTGAGGATTCTTTAACGTTACAATTTGTACAATGAAGAATACAAAAATATCAAAATTTTCATATGAATACAAGACAATATTCTTGTGGAGGACCCGCACCAAACCTCCCACGTGGGTCCTGGGTGGGCTGCAGGACTTTATTGCAGACCTCACTCTAGGCCACACCATACGGGTTTTCTTTCAGAGGTAGTTCAAGGCTTTGTGTAAAACCAAGATAATGCACCGTAGTGCAACTATTTACAATACAAGTTCTTGGGCTGGCACAGTCCACAGCCACACAGTCCATGCATAATAAAAGACACATATATATATTTCAAGTATTCACTTTACCCAACTGGGGTATTCTAAGCATACTATGCACATTATGTCAACATTTCCATACATATCTCTAAAGTGCAAATTCTTGTAAAACTTTATACAATTCTTCAGATGCAGTAAACCCTGTCTGGGTCCTACTGGCTTTCATTTTTCTTGCTAACTTCAATAACGTCTTCCACTCCTGGGGCTGGAACGACGCGGTGTTCTTTTGAACGCATAACAAAGAGATCATGTCCCGCAATATAAGTCTGTGTCGCAACATCTCTTGTTTGTGCTGGTAGGGACCTCACTGGGACCTCTCCGGAATATAACGCAGGTTGCGCTGCAGTAGGTGCCACAGAATGAGATCCAGCTTGCGATGCAGGATGGATCACAGATTGCGATGCAGTATGGGTCACAGATTGCGATGAAGGGGGCGACGTAGGTCGAGATGAGTATGCAGGGGGCGACTCCAGTGCACGGTCTGGTGCTGTGGGAGCTCGGGACTGGGACGCTTCAGTATTGTGTACGGTACCGGCGTCGGGGACGGGGTCACTGATAACAGAGACGTTTAGGGCATACCATCCCTTTAAACCCCAGTGTCGCGTGTAGCTTACTATGTCCCCATTTATCAGATCCCTTCCAGGATGACCGATGGGCAAGTGGGACTCTACGTCCCGGCGGCTCACAAAGATCCCCGGATAGAGGCCCGGCTCGCGGATAAAGCCCCAGCCCTTGCGGAGTTGAAATTCGGTGACGCACCCCTGACGCCGCGGTTCCCGTCGGGTACCTTTATCTCGGCGGACGGTTTCTTTGTCAGCGAAGAACTTCTCATGCCATTCCTGTCGGTCTCGCTGTATCTTTCTCTCTTCCTCCTGCCGTTGTCTCTCTTTCTCTCAGTGTTGCCAGGCATTTCCGGTTTGGAGGTCGTAAGTCACATCATCCAGACGCTCCATCTCGTCCCAGTCGATTTCCGGCAATGATGGCTGGGACCCCTCCGGTGTTCCTACCGGGGAACCGTAATCTGCTGCGGCCTCCTGGCCTGGCTGGCACTCCGGAACGGGCAGGGCCTCCTCAGCCTCCTTCTCCTCCACCTCTGCATCGGTGGGATCAGGTACAGCACTTTTGGGGGCGGCCTCCGGTTTTCTTCAGCCTTCCTTAGCAGGGAACTTGGAAAATCAGGTGACGGCGTTATGCTTGTGGGAGAGAGCACTGCGTCCCACAGCAGCCGCTGTGTCTGGGCACGCCAGCGTCTCTCGGTCTCCTCCAGGTCGGCATGACGCTGGATTAATCTTCTGAGCACCGCATTCTCTTTCTGCAGTTCCAGCATGGTAGGGTCAGTGTCCCGATCTGGGGACAGCTCCGGCACAGGCCGTAAATCTTCAGGGAGCAGGGTTTGCACACCTCCGCTCCTTTACACAGCTTCTCCTGTCCTTCCGCCATCTCGTCCCAGGCCAGACTGTAGTTTCCATCAGGAACAATCTGGTCCCTTCCGTGGAGGCGGGATTTGCGTCTCCTCCTCTTTGCATAGAAGATGAAGAGGAGGCGGATTTCTTTAGCAGTGGGGCAGGATCGCACATTATAGTAGCATTTTGAGAGGGCGGCCATATCTTTCGCGCCACAGGGGGGTACACGCCCACTAATGCATGCCCACCTTCTTCACCAGCGCCTCAGGGCGCGAATATGGCGGCAAAAATGGCAGAAAAATGGCGCCAAACTCAGCAAACAGTCTTTTTCATAAAACAGTTCAATAGGCACACAGGACTCACAATTGCAAGCTTTCGAATCCTGTTCGTGACGCCAAGGATGATGCGCACCACATTGGTGGTACCAGGGCTATGGGGTACTCGGAGCCGAGCCGATGGAAGTCTATGGGAGTTGTCACTGGCAGCAGAGCTCGGTCCGTGGCCCTGGCGGTCATGCAATGGGGGATATTTACAGGGGATTTGTAGTTAGTTCGTGACGCCACCTGTGGTGTCTGATCAATTGGACCAGCGCTGCTATAAGGATCTTCACAGGGGATGTTATGGGGCAGCTGGGTGGTAAGTCTCCCACAGGTGAGACGGGTCCCTGGAAGTCTATGGTGATGATGCAGGGTGTAGTTAAGAATTCAGTCACACACAATGCAGCTTCTTTCCATACCTTTACTGGTAGATGGTTCAGGCAGGTCCGGGGAGCTGGTCGGGGTGGAGAATGCACATTCAGGATCACCGCTGAGCAGGTTAGAGGCCTCCTTTACTTCATATGTATGTGAGTCCAAACTTGCATGAAGCGAAGTTAACTCTGCAATCTCCAGCTTTCTCAATAGCTGCAACGCCCGGCCAACATTGTGGTGGAGCCTTCTATGTCTCTGATTATCAGATGTTGAGAGAACTAAGTCCCTACTTTTGTGGCGCCTCACTCAAGGTCCCTGTTCTCCCTGACTCTGTTTACGTATTGGCGCTTAGGGCTACCTTCTGCGACTTGTAGTCCAGAAAGCCTCCGGTTTTCTTATCACTAGGCGTAAAGCTCTAGCAATGCTTCGGACTCCGGTGTCCGGTGAATTAGTGCAGGTAGTCCAATACCTGATGCACTTCTCTCTGTCTTCTCCACTATGCCCTTCGCCCTGCTCTCGCTCTTAACATAAGCACTTGTAGCTTTGATGTGAAATGTCAGCTTTTCCAGAGCTCACTGAACAGATTTCAGTATCCTCCAAGTCCAGACTGGACTGACACTGAACTACTCTGTACTAAGACAGGAAACAGACTGGCTGGGAATGACTCACTCCTGAGTCTCCCAAGGCTTGAATGATCTGCACTGTCCTAAGACAGGAAGCTTGAATGCTGACTGCTACGTGTCACTACCTCTTACACCCTAGTGGGTGTGTCTGAAAGTGTGAGTGACGTGAATGGATATCAAGCGTTGCGGTTACCTTCCTGTGCATTCTCCTGGATTATGTGTGCCTGACATAGCTGGGCCACACACATACATAACATTACAGATCCTGAGTTACATCCTGCGTTATACTCCTGAGCTGCTCTCACTATTCTGCTGGTACAATCACTGTGTACATACATAACATTACTGATCCTGAGTTACATCCTGCATTATACTCCAGAGCTGCTCTCACTATTCTGCTGGTACAATCACTATGTACATGAGTCGCTCGGCCAGGGCCTGTGGGGTACTCGGCACCGAGCCCGATTACTTCACTGGGGATGTCACGGGTAGCGCAGCTCGGTCCGTTGCCCTGGGCGCTCACAAAAAGGGGAATATTTACAGGGGATGATAGAAATGTTCGTGACGCCACCTGTGGTTCCTGGTCAGGGTGACCAGCGCTGCAGGGTGAATCCTCTGAGGGGTTATTACTGGGCAGCAAGGTGTTAAGTCTCCCACAGGCGAGACTGATCCCTCAGGGTATATGGCGGTGTAAGGGTGCAGGAGCAATAATCCAGACACACACAAGACAGTCTCTTTCTGTACCTTTACTTGGTGGTAGAATCAGGCATGTCCCGGGAAGCTGTCAGGGTGGAGGATGCATGTCCAGTAAACCACTGAGTAGGTGTAGGGCCTCCTTACTTCTTTATGTGTGTGAGTTTCTGACTTGCATAAAACTAAGTCTAACTCCGTCTTCTTTGCTACGCCCGGCTGACCTTGTGATGGAGCCTTCTTTTGGACAGAACTAAGTCTCTATGTGCAGGGCCCTGCTAGACTTCTGTTCTCCTGACCCCGGTTACGTATGAGCACTGTTGGGCCCCTGCGATTTGGAATCCAGGAGGGTCTCCGGTTTCTCTTACTAGTCCTGAAGAAGCTAGCAAGCTCGGACCCGGTGTCCGGTAGTGCAGAGCTGAGGTAAGCTATCAATGCTGTCGACCTCTGTCGCTCTCTCTTTCCCTTTTTCCACTTGCCTGTCGTCCTACTCACACCTTTAACATAAGCACAATCAGCAGTAGATGTCAGCTTTCTTTGTCTTCACCGCTCTCCAAGCGTCGGCACGCTTACTTAAAGAAACGCTCACTGAAGGTATGTCAGTAGACTCAACTTTGACCAGACTAAGTGGCGATCCGTCCCACTATTACTGGACTCCACGATGTAAGCTGAGTGTATGCTGAAGTCTTCAGGCTTTCAAATAAGTTTTTCTCTAGCTAGTCTTTCCCTCTCAGCTCGTCTGAGGTAACTAGCTTATCCGTCTTTCACCATCTGTCTGACAATCTAATCTACTCTGTCTCTCCACACCCTTATATACCTGCGTATTCTACAAGGGCTCCCTCTGGTGGCATCAGGGAAATGTGAAGTGTGAATGAATATCGGGTGATTTGTGGTTTACCTTTCATGCATCCTCCAGGGTAACATGTGGCTCCAGAGCGCAGCTGGGCTACACATCCCCCCCTAGTTAATATCAGCACTCCCGGGCTGAAAAGAGAAATGGTTTTTATATAATAACAATAAACAACAACTCATCCCTTGCGGGAGGTAAGGACATTTGTAACGTTTCAATGTATACAAATTAGCAAATAGGAAAATATCAAATACTTTCAAAGTGCAATCGACAAGATACTTGTAGAGGACCCGTACCAAACCTCCCACGGTGGTCCTGGGTGGGCTGCAGGACTTCTGTGCTGCAAACCTCTCTCAAGGCCACACCTTACGGGTTTTGCTTCTGAGGTAGGATGGCTTACGTAAAACCAAGATGGGGCACCGAGTGCCAACTATTTACAATAAAGTTCTGTGCTGCAAGAGTCCTCAGCACGCAGTCCTTCAAAATAGCATTTCACATTACTATCACATTACCTAACTGGGGTATAATACTTTAAACATTATCATATACACATTCTCAATAAAGTGCAATTCTTCTGCATAACTTTTTACACGGCAGTAAACCCTGACCGGGTCCTACTGGTCTTCTTGGAACATTGCAGCATCTTCCATTCCGGCGGCTGGAAACATACTGTGCGTTCTGTAACGCATCACAATAAGATCGTGTCCTGCTACCGGTGTCTGTGTAGATACAGTCCTCCTTTCTACTTTCACTCTGCGACTTGTTGGAGGCCTAACGGGTGCCTCTCCTAAATGCAGATCGCACAAGCTTGGCTCAGTAGGGGACGCTCTTGCAGTCGTTGCGCTCTGCAGCGTTTCCAGATGCGACGCAGATGCACGGGTGACTCAGTTGAGGGCGCACTAACAGTCGCTGCGCTCTGTAGCGTTGCAGGATAGGACGCAGGTGCGCGGCCGGGCGCTGGTGTGGATAGGGCCTGGGACGCTGAGACGCGGGGTGCGTTTCCTGCTTCAGGGACTGGGTCGCTGACTCGGGAGACGTTCAGGGCATACCACCCCTTAAGCCCCCAATGCCGCGTGTAGGTGACAACATCCCCTTTTAGCAGGTCCCTGTCCGGGTGTCTCTCAGGCAGGTAAGACTCTACATCACAGCAATGAACAAAGATCTTCTGAGAGAGCCCGGGCTCGTGTATGAACCCCCAACCCCCCTGGAGCTTAGAGTCTCACACCGTCCCCTGGCGCCGCGGTTTCCGGAGCGTACCTTTGTCTCGCCGGATGATATCCTTGTCTGCGAGATCCTGCTCCCGGTACCTCTGGCGAAGCCGCTGCGCCTCTCGTTGCTCCCGCTGCTGCCGCTCCTCATACTCTTGGCGTGACCACTCGTTCTCCTTCTGGGCGGCGTACTCCACGTCATCCAGGTGCTCCATCTCCTCCCAGTCGATCTCCATCGCTAGTGGCTGGGGGTCTTCCGGTGTCCCTACCGGGGGACTGCATTCCGCTGCGGCCTCTGATTCCAGGCATGGCGGCCGTTCCGGTCCGGGAAAGGCCTCCTCAGCCTCCTTCCCTCCCGCCGCGTCCTCGGCGGAGTCAGGATCAGCTCTTTCGGGGCCGGCCTCCCGTTCCTCTTCAGCCGCTGGTTCTAGTGGTGGTGCGGGTGACGGTTGCGCACCTAGGGGGGAGAGCAGCTGGTCCCACAGCAGCCGCTGCTTCAGGTCAAGCCAGCTCTGCTCCATCGCCTCCATCTCTGCGTGGTGTCGGGCTAGATCTCTCAGCGCCGCATCCACCTCCTCCACACTATACATCCGTTGGTCATCCTCCCGACCTGGGGAAGGTTCTAGTACAGGCTGCACTTCTTCAGGGGAACGGGGTATGCGCACCACCATTCCCCCACACAGTGACTCCTGTCCTTCCGCCATCTCACGCCAGGCCAGACTGTGTTTTCCATCTGGAACAATCTGGTCTTTTCCGTGGAGGCGGGACTTTCGCTTTCCCTTCCTTGCACCAAAGATGAAGAGGAGGCGGATCTCCCTTGCAGTGGGGCATACTCTAATGTTGTAATAGCACTTGGATTGGGTGGCCATAACTTTCGCGCCACAGGGGGGGTACGCCCACGAATACACGCCCCTCTTCTTCACCAGCGCCTCAGGGCGCGAACATGGCGGCAAAATTGCGGCAAATGGCGCCAAAAATCACAAAACATCAAAACAGTCTTTTGCACAAAACAGTCCATTCAGGCACACAGGACTCACATATTTCGAGCTTCGGATCCTGTTCGTGACGCCAAAGATGAGTCGCTCGGCCAGGGCCTGTGGGGTACTTGGCACCGAGCCCGATTACTTCACTGGGGATGTCACCGGTAGCGCAGCTCGGTCCGTTGCCCTGGGCGCTCACAAAAAGGGGAATATTTACAGGGGATGATAGAAATGTTCGTGACGCCACCTGTGGTTCCTGGTCAGGGTGACCAGCGCTGCAGGGTGAATCCTCTGAGGGGTTATTACTGGGCAGCAAGGTGTTAAGTCTCCCACAGGCGAGACTGATCCCTCAGGGTATATGGCGGTGTAAGGGTGCAGGAGCAATAATCCAGACACACACAAGACAGTCTCTTTCTGTACCTTTACTTGGTGGTAGAATCAGGCACGTCCCGGGAAGCTGTCAGGGTGGAGGATGCATGTCCAGTAAACCACTGAGTAGGTGTAGGGCCTCCTTACTTCTTTATGTGTGTGAGTTTCTGACTTGCATAAAACTAAGTCTAACTCCGTCTTCTTTGCTACGCCCGGCTGACCTTGTGATGGAGCCTTCTTTTGGACAGAACTAAGTCTCTATGTGCAGGGCCCTGCTAGACTTCTGTTCTCCTGACCCCGGTTACGTATCAGCACTGTTGGGCCCCTGCGATTTGGAATCCAGCAGGGTCTCCGGTTTCTCTTACTAGTCCTGAAGAAGCTAGCAAGCTCGGACCCGGTGTCCGGTAGTGCAGAGCTGAGGTAAGCTATCAATGCTGTCGACCTCTGTCGCTCTCTCTTTCCCTTTTTCCACTTGCCTGTCGTCCTACTCACACCTTTAACATAAGCACAATCAGCAGTAGATGTCAGCTTTCTTTGTCTTCACCGCTCTCCAAGCGTCGGCACGCTTACTTAAAGAAACGCTCGCTGAAGGTATGTCAGTAGACTCAACTTTGACCAGACTAAGTGGCGATCCATCCCACTATTACTGGACTCCACGATGTAAGCTGAGTGTATGCTGAAGTCTTCAGGCTTTCAAATAAGTCTTTCTCTAGCTAGTCTTTCCCTCTCAGCTCGTCTGAGGTAACTAGCTTGTCCGTCTTTCACCATCTGTCTGTCAATCTAATCTACTCTGTCTCTCCACACCCTTATATACCTGCGTATTCTACAAGGGCTCCCTCTGGTGGCACCATGGAAATGTGAAGTGTGAATGAATATCGGGTGATTTGTGGTTTACCTTTCATGCATCCTCCAGGGTAACATGTGGCTCCAGAGCGCAGCTAGGCTACACATACATACATTACATTACAGATCTCGAGTTACATACTGTATTATACTCCAGAGCTGTATTCAGTATTGTACTTCAGAGCTGAAATCTGTCAGCATGTCATGCTTGTTAAGTGTCTGCACTCTGATGGTTTGTGCTGTGCTGTCAACAGTTAGGTGTTTGATGACCTACTTGCTGCCAATTTCCATCTGCATTACTTATAATCTTGCTATGGTCGCCTCTTACTTTGGTGTCACTGTACATGAGATTCCACATGGTGTCTTCATTAATGTTGCCATCTATTTTCTGACGTTTCTGTATCGGACTCACCTGCGGATTAGAATACTGGCTTATTAATGAGTGAGCGATCTTCATACTTGTAGATGGAGGCATCTTCCTGCACCCGTTCCTAAGCCCATTCCTGCATCCATTCCTGCGCCCATTCTTGTGTCAGTTCCCATGGTCGTTTCTGCGCCTGTCTCCTCTAAGCGACTTCCTGCGTTCTTTCCTGCACCAATTCCTGCACCAGTTCCTACGCCCCCTTCCTGCCCCTATTCCTGTGCCTGTTCATGCGCCGGTTCCTGCACCTGTCTACTCTATACGTCTTCCTGCGCCCATTCCTACATCCCTTTCTGCGCCCGTTCCTGTGCCTGTTCCTATGCCCGTTCCTGAGCGTCACCTCTATGCGTCTTCTTGCACCTGTTCTTGCTCCCTTTCCTTCACCCGTTTACCGCTATACATCTTCTTGCACCAGTTCCTGTGCCCGTGCCCACTCCTGCGCCCATTCCTATACCTGTTCCTGCGCACGTCTACTCTATATGTCTTCATTAGTTTAGTCTCCTGACTGCGGCCGCAGATTTAACCAGAAGCTTTTAATAACATTTAAGTGAAATGCTTGCGAGGATCTCCGGAGTAGCGATTAATGAACTGCTGCAGCCGATAAACGGGATTTGTAAGAGCACAAACTGTGAGAGGCGCCTCTGCCACCACCCCTTATACACAATGGTCTGGAGCTTCCCCGAAACCTACGATTAAAGGGTCAATTTCCAAAATCTCAGCGCTCAACTGAATGGAAACATTAGCTTTGTAAACCTGTCCTGACTTACAACAGCTGAGGGTTTGCTGCACTGTATTCTTTCATGCTGCACTAGATCTTTCTGCAGATTTCTTATTCAAGAAGTTTTTTTGCTTTGATCCATCATCTTTCTTGGATCTCAGGTGCCCATAGGACAGCGCCCTCTACAAGTGGGGTCCCCCATAGGAATCAGCAGAGGCTCCGAGTCCCAGAATACAATGCACTGAACCTCGGATCTCAGGTGCTCACAGGACAGCGCCCTCTGCAGGCAGGGTCCCCCATAGGAAGCAGCAAAGGCTCCTGGTCCCAAAACACAATGCACCGAACCTCAGATCTCAGGTGACCACAGGACAGCACCCTCTGCAGGCTGGGTCCCCCATAGGAAGCGGCCGAGGCTCCAGGTCCCAGAACACAATGCACTGAACCTTGGATCTCAGGTGCCCACAAGACAGCACCCTCTGCAGGCGGGGTCCCCCATAGGAATCAGCAGAGGCTCCTGGTCCCAGAACACAATGCACCGAACCTCGGATCTCAGGTGACCACAGGACAGCACCCTCTGCAGGCGGGCTCCCCCATAGAAGCGGCCGAGGCTCCTGGTCCCAGAACACAATGCACTGAACCTTGGATCTCAGGTGCCCACAAGACAGCGCCCTCTGCAGGCGGAGTCCCCCATAGGAATCAGCAGAGGCTCCAGGTCCCAGAACACAATGCACCGAACCTCGGATCTCAGGTGACCACAGGACAGCACCCTCTGCAGGCTGGGTCCCCCATAGGAAGCGGCCGAGGCTCCTGGTCCCAGAACACAATGCACTGAACCTTGGATCTCAGGTGCCCACAAGACAGCGCCCTCTGCAGGCGGAGTCCCCCATAGGAATCAGCAGAGGCTCCTGGTCCCAGAACACAATGCACCGAACCTCGGATCTCAGGTGACCACAGGACAGCACCCTCTGCAGGCGGGGTCCCCCATAGGAAGCGGCCGAGGCTCCAGGCCCCAGAACACAATGCACCGAACCTCGGATCTCAGGTGCCCACAGGACAGCACCCTCTGCAGGCGGGCTCCCCCATAGGAATCAGCAGAAGCTCCTGGTCCCAGAACACAATGCACCGAACCTCGGATCTCAGGTGACCACAGGACAGCACCCTCTGCAGTCGGGGTCCCCCATAGGAAGCAGCCGAGGCTCCAGGCCCCAGAACACAATGCACCGAACCTCGGATCTCAGGTGACCACAGGACAGCACCCTTGCAGGCGGGCTCCCCCATGGAAGCGGCAGAGGCTCCAGGTCCCAGAACACAATGCACCGAACCTCGGATCTCAGGTGACCACAGGACAGCACCCTCTGCAGGCGGGGTCCCCCATAGGAAGCGGCCGAGGCTCCAGGTCCCAGAACACAATGCACCGAACTTCGGATCTCAGGTGACCACAGGACAGCACCCTCTGCAGGCGGGCTCCCCCATAGGAAGCGGCCGAGGCTCCAGGTCCCAGAACACAATGCACCGAACCTCGGATCTCAGGTGACCACAGGACAGCACCCTCTGCAGGCGGGCTCCCCCATAGGAAGCGGCAGAGGCTCTGTGTAGCCCAGCTTCGCAGGCACACATGAAAATCCAGGAGAGTGCACTGGAAGGTAACAGCAAAGCTTGATATGCATTCACTGCCACTCACTCTTTCAGACACACCCATCTGAGATATAAGGGGGAGTGACACGTGGCTTAAGGTACTGCCACACTAAACAATCCCGCTAGCGATCTCGTTAGCGTTGCATACTAATGAGATCGCTAGCGGGATCGTTTCTATATCGCTAAATGCGGCCACATTTAGCGATATAGTTAACGACGCTATCGCCGTTAGCGATCTTCTTAACGACTTTAGCGGTACAAAAGTACCGCTAAATCGCTAAGAAAAGGTGCCACACAGCGATAAGATACTTACCCAGCGGGAGCGCCAGCGATGAAATAGGGTCCGGAACGATTCCAGCGACGAGCGAGATCACAGCAGGAAGCTCGTCGCTGGAAGCTGCCGCACTGAACAATATCGCTAACGGGATCGCTAAATAGTGACGTTTTTTTAGCGATCCCGTTAGCGATATTGTTTAGTGTGGCATACCCTTTAGGCAGAAAGTTTCCTGTCTGAGAGGAGTTCAGATAGTGAGTCAGTCAGTTAGCTCCGGGAGGCTCAGGAGTGAGTCATCCCTTGGATAGTTTCCTGTCTGAGATAAGATCAGTCTGTGTGGAGCTTAGTGTTCAGTTGAGTTCAGTCTGTTAGCTTCTGTCTCAAGGACAGAGCAGCCATTCAGTCTCGGTCCTGTGTGGACTTTGGAGGAAAACTGAGAGCTGTACAGCGAGCTCTGGATAAAGCTGACCTTTTCCACAAAAGCCACCATTGCTTATGTTAAGAGCGGAAAGCAGGGCGAAGGGCACAGTGGAGAAGACATAAAGAAGTGCTTTAGGTATTGGATTGCCTGCACTAAATTGCCGGACACCGGGGTCCGAAGCGTTGCTACAGTTTCAAGCTTAGTAACAAGAAACCCGGAGGCATCTGGACTACAGGTCGCAGAGAGCAGCCCTAAGTGTCAATACGTAACCGGAGACAGGGAAAACGGGTCTAGCCTGATCAGCAAATATAGACTTAGTTCTCACCACTTAGAAGTTTCCACCACAATGTTGGCCGGGCAGTACAGCTATTGAGAAAGCTGGGATTCAGAATTAACTTCGCTTCAGGCAAGTTGGATTCACATGTATATGGAAGTAAAGGAGGCCTCTAACCTGCTCAGCTGCTACCCGAAAGTGCACTCTCCACCCCGACCAGCTCCCGGGACCTGCCTTAACCACCTGCAAGTAAAAGGTATGGAAAGAAGCTGCACTGTGTGAGACTGTTTCATTTGTTGCACCCTGCATTATCAACACCATAGACTTCCAGGGACCCGTCTCACCTGTGGGAGACTTACCACCAAGCTGCCCCATAACATCCCCTGTGAAAGTCCTCATAGCAGCGCTGGTTCAATTAACCAGATACCACAGGTGGCGTCACGAACTACCTATTCTAACAATCCCCTGTAAATATCCCCATCGCTTGACTGCCAGGGCCACGGACCGAGTCCCGCTGCCAGTGACATCTCCCATAGAAATCGATGGGCTCGGCTCCGAGTACCCCATAGTCCTGGTAACCACAATTGTGGTGCGAGTCAATTTAACTTGGCGTCACGAACAAGATGCGAAACTTACAAGATCGTAAGCCCTGTGTGCCTAAATTGAACTGTTTGCTGTATGTCACTATTGGCGCCAAAATATCGCCATTTTGCCGCCAAGTTGGCGCCCTGAGGCGCTGGTGAAGAAGGTGGGCGTACATTCGTGGGCGTGTACCCCCCTGAAGCGCGAAAGATATGGCCGCCCTCTCCAAATGTTACTACAATGTGCGGTCCTGCCCCTCAGCTAAAGAAATCCGCCTCCTCTTCATCCTCTATCCGAAGAGGAGGAGACGCAAATCCCGCCTCCACGGAAGAGACCAGACTGTCCCAGAAAAGATTACAGTCTGGCTTGGGAAGAGATGGCGGAAGGACAGGAGAATCTGTGCCAAGGACCGGAAGATTTTCTGCCTGTGCCGAAGCTGTCCCCGGATAGAGACACCGACCCCGCTATAGTGGAGCTGCGGAAGGAGAACGAGGAGCTTAGAAGGAAGCTCCAGAGTCGCGCTGATCTACAGGAGACGGGGAGACACTGGCGAGCCCAAACACAGCGGCTGCTGTGGGACGCAGTGTTCTCTCCTACAAGCCACGGGCCGTCTCCTGAATTCCTGAAATCGCTGCTGGAGAAGGCTGAGGGACGACCGGAGGTTACCGCCGAGAGTGCTGTACCTGATCCCACCGCTGCGGAGGTGGAGGAGAAGGAGGCTGAGGAGGTATTGCCCGGACCGGAGTGCCCGTCAGGCCAGGAGGCCGCAGCAGAGTACCGCTCCCCGGTAAGGTCACCGGAGGGGTCCCAGCCATCGCTGCCGGAAGTCGACTGGGACGAGATGGAGCGGTTAGATGACGTCACTTATGCCGTGCAGTGGGAAAGCGAGTGGCGCCGTCGTGAGGAGGAGCAGCAACGCCAAAAACAGCAGGAAGAAAGAGACATCCAGCGGTCCCGACAGAAGCAGCATGAGGAATTCATAGCTGACAAGGAGACCGTTCGCCGGGAGAAAGGTACCTTACGGGAACCGAGGCGGCAGGGGTGTGTTACAGAGTTCCAGCTCCGCAAGGGCTGGGGCTTCATCAGAGAACCGGGCCTCTATGCAGGGGTCTTTGTCAGCCGAAGGGACGTAGAATCCCACCTGCCCATCGGTCACCCGGGGAGGGACCTGATTAATGGGGATGTTGTGAGCTACACCCGACACTGGGGCATGAAGGGGTGGTATGCCCTGAATGTCTCCATCATTAGTGACCCCGTCCACGACGCCGGTACCGAAGCGTCCCAGTTCAGAGCTCCCACTGCACCAGGCCGTGCCCCAGCATCACCCCCTGCTCAGCAAACAACAAAGTGCCCTGCAACGCAATTTGCGACTCGTTCTGGATCGCGGCCGGATGATGCGACCACCGTTGAATCGCAGCCTCAGCCTGCATCTAAATATTTGCCTGAGACACCCGATGCGTCCCAGATGGTTCGCACAAGGACTGTGGCCACTCAAACTCAGATATCGGGCCATGACTTGTTTGTTATGGGATCCAAAGAGCATCGCGTTGTTCCAGCCCCAGGGGTGGAAGATGTCAGTGAAAGTTTGTAAAAGTGAAGACCGGTAGGACCCAGACAGGGGTTTACCGCATTCTAGTAACTGTAGAAAGTTTTGAAAGAAAATTGCATTTTTGCACTTTATTATTTTATACTGATGTTTTATATATGGAATAGAATACCCGGCTGGGTACCAGAAAGAAAAGTTAAGAAAAATGATGTTTACCTATTTTGCATAGTTTTGCATAAAATACCCTGGTTGGGTAAAGTGGAAGTTAAAGTAAAACAAGTAAAGTGAATACTTGAAGTGTATATATATATATATATATATATATATATATATATAATTAATTATATTTGAAACGTGATTTAACCCTTCATGGACTGAGAGGCTGTGGACTATGCCAGCCCAAGAACTGATTCTTGTAAATAGTTGCGCTACGGTGCATTCTCTTGGTTTTACATGAAACCATTGCTATCTACCTCAGAAGAAAAACCCATATGGTGGGGCCCAGAACGAGGTCTGCAATAAAGTCCTGCAGCCCACCCAGGACCCACGTGGGAGGTTTTTGGTGCGGGTCCTCCACAAGAATATTGCCTATACTGTGAATATTTATTGAAAAATGTTTTGATACTTTTGATACTTTTGTATTTTTCCAGTGTACATATTGTAACGTTCAAGATTCCTCACCTCCCGGATGGGATGAGTTATAATGTTGATGTTAATGCAAAACAAAATGTTCTTTTTGTCTTTTACAGCCCGGGAGTGCTGTGTTTTACCAAGGGGGGATGTGTAGCCCAGCTTCGCAGGCACACATGAAAATCCAGTAGAGTGCACTGGAAGGTAACAGCAAAGCTTGATATGCATTCACTGCCACTCACTCTTTCAGACACACCCATCTGAGATATAAGGGGGAGTGACACGTGGCTTAGGCAGAAAGTTTCCTGTCTGAGAGGAGTTCAGATAGTGAGTCAGTCAGTTAGCTCCGGGAGGCTCAGGAGTGAGTCATCCCTTGGATAGTTTCCTGTCTGAGATAAGATCAGTCTGTGTGGAGCTTAGTGTTCAGTTGAGTTCAGTCTGTTAGCTTCTGTCTCAAGGACAGAGCAGCCATTCAGTCTCGGTCCTGTGTGGACTTTGGAGGAAACTGAGAGCTGTGCAGCGAGCTCTGGATGAAGCTGACCTTTTCCACAAAAGCCACCAGTGCTTATGTTAAGAGCGGAAAGCAGGGCGAAGGGCACAGTGGAGAAGACATAAAGAAGTGCTTTAGGTATTGGATTGCCTGCACTAAATTGCCGGACACCGGGGTCCGAAGCGTTGCTACAGTTTCAAGCTTAGTAACAAGAAACCCGGAGGCATCTGGACTACAGGTCGCAGAGAGCAGCCCTAAGTGTCAATACGTAACCGGAGACAGGGAAAACGGGTCTAGCCTGATCAGCAAATATAGACTTAGTTCTCACCACTTAGAAGTTTCCACCACAATGTTGGCCGGGCAGTACAGCTATTGAGAAAGCTGGGGATTCAGAATTAACTTCGCTTCAGGCAAGTTGGATTCACATGTATATGGAAGTAAAGGAGGCCTCTAACCTGCTCAGCTGCTACCCGAAAGTGCACTCTCCACCCCGACCAGCTCCCCGGGACCTGCCTTAACCACCTGCAAGTAAAAGGTATGGAAAGAAGCTGCACTGTGTGAGACTGTTTCATTTGTTGCACCCTGCATTATCAACACCATAGACTTCCAGGGACCCGTCTCACCTGTGGGAGACTTACCACCAAGCTGCCCCATAACATCCCCTGTGAAAGTCCTCATAGCAGCGCTGGTTCAATTAACCAGATACCACAGGTGGCGTCACGAACTACCTATTCTAACAATCCCCTGTAAATATCCCCCATCGCTTGACTGCCAGGGCCACGGACCGAGTCCCGCTGCCAGTGACATCTCCCATAGAAATCGATGGGCTCGGCTCCGAGTACCCCATAGTCCTGGTAACCACAATTGTGGTGCGAGTCAGCTCCAGGTCCCAGAACACAATGCACCGAACCTCGGATCTCAGGTGACCACAGGACAGCACCCTCTGCAGGCGGGCTCCCCCATAGGAAGCGGCCGAGGCTCCAGGTCCCAGAACATAATGCACAGAACCTCGGATCTCTTTGTCCTCATTTTCTACATATTAATAGAAGATAACACAAATCTTCTTCCCCCGAATGCCGTCAGGATCAATAATGGAAGCTTCTGTGCTGGAGAATAATAACACTTGATAAGAGACATAAGGATGGTTGTGGGGGCGGTGGGTGCGGGGGTCTTCTGTGCCGACTATGCTCTCCATACACTAACATGTAACAATAGAAACTCTTCTTATAAAGACTTGGACGATCGGGGCGGCCGCCATCACAAACGTATCACACGTACAAGCTTTGTTGTGTACAATTGCTGTTTACAACGTTTCGATTGCTTTAGTAAAAACACATAAGAAAAAAGTAATTTATGAAGAGTCGGCGCTTGTTCTCAGCGTTATTGCAGCTTCTTGGGAGGAATTAAACAGACAGGCCACTCATTAACACCTTAAAGAGACGCATGAGATAAAATACAACATGCAAAGGTTTCCACCACATCATAGTACCCCAGTTCTGCCTCATATTAATGTTCCAAAAGTGAGAAATAGAAAATAAAATGTTCTAGAAGGTGCTAGAGCAAAAGCGTATTAGTATTAGGATGAGAAGATGAAAAAGGAGGCTGAGAAGGTGAAGAAGAAAAAATAGGAGGATAAAAAGATGAAGGAGAAGTAGGAGGATGAGAGAATGATGAAGAAAATCATGACGTTGAGAAGAAAATGCAAAAGAAGAAGAAGTAGGAGAATGAGAAGAATATGGAAAAAAAATGAGAAGTAAATGGATAAAAAGATGATGATGAAGTAGAAGTGGAAGGATGATAAGAAGATAAGAAGCAGATAAAGAAAGAGAAATAGAAGGATGAGAATATGAAGGAAACATATGAGAGAGAGAATAGGAAGTCTCAGGAGAAGAACATGAAAAGAAGATGAATAAGTAGGAGATCAGGAAGATGAAGAGAAGAGGATGAAAAGAAGGTGAAAGAGAAAGATGAGAGGACACGAAGAAAAAGTAGGGAATCAAGAAGATGGAGAGGTATGACAATTAGAAGAAGATGAACAAGGACAAGACAACGATGAAGACAGAGGACCAGTAAGAGGATAAAAAGACGAAGAATTTGGAGTTTTAGAAGAAAATTAAAAAGGAGTATTAGTATCTCATGAGGAAGACAAAGGAGTTGTAGGAGCATGAGAAGAAATGAAAAAGTAGGAGGATGGGGAGACGCTGACGATAAAAATAAAAGTAGGAGGATGAGAACATGAGAATGGAGAAAGCGAGAGTGATGAAGAACAACAGAAGAAAATGAAGATGGAAGAAAATGATGGAATAGAAAGAGTGGAAGCAGGCAACCAGGACGAGGAAGAAGATAAACGAGAATAAATAGCAAAAAGCAACAGCAAGGCATAAAAGAAAAGTGAGAAAGAAGAAAAAAAGGTGGAAGAATTAAAAGAAAAGGAAGAAGAGAAAGAAAAGGTAGAATACAAAGGAGAAATGAAGTTGATAATAAGAAAGGAAGAGGATATCACCTTCCCTAGATGAAAGGTCTGCATTTAATATGGGATATTAGAAGAGTGGAGGCCAGGAAAGTAATGGTGATGACGGTAATAATGATGAGGGGGATGATGGTGGTGGTGATGATAATGGAGATGGTGGTGGTGATGATTATGGAGATTGTGGTGATGATTATGGTGGTGGTGATGATTATGGAGATGGTGGTGATGATTATGGAGATGGTGATTGTGGTGATAATGGAGATGGTGGTGATGATTATGGAGATTGTGGTGATAATAATGGTGATGGTGGTGGTGATGATAATGGAGATGGTGGTGGTGATGATTATGGAGATGATGGTGATTGCGATGATTATGGAGATGGTGATGGTGGTGATGATTATGATGTTGATGGTGGTGAGAGAATAGGTGATTTCCCGCCATATTGCTTGGTAGCTCTGGTGTGAGCGCTCAGAGGCAGCTGCTCTGCCTGGTCCTGGCCTCCATTTCTTACCATCCACCTGGTATAACATAGGCCTCCTGTGTAGGGATCATACATGTGTGCTCAGTTCTGCCGCAGTATAAATGGCCGATCAGAGAGGACATGAGCAGGTTTCCTTGTGGGTGATGTTCTCTGTGGGCTGTGGAGGAGAGCAGCGTGTTACAGTGTCGGTTCCATTCCAGTATTCGGTCCATGCCCGGGGGATCTGGTCTCCGGCCTCTCATGTTGCAGGATTTCTGTCGACCTGATCAGACATTTATAAGACGTGCAGATTTGTGCAGACCCACGATGGGAACGTTGGTACGAACATCTCATATTCATCTACGACTCATTACAGTAATTCATCCTAATCCCCCAGTGCGGCCCCCTCTACTTATCCCATGCTTCTTGTCTTATGCTCCAATAACATTCAAAGCTGCAGCCACAATTCTGCTGATCTCCTGTTGGCTCTCAGGATGCAGGAATTGCGAGAGTAGTGCTGGGTGTGATTGGAGAGCAGACACCTCACAATTGTCGATGCAGCTCTCGGGGTGATTAGAGTACAGGACATGATGAGTTATTGAGAGTGACGCATACATAAGGATGGAGCGCTCCTTAAATTGACAGCGCCACAGATGCTCCCAGTCTTGAGGGCAGAGAGCAGACAGTGATTGGAGATCACAGATGACTTCTCCATATCTCACACATGACAGTTATTTCTCCATCAGATCTCAGGACGAGGCGCAAACACGGCCGTCCACCATTCATCAGTGCCCCCAGCTCTTGTATCAGCCGAGGGCTCCGCATTGTAAGAACCATCATCCGTGGATCAGTCAGTGTTACGTACGCTGGATTTTCTCACCATTTGTCATAGCGATGATCAGACCATCAGCAATGTTTTAATCTTTGTGGACTGTAATGGATGACGCCTTGATGCAGGGAGATCATGGAGAAACTTGCAGATCAGCGGATGTCTCTGAAGGCACCACAGATCATTTATTTATCACCATAAACGTCACCAAAGCCAAGACAAGAAGAGAAGCTCCACATCTTGGATGTAGCTGCATGGAGGAGTCACATTTAAAAATCCCCTTCCCCCACAAAGCCATGATCCCGGGGGGATCCGACCTCTGAGATCCCAAAAAGCCACAGCATTGCAACCATGTGAATGGGTTCATGCTGCACGGGTGGCTGAGAACAGGGACCCCAGTAACAGGGACCCCACTAGCAGAATCCTGCTGTTTTACCCTTCAGTTTCACCAGCGATAGTTTGTAAAAAATGTAATTATGAAGGGCCACCATTGGGCCCCGATAAGGGATACCAGGCAGAAACCAGAACACAGGACACTACAGGGATCCCCAGCCCTGCAATTCCTGAGGGGGTAATGTGCCGCTGAGGGACCCCACGAACCCTGATGTGAGCGGCCCTAATAACAAGATACTCCAGATACATTGTAACATTTATTGGATCTCTGGAAAGCTGAAGTGTGTCGACCCGCCACCACAATTGTGGGTTACCAGGGCAATGGGGTACTCAGAGCCGAGCCCGTAGAAGTCTATGGGATTGTCACAGGTAGCGGTGGCTCGGTCTGTGGCCCTGGCGGTCTGGCGTAGGTTGGGGATATATTTACAGGGGATAGATTTATATACAGTTCGTGACGCCACCTGTAGTCTTCTGGTAATTTATACCAGCGCTGCTGTAGATCTCTGAGGGGATGGTGATGCAGCTAGATGTCGGGTCCCCTACAGGTGGGACTGGTCCCTCAAAGTCTATGAAGTTAGTGAAGTCGGGTGCAGATAAATAACACAGTCTCACACGGTCAGCGTCTTTCCATACCTTTACTTGTAAGATGTTCAGGCAGGTCCCAGGGAGGCTGATCCAAGGAGAGTGTATCTTGAGACAGCAGCTGGACAAGTTAGGGGCCTCCTTTACTCCCAATACAATGAGTACAACTAGCCTGAAGCGTAGTTCCCTCAATAACTCCAGCTAATCTATAGCTGTACCGCCCAGTCAGCTTTGTGTCAGGAGCCTTCCTGCGAGAGAGCTGAATTCTTATTTTGTCGTGCACTGACTCAAAAGTCTTCACTCCCCCTGACCCCAGTTACGTACTGACTATATGGGGCTTGTTTGCCGCGACCTAAGGTCCGGTAAATTCCTGGTTTTCTTACCACTATGCTTGTAACAATAGTGATCCTTCGGTCCCCAGTGACCGGTTGCAATGTGCAGGACTTCTTCAATCCGTAAGCACTATTCCAATAAACCACTGTGCCTTTCGCCTTGTCCTCGCTGGTAACATAAGCACTCACACTAGCCAAGGGTCGAGCAGTCACTTCTTTCTTTTCCTTCACTTCAAAGTTAGTTACAGATGCTCAGTTATCAATAGGCAGGAGCACGTCTCTGAACCTTACACCGTCCTTTAGACAGGATACTGAAGACTTTCTGCACTAAACTTCTTCTTTCCTTCCAGTGTATGCTGATGAGGTACAGCTCTGACTAGGCTGAGGTGAATTAAACCACCTGTACTAGACTCCACTTTCCGAACTGATGATAGAGCAATCTGGACTGCTTCCTCCCTCCAGACGTCTTCTCTCTCTGAAGTCCAGACACAGACTTCTAGACCTCTCTCTCTGAAGTCTGGACACTGACTAAATCACTCAACACACATACACCTTGACCACTCCCTCAAGAGTAAACTCCACTACCCTAAGGGTGTGTCTAGTATATGTTGAGTGAATGGATATTTAGCATTAAACTGCTGTCTCGCCACACACTCTCCAGGGTACTGCGTGTGCCTAACACCAGGGCTACACATTCCCCCATGGTAAAAGACAGCACTCCCGGGCTGTAAAATACAAAAGAGACATTTTGTTTATGCATGAAAACATTAAACAATAAACATTGGTTCGTCCCATCCGGGAGGTGAGGAAATCTTGAACGTTGCGAACAATAACATTATAAAGAAATACAAAAGTATTAAATAGCATTCAATAAATATACAATATACTTGTGAAGGACCCGCACCAAACCTTCAACGTAGGTCCTGGGTGGGCTGCAGGACATCCGAATGCAACCTCACTCAGTGCCACACCACACGGGTTTTTGTATTCAGAGGTAGTTGTGCTGGTTTATGTAAAACCAAAATAAGGCACCGAAGCGCAACTATGTACAAATAAGTTCTGGGTTAGCACAGTCCTCAACCTCAAAGTCCTTTGTAAAACCAAATACGCAAATATAATATCACATTATTATACTAAAGTGCAAAACTTTTTCTGGTTACCCAGCCGGGCATTCTACGGTTAGCAAAATATATATGCATCATATACGTTGTACTTTTCAACTTGTGCAAAAACTTATAAAACATTTTCAAACTTTCTACTTATGGTAGACCCGATATGGATCTCACCGATTCTCCTTTTCTATCTATTCATTTTCAAATAATACACTTTCCAATACACTTTCCACCCCGGGGGCTGGAACAATGCAATGGGCCCTAGATCCCAGGACTAACAAATCATGCGCTGCGATTAGGGTCTGGGTCGCCACAGTTCTCGTGCGAACCTCTAGGGGCGCAACGGGTACATTCTCCTCACGTGACACCGATTGCGTTTCAATCACAGTTAACGATATGGACCGTGTCATGGATTGCGATTGAGACTGGGTCGCTAGTTGCGATGTAGATTTGACTTTCATTTGCGATGAACTCTGGGTCGCTAGTTGCGATGGATTTGCAGGGGGCGATGCTGGGGCACGGCCGGATGCTGCTTGAGCTGGAGACGGGGACGCTGCGGTAGTGGTGACGTTACCTGCGTCGGGGACGGGGTCACGGACGATGGTGACGTTAAGGGCATACCATCCCTTCATTCCCCAGTGCCGCGTATATGTGACGATGTCTCCATTGGCTAAGTCCCTCCCGGGATGGCCTTGCGGCAGGTGGGATTCTACGTCACGCCTGCTGAAAAAGACCCCTGGGTAGAGGCCCGGTTCACGGATGAAGCCCCAGCCCTTCCGGAGCTGGAACTCAGTCACACACCCCTGCCGCCGCGGTTCCCTCAGGGTACCTTTATCTCTCCGGACACTTTCTTTGTCCGCGATCAGCTCTGCATGTTGTCGCTGACGGTTCCGCTGAGCTTCCCGCTCTTCCTCCTGCTGGCGTTCCTTCTTCTCCTCACGACTCTGCCATTCATGTTCCCACTGGGCGGTGTAGGCGACGTCATCCAGGCGTGCCATCTCGTCCCAGTCCACATCTGGTAGTGACGGACAGGACCCCTCCGGTGTCCCTGCCGGGGACCGATCATCTGCTGCGGCCTCCTGGCCGGGCGGGCGTTCCGGGACTGGCAATACCTCCTCAACCTCCTTCGCCTCCACCGCTTCACCGGTGGGATCAGGATCGGTACTTTCGGGGGCAGCCTCCGGTTGCTCCTTCGCCTTGGGCAGCAGACTCTTCGGTATCTGGAATCGTGGGGGGTCGTTGAGGGGAGAGATCACCGTGTCCCACAGCCTCCGCTGCTCCAGGGTACGCCGGCGTCTCTCGATCTCTTCAAAGCCAGGTTGGTACTGGACCATCTTCTTCAGGCGTGCATTTTCTTCTTGAATCTCTAGCAACGCCTGCTGCAGGTGCAGGACCACGGATAACTCCGATGCTGGTGGCAGCTTGGCTGGGGCACGGGGCCTGCCTTCCTCCGCTTCCCTGCTCGGCTGCACACGTCCTGCTTCCATGATGTTCCAGAAGATTCTTTCTTCTTCCTCCGGAGACATCCGGTCTCTTCCGTGGAGGCGGGGTTTGCGTCTCCTCCTCCTCGCAGGGAAGGTGAAGAGGAGGCGGACCTCCTTTGCTGTAGGGCAGGATCGCATATTGTAATAGCACTTTGAGAGGGCAGGCATTTTCTTCGCGCCACTGGGGGGTAGACGCCCACGAAGGTACGCCCACCTTCTTCTCCAGCGCCTGAGGGCGCGAATATGGCGACAAAAATGGCGATTTTGGCGCCAAAAGTGCAAACAGTCCTTCTCACAAAAACAATTCCTTAGGCACACAGGGCTCGCAGTTCTGCGAGTTTCGCATCCTGTTCGTGACGCCAAAGTTGTGTCGACCCGCCACCACAATTGTGGGTTACCAGGGCAATGGGGTACTCAGAGCCGAGCCCGTAGAAGTCTATGGGATTGTCACAGGTAGCGGTGGCTCGGTCTGTGGCCCTGGCGGTCTGGCGTAGGTTGGGGATATATTTACAGGGGATAGATTTATATACAGTTCGTGACGCCACCTGTAGTCTTCTGGTAATTTATACCAGCGCTGCTGTAGATCTCTGAGGGGATGGTGATGCAGCTAGATGTCGGGCCCCCTACAGGTGGGACTGGTCCCTCAAAGTCTATGAAGTTAGTGAAGTCGGGTGCAGATAAATAACACAGTCTCACACGGTCAGCGTCTTTCCATACCTTTACTTGTAAGATGTTCAGGCAGGTCCCAGGGAGGCTGATCCAAGGAGAGTGTATCTTGAGACAGCAGCTGGACAAGTTAGGGGCCTCCTTTACTCCCAATACAATGAGTACAACTAGCCTGAAGCGTAGTTCCCTCAATAACTCCAGCTAATCTATAGCTGTACCGCCCAGTCAGCTTTGTGTCAGGAGCCTTCCTGCGAGAGAGCTGAATTCTTATTTTGTCGTGCACTGACTCAAAAGTCTTCACTCCCCCTGACCCCAGTTACGTACTGACTATATGGGGCTTGTTTGCCGCGACCTAAGGTCCGGTAAATTCCTGGTTTTCTTACCACTATGCTTGTAACAATAGTGATCCTTCGGTCCCCAGTGACCGGTTGCAATGTGCAGGACTTCTTCAATCCGTAAGCACTATTCCAATAAACCACTGTGCCTTTCGCCTTGTCCTCGCTGGTAACATAAGCACTCACACTAGCCAAGGGTCGAGCAGTCACTTCTTTCTTTTCCTTCACTTCAAAGTTAGTTACAGATGCTCAGTTATCAATAGGCAGGAGCACGTCTCTGAACCTTACACCGTCCTTTAGACAGGATACTGAAGACTTTCTGCACTAAACTTCTTCTTTCCTTCCAGTGTATGCTGATGAGGTACAGCTCTGACTAGGCTGAGGTGAATTAAACCACCTGTACTAGACTCCACTTTCCGAACTGATGATAGAGCAATCTGGACTGCTTCCTCCCTCCAGACGTCTTCTCTCTCTGAAGTCCAGACACAGACTTCTAGACCTCTCTCTCTGAAGTCTGGACACTGACTAAATCACTCAACACACATACACCTTGACCACTCCCTCAAGAGTAAACTCCACTACCCTAAGGGTGTGTCTAGTATATGTTGAGTGAATGGATATTTAGCATTAAACTGCTGTCTCGTCACACACTCTCCAGGGTACTGCGTGTGCCTAACACCAGGGCTACACAGAAGCAGCGAGAACAATTGGTTCCATCTATAAAGGGTTAAGTGCGAAGACAGAAATATTAAAGGAAATTCACAAAGATGCAGAAATCAATTTACTTTGACTCTGGCAATAAAGCGATTCAATATTATCATGCCGCACTCTCCGAGCCGGCTGGAAACATGTAGAAACATGTGTGATGATTAACGGATCGTGCCTGGAAATAAGGAGCAGTGAGCGTGAAAAGCAGAGTGACCAGATGACATCCAAGTGCTTGTACCTTGGGTCTGGACCTCATCGGGACTCCCTGTAGTTCTGCATCATAGATCGGGTCATACAATCATAGAATCCTAGTGTTAAAGTTGGAAAGGACCTACAGGGTCATCATGCCCAATCACCTTGCTCAATGCAGGATTCACTAAACCATCACAGACAGATGTCTGTCCAGCCTCTGGCTGAAGACTTCCATTGTAGGAGAACTCACCACCTCTCGTGGCCGCCTGTTACACTCATTGATCACCCTTACTGTCTAAAAGTTTTTTCTAATATCTAATCTGTATCTTCTCCCTTTCAGTTTCATCACATTGCTTGTCGTGTTTCCATGTGTAAATGAGAATAAGGATGATCCCTCTACACTGTGACATCCCTTTAGACATTTGTAGACAGCTATTAAGTCTCCTCTTAGCCTTATTTTTTGCAAGCTAAACTTTCCCGGATCCTGTAACCGTTCCTCGTAGGATATACTTTGCAGTCTGCTCATAATCCTGGTCGTTCTTCTCTGAACTTAGTCCAGTTTTTCAATGTTTTTTTTAAAATGTGCTGCCCAGAACTGGACACAGTATTCCAGATGAGGCCTGACCAAGGAGGAGTAGAGGGGGATAATTACTTCACATGATCTAGACTCTATGCTTCTCTTAATACATCCCAGAACAGTGTTTGACTTTTTTGCTGCTGCATCACACTGTTGACTCATGTGCAGTCTGTGATCTATTAGTATATGAAAAGAGAACTCGGCACTCAACTTAGCGAAAAGGGTAAATATTTATTGTAGTCCACGGTAGTGAAACGTTTCGGTCCTAAATTTCGGACCTTCATCAGCCACTACATATATGTAATACAAAAACAAAAAGATTCTTCAAAATTCTTACAATAAAGATAAAAGTAAAATTGCAAAGAAAACATAATAATATAACCAAGGTATGTACAATAGTATAATATGAACGTGGTTTACTAGAGAAAATCATCTTTATATAGAAGTATGCTAGTCCTCAAATAGTTAGGGACAGACTCTTCAGACCAGATGAGACTGAGGGTGATATAGCACAGAAAATAAGACGTACCATTAAGTACCGGGAGGGGGTAGAAATACCCAATTCAGAGGTAAGCAGTAGATACTGTTGGGATCTGGTGGGTGATAAGACATAATGAGAAAAAGTGACAGCGGCCCGTGATTAAAAATATCAAAGGTATGACATACCAGGTAGATCTCCAAAGTAAGGGTTAAAGGTGAGTATCTGAAAACAAAAGCCTCATTCAATTCATCCAGTAGTGGAGGCATATAAGGGAATAGATCCGGTGTACTAACCGGCAGTGATCATACCTGGGTGAGAGTTTTAAGTCAGGTCTCCGCTGCATGCCGTGGGAGGGACGCGGTATCCGCCGCTGGTCCTTGTGCAGTGAAGGCAGACTCAGCATTAGAGACTAAAAAGGGGAAAGGGCGGGACTAGTGATTTAGTCTAGCCAATAGCGGTGGTGGGTGTGAGAACTGGGAGAGTCATGGGCGGAAACTGATGGCCGTGCGTGTCACAGGAAGAAAATTGCGTTCTAGGTAAGTGCTGAGAGGGATTCCGGTATGAGGAGGTTAATAGCAAGTGAGGTGACGTGCTCAAAGGTGGATAGCTGAGCAGAGGATCCACAGACAATTCTTTTAGTACAAGCGGCTCTAGAGGAAAAGAAAGAAACTGTTAATAAATGCAGAGACATACCGGTGTAAAGTATAATAGACAAGTGATTGCACCATATCTTAATACGGCAAATAAGTAAAGAAATATAGGCAGATTATGATAAATCAATATCTTAAAGAGATATGAGCTGCATGCGGTCATTATTTGTCTGTAACTAAATGGTCCCACAAGTGCATGGAAATTATGAAAATATATACCTTATAATCCATGTTAGAGATGTGTATCAGAGCATATTCTATTGTGGACTGGTAATCACAAAATAGTATTATATTATTATTAGACAATATAATGTCAGTGGAGAAAAGTACCAGAACCTATTGTGCTGTAGACAGGTGATCACATAGTAATATAGTTTTAAACAGTATAATGTCATTGATGAACTCTCATTACATTTTTATGAAAAATAGCGTTTGTTCACACACCTGCCTAAATCAATATCTTAAAGAGATATGGGCCGCGTGCGGTCATTATTTGTCTGTAACTAAATGGTCCCACATGTGCATGGAAATTATGAAAATATATACCTTATTATCCATGTTAGAGATGTGTATCAGAGCATATTCTATTGTGGACTTTTAATCACAAAATAATATTATATTATTATTAGACAATATAATGTCAATGGAGAAAAGTACCAGAACCTATTGTGCTGTAGACCGGTGATCACATAGCAATATAGTTTTAAACAGTATAATGTGATTGATGAACTCTCATTACATTTTTTTATAAAAAAATAGCGTTTGTTCGCACACCTGCTCAAGTCTGTGACGATACATATAAAAGCCTATGTACTAGATAGATGTGTAGATGTGCACACTTATGTCAGAAGTCCTAATGGTCCAGAATAAAATAGTATCCGATAGAAAAGGACAATTCATAGGAAGGATAGTAGATCATAGTCTCGGTTGAGACCCTTAGGTGACAGTGTGTCCAATGTATGGATCCAATAGGCCTCACGGCGTTTTAGTTGCCGTATCCGATCACCACCCTTCTTGATTGTGGTACCTGTTCCAAAATTTGGAACCTCAGTTGAGCTATTGTATGACCCGCGAAAATGAAATGAGACGGAACAGTCAGAAGAGTATTTTTGCAGCGGATAGTAGATTTATGTTTAGAAATACGGTCCTTTGCTGGTTGAGTTGTTTCGCCAATATATAAAAGGCCGCATGGACACTTGATGGCGTATATGACATAAGGGGTATTACAGGTAAAATAGCCCCGAATTCTGAATGTTTTGCCAGTATAAGGGTGATGAATGGTCTCACCCTTTAAGACATTAGAGCATTGGGTGCAGTTAAGGCAAGGGAATGTGCCTATTCTAGGTTTTTTAATGAAACCTTGTATTGTCCTAAGTTTTGTAGACCCTAGGTCAGCTCGAATTAAGGAATCTCTCAGATTAGGGGCACGGCGAAAACAGGGGAGGAATGGTTTTGCAAATTCAGAGATATCTGGATGGGCTTTTTGTAGAAGGGGCCAATGTTGGCGAATAGATCTGTGGAGGATATATGCAAAAGGGTGATAGGAATGTACAAAGGTTATTCTGCCTGTATTATCCTGTCTGTTATGGGTTCGTGTAGACAAAGAAAGATCCAAGGTACGCTGTGGGTAACCCCTCTCTATGAACTTAGCATTCATCTCCGTTAAACGTTTATTCAGAATGGTAGGGTTAGAAACAATTTGTTTCACCCGGTGAAACTGTGACCTGGGAATTGAGTTTTTCATAGTAGTGGGATGAAAGCTGGAGAAATGAAGTAAGCCATTGCGGTCAGTTGGTTTCGTATATAGATCCGTGGTCAGTTTGCCCTCAGGATCTTTGACGACCATTGTGTCCAAGAAATTAATTTTGGACGGGTCGTGGGAGATGGTGAAGCTAAGGCCCGGCCATGATGTATTAAGGAATTGATGGAAAGAGATGAGGGACTCGAACGTGCCCCCCCAAATGCAAAAAACGTCATCAATGTAGCGTTTCCACGTTATCACGTTATCCCTAAACAGGGGACTACTGTAGATGACTGTTTCTTCAAAATGAGACATGTAGCAATTAGCATAGGGGGGCGCTACGTTCGAGCCCATTGCGGTCCCGCGTATCTGGAGAAAACAATCATCCTGGAACATGAAGTAGTTTTTGGTTAGTACAATAGTCAGAAGGTCAATACAAAGGTTGATGTGTGTACTACTGAAATCAGAGATTTCAAGAAGATGTCGTACTGACTGTATGCCATGTGAATGAGGTATAGAAGTGTAAAGGTCCTTTACATCAAATGTTACCAATAGAGAGTCTCTAGGGACGTGATCAATTGAACGAATGATGTCCAGAAAGGATCCAGTATCCAGAATAAAAGAGCGGCTAGTCTTAATTAGGGGGGTCAAGATTTTTTCCAAATAAATCGCGATGGGAGATAGGATCGAGTCAGATGCTGCGACAATAGGTCGGCCTGGGGGTTGTTGGAGATTTTTGTGAATTTTAGGTAATAGGTAAAAAACCGGAGTTACTGGGTTTTGAGATATGAGGAAATCATATGTTTTCTGGTCTATGATTCCAGCTTCACAGTATCCCCCACTATGTCCTTGATGTAGTGTCTGGTTGTATTAGTGGGGTCATTGCTTAATTTGCGATAGATGGTGTCATCATTAAGTTGACGGAGGGCTTCTGAGATATAATAGGAGCGGTCCATGGCCACAATGGCTCCCCCTTTATCGGCGGGTTTTATGATTATGTTGTTGTCTGTTGAAAGAGATCTGAGTGCATGGTGATCCACTGCTGACAGATTCGTTGAATAGTGTAATTTACCTCGGTCTATGTCTGATTTAAGGGCATTAAAGGAGGAATCGATAACATCAATAAACGTTTCTAGGGCATTGGAACCCTTGGTGGTCTAAATGTGCTCTTGCTCCTAAGACCTAAAGTAGTGACGGAAAGGCGATTCGTGTCTGTAATAGAATCTCGAATAATAGGTGCTTCATTCATAGGTTGTGAAAAATACACCTTAAGTCTGAGTAGTCTGTAAAACCGTTGGAGATCCATTTCTAAGTCGAATTTTCTGTATTTATAGGAGGGGCAGAAACTCAGTCCCTTCTGTAGGACATTATATTCTGCAACGCTCAGTGTCCGTGATGAAATGTTTATGACCAGAGGGCACATACCTGGGATCGTGTGGTCCGTTGTTGCTCGTAGTTGCCCCTGCGGTCTGTGCCCCGTCTGGTCCTCTTCTTCGTTGTGTTCGTCGTCGTTGGCCTAAAAAAGAGGTTGACAATGTTGTTTGGCCACTGCAGTCTTGTTCTGAGCCAGAGGTGGATACGTCCGTGGATGATCTTTGTGCAGGTCTGGAGAAGGTGCGCCATGAGGGTCGTTTGTCCTGCCACTTATAGACGCGGTCAAGATCGTAATCTTCCTGGTCCCTTGCAAACTTCCGTCTCTTCCGGTCTTCGATGTCCTTTCTATGTTGACCAATATTGTTGTTAATTTGTGTTTTAAGTTGTGCAACTTCCTCAGGGGTGCCAGTACTTGATAGTTGTGTCTCGATAGATTGGATAGATTCAGAGCTACTGGTGATAGCCTTTGAGCACGTCACCTCACTTGCTATTAACCTCCTCATACCGGAATCCCTCTCAGCATGTACTCTGGAACGCAATTTTCTTCCTGTGACACGCACGGCCATCAGTTTCCGCCCATGACTCTCCCAGTTCTCACACCCACCACCGCTATTGGCTAGGCTAAATCACTAGTCCCGCCCTTTCCCTTTTTAGTCTCTAATGCTGAGTCTGCCTTCACTGCACAAGGACCAGCGGCGGATACCGTGTCCCTCCCACGGAATGCAGCGGGGACCTGACTTAAAACTCTCACCCAGGTATGATCACCGCCGGTTAGTACACCGGATCTATTCCCCTATATGCCTCCACTACTGGATGAATTGAATGAGGCTTTTGTTTTCAGATACTCACCTTTAACCCTTACTTTGGAGATCTACCTGGTATGTCATACCTTTGATATTTTTAATCACGGGCCGCTGTCACTTTTTATCATTATGTCTTATCACCCACCAGATCCCAACAGTATCTACTGCTTACCTCTGAATTGGGTATTTCTACCCCCTCCCGGTACTTAATGGTACATCTTATTTTCTGTGCTATATCACCCTCATGTCTCATCTGGTCTGAAGAGTCTGTCCCTAACTATTTGAGGACTAGCATACTTCTATATAAAGATGATTTTCTCTAGTAAACCACGTTCATATTATACTATTGTACATACCTTGGTTATATTATTATGTTTTCTTTGCAATTTTACTTTTATCTTTATTGTAAGAATTTTGAAGAATCTTTTTGTTTTTGTATTACATATATGTAGTGGCTGATGAAGGTCCGAAATTTAGGACCGAAACGTTTCACTACCGTGGACTACAATAAATATTTACCCTTTTCGCTAAGTTGAGTGCCGAGTTCTCTTTTCATTATCTTCACGGTGTAGGAACCTACTCTGGCACCTTTCAGGCTGTGCACACGATTTATCTTTATACACTGTGATCTATTAGTATACCCAAGTCTTTTTCACATGTTCTGTTGCTTAGGTCTATTCCTCCCATTCTGTAGATGTAATTTTCATGTTTGTCACCCAGAGGTAAAATCTTGCTTTTCTCCCTGGTAAATTCCAATCAATTAGTCGCTGCCCATGGCTCAAACTTATCTAGATCCCTCTGAATCCTTTCTCTGTCTTCTCTAGTGTTAGTTAGCCCTCCTAGCTTTACATCATCTGCAAATATGATCAGTTTACCTTTAGTCCCTTATTTATCAAAATGTTGAACACGATTGGGGCCAGGACAGAGTCTTG
The DNA here is from genome assembly GCA_033576555.1 of Oophaga sylvatica. Classification (NCBI taxonomy): domain Eukaryota; kingdom Metazoa; phylum Chordata; class Amphibia; order Anura; family Dendrobatidae; genus Oophaga; species Oophaga sylvatica. The sequence continues at coordinate 393,517,149 of JARQOD010000001.1, forward strand.
TGGTACCCCACTTTAAACACTTCCAACTGGATGTGCAACCATTTATCACCACTCTTTGAGTACGATCACTGAGACACCTATGAATCCACCTAACCGTAGCCTTGTCAGTCCCATACTTGGTCATTGTTTCAATAAGGATAGTATGAGATACTTTATCAAATGCTTTGATAAAGTCAAGATATACTATATCTACCGCATTTCCCTGATCCACCCAGTCAGTGATTCCATCATAGAAGGAAATTAATTAGTCTGGTATGACTTGTTTGCTACAAACACATGCTGACTCTGGTTAACTACTGTATTCTTATCCAAGTACTTACATACATGCTGCTTAATAATGTGTTCAAATATCTTTCCTGGTATAGAAGTAAAGAGTATGCCACACTAAGCGAGATCGCTAGCGAGATCGCTAACGAGATCACTACTGCGTCACCATTTATGATGCAGTAGCGATCTCATTAGCGACTTAACTGTGTGACATGTAGCAGCGATGTGGCCCCTGCTGAGATGTCGCTGATCGCTTATGAACGTTCTGAGCCGTTTTTTGGTCGTTGGGGTCCCGCTGGTGAGCCTGAATCGCTGAGTGTGACACCCTTTATGAACGACTTCACCAGCGTCGCAGGTGGGACTAGGTTTTCCCAACGACCGCAGAGGTCGTTATACAGATCGCTGATGAGTTGTGTTTGGAATCACAGATCGCTGATGAGTTGTGTTTGGAATCTAACTAGCGATCACATAGCGATCGCACTAGCGATCTCGCCAGGTTAAGTCGTTGTCGTGATTGCTGGTGCGATCGCTAAGTGTGGCAGTGCCTTAAAGCACACTGGCCTGTAATTTCCTGGCTCCATCTTCTTTCCTTTTTTGAAGATAGGGACATTTACCCTTTTCCAGTCTTATGGGACTTCTACTGTTTTCCAGGATTTTTCAAAGATTCTGGCTAGTGGTTCTGCAATTTCCTCTGCTAACTCTTTCAGTGCCCTAGGATGTAATTCATCTGGACCAGGAGATTTACATTGATGTAAATTAGCTAAGTGTTCCTTCAACATCTCTCTGTTTATGAATAGTGTGGATTCTTATATTCTTTCAATGGCACCGTGAAGATCAGTTGATGTTACTATTGCTTTCTTAGAGAACACAGATGCAAAATAGGAATTTTAAAGTTTGGCCTTCTCAAAATCATTTTTGACCACGTCACCCTTTTCATCCTGTAAAAATCCTATAGCATCTTTGACTTTTCTTTTGCTTTTGACATACCCCTGTAAGGAAAGGGACGTCGCCATTTTGTATAGGGCCTGTACCAGCCTCCATTTTGTCAGTTCACACAGCCACAGACTTTTAACTACACAGGGCCTATTAGCATATCCAGTACGACCGGTTTTGATGTCCACTAGGAATCAAAGGGGCTTTAGCATGCTAATTAGTTAGGCCAGTGTCTGAATAAGATGGTCAGTCGTATGGTAAATAGCTCAAGCTCAAGCCCTTGTTTCCTGCTCCATATGAATTGCAGGCCAGTTAATATGCGTGCTTCAAAGCAAAAGGGAAGGGCCTAGCAGGTTTAAGAATTGTAGCCATGTACAGGGTGGTCATTCCATTTCACACACAGAAGCCAAGAAGATGGTCTAGGAAAGACCAAGGGACTATCCAGCAACTGAAGACTGTACCTGGGAACGGCAGAGCCAAGGCCTTCCCATGACCATAATACCCGGTAATATTGATCTATAGCTTATACCTTTAAGCCTTGTACATTATCGTTGTATTTTTCCTCTGACTGCAATTCCATTGTAATTACGTTGTATAGCTTTACTGTATATTTCTGTAATTATCTAGTGCGCTCTTAAGGCGATTAAACCATAAAATTAATCTTGGGCTGATGCTTTTACTCTGATCACGAATCTTAGAATACCCATTGGGTAACAGGACACCCTCCCCGGCGGCCATTTGCTCTAGGTGCAGTTCCCTTACTGACCTGAGAGATAAAGGGGGCGCCGGAGAGCTGTACCTGTGGAGTTACGTCCCATTGGTGACGTGGGAGGAAGGGGGTCGTCCCTCACATTTGGTAGCGGCGGTGGGATCAGAAGCTGTGATACCCAGGCTACCATGTGGCGGTCGGCTTAGTTCTTCACAAATTGGTGGCAGCGGTGGGATCAGAGTAATAGTGTGCGTGGGACCCCTACTCCCAGACACTAGAGACTACCAGCGGTACTTTCACTGCTGGGGTCTTAAGGTCAGCCCAGCACTAGACGGTCAGAGTGTAAATATAATAAGTTGTGTGCAAGGTCAGGGTTGCAGCTGTGTCAGTAACCAAAGGTTCCCAAGATGGCGGAAGGCACCAGGAGTAGGGCAAAGGGGGAGGCCAATGCTGCTGTCTATGAGGGGTTCGATACCGATGAGGGGGAGCTCAGCCAGGGCTCCCCAAGGAGCCCGACCCCCGTGCTCAGTCTCGCAGTGGACTGTCCACCCCCTGCCCATCCCAGCCTGTCCCGATCGGAGGCCCTTTTCCAAGCGGCTATGGCACAGCTCGAGGCTGGTAATGACGCCGCCTATGACAGACTCCTGGTGGCGGCAGAGAAAGCAGCAGAGCGTGAGCAAGCAGCGGCAGAGAGAGCAGAGAGAGCAGCGGAGCGGGAGCATACAGAATGCCGTGAAGCTGCGGAGCGCCAGCACCGACTGGAGATGGCTCAGCACAGGCCCCCGCTGGACGCACCAGGCCCACCGGAGACAAGGGCTTCCAAGGTCCGGGCGGAGGACTTTCCCTTACTTGAAAAGGATGGAGACCTGGATTTCTTTCTGCTTGCTTTTGAGAGGACATGCCTCCAAAATCATCTGGCCCTGGATCAGTGGGCAAGGTACCTGACCCCCCTTTTGAGGGGTAAGTCCTGGAAGTTTTGGGGGACTTACCTGCGGGGAGGAGCAGGACTACAACAGCATCAAGCGGGCCCTGATCCAGCACTACAACCTCACCCCGGAGTCGTACCGCAGGAAGTTCAGGAGCCTGCAGCGGGGTTCAAAGGACACCTGGACCAACCACATGCGGGCTCTGCTGAGAGCTGCGGAGCACTGGACTCGGGTCTAGAGCTCACTACCCGCCAGGAGGTCCAGGAACTGTTTGTCATGGAGCAATTCTTGTGGAACTGCCCAGAGGACCTCCAGCAGTTCCTCCGTGACCGGAAACCAAAGGGGGCTTCTGCTACAGCCGCCCTGGCAGACGAGTATGCCAACAACAGGGCGCCGGAGCCAAAGAAGCCTGCCAGCAGCACCTGGAGAGGGGGTAAGCCCAATCCTGCCCCAGCCCCATACCCAGCCCCAGAGTGCAAGGGGTGTACCCCCTGCTGCCCTCTCCAGGCCAGGAACAGAACCCAGACGTTGTCATAATTGCAACCAGCCAGGACATTTTAAGGCTGCGTGTCCCCAGCGCCAGAAGGCCCCATCCCTGTCCCAGAAACCGACCACTGTTTTGTGTGTGGGAGGGGGTGGTGGGAGGTCCCTAGACAATTACCAACCCGTCACCATCGGCCGCTCAGTGGTCATGGGACTGCGGGACACAGGCGCTGAACGAACCCTGGTACGCCCTGAGGTGGTGTCCCCTCAAGACTTGGTACCTGGGAAAACCCTTTCCGTCTCCGGAATTGGAAGCGTTGAACCGGCGCTGCCCGTTGCCAGGGTGGATTTGGACTGGGGCGCCGGGAGGGGGATGCGGGAGGTGGGAGTAACGCCAAATATTCCTGCAAATGTGTTGCTTGGGACTGATTTAGGGCGGCTAGTGTCCCAGTATGTGGCCACTGAACCCCCAAGTTCGGCTCCCCAAGAATGTCATGACTCTACTGTGAATGCTAATGTTAATGTATTGAATGTGCCTCCAACAGTGGAGGAGGGAGTGAAACCTGATGGTAAGCCATGCACTGACACTACACACACAGGGCTCACAGTGAGGACAGGTGAGGAGGCTGCACGGGAGAGCTCAGAGGTGGGGGGAGGGGCTGCTATGGGCGGTGTAGGGCCCCTAAGTGAACCCAGCCTGCTGAGTCTAGGGCCCCTGCAGGAAGAGGAACAGGCCATGGGGGGAGGAAGCGTCCCGGGAGAGGAGCCACCAGGTAAGACCCCAGGGCAGGAGTTCCCCACATCCGGGATGTCAGGAAGTCAGGGAAGTCTGCCTGACCCGGCGACTTGGTCAGGGGACGAGGGAAAGCGGGCGCTACCTGTGGTCCCTGCGGTCGTGGCCGCTGTTACCAGGAGTGGGAGCGTTGAAGCCCAAGGAGCCTCGCGGAGGTCCGACGGTTTCCCCTCTCCGACCAAGTGGCTGCCGAGTCAGACAGTAGCCAGGAGACAGATCCCGGGGAACTGACAGAGGACATGGCAGTTTCATCAATTCTTGCCACATCAAGTCAGGGATTTCAGGCAGCGTTGGAAGCTGACCCTAGCCTGAAGACTCTCAAGGAACAGGCGGCACAGCCTCCCCTGGAGTCCGACCGCGAGCGAGTGGTCTGGGACCAGGGACGGCTGTACCGAGTAACGGTCCAGCAGGGTTCACCGGAGGAGTGGCCCAGGGACCGACAGCTAGTGGTACCCCATCCGTTCAGGGCGGAATTGTTGCGGATCGCACACGAGATTACAATGGCTGGACACCTAGGGATCACTAAAACCAGGGCCAGGCTAGCTCAGCATTTCCACTGGCCCGGAATGAGGACCGAGGTGATAGCCTACTGCCGTTCGTGTGACACCTGTCAGAGGGTGGGGAAGGCGGGGCGGCGCCCCAAAGCCCCACTGGTAACTCTGCCCATCATCGAAGAGCCTTTCTCGAGGGTGGCTGTGGATCTCATTGGACCTCTGTCCACTCCCAGCCGCTCCGGGAAATGCTTCATACTAACGGTAGTGGACTATGCCACCCGGTACCCGGAGGCGGTAGCTTTGTCGTCCATTCGGGCCGACAAAGTGGCCACTGCCTTACTGGAGATTTTCTCCAGAGTGGGGTTTCCCAAGGAAATGCTCACCGACCGAGGGACCCAGTTCATGTCGCAGCTGATGGAGTCTCTCTGTAAGCAGGTACAGGTGCAACATCTGGTGGCCAGCCCGTATCACCCACAGACCAATGGCTTGTGTGAGCGGTTCAATGGCACCTTAAAGCAGATGCTGAAGATGTTGGTCGACTCCCACGGGAGAGACTGGGAGCGGTATCTCCCACACCTGCTGTTTGCTTACCGGGAGGTCCCACAGGCCTCAACGGGGTTCTCCCCTTTGAGCTCCTGTACGGGCGACGTGTAAGGGGGCCCCTTGCTCTGGTGAAGGAAGCGTGGGAAGGGGATTTAGCCACCCCTGGAGTGTCGGTCATTGAGTATGTCGTGCGCTTCCGGGACCGAATGATGGCCTTGACGCGGCTGGTGCATGACAATATGGCCCAAGCTCAGGCTGACCAGAATGCTTGTGAGCGGACCTACCAGGTGGGTCAAAAGGTGTGGGTACTGGTCCCCGTACCCCAAAACAAGCTTCAGGCGGCCTGGGAGGGTCCATACCTCGTGCACGAGCAGCTCAATGCCGTCACCTACCTGGTCACCCTGGACCACGCCCGTGGTAGGAGGAAGGCCTTCCATGTGAACATGATGAAGGCCCATCATGAGCGGGAGGCTTATGCTCAACCAGTGTGCAATCTTTCAGAGGACAGAGAGTCAGAAATCCTTCTGGATCTACCACCCTAGCCAAAGAGAGGGTGCAGTAGGGCGCACGGGGGAACACAGGAATGTGATACCCCTAGCGCTCTCAAAAGCAGGGAGGTGTAAGGAAAGGGACGTCGCCATTTTGTATAGGGCCTGTACCAGCCTCCATTTTGTCAGTTCACACAGCCACAGACTTTTAACTACACAGGGCCTATTAGCATATCCAGTACGACCGGTTTTGATGTCCACTAGGAATCAAAGGGGCTTTAGCATGCTAATTAGTTAGGCCAGTGTCTGAATAAGATGGTCAGTCGTATGGTAAATAGCTCAAGCTCAAGCCCTTGTTTCCTGCTCCATATGAATTGCAGGCCAGTTAATATGCGTGCTTCAAAGCAAAAGGGAAGGGCCTAGCAGGTTTAAGAATTGTAGCCATGTACAGGGTGGTCATTCCATTTCACACACAGAAGCCAAGAAGATGGTCTAGGAAAGACCAAGGGACTATCCAGCAACTGAAGACTGTACCTGGGAACGGCAGAGCCAAGGCCTTCCCATGACCATAATACCCGGTAATATTGCTCTATAGCTTATACCTTTAAGCCTTGTACATTATCGTTGTATTTTTCCTCTGACTGCAATTCCATTGTAATTACGTTGTATAGCTTTACTGTATATTTCTGTAATTATCTAGTGCGCTCTTAAGGCGATTAAACCATAAAATTAATCTTGGGCTGATGCTTTTACTCTGATCACGAATCTTAGAATACCCATTGGGTAACAGGACACCCTCCCCGGCGGCCATTTGCTCTAGGTGCAGTTCCCTTACTGACCTGAGAGATAAAGGGGGCGCCGGAGAGCTGTACCTGTGGAGTTACGTCCCATTGGTGACGTGGGAGGAAGGGGGTCGTCCCTCACATTTGGTAGCGGCGGTGGGATCAGAAGCTGTGATACCCAGGCTACCATGTGGCGGTCGGCTTAGTTCCTCACACCCCCCAAATCCCTTTATTGCTACTTTTTGTCTCCCTTGCAAGCCTTACTTCATTACTGGCTTTAGCTCATCTAACGCTTGCCCTGCATTCCCTGCAGACAGCATTATATTCTTTTTTAGATATGCCCTCCCTCTTTCCATTTAATATACATTTCTTTTTTTTCTTTTTAACCAGTGATTAAGCTCTGTATTCATCCATCCTGGTCTCTTTAAATACTTTCAATTCTTCCTTCTTTTGGGATTGTTATTGATTGTGCACTGAAAATTTCATTTAGCAAAATGTCCCTTCCTTCTTGGAAATTTCTGTCCTTTAGAACATCCAGACATTGGACCTTTCCTACCCTCTTTCTGAGTCCATTAAAATCTGCCTTTCTGAAGTCCAACCTGAAAGTCTGAGTCCTGGCTTGTCTACCTCCTCTTGCAATCCAAAATTCGAGGATAGCATGATCGCTGCCTACTAAATTCCCAGCCACCTTTACTTCCTCAACCATTTCCTCCCTGTTGGTAAGAATTAAGTCAAAGATTGCAGATCATCTTGTTTTCTCTTCTACCTTTTGAAATATAAAGTTGTCAGCAAGAGAAAATAACAGATTTCTAGACCCAGTACTTTTGCCAGAGAGAGATTCCCAACAAATATCTGGATAGTTAATGTAATGATACCCCATTTGGGCCCACATTCAAAGCTCCTTTCCAGAACCTTCCTCACACAAAGACATCTACTACATTCATTATGTTTTGCAACCTTATGCTGTGGGCTTCCCCCCCTCTCCACAGCTCACTACACACTCTGTGTAACCTGATACCAGGTGGGTAGCCACACTGAGAAGCTGGCTGAAAGCAGTTTAGAAACCACATGGTCTCTTCCTTTGTTGTATGATAGTTATTCAAGCTGAAATATCTTGACCCCTGTGTATGTTATGAGTATGAAATTTTCATATCTGCCAATTCATCGGTGAATCCAGTAATCAGTGAATTTTCTAAGCGCTGGCACCAGCGGAATCCAAGAAACTGTCATGGGTGTATCGCCACGAGGATCGTCGCGATTACACACTCTGACTTCTCACAGCTGAGTTGCTGTTTCTTTGTGTTTGGTAATGAGGGAGTTAATTTTACCTAGCTCTTTGCTAAGACTAGGTCCAGCCTCGCCCGGCTGCTTTTGATTATGTTCTAATTAGATTCCTTCATATACCTGCCAGTCTGCTTGTTAGACGCCGGTGAAAGCATTCATGTAGTCTAGCAGACTGGATCGGTTCTGAGAAGACTTAAGCTAAGAGCTCCTTAGTTGTTTTTACTCTTACAGCTTATAGTTTATCTCTGAGACCTTAGGTGTTCCTACTGTGTGTGAGTGTTGTATGTAAGACTTTATTTACTTTATTTCTTGTCTTTCTTGTATGTCTTTCTGTTCATTAACCGTTACCTGTTCATTCCCTTTGGTGGTAATCAGGGTCCTTCTTAGGACTAGATTACAGTTGGCAGGGATTGATAGGAGACAGGGTTTACGCTGGTGGCCTGGACCTCTGTACCTTTAACAGTACCTCCAGGTAGAGGGATTAGTTAGGACCCCAGTTTAGGGTCAGCATAGACCCCGGTCACCCTCTAGCCGGAGACAGCGTATAACGGATTCCGTATTGACCCACTGGACATTCTGTCAGGTAATTCTATGTTATCATATATCTATGCGCATGTTATATAGTATGTTGCCCTTTTGATATAGATTACTGACATCACATATATATATCTGCTATACAGCGTGACATTAACAGATTCCTGCTTAGCCGATCCACGCAGGTACTCTGAGTTTAGACTTAAATGCATGCCAACGTCCTGCGGAGTAAAATGGTACACTGTGCACCGCGGTAAGAGACTCCATCTCTGAATTATGATAATTATAAGTTTTCATAGCAAATCTGTAACTCTGAGCAAAGGGGAGGGCGGTCGTAACTCAGCCCCTTTAGTGATGTCACGACCAGAGGGCTATAAGGCAGGGTCAGGTCATTTTGCTTCAGACTTGTCCTGGAAACAAGATGCAGTACACGTCTGTAATGCACTGCGACGTGTCGCCCATCCCCCGGCCGCATGGTTTGCTGGCAATGATCTGAGAACTGTAAGTTGATCTTTTCTTATGTTAATCCCTTTCATTTTGTAACCGTCTTGTACATATTTTGTTTGTCTCATATTGTAAAATCTTTTTATACCTTCTGTAAACACTGCCTAGCTTTTTGGAGTAAAATATACAATTACTAGTTCGTCTCTATGCTCTATAACGAATTTGCATGTGCCTGAAGTGAATTACGCTACTAAATTGGGGTGGCCTCTGCCCTACATTCCAGAACCAGAGGCTGGTGGCAGCGAGTGTGTGCTGGGCTTTGGGTATAGCTGGCAGTGACGGAGCGGGTTTTATAAGTGTATTGCCTGGCTGCGGCTAGGAGTAGTTATAATCCCCTCACTGGAGCGTGCCTAATAGCCAGTACACGTCCAAGCAGGCCTGTCTGTCGACTAATTATCCTAGGTGCATTTATCTGACTGACCTGAGGGTAAGGGGGGCGCTGGAGAGCTGTGAGTTCCAAAGCGGAACTACAAAGTGGGATATACATAAATCCCTGCAGTTCATGACGTATTGGTGGCAGCGGAGGCATAACTAAAATAAGCCCCTGTTGTGAATGGGTTTGAGATGAGTTCTGAGCAGAGGCTCCCTCTGGTGGTTACAAGCGGTGCTAGTCTGTCCAGTGAAGATTGTGAGGACTGGGAATCAGGTGTTACTGATTGGTCTTATATAAGGGAGTCACCTTCCCATCAGGGTTGCCGGTGATCAATTGTTCTGGTCTGGATCCTTTATTCCTGTTTCCCTTGTAGCCTGCTGTGTCGTGTCTGCATCTCCTGCTAACAGATAAGACATTTTCTTCTTTTGTGTTTGTGCTATATTTTTGCATTTTGTCCTGCACTTCTGTGGGGGCCTTCAGGGTCCCCTCCGGGGGCTTCTCCCTCTCAGTTTTGTTCAGCCACTGATGTTTGTACTTTTGCTTTTTCCAGTTTTTTCAGTGGCTGCTGTTTTGATTTTGTTACACCAGAGAACTAATTTAGGTGGTAGAGGTCGTGTGATCTCAGGTGTTTTTGAAATTAGTAGAGTTGGTGCTTTTCAGGGTTTTCTGGGATTGCAGTAAGTACCCTTCCTATCCTTTTCTATTTAGTTAGTTTGGGCCCCAGCGTTTGCTCATACTATTTTCTTTCTGTGTCAGTATTTCGTCTTGTCTAACCGCCATTACATGTTTGGGGGCTTTCTATTGTCTTTGGGGTTCTGCTCCGGGGCAGATAGCTTTCCTATTTCTATCTTTAGGTGTAGTTAGTTTCTCAGGCTGTGACGAGGCGTCTAGGACCAACGTAGGAACGCTCCATGGCTGCCTCTAGTTGTGGTGGTTAGTCAGGGTACTGCAATCTCATAGATTACAACTGCTCTGGTGTATTACCTTTTTTACCTGCACTCCTCAGCTACCGAAACATAACAGTATCACCGGCCCAAAAATTGAAAATTGTATGGTACTCACAGAAGGGAAAAAATATTGTGAAGAAAAAAAGTTTGTCAGAGTTGTCAGAGATATTTTTCTGTTTGTTGCATTTTTTTTTTTTTTTTTTTCCTTCTGTATCTCTGGGTGCTGGGGAGGATCTTTTCTCTCAATGGAGTTTGCACAGTTGTCTGGCCGTGTGGATCAGCTTGCCACTGAGGTTCGGAGTATTGCTATCTATCTTGCTGGGTTGCCTGTTGTGGAACCTAGGATTTCCATGCCAGATTTGTTTTTAGGGGATCGAGCTAAGTTTCAGAATTTCAAAATAATTGTAAATTGTTTTTTGCCTTAAAATCTAAGTCCTCAGGGAACGCAGCGCAGCAGGTTCAAATTATCATCTCTCTCCTGCGCGGCGATCCTCAGGATTGGGCTTTTTCCCTGATACCTGGGGATCCTGTTTTGAGTGATGTTGATGCGTTTTTTCAGGCCTTGGGGTTATTGTACGATGAGCCTAATGTCACTGATCAAGCTGAAAAAGCCTTGTTGGCATTAAATCAGGGGCTTGATGACGCTGAGTTATACTGTCAGAGATTCCGTAGGTGGGCAGTCCTGACCAAATGGAATGACGACGCTTTGGCAGCCCTTTTCCGGAAGGGTCTGTCTGATAATGTAAAGGATATTATGGTGGGATTCCCTGTCCCCTCTGGTCTCAATGATTCTATGTCATTAGCGATTCAAATTGACAGACGTTTGCGTGAGCGGAGAAGTATGCGTGGAATAGTGTTGCCTTGTGAACCTGCTTCTGAACCCATGCAGTGTGATAGAGTGGTGTCTGGGGCACAGCGTCATGAGTTTCGAAAGCGCAATGGGTTATGTTTCTACTGTGGTGATGCCTCTCATGCTATTTCAGTCTGCCCTAAGCGGGGAAGACGTTTTGCACGCTCAGTTGTCTTGGGTAGTGTTCAGACTAAGTTTTTATTAACTGTCACTCTGATATGCTCTCTGTCCTCATTTTCTGCTCAGGCTTTCGTTGATTCTGGAGCAGCTATTAACCTGATGGATTATGATTTTGCTAAACGTTGTGGATTTCCCTTGATACCCTACAGAAGTCTATTCCCCTACTGGGGATCGATTCTACCCCTTTGGCTGAGAATAAACCCCAGTTTTCTACTCAGGTGATAATGAGGGTTGAACCTGATCACCAGGAGTGCTGCAAATTTTTGGTTCTGTATAATCTGCATGACATTATCGTGCTGGGTTTCCCTTGGTTACAGTCTCATAATCCTGTTTTGGATTGGAAATCTGTGTCTGTAACCAGTTGGGGCTGCCAATGTGTTAATACCAACACTCCTGTTTTTTCTGCCTCCCCCAGGCTCAGGATGTTCCTGACTTTTTGATTGATTTTTCTGATGTGTTTAGCGAAAGTAAATCTGCATCCTTGCCTCCCCATAGGAGCTATGACTGCGCTATTGAATTAGTGCCGGGTAGTAAATTCCCTAAAGGTCGCCTTTTTAACTTGTCTGTACCTGAACATGACGCTATGCGGTCTTATATCAAGGAATCATTGGAGAAGGGTCATATCAGACCATCCTCTTCACCCTTAGGTGCCGGTTTTTTCTTTGTGGCCAAAAAGGATGGTTCATTAAGGCCGTGTATTGATTATCGTCTCTTGAACAATATTACTGTGAAATATCAATACCCGTTACCCTTGATTTCTGACCTGTTTTCCAGGGTGAAAAATGCTACTTGGTTTACCAAGCTTGACCTCAGGGGGGCGTATAACCTTATTCGCATTAAGCACGGGGATGAATGGAAGACGGCATTCAATACCCCTGAAGGGCATTTTGAGTACCTAGTGATGCCCTTTGGGCTCACTAATGCTCCTTCCGTCTTCCAGTCCTTCATGAATGACATTTTCAGGGATTTTGTGGACAAATTTCTGATTGTTTATTTGGATGATATCTTGATTTTTTCTAATGACTGGGACTCTCATGTGAAACATGTTCGAACTGTATTCCAGATTTTGAGAGAGAATGCTCTGTATGTGAAGGGATCAAAGTGTCTTTTTGGCGTACAGAGGATCTCATTTCTGGGATTCATTTTGTCCCCATCTGTTATTGAAATGGACCGGTCAAGGTTCAGGCCATCTGTGATTGGGTCCAACCTACTTCATTAAAGGCTCTTCAGAGATTTTTGGGTTTTGCCAATTTTTATCGTAAATTTATTGGTAATTTCTCGGTTATTGTTAAACCATTAACTGATTTGACCAGAAAGGGTTCTGATGTGGTGATTGGCCTCCTGAGGCAGTCTCTGCATTTCAGGAACTTAAGCAGAGATTCACTTCTGCTCCTGTTCTACGGCAGCCTGATGTTTCTCTGCCATTTCAGGTGGAGGTTGATGCCTCTGAAATTGGGGCAGGTGCCGTTTTGTCCCAAAAAATCCAGAGACCTCTAAAAGTAACCCTTGTGCCTTTTTCTCTCGAAAATTTTCTCCTACTGAACGTAATTATGACGTGGGTAATCGGGAGTTATTGGCCATGAAGTGGGCTTTTGAAGAGTGGAGACATTGGCTGGAGGGAGCCAAACATCAGGTGGGTCCTTACGGACCATAAGAATCTGGTCTATCTGGAATCTGCCAAGCGACTCAATCCTAGACAGGCCAGGTGGGCCTTGTTTTTCACACGTTTTAATTTTGTGGTTTCCTTTCTTCCTGGCACTAAGAATGTTAAGGCGGATGCCCTCTCGAGGAGTTTCCTTGCGGACTCTCCTGAGTTATCTGATCCTTCTGTTATTTTGAAAGAGGGTGTAGTTCTTTCCGCCATCTCGCCCAATTTGAGACTTCTCTGGAGGGGTGTCAGGAGGATAGGCCCGAGCGCTGCCCTGTTGGAAAATTGTTTGTCCCGGACCAGTGGAAAAAGAGTGTGATGTCTGAGATTCATTGTTCCGCATTGGCTGGGCATCCGGAATTTTTGGTACCAGAGACTTGGTTAGTCGGTCCTTTTGGTGGCCTACCTTGTCTCGTGATGTCAGGGAATTTGTGCAGTCCTGCGGGACTTGCTCTCGCTCCAAGCCTTGCTCTCGCTCTAGTGGTTTGTTGATGCCATTGCCTGTGCCCAAGAGACCATGGACCCATATCTCTATGGATTTCATTTCCGACCTTCCTGTTTCTCAGAGAATGACCACCATCTGGGTAATTTGTGATAGGTTTTCCAAAATGATACATCTTGTGCCATTACCTAAGTTGCCTTCCTCCTCTGAATTGGTGCCGTTGTTCCTTCAGCACGTGGTTCGTTTACACGGCATTCCTGAGAACATTGTGTCTGACAGAGGAGTCCAGTTTGTTTCCAGATTTTGGAGGACTTTTTGTTCTAAACTGGGTGTTCAATTGTCTTTCTCCTCGGCATTTCATCCTCAGACCAATGGTCAAACTGAGAGAACAAACCAGACATTGGAGACTTATCTAAGATGCTTTGTGTCTGCTGATCAGGATGACTGGGTCTCTTTTTTGCCTTTGGCTGAGTTTGCTCTTAATAATAGGGCTAGCTCTGCCACTTTGATGTCTCCATTTTTTGTAATTCTGGGTTTCACCCTCGATTTTCTTCGGGACAGACGGAGGCTTCTGTCTGTCCAGGTGTTGACTCTGTTGTGGAGCGTATGCAACAGATTTGGGACCAGGTAGTGGAGAGGTTGTCCCTCTCTCAGGAGAGGCCCAGCAGGTTTGCTAACCGGCATAGGACGATGGTCCTCGGTTTAAAGTGGGGGACTTGGTCTGGTTGTCCTCAAAGAATATTCCTATGAGAGTAGCATCTCCTAAATTTAAGCCTAGGTTCATTGGACCTTATAAGATCATGGAGATTATTAATCCTGTTTCTTTTCGTTTGCTTCTTCCAGGGACATTTAAGATCCATAACGTGTTCCACAAGTCCTTGTTGAAGAGGTTTGTTGAGCCAGTGGTTCCTGCTGCTGTTCCTCCTGACCCTGTTTTGGTTAAGGGTAATCTGGAGTATGTGGTTGAGAAAATATTAGATTCTCGTTTTTCTAGACGGAAACTCCAGTATTTGGTTAAATGGAGAGGTTATAGTCAGGAAGACAATTCTTGGGTGTTTGCTTCGGACATCCATGCTAGGAGACTTATCCGTGCGTATCATAGAACTCATCCTGACCGACCTGGTTGCTCAAATGAGGGTTCGGTGACCCCTCCTCAAGGAGGGGGTACTGTTGTGAATGGGTTTGAGATGAGTTCTGAGCAGAGGCTCCCTCTGGTGGTTACAAGCGGTGCTAGTCTGTCCAGTGAAGATTGTGAGGACTGGGAATCAGGTGTTACTGATTGGTCTTATATAAGGGAGTCACCTTCCCATCAGGGTTGCCGGTGATCAATTGTTCTGGTCTGGATCCTTTATTCCTGTTTCCCTTGTAGCCTGCTGTGTCGTGTCTGCATCTCCTGCTAACAGATAAGACATTTTCTTCTTTTGTGTTTGTGCTATATTTTTGCATTTTGTCCTGCACTTCTGTGGGGGCCTTCAGGGTCCCCTCCGGGGGCTTCTCCCCTCTCAGTTTTGTTCAGCCACTGATGTTTGTACTTTTGCTTTTTCAGTTTTTTCAGTGGCTGCTGTTTTGATTTTGTTACACCAGAGAACTAATTTAGGTGGTAGAGGTCGTGTGATCTCAGGTGTTTTTGAAATTAGTAGAGTTGGTGCTTTTCAGGGTTTTCTGGGATTGCAGTAAGTACCCTTCCTATCCTTTTCTATTTAGTTAGTTTGGGCCCCAGCGTTTGCTCATACTATTTTCTTTCTGTGTCAGTATTTCGTCTTGTCTAACCGCCATTACATGTTTGGGGGCTTTCTATTGTCTTTGGGGTTCTGCTCCGGGGCAGATAGCTTTCCTATTTCTATCTTTAGGTGTAGTTAGTTTCTCAGGCTGTGACGAGGCGTCTAGGACCAACGTAGGAACGCTCCACGGCTGCCTCTAGTTGTGGTGGTTAGTCAGGGTACTGCAATCTCATAGATTACAACTGCTCTGGTGTATTACCTTTTTTACCTGCACTCCTCAGCTACCGAAACATAACAGTATCACCGGCCCAAAATTGAAAATTGTATGGTACTCACAGAAGGGAAAAAATATTGTGAAAGAAAAAAGTTTGTCAGAGTTGTCAGAGATATTTTTCTGTTTGTTGCATTTTTTTTTTTTTTTTTCCTTCTGTATCTCTGGGTGCTGGGGAGGATCTTTTCTCTCAATGGAGTTTGCACAGTTGTCTGGCCGTGTGGATCAGCTTGCCACTGAGGTTCGGAGTATTGCTATCTATCTTGCTGGGTTGCCTGTTGTGGAACCTAGGATTTCCATGCCAGATTTGTTTTTAGGGGATCGAGCTAAGTTTCAGAATTTCAAAAATAATTGTAAATTGTTTTTTGCCTTAAAATCTAAGTCCTCAGGGAACGCAGCGCAGCAGGTTCAAATTATCATCTCTCTCCTGCGCGGCGATCCTCAGGATTGGGCTTTTTCCCTGATACCTGGGGATCCTGTTTTGAGTGATGTTGATGCGTTTTTTCAGGCCTTGGGGTTATTGTACGATGAGCCTAATGTCATGATCAAGCTGAAAAAGCCTTGTTGGCATTAAATCAGGGGCTTGATGACGCTGAGTTATACTGTCAGAGATTCCGTAGGTGGGCAGTCCTGACCAAATGGAATGACGACGCTTTGGCAGCCCTTTTCCGGAAGGGTCTGTCTGATAATGTAAAGGATATTATGGTGGGATTCCCTGTCCCCTCTGGTCTCAATGATTCTATGTCATTAGCGATTCAAATTGACAGACGTTTGCGTGAGCGGAGAAGTATGCGTGGAATGTGTTGCCTTGTGAACCTGCTTCTGAACCCATGCAGTGTGATAGAGTGGTGTCTGGGGCACAGCGTCATGAGTTTCGAAAGCGCAATGGGTTATGTTTCTACTGTGGTGATGCCTCTCATGCTATTTCAGTCTGCCCTAAGCGGGGAAGACGTTTTGCACGCTCAGTTGTCTTGGGTAGTGTTCAGACTAAGTTTTTATTAACTGTCACTCTGATATGCTCTCTGTCCTCATTTTCTGCTCAGGCTTTCGTTGATTCTGGAGCAGCTATTAACCTGATGGATTATGATTTTGCTAAACGTTGTGGATTTCCCTTGATACCCTACAGAAGTCTATTCCCCTACTGGGGATCGATTCTACCCTTTGGCTGAGAATAAACCCCAGTTTTCTACTCAGGTGATAATGAGGGTTGAACCTGATCACCAGGAGTGCTGCAAATTTTTGGTTCTGTATAATCTGCATGACATTATCGTGCTGGGTTTCCCTTGGTTACAGTCTCATAATCCTGTTTTGGATTGGAAATCTGTGTCTGTAACCAGTTGGGGCTGCCAATGTGTTAATACCAACACTCCTGTTTTTTCTGCCTCCCCCAGGCTCAGGATGTTCCTGACTTTTTGATTGATTTTTCTGATGTGTTTAGCGAAAGTAAATCTGCATCCTTGCCTCCCCATAGGAGCTATGACTGCGCTATTGAATTAGTGCCGGGTAGTAAATTCCCTAAAGGTCGCCTTTTTAACTTGTCTGTACCTGAAAATGACGCTATGCGGTCTTATATCAAGGAATCATTGGAGAAGGGTCATATCAGACCATCCTCTTCACCCTTAGGTGCCGGTTTTTTCTTTGTGGCCAAAAAGGATGGTTCATTAAGGCCGTGTATTGATTATCGTCTCTTGAACAATATTACTGTGAAATATCAATACCCGTTACCCTTGATTTCTGACCTGTTTTCCAGGGTGAAAAACGCTACTTGGTTTACCAAGCTTGACCTCAGGGGGGCGTATAACCTTATTCGCATTAAGCACGGGGATGAATGGAAGACGGCATTCAATACCCCTGAAGGGCATTTTGAGTACCTAGTGATGCCCTTTGGGCTCACTAATGCTCCTTCCGTCTTCCAGTCCTTCATGAATGACATTTTCAGGGATTTTGTGGACAAATTTCTGATTGTTTATTTGGATGATATCTTGATTTTTTCTAATGACTGGGACTCTCATGTGAAACATGTTCGAACTGTATTCCAGATTTTGAGAGAGAATGCTCTGTATGTGAAGGGATCAAAGTGTCTTTTTGGCGTACAGAGGATCTCATTTCTGGGATTCATTTTGTCCCCATCTGTTATTGAAATGGACCCGGTCAAGGTTCAGGCCATCTGTGATTGGGTCCAACCTACTTCATTAAAGGCTCTTCAGAGATTTTTGGGTTTTGCCAATTTTTATCGTAAATTTATTGGTAATTTCTCGGTTATTGTTAAACCATTAACTGATTTGACCAGAAAGGGTTCTGATGTGGTGACTTGGCCTCCTGAGGCAGTCTCTGCATTTCAGGAACTTAAGCAGAGATTCACTTCTGCTCCTGTTCTACGGCAGCCTGATGTTTCTCTGCCATTTCAGGTGGAGGTTGATGCCTCTGAAATTGGGGCAGGTGCCGTTTTGTCCCAAAAAAATCCAGAAACCTCTAAAAGTAACCCTTGTGCCTTTTTCTCTCGAAAATTTTCTCCTACTGAACGTAATTATGACGTGGGTAATCGGGAGTTATTGGCCATGAAGTGGGCTTTTGAAGAGTGGAGACATTGGCTGGAGGGAGCCAAACATCAGGTAGTGGTCCTTACGGACCATAAGAATCTGGTCTATCTGGAATCTGCCAAGCGACTCAATCCTAGACAGGCCAGGTGGGCCTTGTTTTTCACACGTTTTAATTTTGTGGTTTCCTTTCTTCCTGGCACTAAGAATGTTAAGGCGGATGCCCTCTCGAGGAGTTTCCTTGCGGACTCTCCTGAGTTATCTGATCCTTCTGTTATTTTGAAAGAGGGTGTAGTTCTTTCCGCCATCTCGCCCAATTTGAGACTTACTCTGGAGGGGTGTCAGGAGGATAGGCCCGAGCGCTGCCCTGTTGGAAAATTGTTTGTCCCGGACCAGTGGAAAAAGAGTGTGATGTCTGAGATTCATTGTTCCGCATTGGCTGGGCATCCGGAATTTTTGGTACCAGAGACTTGGTTAGTCGGTCCTTTTGGTGGCCTACCTTGTCTCGTGATGTCAGGGAATTTGTGCAGTCCTGCGGGACTTGCTCTCGCTCCAAGCCTTGCTCTCGCTCTAGTGGTTTGTTGATGCCATTGCCTGTGCCCAAGAGACCATGGACCCATATCTCTATGGATTTCATTTCCGACCTTCCTGTTTCTCAGAGAATGACCACCATCTGGGTAATTTGTGATAGGTTTTCCAAAATGATACATCTTGTGCCATTACCTAAGTTGCCTTCCTCCTCTGAATTGGTGCCGTTGTTCCTTCAGCACGTGGTTCGTTTACACGGCATTCCTGAGAACATTGTGTCTGACAGAGGAGTCCAGTTTGTTTCCAGATTTTGGAGGACTTTTTGTTCTAAACTGGGTGTTCAATTGTCTTTCTCCTCGGCATTTCATCCTCAGACCAATGGTCAAACTGAGAGAACAAACCAGACATTGGAGACTTATCTAAGATGCTTTGTGTCTGCTGATCAGGATGACTGGGTCTCTTTTTTGCCTTTGGCTGAGTTTGCTCTTAATAATAGGGCTAGCTCTGCCACTTTGATGTCTCCATTTTTTTGTAATTCTGGGTTTCACCCTCGATTTTCTTCGGGACAGACGGAGGCTTCTGTCTGTCCAGGTGTTGACTCTGTTGTGGAGCGTATGCAACAGATTTGGGACCAGGTAGTGGAGAGGTTGTCCCTCTCTCAGGAGAGGGCCCAGCAGTTTGCTAACCGGCATAGGACTGATGGTCCTCGGTTTAAAGTGGGGGACTTGGTCTGGTTGTCCTCAAAGAATATTCCTATGAGAGTAGCATCTCCTAAATTTAAGCCTAGGTTCATTGGACCTTATAAGATCATGGAGATTATTAATCCTGTTTCTTTTCGTTTGCTTCTTCCAGGGACATTTAAGATCCATAACGTGTTCCACAAGTCCTTGTTGAAGAGGTTTGTTGAGCCAGTGGTTCCTGCTGCTGTTCCTCCTGACCCTGTTTTGGTTAAGGGTAATCTGGAGTATGTGGTTGAGAAAATATTAGATTCTCGTTTTTCTAGACGGAAACTCCAGTATTTGGTTAAATGGAGAGGTTATAGTCAGGAAGACAATTCTTGGGTGTTTGCTTCGGACATCCATGCTAGGAGACTTATCCGTGCGTATCATAGAACTCATCCTGACCGACCTGGTTGCTCAAATGAGGGTTCGGTGACCCCTCCTCAAGGAGGGGGTACTGTTGTGAATGGGTTTGAGATGAGTTCTGAGCAGAGGCTCCCTCTGGTGGTTACAAGCGGTGCTAGTCTGTCCAGTGAAGATTGTGAGGACTGGGAATCAGGTGTTACTGATTGGTCTTATATAAGGGAGTCACCTTCCCATCAGGGTTGCCGGTGATCAATTGTTCTGGTCTGGATCCTTTATTCCTGTTTCCCTTGTAGCCTGCTGTGTCGTGTCTGCATCTCCTGCTAACAGATAAGACATTTTCTTCTTTTGTGTTTGTGCTATATTTTTGCATTTTGTCCTGCACTTCTGTGGGGGCCTTCAGGGTCCCCTCCGGGGGCTTCTCCCCTCTCAGTTTTGTTCAGCCACTGATGTTTGTACTTTTGCTTTTTCCAGTTTTTTCAGTGGCTGCTGTTTTGATTTTGTTACACCAGAGAACTAATTTAGGTGGTAGAGGTCGTGTGATCTCAGGTGTTTTTGAAATTAGTAGAGTTGGTGCTTTTCAGGGTTTTCTGGGATTGCAGTAAGTACCCTTCCTATCCTTTTCTATTTAGTTAGTTTGGGCCCCAGCGTTTGCTCATACTATTTTCTTTCTGTGTCAGTATTTCGTCTTGTCTAACCGCCATTACATGTTTGGGGGCTTTCTATTGTCTTTGGGGTTCTGCTCCGGGGCAGATAGCTTTCCTATTTCTATCTTTAGGTGTAGTTAGTTTCTCAGGCTGTGACGAGGCGTCTAGGACCAACGTAGGAACGCTCCACGGCTGCCTCTAGTTGTGGTGGTTAGTCAGGGTACTGCAATCTCATAGATTACAACTGCTCTGGTGTATTGCCTTTTTTACCTGCACTCCTCAGCTACCGAAACATAACAAGCCCCCCTGCGATAAAGTGTAAGGTCAATAGACTTATTTGCTGTGTTTTCATTACATTTGGGGCAGCAGTGGGATTATAAACCGTGATTCGCCTGGGCCTCCGTGTGATCGTTCCTTACAGTTAATATCTCCCATGATCACTATGTCATACTTTTTTGAGAACAGACATCTGATGTAAAAAGAGTTCATCCGTATCTTCAGTCTGTCCAGGTGGCCTATAGTAAACACCTACAATAGTCCTTTCTGTTCTTCTCTCCTTGTATTCTTACCCAGTTTCTACAGAGCTACCAGTCTATGAAGCTTGGATCTCTGTAGAGATATACGTTTTCCTAACATACAGTGGAAGACCTCCTCCCTTCTTGTTAATCCTGTTTCTAATAAATAAGTTGTAGCCTTCAAGGTCCTGGCCCTGGACTCCTTGTGGTTCTGCATCATTGATCAGTCTAGACCTGGCCCAGGACTCCCTGTGTTTCTGTATCAAGGATTGGGTCTTGATCTGTCCCTGGACTCCCTGTGGCTCTGCATCATGGATCGGATCTGGACCTAGCCCAGGACTCTCTGTGACTCTGCATCATGGATCGGGTCTGGACCTGGCTCAGGACTCTCTGTGGTTCTGCATCATGGATTGGGTCTAGACCTGGCCCAGGACTATCTGTTGCTCTGCATCATGGATCAGCGTGGACCTGGCCCAGGTCTTCCTGTGGTTCACCATCATGGATCAAATCTGGACTTGGCCTGGGACTCTCTGTGGTTCTGCATCATGGATCGGGTCTGGACTTGGCCTGGGACTTCATCATGGATCGGGTCAGGACCTGGCCCAGGACTCCTTGTGGCTCTATATCATGGATAGGGTCTGAAACTGGTCCGGGACTACCTGTGGTTCTGCATCATGGATTGGGTCTGGACTTAGCCCGAGACTTTCTGAGGTTCTGGATCATGGATCAGGTCTGGACCTGACCCGGGACTCCCTGTGGTTTTGCATCATGGATCGGGTCTGGAATTAGTCCGAGACTCTTTGTGGTTCTGCATCATGAATCGGGTCTGGACTTGGCTCGGGACTCCCTGTTGTTCTGCATGATGGATCGGGTCGGGACCTGGCTATGGACTATCTGTGGTTCTGTATCAAAGATGGGGTCTGGACCTGGCCCGGGACTCTCTGTGGTCCTGCATCATGGATCGGGTCTGGTCCTAGCCCAGGACTCCCTGTGGTGCTGCATAATGGATCAGACCTGGCCCTAGACCGGAATTCCCTTTGGATCTGCACCACGGATTGGATCTGGTCCTAGCCCGACTCTGTGGTTCTGCATCATGGATCGGTGTGGACCTGGCCTAAGTCTCCCTGTGGTTCAGCATCATGGATCAGATTTGGACTTGGCCAAGGACTCTCTGTGGTTCTGCATCATGAATCGGGTCTGGACTTAGCCCGAGACTTTCTGTTGTTCTGCATCATGGATTGGGTCTGGACCTGGTCCAGGACTATCTTTGGTTCTGCATCAAGGATGGGGTCTGGACCTGGCCCGAGAATCCCTGTGGTTCTGCATCATGGATCAAATATAGACCTGGCCCGGGACTCCCTGCATCTTGAATATGTTCTGGACCTTGCCCAGGACTTCCCGTGGTTCTGCATCATGGATCCGGTGTGTACCTGGCCCTGGACTCACTGTGGTTTTGCATCATGGATCGGGTCTGGTACTGGACCGGGATTCCCTGTAGTTTGGCATCACAGATAGGGTCAGTACCAGGCATGGGATTCCCTTTGGTTCTGCATCATAGATCGGGTCTGGACTTGGTCTGGGCTCTCTGTGGTTCTGTATCATGGATCATGGATCAGGTCTGGACCTGGCTCTGGACTATCTGTGGTTCTGTATCAAGGATGGGGTCTGGACTTGGCCTGGGACTCTCTGTTGTCATGCATCATGGATTAGGTCTGGACCTGGCCCGGGACGCCCTAAGGTTCTGTAGCATGGATCAGGTCTGGACTTAGGCAGAGATTCCCTGTGCTTTTGCATCATGGATCAGGTGTAGACCTGGCCCAGGACAGCATGTGGCTCTACATTATGAATAGAGTCTGGACCTGGCACGGGAAGCCTTGTGGTTCTGCATCATGGATCGGGTCTGGACCTGGCCCAGGACTCCCTATGGCTCTGCAACATGGATAGGGTCTGGAACTGGCTCTGGACTCCCTGTGGTTCTGCATCACGGAACGAGTCTGGAATTGGACAGGGACTCCCTCTGGTTCTGCATCATAGATCTGGTCTGGAACTGGCCCGTGACTCCCTGTGGTTCGGCATCACAGATCGGGTCAGTACCAGGCTCAGGATTCCCTGTGGTTCTGCATCATAGATCGGGTGTAGACTTGACCTGGGACTCTCTGTTGTTCTGCATCATGGATTGGATCTGGACTTGGCCCGGGAAGCTCTGCTGTTCTGTATCATGGATTGGATCTGGACCTGGCCCTAGATTCCGTGGTTTTGCTTCATGGATCGGGTTTGGACCTGGCCCGGGACTTTCTGTTGTTCTACATCATGCAACGGGTCTGGACATGGCCAGGGACTCTCTGTGATTCTGCA
Source organism: Oophaga sylvatica (assembly GCA_033576555.1). NCBI lineage: Eukaryota > Metazoa > Chordata > Amphibia > Anura > Dendrobatidae > Oophaga > Oophaga sylvatica. Next base: position 393,539,985 of record JARQOD010000001.1, read on the forward strand.
TCATGGATCGGGTTTAGACCTGGCCTAGGACTCTATATTGTTTTGTATCATGGATCGGGTCTGGACCTGGCCCGGGATTCCCTGGGGTTCTGCGTCATGGATCGGGTTTGGACCTGGCCTGGGACTTTCTATGTTTCTGAATCACAGATTGGGTCAGTACCAGGCCCAAGATCCCCTGTGGTTCTGCATCATAGATCAGGTCTGGAGATGGCCTAGGTCTCTTTGTGGTTCTGCATCATGGATCAGGTGTGGACCTGGCCTGGAACTTCCTGTGGGTCTGCATCAAGGATCGAGCCTGAACCTGGCCCGGGACTCTCTGTGGTGCTTCATCATGGATCAGGTCTGGACTTGGCACGAGACTCTCTGTGGTTCTGCATCAAGGATCGAATCTGGACCTGGCCCGGTACTAGCTGGATTGTGATTCCTGTTTGTATCTCCGTCCACGTCCGTCCTCCCTTAAAGCTTTCTTTCTTTCTTCCCCTTCTCTTTTCTTTCTCTTTTTCTTCTGTCCTTCTTTCTTTCCTTTTACCACATTTGTCACTTTTCCCTCATCCTTTCACATTTTCCTCCTCTGCGGATTTATAACCATTTTTCTTTCCTTCTGGTCTCGGGAACTTCCAGTCGTCTCCTGTATTTAGCCAATTACCTCCTCATCATGTGACGGCGGCACATAACATTTTACCTTGTCACCTGGTTCTGGTATTACAGGGGGCACATTCCTGGCTAGCACCGGGCTGCAGAGGGGGTGCCGCTCTCACAGCCACAGATCATGGTGTCACTTGGAAGAGCGGACAAGTCATTGCTATTGTTCCCTGGGATGACTGAAGCGTCTGGAGCTGCAGATACAACGATGGAAGCAGCTGTTCAATCATTGGGAATTGTGGCTGAGGATCCGGGGCTTACACAAAGGCGGCTTTCATGTCTCGGGAAGCAGCAGAACATTGAGCGTCTGCCATCGCTGGACGTATTGTGGCCTCGCCATTGACCTATTTATCGGCAATTTAAAGCTGCAAAGTGCTTAAGAGCTCAGCCGCGCTCACCGACAGCAGAAATCAGATTATCAGATCCTATAAGGACTTTATCTGGGATCGGAGTGGACTTAATGCACCTGCAGTCGCCACACCGCATTGCGCGGACTATCAGGGTCACCGCATATTCGCACCTCGGAGGGGATTTATTACAAGATGCTCCATTAGACAGGAGAAAGTGAGACATTTCCGATGGTGGCGACCCAAGTTATTGCACAAGATGATGGTGGCTGTGGATAAAGTTTCATCTTAGTAACGGAAATGTCGGCAACTTTACAAAACACTTTGGGCCCGATCCATCAAGAATAATGTTTTGTTCCCCAGGGTTAAAGAAGTGGGCAATGGAGTAAGAGGCGCCAAATTCAATAAGAGGCCGGCGCAAGAAATGTGCCCCGGTCTCGGACGAGTGTTCATATCTGCCGTATTTTATAGCACTTTTTTGGTGTAGATTATGAATTTCTGGCTGTGCTCTGTTCACACTGCAGGAAGCTGAGAATACGGGGCTCGGGGTAAAAACATTAAGGGTATGTTTCCACGGTCAGGAAACAGTCCGGATTTGCGCGTGTTTGACGCTGTGCGTTGGCGCAGCGTCAAACACGCAGCGTCCAGATGTTACAGCATAGTGGAGGGGATTTCAAGAAATCCCGTCTCCACTATGCGTAAAAATACGCAGGCGGAAGACCTGCGTTTCCGGACATGCGGCGCGTCTTTTTAGACCGCAGCATGTCCTATTCCCTTGCGGCGACGCTGCGTCTCCGCAAGGGAAATAACACAGGGCTATGTAGCCCTGCGGTCATTCCGGATGTGTTCCGGATGTGTTCCATGAACATATCCGGATTGTCCACGCGTTCAGTAGGGGGCAGGGCTTTGGGCGGAGCAGACTTTCCGCTCCGTCCAAAGCGCTGTGTTTCCTGACCATGGAAACACAGCCTTAGGTCCAGCTGATTACAGAGGATTGTCTAGACTGGATACAATTGTAGCGAAACGTAGTCACAATATCTATCACAGTTATGATGGCTGTGAGGGGCCAGATTTTTTCCCAGTGGCCCGGCTACTCTCACTACACTCCTGTGTGTGAGGGATATAATTAGAGTTGAGCGAATATGTTTGGAAGGACAGGGAGGAATAGAGGAAGTAGAGAGAAGTTACAGGAATAGAAGTATATATGAGATTGTCAAAGACAGAGCAGCAGGTGAAAAGAGAGAAGAGGGAATTCAGCAAGAAATAAACAGAAGAAAATACTATGTTAGAAGAGGAAAGATGTATATCTTTGTACCGTGTTAGCCAGTAGATAGAAAAATATTTAGAGTTGAGAGTCTTCAGTGGTTGATACCCTTTAATGGCTAACTGAAAAGATGTAGTCTCGAAAGCTTGCAATTTGTTACCATCTTTTCAGTTAGCCATTAAAATGTATCAACCACTGAAGACTCTCAATTCTAAATATTTTTCTATGTTAGAAGAGAAAACTCAGCCATTACTAGTCATTACTGCTATCTATTCTTCATATCATTTGATTTCTCCACATCTCTGGGAGACTCTGCAGCTCAACACTTGGATGGTGCCGTAATCTGTGGACCATTATTTTCTGGAGAATAATTGCTTTGCTCCTTTACTTCTGATGTAGAATCATTAATCTGAACGTGTCAGAATCAGCGGAAGCCCCTGCAGCCAAGACCACAAAAGGGAACACCGCAATATTGCAGTGAGGTCCCAGCACCGGCCAGCACCTTCCCGCAAGATACATAGTAATTCTAGGAGTGTAATAAGTGCTGGTGAGAAGGAGACGATATTATGAAGGTGACACATTTCTGGCATCCTGGTGAGACTTCAGTAGACTTGTAGCTTTGCTGAGGATTAGGGCGAGATCCTTACATCCTCCACCTTCTCCGTGGCTTCTCTCCCTCACTGTGCATTATTACTGGTTTGTTGTGGTCCGTAGGGTCAGATCCTACATTCCCTCTCACTGTATGATAAGTTCTGCAGAAACCCAAATGCTCAACCTGTGATGATGACCTGCGATGACCGTGCTCTCTCCAGACAAGGCGCTCCGTCACGGATCTCTCCGCTCATGGGCACCCTCCGCTCATGGGCTCTCTCTGGTTATGGGCGCTCCCTGATCATGGGTGCTCTCCGGACATGGCACTCTCAGGTCACGGGCTCTCTCTGCTCATGGGTGCTCTACAGTCACAGGCGCTCTCCAGTCACGGCACTCTCCGGTTACAGGCGCTCTCCGGCCATGGCATTATCCGGTCATGGTCGCTCTGTGATCATGGTGCTCTCTGGCCAAGGGTGCCTCTCCCTCACTGTGTATTATTACTGGTTTGTTGTGGTCCGTAGGGTCAGTGATCAGTTTCAAATCCTAAATTTCCTCCCGCTGTATGATAAGTTCTGCAGAAACCCAAATGCTCAACCTGTGATGCTCACGGGCGCTCTCCGGTCATGGGTGCTCTCCGGTCACGGCGCTCTTCGGCCACAGGTGCTCTAAGGCCACGGGCGCTCTACGGTCACGGGCGCTCTACGGTCACGGCGCCCTCCCCTCCGCTCCTCTATGTTGCAGACGCTGCACGCTGGATGCACTTATCACTGCTCTGTGGACACCACTAATTATAGGCAGCGTGAGGGGCGGAGGGCAGGAAATGACAGGACTCTGGCATCTGTTTTCTGGTAAAATAAATGTTTGCAAATTATTAGAACATTTATTCAGGTCAAATCAAGTTTAAAATTTGCATTTTCTGCCAAATCGTGTCCCATTTTCTAACCTTTATTTTTATGGAAAACAAGGCAGACAAGTCACAGCCGCTCCCCGCACTCCCTGGAATATGTTTTACATTTAGAGAAAATCATGGGAACAAGGAAAAATGAAACAGAACAGAAACTGCGGATACTTCAGCCTGCGTCCCGGGTCAGGGGAGACTCCAGAGGCAGAAATCTTGGCTCTAGTCAGGAACCTGGACCGTGAGGTTTATAAATGGGACCAGGGCTGGGGTTATAGAAAAGCGGGTGCTGCTCACCACCACTGGTAGTGAAATGGTTAATTATTCATTTTACCTTCCTGAAGGTCAAAGGAGGTGAAAGGGTCAAATGCAAATCATCCATTGAGATTTCATATTCAGGGTGCCCCTTTTGAATGGGAGCCCAAGGCAGCTGCCTCCACACAAAGGAGGCCGGGTGACCAGAGCAGATTGTGGGGTCTGTGAGTACAAGGGATTGGAAAATTCTGGAGAAAGGATAAATGCACGACTAACCATGCTGGATGTAATTCTTCCTTGTGGGACATCATGAGTGTATGTTTCTTGGGTGAAAGTTGGGACTTGAGGATCCAATAACGTCACTGTGCATATCACAGACAGGTGGGAACTTTGCAGCAGAGCCTCACAGGGTCAACCTGATAACCCAACACCCCAAACCCTGACTGTCAGACTCCGGGAAACATATGAAGCTCGATCTGGTTTCCTGCCAAGTCCAAATCATCCAGAAGATCTTGGCAGGGTCTTGGATTCAGGCTCAGAAGGTTCCTATTTCTGATGGGGGAGGCGCAGATGCCAAACCACAGAAAGCGCTGGAATGTCACGTTACTTACAGCAGAAGATGAAGTGCCGAGCTCAGATGTTCTGTATGGAGGATTGGTGGGCACAGAGACCCAATTGTGTCCGGTCAGTCATAGCCCCCATCTCATGCGGGGTGACGGCGAGATATGTTGGGGGGATGCCTCACTATGTCTCAAGATACTCCAGATCCATCAAAATGGTAACATGACATTGAGGTCACGGTGAATGGGTCTGAGCTGCAATACCACACTTGTCCATGGACAGGAGTGGTGCTGTTTCTGGATGGCAGCTACAGTAGTACATTTTATGAACGTTGGTTCTCATTTTGATGATGTCTCAGGTTGGTGACAATACATGGAAAGGAATTGCACCATTTTATGGCGTGTATCTTGTGTGAGTAACCGAAGGCCGCACTTTACATCATTGACAGTGATAGAAAGTTAAGTGTGGAGTGCCATTTGTCCAGGTTGTCAGAGCGGAGGTCTCCTGGCATATAATCAGCATTGTGGGCTCCGGCGATCATGTAAATGGTGTCAGTTTGAGTAGTTGTCCCCTCGCTGCAATGCATCATATCCAGCGTTAGCATATATGAATGTGATGGGAGCCGGAGACCAGCGATTAAATAATGAATGAGGGGCGCAGGTCACACGGTGCGCGGCACGAGCGAGCCGACACATAAGGTGGAGGTCACAGAAATTTACCTTTATGAGCTTCTAGAAGCGACAGATGCATAATGACAAATCCGTGAAAATAAAAGATAAATAAGGCCCAGGACAGCTCCTGGGAAATAAAGAACGAGCGCTGAAACTTTAGGAAAAAAATCTGTGTAAATTATATCTCCAAGTAAAATGAACATGGAGAGATCGGGGCTGAACCTTGGTATGTAAAACGCAGAAGCGGAAGATGAAGAACATCACATTCACAAGGTGAGATATATATATATATATATATAAATATATATATATATATTATATACACACACAGCAAAGCCCAGGGAGGTCAGGGAAAAAGAGACGGAGAAATGAATTTTGCGAGAAAGAAAAGTAATAAGGTCACAGATTAGGATAATGCCACAGTAACAACGGAATAAAGAATAATAGTAATAACAGTAACATAGTAGTAAAGAACTAATGATAGGAATAGTAGTACTGTACTAATAAAGAAATCATAGAAATATATTAAAATAGTATTTTGCTAATGTAGCAGCATAGTAATAAAGTAATAATATTAATATTGCTAAAAAATGGAAAATATTATGATATCATAGAGTAACATTGAAAATGAGTGAAAGAGTAAAACAGCTACATAATGAAACAGTAACAATGTAGTAAAGCTGAGGCAGTCACCGTGTACCTGACGATATTCTGACCAAGTATCTCTGAGACGGAGTTAACATAGTAACACCGCAGTTCGGCAGCGCAGACCCATGGCCAAGATTCATCGTTGTCTTTGCGGTTTTCCACTACAGGATAAATGGATCTAATATGACTTATATGTTTGGGCCTTTGTTAACTTACCAAGACTCGTTCATCTGCTACTTATGATTAGGTATTTTGGGCACAGTTTTCCTTATCCGGATGTTTTAACCTGATTCATCATGTCTGAAGATGTTGGTGCACTTCTCCAGAACGGTAATGGAGCACCAATCTGTCTTCTTGTGTTTACCTGCGGTTGAAGGCCAATGTGTGACCTAAAGGATCACAAGACTTTTTGTTCTAAAAAGGCACAAAAATAGCAAAGACAAGTGTGTAGCCCTGGTGTTAGGCACACGCAGTACCCTGGGGAGTGTATGGCGAGACGGCGGCTTAATGCTCAATATGCATTCATTCTACACACACTGGACACACCCTTGGGGTAGTGAAGTATACTCTAGGGAGTGGTCAAAGTAGTGGGTGTAGGGTGATTTTAAAAAGAGTCTAGTTCCTGTCTCTGGACAGAGAAGACGTGTGGAGGAGAGCTTAGACTTCTGTGAGAACACGGAGGGAGAAAGGAGTCTAGCCTGCTTCATAACCAGTTCAAATAGTGGAGTCCGGTATAGGTTTTGAAATATACCTTAGTCTGGTCAGAGCTGGATTATCTCTCAGCACACATTGAGGAAAGGAAGGAGTATCAGCACAGAAAGACTTCAGCGTTCCTGTCTAAGGACAGTATCAGGTACAGAGACGTGCTCCTGCCTGTGACAACTGAGCATCTGTGGCTGGCTTCATTGGAAGGAGAAAGATTGGAAGTGACTGCTCGACCCCTGGCTAGTGAGAATGTTTATGTTACCAGCGTGGACAAGGCGAAAGGCAAGTGGATTATAGAATTGGTGCTACAGGATTGCATAAGTCCAGCACCCTGTTTACCGGTCACTGGGGACCGAAGAGTCGCTGTTGTTTCAGGCACAGAGGCAGGAAAACCAGGAATCTACCGGACCCTAGGTCGCGGCAGACAAGCCCCTTATAGTCGGTACGTAGCTGGGGTCAGGGGGAGTGAAGACTTTGGCGTTCTGCAGGACAAACATAAGTATTCAGCTCCTTCAAAGGAGGACCCCTAACACTAAGCTGACTGGGCAGTTACAGCTAAGATTAGCTGGAATCATAGAGGGAACTACGCTTCAGGCTGGTTGTACTCGTTCATTGGAGTTAAAGGAGGCCCCTAACTTGTCCAGCTGCCGTCTCAAAATACACTCCCTTTGGATCAGCCTCCCCGGGACCTGCCTTGACATTCAGCAAGTAAAGGTATGGAAAGACATTGACTGTGTGAGACTGTGTTATTTACCGGCACCCGACTTCACCATCTTAACAGACTTTGAGGGACCAGTCCCACCTGTAGGGGACCCGACATCTAGCTGCCTCACCATCCCCTCAGAGATCTACAGCAGCGCTGGTACTAATTACCAGAATACTACAGGTGGCGTCACGAACTGTATATAAACCTATCCCCTGTAAATACATCCCCAACATACGCCAGACCGCCAGGGCCACAGACCGAGCCACAGCTACCTGTGACAATCCCCATAGACTTCTACGGGCTCGGCTCTGAGTACCCCATTGCCCTGGTAATCCACAATTGTGGTGGCGGGTCGACACAACTAACTTGGCGTCACGAACAGGATACCAAACTCGCGAAATTGCGAGCCCTGCGTGCCTAAGGACTTGTTTTTGGAAAAAAGGACTGTTTGCACTTTTGGCGCCAAAATCGCCATTTTTGTCGCCATATTCGCGCCCTCAGGCGCTGGAGAAGAAGGTGGGCGTGCCTTCGTGGGCGTCTACCCCCCTGTGGCGCGAAGAAAATGCCTGTCCTCTCAAAGTGCTATTACAACATGCGGTCCTGCCCTACAGCGAAGGAGGTCCGCCTCCTCTTCACCTTCTCTGCGAGGAGGAGGCGACGCAAACCCCACCTCCACGGAAGAGACCGGATGTCTCCAAAAGAAAAGAGTTTGTTCTGGAACATGATGGAGGCCGGACGTGTGGAGCCGAGCGGAGCAGCGGAGGAAAGCAGGCCCCGTGCCCCCGCCAAGCTGCCATCGGCATCCGAGGCCTATGCGATCCTGCACCTGCAACAGGCGTTGTTAGAGGTCCAGGAGGAGAACTCACGACTAAAGCAGTTGTTCCAACCTGGACTGGAGGAGATTGAGAGACGCCGCTGTAACCTGCAGAAATGGCGGATGACGAACACGGCGTCTCCTCCCCTCAACGAACCCCCACGATTCAAAGTACCGAAAAGTCTGCTGCCCAAGGCGAAGGAGCAACCGGAGGCTGCCCCCGAAAGTACCGTTCCCGATCCCACTGGTGAAGCGGTGGATGCGGAGGAGGTTGAGGAGGTACAGCCGATCCCGGAACGCCCGCCCGGCCAAGAGGCCGCAGCAGATTATCGGTCCCCGGCAGGGACACCGGAGGGGTCCTGTCCGTCACTACCAGATGTGGACTGGGACGAAATGGCGCGCCTGGATGACGTCGCCTACACCGCCCAGTGGGAGCAAGAATGGCGGAGTCGTGAGGAGACAAAGAGGCGCCAGCAGGAGGAAGCGCGGGAAATCAAGAAGAACCGCCAGCGACAGTATGCTGAGCTGATTGCTGATAAGGAGACTGTCCGTCGCGACAAAGGTACCTTACGGGAACCGCGGCGGCAGGGGTGTGTGACTGAGTTCCAGCTCCGGAAGGGCTGGGGCTTTATTCGTGAACCGGGCCTCTACCCGGCGGTCTTCGTCAGCAGGCGTGACGTGGAATCTCACCTGCCACAAGGCCATCCCGGGAGGGACTTAGTAAACGGCGACATAGTCACTTATACGCGGCATTGGGGAATGAAGGGGTGGTATGCCCTGAACGTCGCCATCATCCGCGACCCCGTCCCAGACGCAGGTATCGTCACCATTACCGCAGCGTCCCCGTTTCCAGCTTCAGCAGCATCCGGCTGTGCCCCAGCATCGCCCCGTCAAAGTCATCGCAACATGCGACCCAAGGTCTATCGCAAGTAAAAGCCACTTCCATATCGCCAAATGCGACCCAGTATAGATCGCAAACCCTGACGCGGTCTATATCATTAACAGTAATGGAGACGCAATCGGTGTCGTGTGAAGAAAGTGTACCGGGTGCGCCCCTAGAGGTTCAAACCAGAGATGTCGCAACCCAAACCCTGATCGCAGCACATGACTTGCTGGTCTTAGGATCTAGGGCCCATTGCGTTGTTCCAGCCCCCGGGGTGGAAAGCGTACTATTTGATGAATAAATATATAGAAAGAATTGGTAAGGTCCATAAAGGATCTACCATCAGTCAAAGTTTGAAAAATGTTTATAAAGTTTTTGCACAAGTTTATATATAATGTACATATATATATTCCTAATTATAGAATGCCCGGCTGGGTAAATGGTGAATAGAACCATAAAAAGTTATTGCACTTTATCATAATGTGATTTGATATATGCCTTTGGTTTACAATGGACTCGTAGGTTGAGGACTGAGACAGCCTAAAAACTTTCTTGTACATAGTTGCGCTCCGGCGCCCTATCTTGGTTTTACATAAGCCATACATATCTACCTCTGAAAAACAAAACCCGTGTGGTGTGGCACTGAGTGAGGTCTGCACTTGGATGTCCTGCAGCCCACCCAGGACCCACGTTGAAGGTTTGGTGCGGGTCCTTCACAAGTATCTTGTAAATTTATTTATTGAATGACATTTGATACTATTTGTATTTTTGTATTAAAGTTTGTAACGTTCGAAGTATTCTTACCTCCCGGATGGGAAGATGTTATTGTTCCAATGTTATTGCATAAACAAAATTTTTCTGTCTTTTGTATTTCACAGCCCGGGAGTGCTGTCGTTTACCATGGGGGAATGTGTAGCCCTGGTGTTAGGCACATGCAGTACCCTGGGGAGTGTATGGCGAGACGGCGGCTTAATGCTCAATATGCATTCATTCTACACACACTGGACACACCCTTGGGGTAGTGAAGTATACTCTAGGGAGTGGTCAAAGTAGTGGGTGTAGGGTGATTTTAAAAAGAGTCTAGTTCCTGTCTCTGGACAGAGAAGACGTGTGGAGGAGAGCTTAGACTTCTGTGAGAACACGGAGGGAGAAAGGAGTCTAGCCTGCTTCATAACCAGTTCAAATAGTGGAGTCCGGTATAGGTTTTGAAATATACCTTAGTCTGGTCAGAGCTGGATTATCTCTCAGCACACATTGAGGAAAGGAAGGAGTATCAGCACAGAAAGACTTCAGCGTTCCTGTCTAAGGACAGTATCAGGTACAGAGACGTGCTCCTGCCTGTGACAACTGAGCATCTGTGGCTGGCTTCATTGGAAGGAGAAAGATTGGAAGTGACTGCTCGACCCTGGCTAGTGAGAATGTTTATGTTACCAGCGTGGACAAGGCGAAAGGCAAGTGGATTATAGAATTGGTGCTACAGGATTGCATAAGTCCAGCACCCTGTTTACCGGTCACTGGGGACCGAAGAGTCGCTGTTGTTTCAGGCACAGAGGCAGGAAAACCAGGAATCTACCGGACCCTAGGTCGCGGCAGACAAGCCCCTTATAGTCGGTACGTAGCTGGGGTCAGGGGGAGTGAAGACTTTGGCGTTCTGCAGGACAAACATAAGTATTCAGCTCCTTCAAAGGAGGACCCCTAACACTAAGCTGACTGGGCAGTTACAGCTAAGATTAGCTGGAATCATAGAGGGAACTACGCTTCAGGCTGGTTGTACTCGTTCATTGGAGTTAAAGGAGGCCCCTAACTTGTCCAGCTGCCGTCTCAAAATACACTCCCTTTGGATCAGCCTCCCCGGGACCTGCCTTGACATTCAGCAAGTAAAGGTATGGAAAGACATTGACTGTGTGAGACTGTGTTATTTACCGGCACCCGACTTCACCATCTTAACAGACTTTGAGGGACCAGTCCCACCTGTAGGGGACCCGACATCTAGCTGCCTCACCATCCCCTCAGAGATCTACAGCAGCGCTGGTACTAATTACCAGAATACTACAGGTGGCGTCACGAACTGTATATAAACCTATCCCCTGTAAATACATCCCCAACATACGCCAGACCGCCAGGGCCACAGACCGAGCCACAGCTACCTGTGACAATCCCCATAGACTTCTACGGGCTCGGCTCTGAGTACCCCATTGCCCTGGTAATCCACAATTGTGGTGGCGGGTCGACACACAAGTAAAAAAGGGCACAATTCCATAACTGCTCTGCATCATTTTGCAGTCAGTACACCAGGTGCTCTCTGGATACTTTCAGGTTAGTCTTGCAGTCAGTACACCAGGTGCTCTCTGGATACTTTCAGGTTAGTCTTACAGTCAGTACACCAGGTGCTCTCTGGATACTTTTGATTTATTCTTACAGTCAGTACACCAGGTGCTCTCTGGATACTTTCGGTTTATTCTTGCAGTCAGTACAGCAGGTGCTCTCTGGATACTTTCAGGTTAGTCTTGCAGTCAGTACACCAGGTGCTCTCTGGATACTTTCAGGTTAGTCTTGCAGTCAGTACACCAGGTGCTCTCTGGATACTTTCAGGTTAGTCTTGCAGTCAGTACACCAGGTGCTCTCTGGATACTTTCGGTTTATTCTTGCAGTCAGTACACCAGGTGCTCTCTGGATACTTTCAGGTTAGTCTTGCAGTCAGTACACCAGGCGCTCTTATGAGACTTTTGGGTTACATGTGCAGCCGATGCACAGGATGTATTCTGGATACTTTAAGGTTAATTACACTTCCAGTATATAGGTGTCCTCTGATTACTTTCAGGATAAACATGCTGTCAGTACAACAAGTGCTCTCTGGATACTTTCAGGTGTCCCAGTAGCTGGTAGACTTTGCTCTTGCTTTTTTCTGATCAGTTGTACTGTTTTTTACACCTGATGCCCTCTGCATACTTTAAGGTTAGTCATGCTCTCATTACACTAGGGACCCTCTGAATACTGTGAACCAAGAGCATGACTGGTCTGAAAGCATCCACAGGATGTCTCTTGTACCGACTGTACCACTAACATTCAGGTACATTGTGGTGTTCCAGCTGCAAACATCCCTCCACCAGTGAAACCCAGCAGATAAATATATTTTACATTTTTGGTGACTAAAATTCTCATGTTTAAGTCCCATCCCCTGAGCCACCCAAATCCCGATGGGAAAGCCTAAGGCCTCTTTCACACTTCCGGCGGGCGCCTGACGGCGCCCCCGGCATTTTGCCGCAGCGCCGCATCAGAAAACCTGATGCGCCGCATGCGGCTTTTTTCGCATTGACATGCATTAGCGCCGGATGGCGCCGCATGTCAATGCGTTGCATGCGGTTTTGTCGGATGCGGCGCAAATGTACATTGCGGCGGCCGGACAAAAAGCTGCATGTAACGTTTTTTGTTTTTCCCGGATGGTTTCTGATGTCTCCAAGCATCAGAAACCATCCGGCAAAAAAACCGCATGCGGCCGCCGGCGGTGCATCAGGTTTTCTGATGCGGCGCTGCGGCAAAATGCCGGGGGCGCCGTCAGGCGCCCGCCGGAAGTGTGAAAGAGGCCTAAGAGAGATTCCTGGAATGTAATAAGAGGAATATTCTGCGCCTTTTACCGCCACCCCTGCGGACTGCACATCACGAGCATTGCCAATCCCTGCAATCACCGGGTGGTCAGATTGCCTCTGGTCTCAGAACCAGGTAGGGATCAGCTTCCACCTGGCGAATCAGATGCATATTATGGAACAAGAGCGCGGGTTTCAAAATCGACATGACAGGTTATAATGGGATTCATACTGGACTGAAGTGTTGCTCCACAATGAGGCATATCTGCCATTCAGGAAGCTGGGTGGCTGCCCTCCATGGACATTATAACAGTGTTTCCGGGGGTCATTGCATGTGCGGGGTCCTCCAGCGTCTCCTTCCTGCTCAGGTTGTTGGGTTCAGGCGTTTTCCTGCAGCGACTTCTGTTCTCATGCCCCGAAGGTTTAATGTCTGGAGCTCACTGTACAGTGAATGATCTCTCCACCACATCCCCTGGTGCAGGTCCACGCTCCCCAAGGCCGTCACTGACGTCTGAGGGTAATTCACACCTAACACAAAGTAACAGAACCACAAAATAGAACAAACTCTGTAGAAACAGCAACAATATAACAAAGCGCGTTCAATGTTACAGCACAAGTGTAAATTCTCACATCCAGCACATTTGCCACATATCACACATGCTCGCTCACACAGCCGCCATCATCATGGGGTATCATCAGACATAGAGCGAAGCTCTGGAGAACAAACTGCTCAATGCCTCAGTGTTGTCACCCAGCTCTCCACAGGTGTTACAGGTCTCTGGAGTTTTATGAATTTCTTTATGAACCAGAGGGCTCAGGATGAGCATGGATTTGGCTCATGGCTGTGCTGCAGTGCAGGAAATTGCTCTCCTCCCTAGTATCATTCCTAGTCGCCTCTCGTTCCAGCCGCCATTTGTCTCCATTTGGTTCTTTATTTTTCTTGTCATTTACAAACTTTCCTTAACAATCTCTGATGAGTCTTTATTGTCTCAGTGAAAAGGTCGAAGCCGTTTTCACTTAATAAACGACGCTAAGATTTAGTCTTTGTGGAGAGCGCGACCAAAGAGGGGGAGCAAGGTGCGATACCCTGATCCGAGTCACTCAAGTAATCCCGTCCACGGGTGGATTATAATCAGATTATCCCAGTTCTCCCCGCAGGGAGGTAACAGTTCAATAGAGGGGGATATAGCTGAAATCTGCAGGGCTTGTGGCTTCAAGTAACATCCTTCATACAAGCAGATACATGAACGTGAAAGTCTATCTCCTGTCCACACTGCACAGACTTCTTTTATCTGCTGTAAAATATACTGCTTGTCTCTTGAATAAATGCACTGCTTCCAATGTTACACAGATTAGCTTTGCCTGCTATACAATACACTGTCCCTCCTTGTAGCTAATCTAAGGCACAACACCCTACCTCTTTGTCATTGACACACTCCACAAGGAGGGTAAGCCACAAAAGGTCATTGCTAAAGAAGCTGGCTGTTCACAGAGTGCTGTATCCAAGGATATTAATGGAAAGTTGAGAGGAAGGAAAAAGTAGAAAAAGGTGCACAAGCAACTGGGATAGGCGCAGCCTTGAAAGGATTGTTAAGAAAAGGCTATTCAAAAATTTGGGGGAGATTCCCAAGGAATGGACTGCTGCTGGAGTCATTGCTTCAAGAGCCACCACACACAGACGTATCCAGGATATGGGCTACAAGTGTCTCATTCCTTGTGTCAAGCCACTCATGACCAATAGACAACGCCAGAAGTGTCTTACCTGGGCCAAGGAGAAAAAGCACTGGACTGTTACTCAGTGGTCCGAGGTGTTGTTTTCAGATGAAAGTAAATGTTGCATTTCACTTGGAAATCAAGGTCCCAGAGTCTGGAGGAAGAGTGGAGAGACCACAATCCAAGCTGCTTGAGGTCTAGTGTGAAGTTTCCACAATCAGTAATGGTTTGGGGAGCCATGTCATCTGATGGTGTAGGTCCACTGTGTTTTATCAAGACCAAAGTCATCACAGCCGTCTACCAGGAAATTTTAGAGCACTTCATGCTTCCCTCTGCCGACAAGCTTTTTGCAGATGGAAATTTAATTCTCCAGCAGGACTTGGCACCTGTCCACACTGCCAAATGTACCAATACCTGGTTTACAAACAACAGCATCACTGTGCTTGATTGGCGAGCAAACTCGCCTGACCTTAACCCCATAGAGAATCTATGGGGTATTGTCAAGAGGAAGATGAGAGACACCAGACCCAACAATGCAGACGAGCTGAAGGCTGCTATCAAAGCAACCTGGGCTTCCATAACACCTCAGCAGTGCCACAGGCTGATCGCCTCCATGACACGCCGCACTGATGCAGTAATTGATGCAAAAGGAGCCCTGACCAAGTATTGAGTGCATTTACTGATCATACATTTCAGTAGGCCAACATTTCGGATTTTGAAATAATTTTTCAATCTGGTGTTATAAAGTATTCTAATTTACTGAGATAATGACTTTTGGGTTTTCATTGGCTGTAAGCCATAATCATCAACATTAACAGAAATAAACACGTGAAATAGATCACTCTGTTTGTAATGACTCTATATACAGTCATGGACAAAAGTTTTGAGAATGACACAAATATTAATTTTTACAAAGTCTACTGCTTCACTTTTTCTAATGGCAATTTGCATATACTCCAGAATGTTATAAAGAGTGATCAGCTTAACAGCAATTACTTGCAAAGTCAATATTTGGCTAGAAAATGAACTTTAGCCCCCAAAACACATTTCAACATCATTGCAGCCCTGCCTTAAAAGGACCAGCTAACCTCTTTTCAGTGATTGCTCCATTAACACAGGTGTGGGTGTTGATGAGGACATGGCTGGAGATCAATCTGTCATGATTAAGTAAGAATGGCACCACTGGACACTTTAAAAGGAGGCTGGTGCTTGGCATCATTGTTTCTCTTCTGTTAACCATGGTTATCTCTAAAGAAACACGTGCAGTCATCATTGCAATGCACAAAAATGGCCTAACAGGGAAGAGTATCGCAGCTAGAAAGATTGCACCTCAGTCAACAATCTATCGCATCATCAAGAACTTCAAGGAAAGAGGTTCCATTGTTGGCAAAAAGGCTCCAGGGCGCCCAAGAAAGACCAGCAAGTGCCAGGACCGTCTCTTAAAAGTGTTTCAGCTGCGGGATCGGGCTACCAGCAGTGCAGAGCTTGCTCAGGAATGGCAGCAGGCAGGTGTGAGTGCATCTGCATGCACTGTGAGGCGGAGACTCTTGGAGCAAGGCCTGGTCTCAAGGAGGGCAGCAAAGAAGCCACTTCTCTCCAGAAAAAACATCATGGACAGACTGATATTCTGCAAAAGGTACAGGCAGTGGACTGCTGAGGACTGGGGTAAAGTTATTTTCTCTGATGATTCCCCTTTTCGATTGTTTGGGACATCACCTTGTCTTCTCATTCGGAGAAGACAAGGTGAGCGCTACCACCAGTCTTGTCTCATGCCAACTGTTAAGCATCCTGAAACCATTCATGTGTGGGGTTGCTTCTCAGCCAAGGGAATCGGCTCTCTCACAGTCTTGCCTAAAAACACAGCCATGAATAAAGAATGGTACCAGAATGTCCTCCAAGAGCAACTTCTCCCAACCCTCCAAGAGCAGTTTGGCGATCAACAATGCCTTTTCCAGCATGATGGAGCACCTTGCCATAAAGCAAAGGTGATAACTAAATGGCTCAGGGAACAAAACATAGAGATTTTGGGTCCATGGCCTGGAAACTCCCCAGATCTTAATCCCATTGAGAACTTGTGGTCAATCATCAAGAGACGGGTGGACAAACAAAAGCCTAAAAATTCTGACAAAATGAAAGCATTGATTGTGCAAGAATGGACTGCTATCAGTCAGGATTTGGTCCAGAAGTTGATTGAGAGCATGCCAGGGAGAATTGCAGAGGTCCTGAAGAAGAAGGGTCAACACTGCAAATATTGACTTGCTGCATTAACTCATTCTAACTGTCAATATAAACTTTTGTTACTCATATGTTTGCAATTATATTTCTGTCTGTGATAAAAACATCTGTCAAACACACATAAAAACCAGAGGGCAGCAGATCATGTGAAAATATAATATTTGTGTCATTCTCAAAACTTTTGGCCATGACTGTAGGATACACTGCTTCCCCATACTGCACATACTTGTGTTATTTGCTGCACACTTTACTTCCTCTTCCCACTGTAGACATTTCTTTTCTGCACAGTACACTGCCTCCCACAGATGTACCTTCAGGCTCCTGGACTCTAATGTAAGATCTGCATCATACTAGTATGATAAAACATAGTAACATATAACTGAACATAAAGTATCGTCACTAACAATAACAACACGCAGTCCTAAGAATACAATATTATATAACACAGCACAATCTAATATACAACAGAAAACATCATGCACCAGATAACAATGTACCAGAATAATATAACCGTACGATGCTCATAATAACCCAACACCTACTATAAAAGTGATAAAATATTACAGATGACGTCACCGGACCTGAGCTATCCTCCAGGTCAGACATGGATCAGCCGGGCGGCTGTAGGATAGGTTCTCATTTGGGGTCTCATCTTTGGCACATACTATATTGGGAGGATGCCAGCTTGGCCTCCTACAACCTGAGAGTGAAGTTATGACCCGATGAGGTTGATTATGACATTATAAATGTGATGTCCAGATGGTGGAATTGGAGCCGGGTCTGCGGGTCTCTGCACACCGGATGACGCATTACGCTCATGACAGAAATCAGGCTAATTACAGACAAATTCCTCACCAGCGATTATCGATCAAACATAACATGAACCAAACCTCAGCAACACCCCCAAACCCTGGAGACGACGGGCAGGACACGGAGGAAGAGAGAGAGATGGGAACTTTACCATCATTTACTTAGTTCTGGTTTATTATGTTTCTCATTTTTAAATATTTATCAAGAAAAGTACGTGCAGTAAGCTCTCAGCTGGGATGTCAAGTGGATAGAGGACACATAGAGGACACACAGAGGACACACAGAGAACACACAGGATACACAGAAAACAGAGGACACACAGAAAACACAAGACACAGAGTACAAATAGAGGACACACAGAGGACACAGAAAACAAATAGAAGACATACAGAGGACAAGAGGACACATAGAAAACACACAGAGGACACACACAGAAAACACAAAGAGGACACACAGAGGATACAGAGGACACACAGAGGACACATAAAGGGTGGGGTCCATAAGGCCGGGATCATAATGCCCCTCAAACACTTATGGTAACTCTCCTGGTACACTCCATGACATTTCTGGTTCTAACCCTAAGTAGGGAATGTCGCCAACCTCACCCCCTGTCTTGCTCCTCTATTTGTGCCGAGGGGGGGACTGGTTCAAGCCACTGACAAAGTGACACAAAAGTGCCCCCATAAAATGAACATAATGCACAACAATGTCAAACCACTGGGGATGCCACAAGAAAGAAGGCAAAGTCACAAGGAAAGCCACAGAAGGAAAATGACCTCTGCCTTTGCCTGAGAAAACTATGCACCGGCGTCTAATTGGCTCCATGTGCACAAAGTGATGGGGAGAAGAAGGGAAATGAGGAAAGGGTGAGAAACCGGTTAGCGGCTCAGGTACCTGATGGGAGGATGCCATCCACATATGGCACGGGGTGCACTACCACCACTTAGGTACCTGATGGGCAGCTGCCATCCACATGTGGAGCGGGGTGCACTACCTGAGGTACCTGATGGGCAGCTGCCATCCACATGTGGAGCAGGGTGCACTACCTTAGGTACCTGACAGGCGGCAGCCATCCACATGTGGAGCGGTGTGCACTACCTGAGGTACCTGACAGGCAGCTGCCATCCACATGTCGAGCGGGGTGCACTACCTGAGGTACCTGACTGGCGGCTGCCATCCACATGTCGAGCGGGGTGAACTACATGAGGTACCTGACTGGCGGCTGCCATCCACATATGGCACGGGGTGCACTACCACCACTCAGGTGCCTGATGAGCAGTTGCCATCCACATGTGGAGTGGGGTGCACTACCTGAGGTACCTGAGATGTCGTGCATTGTGAGGCTGCACTGAGCCAACGTCTCCAGAGACAGCGGCATCATCAGCACTATATGATGACACATTATTGTACACTGTATCCATTCATTTCCACAACTGGATTACACTTACAATTGGACGGCAGCGACCACACACCGTGATTTTTTTCTAGACGCTCAGCTTTCAATGTCTTCACTGGCAACATCAGAACCCCAAAATGACAAAAAAAAAACACACTCCTCCCCTCGTAATCCCAAATTAAACCCTCTACTACCGGTATTACCAATAAATCTATGGGATTAGTAGAGGGGGCAATCATTTACTGTAAGGTCAGTCATGTGACCATCCCGCGCAGCGCGCTTTGTTGTCGTTGGCCAGCTCCGCGTGCCGACTTATGAGCAGCTCTGTATTTTATCTGCTGAAGCTGGAAGTCATAGCGAAATGAGGTGTCAGAGATCAAATACCAGCCGAGGGCGCTTTCATTTACTGCCCGCATAAACCCTGGCACCTCCTCACTCCATTCTACGAGCCTTAAAAATACAATCATGTTAAACAAAAGGAATGTCGCAGAGTGATCTCATCGCGGAGCCTGAGAGCGAGCAAATCCAGGCCATGAGAAGTCTGAACACGAGCCAACTCCACGAGTCCTCAAAATTCCATTTTTCACTCGACAGGCGAGCAGACATTGTGTAACTCCCCAAATTAAAGTGAACAAACTTCCTGACAACGTCCCCCTCCCAAATCTGACACAGAAATGAGGAATGAGCATGGAATTATAGAGCGGAGAAAACTGCAAGAGACGCAGCATTCCTAATACTGTATCTAATACAAGATGTAATAAAAACGAGATACAGATAAAGTGCAAGAAGGAAAAAGATCAAAGAAAGAACATACTACAATACTGCCTCTATATACAAGAATATCACTACTACAATACTGCTCCTATATACAAGAATATAACTACTATAAAAAGGACCCTATGTACAGGAATATAACTACTATAATACTGCTCCTATGTACAAAAATATAACTACTATAATACTGCTCCTATGTACAAGAATATAACTAAAATAATACTGTCCCTATGTACAAGAATATAACTACTATAATACTGCTCCTATGTACAAGAATATAACTACTATAATACTGCTCCTATGTACAAAAATATAACTACTATAATACTGCTCCTATGTACAAGAATATAACTAAAATAATACTGTCCCTATGTACAAGAATATAACTACTATAATACTGCTCCTATGTACAAGAATATAACTAAAATAATACTGTCCCTATGTACAAGAATATAACTACTATAATACTGCTCCTATGTACAAGAATATAACTACTATAATACTGCCTCCTATGTACAAGAATATAACTAAAATAATACTGTCCCTATGTACAAGAATATAACTACTATAATACTGCTCCCTATGTACAAGAATATAACTACTATAATACTGCTCCTATGTACAAAAATATAACTACTATAATACTGCTCCTATGTGCAAGAATATAACTACTATAATACTGCCTCCTATGTACAAGAATATAACTACTATAATACTGCCCCCTATGTACAAGAATATAACAAATATAATACTGCTCCTATGTACAAGAATATAACTACTATAATACTGCTCCTATGTACAAGAATATAACTACTATAATATTGCTCCTATGTACAAGAATATAACTACTATAATACTGCTCCTATGTACAAGAATATAACTACTATAATATTGCTCCTATGTACAAGAATATAACTACTATAATACTGCTCCTATGTACAGAATATAACTACTATAATACTGCTCCTATGTACAAGAATATAACTACTATAATATTGCTCCTATGTACAAGAATATAACTACTATAATACTGCCCCTATGTACAAGAATATAACAACTATATACTGCCCCTATGTACAAGAATATAACTACTATAATACTGCTCCTATGTACAAGAATATAACTACTATAATATTGCTCCTATGTACAAGAATATAACTACTATAATACTGCTCCTATGTAGAAGAATACAACTACTATAATACTGCTCTTATGTACAAGAATATAACTACTATAATACTGCTCCTATGTACAGTACAAGAATATAACTACTATAATACTGCTCCCTATTTACAAGAATATAACAACTATAATACTGCCCTATGTTCAAGAATATAACTACTATAATACTGCCCCTATGTACAAGAATATAACTACTATAATACTGCCCCTATGTTCAAGAATATAACTACTATAATACTGCCCTATGTACAAGAATATAACTACTATAATACTGCTCCTATGTACAAGAATATAACTACTATAATACTGCTCCTATGTACAAGAATATAACTACTATATACTGCTCCTATGTACAGTACAAGACTATAACTACTATAATACTGCTCCCTATTTACAAGAATATAACAACTATAATACTGCCCCTATGTTCAAGAATATAACTACTATAATACTGCCCCTATGTACAAGAATATAACTACTAGAATACTGCACCTATGTACAAGAATATGACTACTATAATACTGCCCCCTATGTACAAGAATATAACTACTATAATACTGCTCCTATATACAAGAATATAACCACTATAATACTGCTCCTATGTACAAGAATATCACTACTACAATACTGCTCTTATGTACAAGAAAATAAATACTATAATACTGCCTCTATATACAGTACAAGAATATAACTACTATAAAAAGGACCTATGTACAAGAATATAACAACTATAATACTATAATACTGCCCTTATTTAGAAGAATTTAACTACTATAATACTGCCCCTATGTACAAGAATATAACAACTATAATACTATAATACTGCCCTTATTTAGAAGAATTTAACTACTATAATACTGCCCTCTATGTACAGGAACATAATTACTATATTACTTCCCCATGTACAAGAATATAACTACTATAATACTGCTTCAATGTACAAGAATGTAATTACTATAATACTGCTCCTAAGTACAAGAAAATAAGTACTATAATACTGCCATCTATGTACAAGAATATAACTACTATAATACTACCCCTGATGTCAAGAATAAAATTACTATAATACTGCCCCGATGTACAAGAATATAACTACTATAATACTACCTCCTATGTACAAAAATATAACTACAATACTCCCCCATGTACAAGAATATAACTACTATAATATTGTCCCTATGTTCAAGAATATAACTGCTATAATACTGCCCTGTGTACAAGAATATAGCTTCTATAATACTGCCCCTATGTACAAGAATATAGCTACTATAATACTGCCCCTGTGTACAAGAATAAAAATTACTATAATACTGCCCTATGTACTAGAATATAAGTATGACAATACTGCCTCTTATGTACAAGAATATAACTACAATAATGCTCCCCCATGAACAAGAATATAACTATTATAATACTGCTCTATGTACAAGAATATAACTACTATAATACTGTCCCTATGTACAAGAATATAACTACTATAATACTGCTCCTATATACAAGATATAACTACTATAATACTGCTCCTATATACAAGAATATAACTATTATAATACTGCTCTATGTACAAGAATATAACTACTATAATACTGCTCCTATATACAAGAATATAACTACTATAATACTGCTCCTATATACAAGAATATAACTACTATAATACTGCTCCTATATACAAGAATATAACTATTATAATACTGCTCTATGTACAAGAATATAACTACTATAATACTGCTCCTATATACAAGAATATAACTATTATAATACTGCTCTATGTACAAGAATAACTACTATAATACTGCCCCTATGTACAAGAATATAACTACTATAATACTGCTCCTATGTACAAGACAATAACTACTATAATACTGCTCCTATTTACAAGAATATAACTACTATAATACTGCCCTATGTACAAGAATATAACTACTATAATACTGCTCCTATGTACAAGAATATATCTACTATAATACTGCCCTATGTACAAGAATATAACTACTATAATACTGCTCCTATGTACAAGAATATAACTACTATAATACTGCTCCTATGTAGAAAATTGAGACATCTTGTCTGTTCTCATCTTTATGGGGTATTTTTGTTCTCATTATCACTGGAGATGAATTTTTTATCTGCTGGTCATATTTCCAGTTTTGGATCCGTGCTCATCCTGTTACCTCCTTTGTCTCAAGCAGGGAGGATATGGTTGTAATTTATCAGGATGATGGGAGTCGGACTCTCCAGGGAGAGTACGGTTCCTCCTGGCAGTTCTTCTGAACCTTTTCACCTGCCTGACATGTTCTGGCCTAAATTCAAGGATCCAGCCGTGACTCAGTACAGAAATGCTCTGCTCAAGCTCATTGCCCAGAACATACATCATGCAGCAATATGTGGGGGGATGCGGCTGGAGATCACATATTGGAAGAAATGTTCTCAGGCTAGAGGAGTGGGGGGTCATTGAAAGTAAAGTGCTCACCTTGCAGTAAATCAGAGAGTTTGTGGTATATAGAAACCTCACTAATACTGGCGGCTCATCAGAGCATAAATGTTGATGTTTATAGGACAAGTATAATCCATTGAAGCTCAGCAATACTCAAAGTGATGCTGCAACATCTGCCTGCTACAAAACTGATGCAGAACTGAGACACAGAGCTGTGTCATACGCAGCGACTGCAGCAGCTGCAACTTTGTAACAGTCCATAAGGTAAGAAACCACAAAGATCCATACAGTGTAAAACCTTACAAAGAGGATGGAAAAAGGGGAGAGGATGGGGATGTAGCTGCAGCTTCTCATCAGTCTGTGGTAGAAGGCATGCTGTTAGATGGAAGGAGAGGAGATGCAGCTGCAGCTTCTCGCTGAGTCTGTGGTAGAGGGCATGCTGTGTGAGGGGATGCAGCTGCAGCTTCTCGCTGAGTCTGTGGTAGAGGGTATGCTGTAAAAGGGAATGTGAGTGTTGTGACCCGCACCACAATTGTGGATTACCAGGGCAATGGGGTACTCAGAGCCGAGCCCATGGAAGTCTATGGGGTTGTCACAGGTAGCGGTGGCTCGGTCTGTGGCCCTGGCGGTCAGGCGTATGTTGGGGGGGATTATTTACAGGGGACTGGTATATAACAGTTCGTGACGCCACCTGTAGTTTTCTGATCACTAAGACCAGCGCTGCTGTAGATCTCTGAGGGGATGGTGTGGCAGCTAGATGTCGGGTCCCCTACAGGTGAGACTCTTCCCTCAGGGTCTATAGTGATGATGATGTCGTGAAGGTATGCAGTTAAATGACACAGTCTCACACATTAAAGCTTCTTTCCATACCTTTTACTTTCCAAGATGATAAGGCAGGTCCCGGGAAGCTGTTGGGGTGGATGGAGGATGCTTTTCAAGGTAACGGCTGAGCAGGTTAGAGGCCTCCTTAACTTTCAATGTAATGAGTCCAACTTGCATGAAGCTAAGTTCACTCTAAAACTTCAGCTAATTCTGTAGCTGTACTGCCCGGTCAGTATAGTGGTCGGAGCCTTCCTTTGAGAGAGCTGGTTGCTTACTGATGTCCGGCAGAACTCAGAGTTCCCACTCTTCCTGACCCCTGTTACGTACCGACGCTAAGGGCTTGTTCCTGAGACTTGAAGTCCAGCGAACCTCTGGTTGTTCTATCACTACGCTTGAAGCGGTAGCAACACTTCGGTCCCCAGTGACCGGTGAATAGTGCAGACAATCCAATGTCCAAGGCACTTCTATAATTCCTTTCCACTGCGCCCTTCGCCCTGCTCGCGCTCTTAACATAAGCACTCTCATCCAAATAGTCACAGTCCTTTCTTCTGACCTTTCTTAGAGCTCGCTGACAGATTCCCAGTTTTCTCCCAGTTCAGGAACACATCATCTGAACTTCACTGTCCTTAGGACAGGCGACTGAAGTACTGCTGCAAAACTCTTCCTCCTCAATATTGTCTCTGGCTTCAGGGTCAGGAACAGCTCTTGCTAGGCTAGGATACTATCTCATCCGTACTAGCCTCCACTTTCTGAACTGCTTCACTGCTGACAGGATACTGACACCTGAACTGGACTGAACTTCTTCCTCCCTCCAAGTCCAGACTAGACAGACTTCCTGATGGGATGACTCACTCCTGAGCCACCCAAGCTAGACTGCCCCAGCTGCTGCCTGACACTACCTTATATACTCTGTGGGTGTGTCTAGGTGTGATGAGTGAGTGAATGCATATCAAGCATTAAACCATTACCTGTCCACGCATCCTCCTGGAACAATGTGTACCCTACATACCAGGGCTACACATGAGGAGAATGCAGCTGCAGCTTCTACTTGAATATATGGTAGAGGGCATGCTGTGAGAGGGAAGGAGAGGGGATGCAGCTGCAGCTTCTCGCTGAGTCTGTGGTAGAGGGCATGCTGTGTGAGGGGATGTAGCTGCAGCTTCTTGTGAGTCTGCAGTAGAGGGCATGCTGTGAAAGGGAAGGAGAGGACATGCAGCTGCAGCTTCTTACTGTGTCTGTGGTAGAGGGCATGCTATGAGAGGGGATGTAGCTGCAGCTTCTCGTGAGTCTGCGGTAGAGGGCATGTTGTGAGAGGGAAGGAGAGGAGATGCAGCTGCAGCTTCTTGCTGAGTCTGTGGTAGAGGGCATGCTGTGTGAGGGGATGCAGATGCAGCTTCTCGCTGAGCCTTTGGTAGAGAATATGTTGTGAGAGGCAAGTCTGTAAACATATAGCACACAATGCAGCCCACCATATGGATAATCTCCTTCATGCTGTACAAAAGGATTTTCTGTGGAATCGCAGTAAAGAGTAGGCACGCGGTTTGACTATTTCCTCCAAGCAGCTTGATCCAGCTATACCCAACAGTGTGATGCAGCAGTAAAAAAGGCAAACACAGTTCTAGGATGTATTAAGAGAAGCATAGAGTCTAGATCACGTGAAGTAATTATCCCCTCTACTCCTCCTTGGTCAGGCCTCATCTGGAATACAGTGTCCAGTTCTGGGCACCACATTTTAAAAAAGACATTGAAAAACTGGAGCAAGTTCAGAGAAGCCCTACCAGGATGGTGAGTGGACTGTAGAGTATGTTCCACAAGGAACGGTTAAAGGATCTGGGAATGTCTAGGCTAATCTGTATCTTCTGCCTTTCAGTTTCATTCCATTGCTTCTCGTGTTTCCATGTGCAAAAGAGAATAATAATGATCCCTCTACACTGTGTGAAGGGTTGACTCATTCAGCTGCTTCCTAAGGTAGACACAGGAATGCTTCTTCTGGTAAATCACCTGCTGGTTTATTGTGGAACAGTATAAACCATAGCAAGGTTCAGCAAAATAAACAGAACCTTTCTGGCATAACAGCAAAACAAAAAAATAACGTATAACAAAGTCCAGTTGTGTGAGGGTGTAACGGGTCTGGTAGGTGAAACCACTGAGCTTTATTATACAAGACAGTATACTTGTAAGAGAGCAGGTGGCGCCCGGGGAATACGGACAGGAATTCACGGGAAGTGACCAGGGCAGTCTCTGGGTAGGCAGGTTGTCACGGCAAGTGACCAGGGCAGTCTCTGGGTAGGCAGGTTGTCACGGCAAGTGACCGGGGCAGTCTCTGGGTAGGCAGGTTGTCACAGCAAGTGACCAGGGCAGTCTCTGGGCAGGCAGGTTGTCACAGCAAGTGAACGGGGCAGTCTCTGGGCAGGCAGGTTGTCACAGCAAGTGACCAGGGCAGTCTCTGGACAGGCAGGTTGTCACAGCAAGTGACCAGGGCAGTCTCTGGACAGGCAGGTTGTCACAGTAAGTGACCAGGACAGTTTCTGAATAGACAGGCTTATACGACCTGAGATGTTGGAGCCTCCTGGTAGGCTGCAGTCTGATGGCAGATGATCGCTCCCAAGCGAGCAGGCAGGAATCTCTGGAGTAGCGGTGATCACTGCTGGAGATGTCCGAACCTTCGGATAAAGCTGCAGTCGGATGGCAGATGATCGCTCCCAAGTGAGCAGGCAAGAGTCTCTGAAGTAGCCGGTGATCACTGCTGATGAAGTCCGAACCTTCGGATAGAGCTGCAGTCGGATGGCAGATGATCGCTCCCAAGTGAGCAGGCAAGAGTCTCTGTAATCGCCGGGGATCACTGCAGGTGATGTCCGAACCTCCGGGGAGGGCTGCAGTCAGATGGCAGACAGCAAACAGACGGGTAACAGGCAGGCAACTGGAAACAGGAGCTGAGGGCTGAAGCAGAGTTATACAGTGCAACAACAACATTGCTCGGGCACCTCCATTAAGGAGGAAGCCCTTAATATAGGGTGGAGTCCTCCGGCATTGGCCGGAGACTAATTTGGAAAATGCGCGCGGCTCCTTTAAGAGCGGGGGAGGGCGCGGGCGCGCACCCTAAGTCCAGCAGCAGGGAAGGAGCGCGCGGGCCCAGCAGGGCGGAATGAGGACGCCGAGGATGCTGGGGGTGCTGAGGACGCTGGGGGCGCTGAGGACGCTGGGGGCGCTGAGGACGCAGAGCGCTGGTAAGGGGAACAGCGTCCCTGCCTGGCAGAGGGCCGGGACGCCGATGCTACAGAGGGATTCGCCCTCTCAGACCACCATGTGTCTTCAGCTCTACCTGGAGCCACCATTTTAGTCTTTCCTCTCCAAAAACAACACACAGACACCTCCCCAGAATATGGGGAGCATTAATGTCCTCCTGTGGTTCCCACATTCTCTCCTCTGGCCCAACACCCTTCCAATCAATAAGAAAGAAAGTTCTCCCCCTGACTCACTTCATGGCCAGTATGTCCTTTACCTCAAAGATATTGTCGGCACTAATTGGTTGAGGGGTTGAGGTAGATGCAGAATTGTACGATTAAGTACAACCGGTTTGAGGAGAGAGACATGGAAGGCGTTAGGGATCCGGAGCGAAGCAGGCAACCCAATTTATAGGCCACATCGTTAATGCATCCAAGGATTTCGAAGGGGCCAATGTACAGAGGACCCAGCTTGTAAGAGGGAATCTTCAGTCGGATATATTTAGACGAGAGCCAGACCTTATCGCCAGGCCGATATGGTGGGAGATCCCAACGTCTCTTGTCTGCATGTTTTTTCATCTGACCACCAGCTTTTATGAGTGCTTCCTTGGTCTCCGTCCACACTTTAGAGAATTCTATTGTAAGGGCATCTGCTGCGGGCACCTCCAAGGCTGAAGTCACAGGGAGAGGTATACCAGGATGTCGTCCAGAGACAAGAAAAAACGGAGATTTGGTACAAGACTCGCAGGTATTGTTGTTATAAGCGAACTCCGCCCAGGGAAGAAGGCCGACCCAGTCGTCTTGATGGGCGTTGGAGAAATGACGCAGCTAAGATGTCAAAACCTGGTTAATTCGTTCCACCTGCCCGTTGGTCTGCGGATGATAAGCAGAAGAGAAGTACAGAGACACGCCCATGAGTTTACAGAGTGCCCTCCAGAACCGGGAAGTAAACTGAACTCCTCGGTCAGACACGGTACGCAGCGGGAATCCATGGAGTCTGAAAATTTGATGAATGAAAATCTTGGCTAACTCAGGAGCCGACGGTAACCCAGGAGGGGAACAAAATGAGCCTCTAATGAGGTCGGGGTATCCCAACCTGTTAGCTCATCCTTAGTTTTGCCTGAGAGACCCCGCCAGAAAGCCCCCACCAGTGCCTCATTATTTCACCCCAATTCGGAAGACAATGTACAAAAACGGATACTGTCCAACCGTAAGGGCACCCTGATGGAGATTAAAGAGGGACTCAGTGAGAGAGGCTAACAGACCCGGTTCATCAAAGACCTACGGAAGGTATCTAAAAAGGCCAGAAGATTAGAAACTATGGGGTCATCTCGCTCCCAGAGGTGGTTTACCCAGGACAGGGCCTCTCCCTCCAGATGGGACACAACGAACGCCACTTTAGCCGGTCAGTGGGGTAATGTTGGGGTAATAGCTCAAAGTGTAGACGACATTAAGGAAACCCCTGCACAGCTTAGGATCACCACTATACCGGGGCGGTTTACCAAGGCGGGGTGGAGGATGAGGAATAAGGGGCGCGGGATGACGCCTGTGACGAGGCAGCTGAATGTAAAGTGAGTAGACTGACATCCACGGAAGCCATATACGTCAAAATATGGGCCTGAGTGTCGCGCTGCTGGACAAGCTCCTGCTGGAGACTGGCTAGCTGGGAAGTATTTCCAGGGTCTGGGGCCTGTAAGGCCGACAATCAAGAATCCATGGTCTTCATAAAAGACTTAATGCGAGTCTGATTCTCTCGCAAATATACTAACTCCTTCTGAGCAGCGACGGAGGCACCAGTGGGGTCCAGGGCCTGATTATACTGTGGCACCTTGGAGAGGCGAGCTTCCAGGAGTGAACCCTCTGGATCACGGTACCGAACCTCCCCGGGGCGAGGGAACCAGGTGGACCCGACCCCTATACAGGGATCGTTAGGGGCAGGCTCGGGGGAGTCAGACACTGCAACGCTGGTACCAAGAGGGGCGGCTCGTAGAGAAGCAGTGGGTCAAACAGATCGGGTTGGTGGGATAGCGGAGGGCTGGGTAGCGAGAAGACCTGAACCAAAGAAGACTAGCGGGTTCAGGGCGTACAGGAAGGAGAACCCAAAGCACCAGGGTATGGGGATGGAAGAGAGAGACAGGGATCACAGGTGTTATGATTTGGTAGCTGAGGAGAGCAGGCAAAAACGGCAATACACCAGAGAGGTTGGAATCTACTGGATTGCAGTACCCTGACTAACCACCACAACTAAAGGCAGCCATGGAGCGTACCTACGTTGGTCCTAGACGCCTCGTCACAGCCTGAGAGGTTAACTACATCTAAAGATAGAAAGAGGAAAGCTATCTGCCCCGGAGCAGATCCCCAAAGAACATAGGAAGCCCCAAACATGTAATGGCGGTTAGACAAGAGGAAATACAGACACAGACAGAAAATAGCATGAGCAAACGTTGGGGCCCAATCTTCCTAGAAAGAAAAGGATAGGAAGGACACTTACTGCAATCCAAAAAACCCTAAAAAAATACCAACTCTACTAATTGCAAAAACACCTGAGATCACACGACCTCTACCACCTAAATTAGTTCTCTGGAGTAACAAAACTAAGCCGCAGCCACTGAAAAAACTGGAAAAGGCAAATGAACAACTAACAGTGGCTCAGATAAACTGAGAGGAGCACAAGCCCCCGGAGGGGACCTGGCTGACCTCCACAGAAGTGCAGGAAAAAATGCAAAAATGCAAGCATAAAAATAAAAGCAGAAAATATCTTATCTGTTAGCAGAAGATGCAGGCAAGACTCAGTGTGTAGCCCTGGTACACAATACCAGGAGGATGAGTGGAGAGGTAACAGTTAAGGGCTCTTCATAACATCACGTACACTTCTGACACACCAAGCAGGGGTGTGGAAGGGAGTGATTTTTAGTCAGTCAGTTTCCTGTCCTTGGACAGAGTAGACGTGTCCAGTTTGAGCCTGTCAGCAGTTCAGAAAGTGGAGGCTAGTACAGGTGGTCTAGTTCACCTCAGCCTAGTCAGAGCTGTGCCCCACTGGAAGAAAGACTGAGCTATCTATTAAGAGTCGAGCAAATCGAAGGGCAAAGTGGAAGGAAGATTATTGGAAAAGTGCTTTTGGCTTGGAAAAGTCCTGCACATTGCAACCGGTCACTGGGGACCGAAGGATCACTATTAGCTACAGGCATAGTGGTAAGAAAACCAGAGATTTACCGGACCCTAGGTCGCGGCAAACAGCCCCATATAGTCAGTACGTAACTGGAGTCAGGTGGAATAGGGACTTTGAGTCAAGCGCAGACAAAAGCAAGAACCTAGTTTCATCAATTGGAAGACTTCACCACAAATCTGACTGGGCAGAACAGCTTTGGAAAGCTGGAGTTATTGAGGGAACTACGCTGCAGGCTGGTTGTACTCATCATTATTGGACAGTAAAGGAGGCCCCTAACTTGCTTAGCCGTTGCCTCAAAGCTCATCCTCCATCAACCCCATCAGCCTCCCTGGGACCTGCCTTACCATCTTACAAGTAAAGGTATGGAAAGACGCTGACCGTGTGAGACTGAGTTATTGATTTGCATGCCTGCACAATCCCTACCTAACTACCGACCTGAGGGAAGAGTCCCACCTGTAGGGGACCCGACATCTAGCTGCATCACCATCCCCTCAGAGATCTACAGCAGCGCTGGTACAAATTACCAGAAGACTACAGGTGGCGTCACGAACTGTATATAAATCTATCCCCTGTAAATATTCCCCCAACATACGCCAGACCGCCAGGGCCACAGACCGAGCCACAGCTACCTGTGACAATCCCCATAGACTTCCATGGGCTCGGCTCTGAGTACCCCATTGCCCTGGTAACCCACAATTGTGGTGGCGGGTCGACACAAAACTTTGGCGTCACGAGCAGGATCCGAAACTTGCAGCATTGTGAGCCCTGTGTGCCTGTGGAGTGTTTTGGTGAAAAAGACTGTTGCTGTTGTTTGGCGCCAAATACCGCCATATTTGCCGCCAGATTCGCGCCCTAAGGCGCTGGAGAAGAAGGTGGGCGTACCTGAGAGAGCGCGCAAAGTCTTGGACACGCCCCCGGCTCTGACTCATCGGCAGGTCCTGCAACAGGAAGTGAACGCTCTGACATCAGAGCGCCTGCGACGAAGGTCCTGTTCCCACTGCGGTGCCTGTGAAATAGCAGCGTCTGAAACCGGTAGGCTCTGTTTAACCAAGGGGGCGCTAAGATGTCACAACAACCGGCTGACAGTGCGGCCCCGGCCGGAGGCCCCAATCCCGCACCGCTTGGTATTGTAGTGCCAGATGGGGGCGCAGGCCCTGCACCCAGTCCGGTAGTCCCGATCATGCCACTAACGCTCCCATATATGCCTGGGGCGAAATGGCTTCCCCAATACAGCGGTGGGCCAGGCACATTAGCAGGCTTCAAGCGGAAGTTATGCAGCATCCTAGAAATGTACTCCATGCCCGAGAGACAAAAAGCTGCTGTGCTGATAGGGCAGCTAACTGGCGCTGCTGAGAGGGAAGTGGAGACTTGGGATACCGTTGATCAGGAGTCGGTACCTGCGATCTTCCTTAAGCTGCATGCCATATTTGAAGACCGCACAGAAACGGATCTCCGGATGGCCTTCTATCACTGTTCACAACAGCCAGGTGACAGCATCCGGGACTACGCTTGCCGACTACAGGGAGCCCTGAGAGCCCTCAAGCAAATTAACAATTTAAATGCTATCGAATAGAATGCTGAAAGAACAATTTATACAGGGATTGAGATCCCAAGAGGAACGCAGAACTGTGAATTGGTGGTCCTTAGATCATCCGGATGCTACCTTTGATGCCCTAAAAGACATGGCAATAAAAGGGCTGCGGCCCCTGGGCAAACCCGAGGTGGCAACCCAACATCATCAGGCTGAAGTCACTCCGGAACCGGCAGTAACCCCCTTTTCCCCGCTAGTGGCGGAAGCCAAAGCGCAGGTGACACCTCCTAGTGAATTGGACTGTCTGCGCTCAGAGGTGCGCCAGCTGACTAAAAATCTGGCTGCAGTAATGAGTGCCCTACAGCTGCGGAAAGAGGAGGAAGGGAAGATCTTGTTAGCTGACTGCCCAGAAGACGTCCCGTGGATGCACCGGAGAAGAAAGAAGACGTCGCCCCCCGGAGGAGGACAACGCCACCCCCAGGAGCAACCTCTGATCAACACCCTCCTCGTCGAGAGATCATCTGTTACCGCTGCAACCGGAAAGGTCATCTGTCTACACAGTGTCCTTTAAACGGGCAGAACCTGGGTCCAAGGGCCAACACCCAGGAGAATACCCGTCAGGCCCCCTAGACTGGAACCGCAGGTATGTGGGCGGGCGACCCTACCTGTCTATTATTCTAGATGGTATTGCTGTTCCAGCATTGTTAGACACTGGGTCCCAGGTGACCCTAATACCTGATGCTCTATATACCAAGTACTGGTCAATGGACAGTCTTAAACCTCCGAGCCTTGACTTTACTGTGTATGCTTCTAACGGTCTTCCTGTAGAAGTACTCGGAACAAAATGTGTAGATGTAAAGGTGGGCAGAGAGGAGTTGAAAGACCAAGGGCTTCTGGTAGTAAAGACTGTAAATGAGGAGAACGGTTTAAATATAATTTTGGGTACTAACATTATCGGTAATTGTTTGGGAGAAGTTGTGTTTTTGCTCCAACAGCTCGCTGAGATTGCCCGACCAAGGCAGAAAGGAGTAATCCAAAGAGAGATCCGGGCCCTGGTGTGTCAGCAGCAAGCGAAGCTTACCGACGGCGAAATTGGTAATGTACGGGTACGGGTCACTGACTCGGATCCTATTGTGATACCCCAATGAGTGAAATGATCATTTGGTGCAGGGCAGCCATAGGTCCGAGAGGACAGAATTACCAAGCTGTAGTAGAACCCCACCATTCAGAACATAGACCTACACTTATGACTGCTAGAGGAGTAGTAGAAGTGGTGAATGGAAGAGTACCGGTACGGCTTCTCAATTGGGGAGATGATGAGGTAAACTTACCCCGTTATGCAAACATTGCTAAACTACATGCTGTTGATAATAATTCTATTCTCCCGGCTGAGTCCTTAGACTCCTGTCAAATAGCGGAGGACAATGACCCAGCAACTCAGGTGGCGGAATGGTGTCAGCAACTCCATGTTGGGACGGACACCACTCCCGCCCACCAGAAGCAAGGGGTATTACGGGTGGTGCAAGAGTACGCCCAAGTGTTTAGCAAAAATCCACTTGATTTTGGGACAATTAAGGGAGTACAACATCATATCCTACAGGCAGTCATCCTCCCATCAAAGAGCGGTATAGGCCCATACCTCCAGCTCATTATCAGAAGGCTAAAGAAATGTTGAATGATATGAAGAAAGCTGGGGTGATAAGGGATAGTTGTAGCCCCTGGGCAGCCCCTCTAGTTCTGGTTAAAAAGAAAGATGGTAGTATGAGAATGTGTGTGGATTACAGGCAGGTGAACCGCATAACACACAAGGATGCATACCCGTTACCACGTATAGAGGAATCATTAGCTGCTCTGAAAACGGCTAACTACTTTTCTACCCTTGATCTGACTAGTGGTTACTGGCAAGTGGCTGTGGCTGAGGAGGATCGTGAGAAAACGGCTTTCACCACCCCAATGGGGCTCTGTGAGTTCGACAGAATGCCGTTTGGGCTCAGTAGTGCCCCAGGAACATTTCAGAGAGTGATGGAAAACTGTCTGGGACATCTCAATTTTGAAACCGTGCTGCTATACCTAGACGACGTTATCGTGTATTCCAAGACATATGAGGACCATCTGAAGCACCTGGCAGAAGTGTTTGAGTCCCTGTCTAGGTACGGGATGAAGTTGAAACCCTCTAAATGCCATCTACTCAAACAGAAGGTACAATACTTGGGGCACATCGTCAGTTCGGAAGGAGTAGCGCCGGACCCAGAGAAAGTCACTGCCATCCAGAAGTGGCCGGAGCCGAAGAACCTTAAGGAAGTGCGACAGTTCCTGGGACTAACGGGTTACTACAGGAGATTCGTGAAAGATTACACGAAGAAGGCAGCTCCTTTACAGGACCTCCTAGTAGGACAATCCCTGAAGAGCAGAAACTCTCCCTTTAATTGGGGTAAAGAACAGGCTGAAGCATTCCAAAAGATGAAAGAGATCCTTACAGGTGATGAGATCTTAACCTATCCTGATTACAGCCAACCGTTCCTGTTGTACACCGACGCCAGTAATGAAGGGTTGGGAGCAGTTCTCAGTCAGAAGCAGAATGGCCAAGAAAAGTCATCGCATATGCCAGCAGAAAACTCAGGCCAACTGAAAGGAATCCGGAAAATTATAGCAGCTTCAAGCTGGAGTTTCTGGCGCTGGTCTGGGCCATTACTGAAAGATTTAAGCACTATCTGGCCTCCAACAAGTTCACGGCGTACACAGACAACAACCCGTTAACGCACCTGGAAACCGCCAAGCTGGGCGCCATGGAGCAGCGATGGATGGCTCGGTTGTCCAATTACCAGTTTACTATCAAGTACCGGGCAGGTCGAAAGAATGCTAATGCTGATGCGTTGTCCCGAAGGCCGCATGACTCTGATACGGAAGAAGAATCGGACGACCTGGAAGAAATTGAGCTACCTGCGTTCCATCGAAATGGGGTAGTCCACGAGCATCGAGTCCACAGAAAGCAGTATGGTGCAACATTAAATCCTTTACCCCATCACTGTTGGAAAGAGACTCAGGACAGTGATCCAGTGGTCAGCCGCATCAAGGAGTTGTTAAAACAGGAAGGTTCCTCTTTGGAAAAGGATGCACCTATGTCAGCCAAGCTCCTGTGGAACGAGAAAAGCAGGTTGTTCCTATACCGTGAGAAGTTGTGCAGGAGATACGTCAACCCCAGAACCCATGAGATGGTCTGGCAAATAGTGGTCCCCAAGGCAGACGTCCCAATGGTGTTGGAAGCGTACCACGATCAAGCAGGACACTTTGGCTGGAGAAAGCTGGAGACCCTGTTGAGATGCCGGTTCTACTGGGTAGGGATGCGCAGCTCCATCGAGAGGTGGTGTCGGAACTGTGGACCCTGTGGTCTCAGAAGAAAGGACTACGGTAGTCAAAAGGCACCCCTGCAACCTATCCGGACGACTCGTCCCCTGGAGATTGTGGCCCTGGACCACGTCAAACTGTCGCCAAGTAGATCTGGATACTCATACGCCTTGACCATGGTGGACCATTACTCCAGATTTCTGGTGGTTGTTCCAGTTAAGGACCAGACCGCAGTGACGGCCGCGAAAACCTTTCAAGCAAGCTTCTGCAGACCGCATGGGTATCCGGAGCAAGTATTAACCGATCAGGGACCTGCTTTTGAAGCCGATTTATTCAAGGAATTCTGTCACATGTACGGGTGCAAGAAAATTAGAACAACGCCATATCACCCTCAAACCAACGGTCTTTGCGAAAAAATGAACCATATTGTCCTTGACTTGTTGAGATCCATACCGTTGGAAGACAGGAATCGATGGCCGGATTTACTACCTGATTTGGTTGATTTGTATAACCATATACCTGTAAGCTCAACTAACTGCACTCCAGCTTATCTTATGCGAGCAAGGCCCGGAAAACTACCAATGGATCTAGAACTTGGAGTGGTAAGAACCGGAGGCAGACGACGCTGTTGAAAACTGGGACGTCAATCGGCAAGAGCAATACAGAAGAGTACAAATCTGTGTAGAGGAAAGTCTCAATAAGGCACGGGAGAAACAGGAAGATGTTTACAACAGAAATGCTCCTGCCAAGCCTTTGATGCCTGGAGAGGTAGTATTAAAAGAAAAAGGAAGATGCACAAACTGGATAACCAGTGGGAGCAAGAACCCTACGTCATACAAGATTCTAAATATGACAACAGAAAAGTTTGTGTCGTCAGTAAGGACGGAGGAAGAACAACAATCACTGTGTCCAGAGATCATTTGAAATTGTGTCCAGAACACTTAAAGCGTTGTGAAAAGAACCCTGTCCTCAATCAAGGAGAAAGAAAGGAAGAGGTCATACACACCGATCTGGGAGATTTTCCTGCGGATTGGCCTAGACTGGGAGATGCTGTGATAATTCCAGTGTTGCAGTTTTATCAGCCACAAGAGGAAGTTCTACCTCCAGTTGTGCCTGTGGTGCCAGTTGAGCCCGCTCAGGAGTTACCCATCCCAGCAACACCTCAACCTGTGGAATCTCAAGAAGGATCATCTGAAGCAGCGCCCCATACTATGGGATCCCCTGGTGAAGCTGACTCACACCGCCCAGCCATCAGTACGCTTGCCAGATCCATAGAAAGATTGAGGCAGTTCTATAGTTTGCCGTCACGCAGTGCAGACAGATCGCAACTTGATACACCTGAAGCTACACCACGTAGATCAGAGCGAACCACCAAAGGGAAGTTACCCATTAGATATCAGCAGTGATTATAACGAATTCATGTGAATATTGTGAAAAGTCTATATATATATATGTGTTTTTCCCTATTATGTCTTATAATGGACTCAGAGGCTGAGGACTGAGCCAGCCCAAAAACTGTATCCTGTAAATAGTTGCACTAAAGTGCCTTTTTAATGGTTTCACATGAAACCTTGACTTACCTCTGAACCAAAAACCCGTGTGGTGTGGCACTGAGTGAGGTCTGCATTCGGATGTCCTGCAGCCCACCCAGGACCCACGTTGAAGGTTTGGTGCGGGTCCTTCACAAGAATACTGTATATTTATTGAATGCTATTGAATATTTGTATTTTTCTATAATGTTATTGTTTGCAACGTTCAAGATATCCTCACCTCCCGGATGGGACGAATTAATGTTATTGTTAATGTTTTCATGCATAAACAAAAATGTCTCTTTATATTTTACAGCCCGGGAGTGCTGTCGTTTACCATGGGGAATGTGTAGCCCTGGTACACAATACCAGGAGGATGAGTGGAGAGGTAACAGTTAAGGGCTCTTCATAACATCACGTACACTTCTGACACACCCAGCAGGGGTGTGGAAGGGAGTGATTTTTAGTCAGTCAGTTTCCTGTCCTTGGACAGAGTAGACGTGTCCAGTTTGAGCCTGTCAGCAGTTCAGAAAGTGGAGGCTAGTACAGGTGGTCTAGTTCACCTCAGCCTAGTCAGAGCTGTGCCCCACTGGAAGAAAGACTGAGCTATCTATTAAGAGTCGAGCAAATCGAAGGGCAAAGTGGAAGGAAGATTATTGGAAAAGTGCTTTTGGCTTGGAAAAGTCCTGCACATTGCAACCGGTCACTGGGGACCGAAGGATCACTATTAGCTACAGGCATAGTGGTAAGAAAACCAGAGATTTACCGGACCCTAGGTCGCGGCAAACAGCCCCATATAGTCAGTACGTAACTGGAGTCAGGTGGAATAGGGACTTTGAGTCAAGCGCAGACAAAAGCAAGAACCTAGTTTCATCAATTGGAAGACTTCACCACAAATCTGACTGGGCAGAACAGCTTTGGAAAGCTGGAGTTATTGAGGGAACTACGCTGCAGGCTGGTTGTACTCATCATTATTGGACAGTAAAGGAGGCCCCTAACTTGCTTAGCCGTTGCCTCAAAGCTCATCCTCCATCAACCCCATCAGCCTCCCTGGGACCTGCCTTACCATCTTACAAGTAAAGGTATGGAAAGACGCTGACCGTGTGAGACTGAGTTATTGATTTGCATGCCTGCACAATCCCTACCTAACTACCGACCTGAGGGAAGAGTCCCACTGTAGGGGACCCGACATCTAGCTGCATCACCATCCCCTCAGAGATCTACAGCAGCGCTGGTACAAATTACCAGAAGACTACAGGTGGCGTCACGAACTGTATATAAATCTATCCCCTGTAAATATTCCCCCAACATACGCCAGACCGCCAGGGCCACAGACCGAGCCACAGCTACCTGTGACAATCCCCATAGACTTCCATGGGCTCGGCTCTGAGTACCCCATTGCCCTGGTAACCCACAATTGTGGTGGCGGGTCGACACATCAGCAAGCTTCCAAGTGAACCAGGAACCAAAGTTGAGACAAGAACAATTGATCACCGGCAACCCTGATGGGAGGGAACCCCCTTATATAAGACCAGTCTGTAACTCCTGATTGCCAATCTTCACAATCTTGATTGAATGGTTCAGTACTGTTTGTAACCACCAGAGGGAGCTTCTGCTCAGAATTCATTTCTAACACATTCACAACACACAGGGCAGCAAACAGGAGCTGAGGAACCACCAGGGCAGAGCTGGAGCAGGGAGTCCAGAGGCAGGGAGAACCTGGGGCTGCTGAGGAGACAAGCAGAGACAGGGTTAACAAATGATAGCGGGCAAGTTCCCGATAGCCTAAACATAAGAACTTAGTTATGCAGAAGCACACTCAATAATCAGGTGCCTCCACTAAGGGAGGGTGGCCTGATATACCCAGTGGCAGTGCCTGATAGGAGACACAGTAGTTCCAGGTCAGGTGCTGCAGCTAAAGAGCTGGCAGAGCGCGCAGCTGTGACCTAGTTCACGTGCACAGACTCGCCACCGGCTGTGGGACTGGCAGCGAGGGAGAGACGCCGGGACCCCCAACCAGCAGAGCAGTAAGTATTGGGAGGGGGGCGGGCGCAGTGGCTGTAGCAGCCGCAGTCATGACACAGTGACACGTATCTCCACTCGTATACCGTGCCAGTGACCCTGTCACATATTCCCCCCCTCTGCCCAAAGCCAGGGGTTTTGGCACCTTCAGACACCAAACAGGGATTCGGGAGAGAGCATCTGTGTTACCATGTAACTTCCATTGCCTATGATTTACTTGGAAACTGAAATCTTGAAGGGCTAAGAACCACCTAGTCACCCGGGCATTCTTACTCTTCTTCTCCCCAAACCATCTCAGAGGGGCATGGTCTGATGCTAGCTTAAATCTATGGCCTAGAAGGTAATACTGTAGTGTGTCCATAGCCCACTTTATGGCTAAGCACTCCTTCTCAACAATTGCATATTTTTTCTCGCAGGAAGAGAGTGTCACGACACTGCTGTTGGGTGATCCGGGATCAGGGGCTCCTTCCCTGTCCTTATCTCTAAGGGGCACCCTATCTCGCCCTATTTCCCGGGATACATCCGAAGGTGAAGACGACAGGGCCTCCACCCTTGCTCTGTCTCCTGAGTTAGCCCTCTGTCTGTTCTCTTCCCCACCCAGGGAAGAGGGGTGCTACTGTGCACCGTAGTACACCAACCCGACAAACAAGGCAACAAAGACAAGGGTTAACAGAAAAATTCCAGGCATACAAAATATTCACTCACATGTAACAGAGGAATTCATCGGGAATGGAGGTAGGTTAAATCCAAACATAGAGAAAGGAAGGTAATTACCATACATACAACCACACAACAGTCACAGATAACTCCTTCAACACTCCTCATATGAACTCCTTTCCCTCCTCAAGCCATGCAGCAAATGCTAACTCTGACAAGGATTTGCATCAGAGCCCAGATTATAAAGGGAACAGGATTGGCTAATTGAGCTCAGCTGTGAGCTCAGGGCTCTCCAACATGGCTGATTAACCCCTGTTCTGCCAGAAGAAATAACACCATTAAAATGAAGTGCGAGCAATCAGACGCTGATGTCTTCTAGCTCCTCTCTGTTGTGGAAACCCCGTGACAGAGTTCCTGGCTCAGATACAGGATGGAATGCTCTTCATTTATTTCCTGAAGCAGCACTGCTCCCAACTTGACTTCTGAAGAATCTGTCTGGACCACGAATTCTTTGCTAAAGTCCAGTGCGACCAGAACCGGATGCTTGCACAGAGCCCGCCTAAGCTCCTGAAATACCACCTCTATGTCAGGAGTACATTTCACAATCGTCAACTTGGTACCCTTAAGGAGATCTGTTAATGGTGCGCCAATTATGGCAAAATTTGGAATAAACTGCAGTAAAATAACCCACAATTCGAAGAAACATCCTCACTTGCTTCTTGAAGAGCAGTTGCGGCCACTTCTGTATTACCTTGATCTTATTTAACTGTGGCTTGATTTCACCTCTCCCGATATGTAGC
>JARQOD010000001.1:393580296-393657804 GCA_033576555.1 Oophaga sylvatica
TTCTCGTGAGTCTGCAGTAGAGGGCATGCTTGTGAGAGGGAAGGAGAGGACATGCAGCTGCAGCTTCTTACTGTGTCTGTGGTAGAGGGCATGCTATGAGAGGGGATGTAGCTGCAGCTTCTCGTGAGTCTGCGGTAGAGGGCATGTTGTGAGAGGGAAGGAGAGGAGATGCAGCTGCAGCTTCTTGCTGAGTCTGTGGTAGAGGGCATGCTGTGTGAGGGGATGCAGCTGCAGCTTCTCGCTGAGCCTTTGGTAGAGAATATGTTGTGAGAGGCAAGTCTGTAAACATATAGCACACAATGCAGCCCACCATATGGATAATCTCCTTCATGCTGTACAAAAGGATTTTCTGTTGAATCGCAGTAAAGAGTAGGCACGCGATTTGACTATTTCCTCCAAGCAGCTTGATCCAGCTATACCCAACAGTGTGATGCAGCAGTAAAAAAGGCAAACACAGTTCTTGGATGTATTAAGAGAAGCATAGAGTCTAGATCACGTGAAGTAATTATCCCCCTCTACTCCTCCTTGGTCAGGCCTCATCTGGAATACAGTGTCCAGTTCTGGGCACCACTTTTTAAAAAAAGACATTGAAAAACTGGAGCAAGTTCAGAGAAGCCCTACCAGGATGGTGAGTGGACTGTAGAGTATGTTCCACAAGGAACGGTTAAAGGATCTGGGAATGTCTAGGCTAATCTGTATCTTCTGCCTTTCAGTTTCATTCCATTGCTTCTCGTGTTTCCATGTGCAAAAGAGAATAATAATGATCCCTCTACACTGTGTGAAGGGTTGACTCATTCAGCTGCTTCCTAAGGTAGACACAGGAACGCTTCTTCTGGTAAATCACCTGCTGGTTTATTGTGGAACAGTATAAACCATAGCAAGGTTCAGCAAAATAAACAGAACCTTTCTGGCATAACAGCAAAACAAAAAAATAACGTATAACAAAGTCCAGTTGTGTGAGGGATTCGCCCTCTCAGACCACCATGTGTCTTCAGCTCTACCTGGAGCCACCATTTTAGTCTTTCCTCTCCAAAAACAACACACAGACACCTCCCCAGAATATGGGGAGCATTAATGTCCTCCTGTGGTTCCCACAATCTCTCCTCTGGCCCAACACCCTTCCAATCAATAAGAAAGAAAGTTCTCCCCCTGACTCACTTCATGGCCAGTATGTCCTTTACCTCAAAGATATTGTCGGCACTAATTGGTTGAGGGGTTGAGGTAGATGCAGAATTGTACCGATTAAGTACAACCGGTTTGAGGAGAGAGACATGGAAGGCGTTAGGGATCCGGAGCGAAGCAGGCAACCCCAATTTATAGGCCACATCGTTAATGCATCCAAGGATTTCAAAGGGGCCAATGTACAGAGGACCCAGCTTGTAAGAGGGAATCTTCAGTCGGATATATTTAGACGAGAGCCAGACCTTATCGCCAGGCCGATATGGTGGGAGGTCCCAACGTCTCTTGTCTGCATGTTTTTTCATCTGACCACCAGCTTTTATGAGTGCTTCCTTGGTCTCCGTCCACACTTTAGAGAATTCTATTGTAAGGGCATCTGCTGCGGGCACCTCCAAGGCTGAAGTCACAGGGAGAGGTATACCAGGATGTCGTCCAGAGACAAGAAAAAACGGAGATTTGGTACAAGACTCGCAGGTATTGTTGTTATAAGCGAACTCCGCC
Organism: Oophaga sylvatica; assembly: GCA_033576555.1. Lineage (NCBI taxonomy): Eukaryota > Metazoa > Chordata > Amphibia > Anura > Dendrobatidae > Oophaga > Oophaga sylvatica. Next base: position 393,581,977 of record JARQOD010000001.1, read on the forward strand.
CAGGGAAGAAGGCCGACCCAGTCGTCTTGATGGGCGTTGGAGAAATGACGCAGCTAAGATGTCAAAACCTGGTTAATTCGTTCCACCTGCCCGTTGGTCTGCGGATGATAAGCAGAAGAGAAGTACAGAGACACGCCCATGAGTTTACAGAGTGCCCTCCAGAACCGGGAAGTAAACTGAACTCCTCGTCAGACACGGTACGCAGCGGGAATCCATGGAGTCTGAAAATTTGATGAATGAAAATCTTGGCTAACTCAGGAGCCGACGGTAACCCAGGAGGGGAACAAAATGAGCCTCTAATGAGGTCGGGGTATCCCAACCTGTTAGCTCATCCCTAGTTTTGCCTGAGAGACCCCGCCAGAAAGCCCCCACCAGTGCCTCATTATTTCACCCCAACTCGGAAGACAATGTACGAAAACGGATACTGTCCAACCGTAAGGGCACCCTGATGGAGATTAAAGAGGGACTCAGTGAGAGAGGCTAACAGACCCGGTTCATCAAAGACCCTACGGAAGGTATCTAAAAAGGCCAGAAGATTAGAAACTATGGGGTCATCTCGCTCCCAGAGGTGGTTTACCCAGGACAGGGCCTCCCCCCCCAGATGGGACACAACGAACGCCACTTTAGCCCGGTCAGTGGGGTAATGTTGGGGTAATAGCTCAAAGTGTAGACGACATTAAGGAAAACCCTGCACAGCTTAGGATCACCACTATACCGGGGCGGTTTACCAAGGCGGGGTGGAGGATGAGGAATAAGGGGCGCGGGATGACGCCTGTGACGAGGCAGCTGAATGTAAAGTGAGTAGACTGACATCCACGGAGGCCATATACGTCAAAATATGGGCCTGAGTGTCGCGCTGCTGGACAAGCTCCTGCTGGAGACTGGCTACTGGGAAGTATTTCCAGGGTCTGCGGCCTGTAAGGCCGACGATCAAGAATCCATGGTCTTCATAAAAGACTTAATGCGAGTCTGATTCTCTCGCAAATATACTAACTCCTTCTGAGCAGCGACGGAGGCACCAGTGGGGTCCAGGGCCTGATTATACTGTGGCGCCTTGGAGAGGCGAGCTTCCAGGAGTGAACGCTCTGGATCACGGTACCGAACCTCCCCGGGGCGAGGGAACCAGGTGGACCCGACCCCTATACAGGGATCGTTAGGGGCAGGCTCGGGGGAGTCAGACACCGCAACAGCTGGTACCAAGAGGGGCGGCTCGTAGAGAAGCAGGGGGTCAAACAGATCGGGTTGGTGGGATAGCGGAGGGCTGGGTAGCGAGAAGACCTGAACCAAAGAAGACTAGCGGGTTCAGGCGTACAGGAAGGAGAACCCAAAGCACCAGGGTATGGGGATGGAAGAGAGAGACAGGGATCACAGGTGTTATGATTTGGTAGCTGAGGAGAGCAGGCAAAAACGGCAATACACCAGAGAGGTTGGAATCTACTGGATTGCAGTACCCTGACTAACCACCACAACTAAAGGCAGCCGTGGAGCGTACCTACGTTGGTCCTAGACGCCTCGTCACAGCCTGAGAGGTTAACTACACCTAAAGATAGAAAGAGGAAAGCTATCTGCCCCGGAGCAGATCCCCAAAGAACATAGGAAGCCCCAAACATGTAATGGCGGTTAGACAAGAGGAAATACAGACACAGACAGAAAATAGCATGAGCAAACGTTGGGGCCCAATCTTCCTAGAAAGAAAAGGATAGGAAGGACACTTACTGCAATCCAAAAAACCCTAAAAAAATACCAACTCTACTAATTGCAAAAACACCTGAGATCACACGACCTCTACCACCTAAATTAGTTCTCTGGAGTAACAAAACTAAGCCGCAGCCACTGAAAAAACTGGAAAAGGCAAATGAACAACTAACAGTGGCTCAGATAAACTGAGAGGAGCACAAGCCCCCGGAGGGGACCTGGCTGACCTCCACAGAAGTGCAGGAAAAAATGCAAAAATGCAAGCATAAAAATAAAAGCAGAAATATCTTATCTGTTAGCAGAAGATGCAGGCAAGACTCAGCAAGCTTCCAAGTGAACCAGGAACCAAAGTTGAGACAAGAACAATTGATCACCGGCAACCCTGATGGGAGGGAACCTCCCTTATATAAGACCAGTCTGTAACTCCTGATTGCCAATCTTCACAATCTTGATTGAATGGTTCAGTACTGTTTGTAACCACCAGAGGGAGCTTCTGCTCAGAATTCATTTCTAACACATTCACAACACACAGGGCAGCAAACAGGAGCTGAGGAACCACCAGGGCAGAGCTGGAGCAGGGAGTCCAGAGGCAGGGAGAACCTGGGGCTGCTGAGGAGACAAGCAGAGACAGGGTTAACAAATGATAGCGGGCAAGTTCCCGATAGCCTAAACATAAGAACTTAGTTATGCAGAAGCACACTCAATAATCAGGTGCCTCCACTAAGGGAGGGTGGCCTGATATACCCAGTGGCAGTGCCTGATAGGAGACACAGTAGTTCCAGGTCAGGTGCTGCAGCTAAAGAGCTGGCAGAGCGCGCAGCTGTGACCTAGTTCACGTGCACAGACTCGCCACCGGCTGTGGGACCGCAGCGAGGGAGAGACGCCGGGACCCCCAACCAGCAGAGCAGTAAGTATTGGGAGGCGGGGCGGGCGCAGTGGCTGTAGCAGCCGCAGTCATGACACAGTGACACGTATCTCCCCTCGTATACCGTGCCAGTGACCCTGTCACATATTCCCCCCCTCTGCCCAAAGCCAGGGGTTTTGGCACCTTCAGACACCAAACAGGGGATTCGGGAGAGAGCATCTGTGTTACCATGTAACTTCCATTGCCTATGATTTACTTGGAAACTGAAATCTTGAAGGGCTAAGAACCACCTAGTCACCCGGGCATTCTTACTCTTCTTCTCCCCAAACCATCTCAGAGGGGCATGGTCTGATGCTAGCTTAAATCTATGGCCTAGAAGGTAATACTGTAGTGTGTCCATAGCCCACTTTATGGCTAAGCACTCCTTCTCAACAATTGCATATTTTTTCTCGCAGGAAGAGAGTGTCACGACACTGCTGTTGGGTGATCCGGGATCAGGGGCTCCTTCCTGTCCTTATCTCTAAGGGGCACCCTATCTCGCCCTATTTCCCGGGATACATCCGAAGGTGAAGACGACAGGGCCTCCACCCTTGCCCTTTCTCCTGAGTTAGCCCTCTGTCTGTTTCTCTTCCCCCACCCAGGGAAGAGGGGTGCTACTGTGCACCGTAGTACACCAACCCGACAAACAAGGCAACAAAGACAAGGGTTAACAGAAAATTCCAGGCATACAAAATATTCACTCACATGTAACAGAGGAATTCATCGGGAATGGAGGTAGGTTAAATCCAAACATAGAGAAAGGAAGGTAATTACCATACATACAACCACACAACAGTCACAGATAACTCCTTCAACACTCCTCATATGAACTCCTTTCCCTCCTCAAGCCATGCAGCAAATGCTAACTCTGACAAGGATTTGCATCAGAGCCCAGATTATAAAGGGAACAGGATTGGCTAATTGAGCTCAGCTGTGAGCTCAGGGCTCTCCAACATGGCTGATTAACCCCTGTTCTGCCAGAAGAAATAAACACCATTAAAATGAAGTGCGAGCAATCAGACGCTGATGTCTTCTAGCTCCTCTCTGTTGTGGAAACCCCGTGACAAAGTTCCTGGCTCAGATACAGGATGGAATGCTCTTCATTTATTTCCTGAAGCAGCACTGCTCCCAACTTGACTTCTGAAGAATCTGTCTGGACCACGAATTCTTTGCTAAAGTCCAGTGCGACCAGAACCGGATGCTTGCACAGAGCCCGCCTAAGCTCCTGAAATACCACCTCTATGTCAGGAGTACATTTCACAATCGTCAACTTGGTACCCTTAAGGAGTCTGTTAATGGTGTGCCAATTATGGCAAAATTTGGAATAAACTGCCAGTAAAATAACCCACAATTCGAAGAAACATCCTCACTTGCTTCTTGAAGAGCAGTTGCGGCCACTTCTGTATTACCTTGATCTTATTTAACTGTGGCTTGATTTCACCTCTCCCGACTATGTAGCCTAAATATCTGGCCTCTTCCTTCCCTATGGCACACTTTTTTGGATTTACGGTGAACCCAGCTTTCCCCATTGCATCCAGGATCGCCTGTACCTTTGGTAGATGACTACTCCAGTCTGGGCTGAAAACGATAATGTCATCAAGGTAGTTTGCGGCATATTTCTTATGTGGAGGCAAGATCCGATAAATTGCCCTCTGGAAGGCAGCTGGGGCCCCCTGCAGTCCGAAGGGCATTCTGGTGTACTGGAAACACCCATGAGGCAACGAGAAGGCCGTCTTCTCCTTGGCTGTCTTGGACATGGCGATCTGCCAGTATCCCTTCGTCAAGTCGAGGGTTGTGATGTGCATTGCGGGCCCAAGTCGCTCAAAGAGTTCATCCACACGTGGCATCAGATACGCATCAAAACTGGACACGTCGTTGAGCCTGCAGTAGTCATTACAAAATTGCCACTCAACGTTGGGCTTCAACACGAGGATGATGGGACTCAACCATCCACTTTTTGACTCTGCTATCACACTGAGGGCTAGAATTCTCTTCACCTCCTTTGACATTATCTCCCAGCATGCTTCTGCGATTCTATAGGGCTTGAAGTTCATCCTTACATGCTGCTCTGTTAACACAATGTGTCAGGAATCGAACCCAGTGTCTCTTGTCCACCAGCCAGCAGCTCTACCATCTGAGCTATTCTGCTGGCTACAAAGTTCCTTGCTGAACCCGGATACCATTGACTGTTCTTCCTGATCGGCTTCACCCAGTGCCTCTCGTTTGGCCTCTGATTGCCAATTACACGCCCTATATAAACCTGGCCCTGTGGGTGTGTCATTGCGAGATTATTGTGCTTCCAGCCTTTAGTCAAGCTCTTTCTCCTGCTGTTCCTGCTGCTACAAACACTGCTCTCCTGTGAACTGACCTCGGCCTGCCACCTGACTACGTTATCTGCCTGCTCCTCTGCTACCGAATTGCCTTTCCTGTTACCGACCTCCGGCTGCCACCTGACTACGTTATCTGCCTGCTCCTCTGCTACAAACACTGCTCTCCTGTGAACTGACCTCGGCCTGCCACCTGACTACGTTATCTGCCTGCTCCTCTGCTACCGAATTGCCTTCCTGTGTACCGACCTCCGGCTGCCACCTGACTACGCTACCTGCCTCTGCTTTCCCTAGTGTTTGCAGTAACATCGGCTCCAACCCAGACGGGATCCTGACAGAATAATCTCGCGCCAAAATGGAGCCCGCTGTGAACACCCTGAGGCGGCAAGTTACGGAGCTTCAAAGTTTTTGTACTGACTCTCAAGGAAAATATTCCAAGTTACAAACTGATTTCACGGTGATACAACAGGAAGTAATTGAGCTTCAAAAACAACTTCTGGACGTGCGCAATTCAGGGTCCGAATCAAACACGCGGCTGCCGCTGCCTGCAAAGTTCAGTGGGGATCGCCAGCAGTACCGAGGATTCCTCAATCAATGCCGCATATACTTCCAGATGCAACCTGCTCCCTTTACCAGTGAGAGGAAGAAAGTTTTTTTCATGATAAATCTCCTGACGGATGAAGCTCTTGCTTGGGCTTCACCTTATGTAGAAAAGGACTATGCCCTCCTTAATGACCTGGAAGCTTTCATCGCAGCTATGAATCAAGTTTTTGATGACCCAAACCGCTGTGCCACAGCAGAAACCAAATTACATAATTTGCGCCAAGGACGTCGCTCTGTTGCGGAATATACATCGGAGTTCCGTCGCTGGGTGGCCGACACCACCTGGAATCCAGCGGCCCAGAGAAGTCAATTCCGACGAGGGTTATCAGAACCAGTGAAAGACGAGCTTGCCAGGGTTGAGACCCCTGACCAGTTGGAGGACTTTATTCAACTGTGTATCCGGATTGACCAGAGACTTACTGAAAGGAGAAAGGAGAGATTGCGAGCACTTGGGAATAGCCCTGGCTTCTCATTTTCAGCATCAGACCACCAAGAAAAGACGCAAGGCGTGTCTGAACCGATGCAGATTGACATCATCCGAAGACCACTCTCTGCACAGGAGAAGGAGAGGCGACGTGCAGAACATCTCTGCCTCTATTGTGGGGACCCTGGACACTATGCCATCAACTGTCCTAACAAAAAGACTATAGCCTTTACCAACAACAGGTCTGCCAGCAATATGGACCTTTCTCAGCAGTCGGATTCCATCTTGTAGACTATCTCATCAGTAACGCCAGAAATAGACAAAATACATACCACATCATCTCATTTTGTAATCCCCATTCAGGTTGTAATGGGCACCCAAAAAATACAATGCTCTGCCCTGTTGGATTCGGGAGCAGGAGGAAATTTTATGGACTTAAAATTTACACGTGATAATAATATTTCCAGTAGGACCAAATCCACACCAATTGAAATGGAAACTGTGGATGGATCACCTTTGTCTTCTGGACCTGTCACGCATGAGACAATCGAACTGGAGATTTGTATCGACCCGGATCATCATGAAGCTGTCAGTTTCCACCTTATTTCATCTCCGAAATTTCCGGTTATTCTAGGGATCCCCTGGTTTTCAGTCCATAACCCTTCTATCAACTGGGCATCAAGGACCATCACCTTTCCATCTGACTACTGTAAGAATAATTGTCATAAGGAACCCCCTGTTCTCCAACAAGTCCAAATCTCTGAGATTTCGCATGAGAAGGAAGAGAAACTACCACCTCAATATCAGCAGTTCTCTGATGTCTGCAGTAAGAAGAAAGCAGATCAATTACCTCCTCACCGTCCTTACGACTGTCCCATTGAATTGCTGCCAGGAGCAACCATTCCATTTGGACGGATATACAATCTTTCCGAACCTGAATTGAAGGTATTAAGAAAGTTCCTGGATGAAAATTTAGAGAAAGGCTTTATTCGACCTTCCACATCTCCAGCTGGGGCACCCCTGTTCTTTGTTGAAAAGAAAGACTCCACTCTGCGGCCATGTATTGACTACAGAGAGATGAATAATATCACTGTCAAGAATCGCTACCCGCTACCCTTGATTCCTGAACTATTTGAGAGACTCCGTTCTGCGAAAATCTTTACGAAGCTGGATCTTAGAGGGGCTTACAACCTCATACGGATTCGCCCAGGAGATGAGTGGAAGACCACCTTCAGAACGAGATATGGACATTTTGAATCTCTGGTTATGACCTTTGGCCTTAGCAATGCCCCAGCCACCTTTCAACATTTTATTAATGATGTATTTCGAGATTTCTTGGACCAATTCGTTGTGGCTTATCTCGATGACATTCTTATATTTTCAGACACCTTGGAAGAGCATCGCAGGCACGTCCAGTTAGTCTTGGAACGACTACAGGAGAACCAGCTTTACATTAAACTTGAAAAATGTGAGTTTGAACAAACTAGTATCCAATTTCTGGGATATATCATCTCCCCAGAAGGTCTGAGCATGGATCCCGGCAAAATCAATGCTGTAGTAGACTGGCCTGTTCCAAGAAATTTAAAAGACGTCCAGCGTTTCATAGGATTTGCAAATTTTTACCGAAAATTTATAAAGAACTTTTCACGGATCATACTACCAATTACTACACTAACAAAAAAGACCAAAGCATTTTTCTGGTCTCCGGAGGCACAGGAGGCTTTTGACAAGTTGAAAACTCTTTTTACATCTGCTCCATTGTTAGTACACCCAAATCCTGAATTGCCATTTACTGTCGAAGTGGACGCCTCGGACTCTGCAGTGGGAGCCATTCTGTCTCAGCGAGTTGGGGACAAGATGCAACTTCACCCATGTGCGTTTCTTTCCCACACCATGTCATCTGCAGAAAAGAACTACGACATCGGTAATAAAGAACTGTTAGCCATTAAAGTTGCATTCTCCGAGTGGAGACATCTTCTGGAAGGTGCCAATCACCCTGTGACTGTCCTCACGGACCACAAGAATCTTGAATTCCTCCGTACAGCAAAAAGATTGTCTGCAAGACAAGCACGATGGGCCTTATTTTTCTCAAGATTCAATTCTATAATCTCTTACCGGCCTGGTTCAAGAAATGGCAAGGCTGACGCTCTGTCCAGGATGTGTTCGGAACCTCAGGAGAGGTCTAGTAATGACGATACAATTCTAGGCCCTAAAAATTTTTTGGGAATATTGCACTCTAGAGGACTATGTAATAGAATTAAAGATGGATATCAAGAGGACTCTTTCCTTTACCATCCTTCGGAAGACGTCGATCTTTCATTCAAAGAGGGGTTTTGGATGCAGAAACACAAAATATATGTACCTGAATCTTCTCGCCTTGAAGTCCTCAAAAGTGTCCATGATTCTAAACTGGCAGGACATCCTGGGGTTGCAAAAACACAAGACTTACTACTTTGTTTCTTTTGGTGGCCTAATTGTAGGAAGGACGTGAGGAAATATGTTTCAACCTGTTTAACATGCGCACGAAACAAGACCCCACGATCGTCTCCTCTAGGACTCTTGCAACCACTCCCAGTTCCATCCAGGCCTTGGGGATCTATTTCCATGGATTTTATTGTGGAACTACCCCCTTCCAAACAGATGACCGTCATCCTTGTCATAGTGGACCGACTCACAAAAATGGCCCACTTTATTCCAACTGAAGGAATTCCTACTGCTGAAAAAACTGCAGAACTGATGATCAAAGAGGTATTCAGGTTACATGGAATTCCTGACAATGTGGTGTCTGACAGAGGCATTCAATTTACATCAAAATTTTGGAAGAGTTTCTGTACAGCCTTGGGAGTCACGTGATCTTTCTACCGCTTTCCATCCTCAGTCCAATGGCCAGACGGAGAGAACGAACCAGACTTTGGAGCAATACCTCCGTTGCTTCATTTCTTATCTTCAGAATGACTGGGTGGACTATTTACCAACAGCAGAGTTTGCCTACAACAACTCCATACATAGCGCTACATCTCAAACCCCATTTTTTGCTAATTATGGAGTACATCCAGTATTTATTCCTAATCTGCCAGTGAACACTCCCATTCCTGCTGTTAATGACAGGCTTGCAAAATTACAGGTATCCCAGAAGGAATTATCAGAGATATTACTCAAGACCCAGGAAGAATATAAGGAAGCAGCAGATAAACATCGGAGAGTGCCCCCTGCTCTTCAGGTTGGAGACAAAGTTTGGCTGTCCACTAAAAACCTTAAGACACATGTACCATCCTCCAAATTGGGTCAGAAATTCATTGGACCTTTTCAAATTTCTGCAAAAATTAACCAGGTTGCTTTTCGTTTAAAACTTCCCAACAATCTGAGGATTCATCCAGTGTTTCACATATCCTTGCTCAAACCCTTCTGTGAAAACCCGTTTCCAGGAAGAATTCAGCCACCTCCTCCACCAGAAAGGATCCGTGGTGAAGAAGAATACATTGTGAATAAGATTCTGGACTCCCGAAAATTCAGAGGTAAACTGCAGTATCTGGTGCAGTGGGAAGGTTACGGACCAGAGGAAAATTCATGGGAACCAAAGGACAACTCCATGCTCCTGGACTTACAAGAGCCTTCCATCAGAGGTACCCAAATAAGCCAGCTCCTGAGATGTCCAGAGGCCATCCTGGAAGGAGGGGAGTACTGTCAGGAATCGAACCCAGTGTCTCTTGTCCACCAGCCAGCAGCTCTACCATCTGAGCTATTCTGCTGGCTACAAAGTTCCTTGCTGAACCCGGATACCATTGACTGTTCTTCCTGATCGGCTTCACCCAGTGCTCTCTCGTTTGGCCTCTGATTGCCAATTACACGCCCTATATAAACCTGGCCCTGTGGGTGTGTCATTGCGAGATTATTGTGCTTCCAGCCTTTAGTCAAGCTCTTTCTCCTGCTGTTCCTGCTGCTACAAACACTGCTCTCCTGTGAACTGACCTCGGCCTGCCACCTGACTACGTTATCTGCCTGCTCCTCTGCTACCGAATTGCCTTTCCTGTGTACCGACCTCCGGCTGCCACCTGACTACGTTATCTGCCTGCTCCTCTGCTACCGAATTGCCTTTCCTGTGTACCGACCTCCGGCTGCCACCTGACTACGTTATCTGCCTGCTCCTCTGCTACAAACACTGCTCTCCTGTGAACTGACCTCGGCCTGCCACCTGACTACGTTATCTGCCTGCTCCTCTGCTACCGAATTGCCTTTCCTGTGTACCGACCTCCGGCTGCCACCTGACTACGTTATCTGCCTGCTCCTCTGCTACCGAATTGCTTTCCTTTTACCGACCTCCGCGGTGCCACCTGACTACGTTATCTGCCGCCCTCTGCTACCAGAATTGCCTTTCCTGTTCCGACACTCGGCTGCCACCTGACTACGCTACCTGCCTCTGCTTTCCCTAGTGTTTGCAGTAACATCGGCTCCAACCCAGACGGGATCCTGACACAATGTGTTCCACCACCTGTGTACGCAACTCCGAGAATAGGTCATGGTTCCGCTGCAGCAGTTCTCGACACTGTTGCTTCTTGGCCGGCGTTAGTGTCTCAGCAATTGTGACCTCCTCCACTTTGGCTTTGGGACGGGACCCCAGGCAATGAGCTTCCAGCAATTCCTGCTCTCGCCATAATTTTTAGCAAATTCACATGGTATACCTGGTGTGACTTCCTGCGACCAGGCTGGTGTACCTTGTAATTCTTGTCACCCAGTTTTTACACCACTTCTTATGGGCCTTGCCACTTGGCTAGGAACTTGCTCTCCACTGTGGGGATAAGCACTAGTACACGGTCCCTGGCTGGAATTGCCTCAGCCTCGCTGATCGGTTATATACCCTCGCCTGTTGTGAACACATTGGAGGCGACATCGGAGCTGGGGCTCCCTCCGGTGGTTGCTGAGGGTAATGAACCAATTGCTGAATGGCTTTCAGCTGGGTCCAATGGTCTGATATAAGTGACCTGAACTCCCATCAGCCTTGCCGTAATCAATTGTTCTTTCAGTTCCTGCTTGGATCTCAGCTTGCATTCCTGCTATCATTCAGATAAGTGATTTGCTGTTTTTTTTCCTCTGGTTGGATTTTCCTTGTTGGTTTGCTGCCTTGCAGTGGACTTCAGCCTGGTCCCCTTTTGGGGCCTGGCGCTGCATTTGTGCTCCGTTTGTGTTTGCACTTTTGCTCTGTTCCTGTGTCACTTTTTATTTGCTGAATTGCTGTGTGTTACACCAGAGATCTGATTTAGGTGGTAGAGATGGTGTGATCTCAGGTTTTTTGTTAATCAGAAGTGTTGGTATTTTTGTCAGGGTTTTTTTGGTTGCAGACAGAATTCTTTCCTATACTTTTCTATCTAGACACTATTGGGCCCCAGCGTTTGCTTATGCTATTTTCTGTCTGTGTTCGTATTTTCTTCTTGTCTAACCGCCATTACATGTTTGGGGGCTTCCTGTTTCTTTGGAGGTTCTGATACGGGGCAGTTAGCTTTCATCTTTCTGTCTTTAGATGTAGCTACCTCTCCGGCTGTGACGAGGTGTTTAGGATCACCGTAGGTACACTCCACAGCTACTTCTAGTGTTGCGGTTAGTTTAGGGTTCTGCAACCCAGTAGTTTCCAGCCTCTCTGGTGTATTGCTACTTTGGCTATTTTTTGCTATTTCTCCTCAGCTACCGAAACATAACACTCGCCTGTGCCTTCTGTGCCTGGAGATGTTCCTTCACGATAGGCATCACGTGCTCCATCCTCAAAAAATCACTGAGAAAAGAGGCAGAGATGCTTACCTGCCTATGCAGTGGACCCAACTAATTATGGCAACAACACAGGTGCAGCAATACCAATATAACAATCACTCTCAGCCTACCAAGCCATGGAGATGGTGATTGTTCAGTATACTAGTGCACACAAAAAAGATTCCAATCTGTCTGCGGCATAATTCACACAAGTAATGCAGAGCATCCGGCTTACAGCCTTTTACAAACTCCCATACTTTTAGATCAGGCTGGCTGCCCAGTGCTTCCCATATGCACCAGTGCCTCCCATATGCATCCTGTGTGAACAGCGGCCACAATATCACGTGCTCCATCCTCTCCTGCAACTGGGAAACATGCTCAATGACACTCCAGTGTGGCGTAACCTCGGCTTCCCCGGTTTCGTTGGCAATGTCCAGCAGCTCTTGCGTATGTCGACCGTATAGGTGCTTGAATTGCGAGAAGCTAGTGGAGGCTTATGAGACTTCTCTTATGGAAAAGAGCAGAAATGGAAGCAGATAGTCCCAGTCTTGACCGTCCTTCTCAACAACCTTCTTGAGCATGGCCTTCAAGGTCTTATTGAAGCGCTCCACCAGGCCATCGGTCTGCGGATGGTAAACTGAGGTTCGCAGCTGGGCAATCTGGAGGACTTTACACAGCTCCCTCATCACTTTGCTCATAAAGGAGATTCGCTGGTCCATCAAAATCACTTTCGGCAGGCCCATCCTAGCAAAGATATGAACAAGCTCTCGGGCGATACTCTTAGCTGAAGAGTTCCTTAGTGGCACCGCTTCAGGGTACCGGGTCGTGTTGTCCATGACCACTAGGATGTACTGATGGCCCCATGCAGATTTAACTAGGGGACCTACTAGGTCCATGGCAATCCTCTCAAAGGGGACCTCTATCACAGGCAACGGGAGTAAGGGGCTTTGGAAGTGAGAAGTAGGAGCGGTTATCTGACAGGTGGAGCAGAACCTAAAATAATTCAGGATCTCTTGGTTACATCCAGGTCAATAGAACCTCCGCATTACTCTCTCCTGAGTTTTCTCCACCCCCAGATGTCCCCCCCAAAACATGCGAATGGGCCATGTCTAAAACTCTCCGCCTGTAGGGTCCCGAAACTAACAAGTGCTTCACTATCTCACCTCCCCTCAGTTTGGTCACCCGATACAACAAATCACCATTGACTGCAAAGTGAGGGAACCTGATACCGCAGCCAGAGGAGGAGACACTAAAAGACGCCTTATGACCTGAGAGGCATACTGGATGTTCTGCCTGAAAACTTGCTTTCCTGCCGACTTAAATACCCGAAAAGAAATAATGTTTCATTATTAAGCTTATGCATTATATTGTGGTTTATATAATCTTAAATTTTGTTTTTCTCCTGTTTTTTTTTCCTGTGTTTTTTTCTTTCCTTTATTTCCTTTTTTCTTTTTTGTATTTTCAGTGTGTTTTACCATCATGGTTTTAGTCATTATGCACCAGATGGTGTTGTGATATGTGATTGGGGAGGCTGGGTATATATCCTCATCATGTTCTAATTGTTAGCAGCTTTATGAAAAAACACTTGTCTGTTCGAAACGCGTCACCTGCTAGAGCAGGGGTCTCAAACTCAGCAGAGTAAATGGGCCGCACATAAAAAAAAAATTTAAGCTGGCGGGCCGCATTCCTTTCAAACTTAATACAGTACAAAATTATTGTTAAACAATAATCCCATTCATGTAGTAATATGCCCCATCATGATCCCCTTCATGCAAAAATATGCCCCATCATGATCCCCTTCATGCAGAAATATACCCATCATAATCCCATTCATGTAGAAATATGCCCCATCATGATCCCATTCATGTAGAAATCTGCCCCATCATGATCCCCTTCATGCAGAAATGTAGAAATTCCACCACCTCCATCATTTCCTCCTCCCCATCACCCTATCATTGCCCTCTCTCCCACCACCATCGTTGCACTCTCCCCATCACTCCCATCATTGGCCCTCTCCCCATCACTGGCACTCTCCCCATCACTGCCATCATTGGCCCTCTCCCATCACTCCCTTCATTTGCCCTCTCCCCATCATTGGCCCTCTCACCATCACTCCTATCATTGGTCCTCTCCCCATCATTGGCCCTGTCCTCATCACCGGCCCTCTCCCCATCACTCCCATCATTGGCCCTCTCACCATCACTGGCCCTCTTCCCATCACCGCCATCATTGGCCCTCTCCCCATCACTCCCTTCATTGGCCCTCTCACCATCACTCCCATCATTGGCCCTGTCCCATCACTCCCCTCATTGGCCTTCTCCCCATCATTGGCCCTCTCCCCATCATTGGCCCTGTCCCCATCACTGGCCCTCTCCCCATCACTCCCATCATTGGCACTCTCCCCATCACTCCCATCATTGGCCTTCTCCCCATCACCTCCATCATCTCTCCACAGCGACCACACTCAGCACACACACAGACACACACACTCACCACACACACACACTCACCACACACACACACACCACAGCAGCTTCACTGGCACAGCGGCCACACTCACCTCTCACTTCCTCTCACACATTGAGCGGCGCTGCCAGCCGCGGCTGGATGACATCATCTTTCAGCTCCGCGGTCGCGCCGCTCAATGTGTGAGAGGAAGCTGCAGCAACGATGAGGTGAGGTGCACTCCTCCTCTCTTCTATCATGAGACATGTGGTGCACCGCTGGCCGCCGATGCCTACCTCAGGGTCCGCATGCAGCCCACGGGCCGCGTGTTTGAGACCTCTGTGCTAGAGCATGTACGGTCTGTCCGTTGATCTCTGTTTTTAATGGATTTGCAATAAATTTTGTATTCTATTTGGAAGCTGGATCCATTTCACATTTTTTTCATTATCAAACGCCCCCTTCAATGTAAGTTCTTTAAGTTGAGAAGTCCCAAAGTTCTCCTCAGGCACTTCTAACTCAGGAAAGATGAGCTCCTTTGTCACTGTCTCGTCTTCCTCTCCAATGAGGACACAAAGGGGAGACTCCGCTATCTTTATTTTTGATGGAGTCTCTTCCAGAGGGACCAGGCTTTTGACCGTGACACTCTGTACAGCCCCCTTTTGCCACAAGTTCCACAACAGTGAAAAATCCCGCCCCAACATGATAAGATGTATTAAGTTTTTTAATACCCCAACCTCAAGGGACTTAGTACCACAGGCCAATCTCATGGTCACTCTGGCTACAGGGTAGTCCTTGGCTTTTCCGTGTATGCAACGGACGAACACAAACATGTTAGGGATTGACTGATGGGGCAGTGTAGCAGTGATTAGGGTCACTAGACTGCCAGAGTCCAAAAGTCCAAGAACCATTACCCAATTGATGGACACGGTACACGACTGTGGCCCTTGCCAGGTTGACAGTCCACACTGCAGGCCGGATTGGCATAATAGGAGCAGCGCATGCCTCGGCTGCAGTCTATTGGTTCAGGACATATGCATATGGGACATATGACACCGGGCGGCTACGTGTCCAGGATTGTGACATCGCCAACAGACCACGTCCTTAATAAAAGCCTTAGGGGAGCCCTCAGCGGAATTGGGACGTCCCCCATGTGTGGGTCTAGCCACCCTCCATGGTGTGCCCAGCCCCCTTTGGGTACCCCAGTATGGGGAAGTGGTGATGTCTTGTTTCCGAGGGATTTCTCAACAACCTGGTATCTCTCAAACCAGGTTAACCAGGTCGTCCACACTCCGAGGGTCGCCTTGGGCAAACCAGGTCTGTATTGACCTGGGAAGGGAGTGGATTAACCTGTCCATTACCACCCGCTCGACCATCTGGGCAGGAGTGGAAGTCTCTGGCTGCAACGACTTTTGGACAAGGGACAACAATTCAATCATTTGTGAGCGAGGAGGTTTTTCGCCAGCATATGCCCAGCGGTGGCTCTAATGGACATCATTACTTCCAGGCATGCCAAGATTTCAGTTTTTAATTTGGCATATTCTATGGCATCCTGGAGGGCTAAGTCATAATACGCCTTTTGAGGTTCTCCCAACAAATACGCCCACTACTCTGGCGGAAATTTTCTCCCGATCAGCCACCCTGTCAAAAACAGTCAAAAGCTTCAACATCATCCCCCGGGTCATTTCTGCATGGCTCGTCTTACCGTTTTCTGGAGGTATGAGGAGGTATGAGGCATCACCTGGAGTTGGGGAGGAGACTGCCGGCCTCCTCTGCGAGGAGTTCCATTTTCCACGTTAGCGCCTTCTGCTGCTGTCACTGCAGCTGTTGAAGCTGCTGTGCCAACAGTTTGTCTCCTGTTGCGCCATTTCCTGCTGTTGACAGGAGAGCTGGTGTTGCTGTTGGACCTAGACCAGATGCTTCAAAAGCTCTTCTATGCTGCCAGATGTCTTGTGCTGGATGGCGGATTTTACCCAGGACATGCAGTTGTCCACAGCCACTCTGCATTTCTGGAACGCTGCCTGCATTGTCCACCACATGTGAGGGATTGACTCATTCAGCTGCTTCCCAAGGTAGACACAGGAACGCTTCTTGTGGTAAATCACCTGCTGGTTTATTGTGGTACAACATAAACTATAGTAGGGTTCAGCAAAGTAAACAGAGCCTTTCTGGCATAACAGCAAAACAAAAAGATAAATAACATATAACAAAGTCCATATGTCTGAGGGATTCGCCTGCTCAGACCACCATGTGCTTTTAACTTCACTTGGAGCCACCATATGGAGTATTTCCTCTCCAAACACAACACACAGACTGCTTCTCAAGTCCAGCCATTTAAACCCAGATGATGTGACTGATCACATGACTGTGACATCACACAGGTCCTGTTAGCACATGCTGTGCCAACTCTGCAGGTGGAGATAAGGTGGACATCTTCCCACCCACTCTATAGATGTCCACCTAAAACCAGCCCATGTATGCAACCTTAATTTAACCCTCACAACACGTAGTATGCTGGAGGAAAATACTCTGGTTTCACATCATTGACGCCATTATGCGCAGTGACACATATCTCCCTACATATACCGTGCCAGTGACCCTGTCAGAACTGTGACATCCCTTCAGGTATTTGTAGACGGCTATTCCCAATGTTTTTGCCTGATTCATCATTGCTTCTTTTTACCACGTTGCCAAACTTGGAGTAACTTCACTCCAACCATCCCCTGATGTATTTTTCAGTGTGGCAGACATTTAGCACCAATGTGTGGCTGGAGCCGGCCTTTTTCTCCAGGCAGGTTACATTCAGGCAATCTCTTCACTATTATACACCATACAAAATTCTCCTCCATTGATCTTGAGTTACATAGCATCTTATGCTCTAGTCACAACCAAGGCTGCAAGCACACCCTTAACACCTTAGTCGTAGCCCATTAACGCCTGGCTGGCTAGTCATTGCTATTAGGAATCGTGGGTAACTGTGACTGCAGCTCTGGATGTGATTGTAGGACAAGAAAGGGTATGTCTGAGGATCGCTCCAGTTATTACTTTGCTTTTCAGCCTTTTCGCCGGCTGTGAACCCAGCACTCAGTGCCCGAACCATATGCCCTGTACTGGTAATGGAGGACAGAGGAGGGGCAGGTAACTTTCATCCTAATGTTCTTATATTTATTCCAACATCTGAGAACATAATTACAAATGGCTGTAAAGCTGGAAGTGACAGCAGCCGCGGCGAGATTCTGTGCGCAGTGACGAGCGCGGAGCCGTGATTGATGAGCTCCGCCACTCTGTATATCTTATAATTATAAAGCACACAGAGCGGTGTGGAGGAGATCCGGGGAACGGGAAAAACATCTTACACAACCTCTGGAATCCAGACATCAAGACAGAAGTGTGCTACGCAGACCTTCTCTAATCTGTGCCGACAAGAAAAACGCGCCTACATCGTGCCAGCATCCAGAGAACATACCTTGGTGCAAACTTCACTACTCAACATCACTCACAGAATAAGCAGCTTAATGAGCGGTGACCTAGTAAACACTCAGCTTTACATCCTCCAGAGCTTTGCTCACTATTCTGCTGGTGCAGTCACTGTGTACATACATTACATTTTTGACCCTGTACTGATCCAGTAGGGCCGGACTAAGACCCCTAGGGGTATTAAAAGGGAGGCCACCATGACAGGGTTGAGAGGACCGAGGTTGGTAGGGATAGGGATCATAACAGGTTAAAATATTCAGTGGGGTTGGGGGTCAGCTTATTGGTCGCACGGGGCAAGGGAGGGGGGAGGGAAGAGGAGCAAAATATGAGGGGTATAAAGGCCTGAGGTAACAATGAGAGGGTAACCATTTTAGGTGCCCCGAGCATATATTGAAGCTGTGTAGCTGTGTAACATTACTTACTTTGAGATGGATGTCGATTCCATCCTTCAACAGTTGCGGGACGCTGCAGTCCTAAGGGGACCAGACTGGCTGCAGGCTTCCATCAATGGCCTGCTTCATAACGGGGGAGCTCAGCAGGACGTTGCGACGGGGCGCGTAAGGAGCCCCTCCGGGGAACCTCCGGCTCGGAGCGCGGGCAATAGGCCGAGGGCGCCCCGCTCTAGAGCCGGGAGGAATCCTGGTATGCGGCGGGACCTGCATCAGGAGGAGGTGTCGGCCTCCTCCTCAACGGCGACGACGGGAGAGAGCGAGGTAACGAGCCACAGTGCGGTGGGGGCTCAGCAGGGATCAGCGGTGGAGGGCAGCGAAGTATCAGCGTCGCTCTGGGGCCTACACACCGGTCGCAGCCTCAGACGACGCGGCGCGGTGGCTCCGCCCACTCGGCAGCGGCGGGAAATTCAAACTCGGCCACTAGGAGAACACAGGAGCGATGGTCTGACGGCGCAGGTGGAGGACACAGGATCGACGCGCTACAGCAGCAGATGAGACGCGGAGCGGCTGGTGAGTACAGGCCTCTGAGCCTTGTGCAAACACCGGCTGCTGCCGCTTGTAATGACACCTTAGACATGACATTGGGTTCAGCGGTCTGGGGGGGTGGGGGATCAGCCGACACGATGCCAGCAATACATAATACTGACGCAATAGGTGGGGGTCCACAGTGGGTGGGGGCTGATCTTAGGAATAATGATAAGCAGGCGTCTGGTCAAAATCCAGGGACAGCGTCATATATGCAGCAGGACAACGCAAGATCTACGGGCAGCGTAGCGGACTCTAATGTTCGGCTATATGAATCATCAACAGCATCATCAACATCGTCACAGGCTATCGTCGTCCTGGATGGGGACCATCAACGTCGGGACTCTGGACGCACGGCTGCTGGGTACACAGCGCCCAGGCAGTCAGGTGAGGGGGGGGGCGGTAATTTCTGAACAACCGGTGTTAGTGTCTGAGTTAGGTTTGAGTGGGGGTGTGTCTGCGGGGGCACTGGCGCTGGTATGGGTGTAATATTACAAGGTTTGAATGAATTGTGAAAGATGTGGGAATCTAGAATGGCTACCGGGGGGCTTCACCATTACAGGCTTGGTTAGGCAATACAGGGAGTGGTGGTAGGGAACATGACGGAGCAGCTGGCGGGCGAGGTTTGGGGTCTACGTCAACTGCAATGGCCTCGGCTGCTCGCAGTGATGAATTGATTGAGCAGCCGGGTCAATCTGGTGACAAGGTAGAGGAGACAACACATTTAGACGATTCGGCGAAAGGAGAGGTGTATGTTTGTTTTGAAGGGCCTTTAGGGATGCATTTAAAACAAGAAGTGAAAGATAATATATGGAAAGGTGAATATATTGATATATTCTCTCTTCTTCCCTTAGAACGTTTCAATTTGGATAGGGTTAGAAGGGATGAGACGAGAAAGGAGGATGAGGATAAGAGGAGGTATCGGCTAATTCCGCAAACATTTAACAATTGGTTACAGGCGTTCGCAATTTTAGCATGCATTATTGGGGAGAAATCGCCTGAGAATTGTTCGGCGCTTTTTTGCTATGTGGATACGATTGGTGAGGCTTACAGAGTGTATGGGGGTCAGGGTTGGCTCAGATATGATGAGCAATTCCGGCAGCGTAAAGCTGCGCGGCCTAGCGTCAGGTGGGATCATAAGGACATAGCATTATGGATGAGGTTAACGGCGCCAAGTAGAACAATTCAAGGGAGTCAGTCGTTTCAAGGGGGCACCGGGGGCCAGAATCAGTCGGGGCACTCGGTGGCGATGCAGAAAGGGCTGTGTTTCGCTTTCAACGATGGAGTCTGTAAGTTCGGGTCAAAATGTAAATTTAAACATGAATGTTCATCCTGTTGGGGGAGTCACAGTTCAGCAAGATGCTTTAGGGGAGGGAGCCAAAAAGGGTCGGACATTACTGGAAAAAGGGGTGACTCCGGTACGCCTGGAAAAGATGGAGCAGTTTCTAAATAGATACCCGAATAGGGAAGCGGCAGTTTTAATATGGGAGGGTTTCAGGTTTGGGTTTAAAATCCCCTTTTTAGATGTCAGGTGAGGTTATCAACTAAAAATTTGAAATCGGCTCGGGAATTCCCTCAAATTGTTTCTGAAAAATTGGCTAAGGAAGTATCTTTGGGTAGGATGGCAGGTCCTTTTGATGTTCCTCCCATTAGTAATTTAAGGGTGTCACCACTGGGGGTTGTACCCAAGAAGGAGCCTAACAAATTTAGGCTGATTCACCACTTATCATTTCCCAAGGGTTCGTCGGTTAACGACGGTATCGATCCCCAAGTTTGTTCAGTTTTATATGCATCGTTTGATTCGGCTATGGTATTGGTTCGTGAATGTGGAAAAGGAGCGCTGTTGGCGAAAACAGACATTGAGGCAGCCTTTCGTCTTTTACCTGTTCACCCCAACAGCATGCATTTGTTGGGATGTTTTTGGGAGGGGGGTTTTTTCATTGACCGTTGTCTACCTATGGGCTGTTCATTATCGTGCGCTTATTTTGAAACTTTTAGCACGTTTTTGGAGTGGACTGTTAAGTAGGTGTCTGGTTTGAATTCTTGTATCCATTACCTAGACGATTTTTTGTTTGTTGGGGCATCACATTCGAGGATTGTTCAGTACTGTTACACTCCATGGAGCAAATTGCCCGTTCTTTTGGGGTGCCATTAGCAGCGGATAAGACGGTGGGCCCGGTCACCTGTTTGAGCTTTCTGGGCATTGAAATTGATTCAATGGCAATGGAATGCAGGTTGCCCATTGAAAAAGTAGTGGATTTGAGAACAGAGGTGAACCGAGCTTTAGTTTCTAAAAAACTGACATTGAAAGAGGTGCAATCATTGCTGGGCAAATTAAACTTTGCTTGTCGTATAATTCCGATGGGTAGAGCTTTTTGTCGTCGTCTGTCCTTGGCGACGGTAGGGGTGAAGGCCCCTACTCATTTTATCAGACTTAAGAAAGAATTGAAGGAGGATCTTAAAACATGGGCACTTTTCTTGGAAACGTACAATGGTAAGTCGCTGTGGATTGCTCCGGTTGTGTCAGCAGAGTTTTTGGGCATTTTGATGGACGCAGTAGGTGAGGAGGGTTTTGGTCTGTTTTTTCACGGCCGCTGGTTAGTCGAATATTGGCCCCAGTTGTGGAAGGAGAGAGGCTGGACAGCTAATCAGGTGCTTCGAGAAGTTTTTCAAATCGTTGTGGCATTGTCGTTATGGCCGGAATATGTACGAGATAAAAAGATTTGTTTTGCCTGTCAGTTTGAAGGATCGGTAAAAGCCATTAATTCTTTATCGTCACCGGATCAATTGGTTCTAAGGGTAATGCAACGCCTGGTATGGCTGGGTTTGAGTTTGAATGTCTGGGTCACGGCGTCACTGAGGAAGTCAATCGTTGAAGCTAACATGGACGTTCTTTTGTGTTTACAGCTGGAGCGTGCACGGGAAATGTCGTTTCAAGCGGAATCTTGTCAGATGGTATGCCCAGAGAATCTATGGACCTTGCCAGGGGGGCAGTGAGGAACTTGTTAGGCAGGTCATTGGCTTCGGGCACGTGGGCAAGTTATACTAGAGCATGGGAGTTGTGGTTAGATTGGGTTTCAACACTGGGTAGGGAGTTAGGAGATGAGAGTAGTTTATTGTTGTTTTTGGGCCATCATTGGGAAGCGGACTGGTCGGTTCCGAAGCTCAATAAGTTTTTGTCAGGGATATCTTTTGGTCTTAAATTCAGGGGTAGGCCGGATGTGACTAAGTCGTTTTTAATTCAACAAGCAGTGAAAGGTTGGAAAAAAGGTTGGAGGGTGCTGGATGGGAGACGGCCAGTTTCATATGATGTGCTACTAGTCCTAGAAAGGGAACTAAGGGGAGTCTGTTCTTCACATTGGGAGATAGCTCTTTTTAAGGGGCTTTTTCATTGGCATTCTTTGGGGCTTTTAGGCTGGGGGAATTAGTGAGCCCTTCAAGGTATAAGAAAGGAAGTCTCTTGAGGCAAGATGTGGTATTATTTGAAGATAGGATACAGTTATTTATTCAGTCTTCAAAAACAGATGTGGAAGGGAAGGGCTGCTCGGTGGTGCTATTTGAAATAACCGGCTCGCCGGTATGCCCCGTACAATGTGTAAAAAATTTTATGGAACTCGGGGGTCCTAAAGTGGACCCGTTGTTAAGGCATGAGGATGGGTCATTTCTATCTCATTTTCAGTTTATGTCAATTTTTAAACGGTGTCTGGGTAAAGCGGGCATAGTGTCTAATAATTATAGCGGACATTCTTTCCGGATTGGTGAAGCCACGGAGGCTGCTAGGCGGGGTATGGGAGAAGACATGGTAAAGAGGATTGGGCGTTGGGAGTCGGCAAGATTCCGATCGTATGTACGCCCGTCTTTGTTATAAGTTCGGTTAGGATACAATAGATAACCTTTGCTTTGACTTTGTGGTTTTCTTATGTTTGTTTCTCATTCCAGAACCAAAGACTCTTCTTAACTGGATAATGGGGCACTCGTTTGTCTTCTGGGCAGTGCTTAGGGCAGCGATTCGTCCAGACGGGCGGCAATTGGGCATTCCAAGAGATATTTCTGTGCTTCACTGGATTGGTAAACGGGGAATGACATGGAATGGTTTCTGGCCCGAGTTCAATAAATTTGTTAGGTTAGATAGAAAAATATTTAGAGTTGAGAGTCCTCAGTGGTTGATACCTTTTAATGGCTAACTGAAAAGATGGTAACAAATTGCAAGCTTTCGAGACTACTCAGGTCTCTTCATCAGGCCTGATGAAGAGACCTGAGTAGTCTCGAAAGCTTGCAATTTGTTACCATCTTTTCAGTTAGCCATTAAAAGGTATCAACCACTGAGGACTCTCAACTCTAAATATTTTTCTATCTACTGGCTAACACGGTACGAAGATATACATCTTTACTGTATCAAATTAGGTTAGATAGGGCACCGGAGATTTTAGTCATTCACCTGGAGGGAAATGACTTGGGAAAACGCCCTTGTAGAGCTTTGATCAGGGACATTAAATTTGACGCGTTATGATTGTGGGCCATGTTTTCCAAAGTTTTGTTAGTGGTGGTCGGATATTATTCCCAGAAAGTGGTTGGGGAAGACGGTCAAATAAAGGCTGATAATTGGATTTCTCGTTCAGGACGAAGTGGGGCAATTGTGGTGAGCTTGGGATTTGGAGTCAGGGAAGGTGATTTTGGAGGAAGGACGGTACTTAATGCATGGGCTAGATATGGTGTTTGGCTGTGCAGGAGGGCATGAGAAGGGCTTAAAGTTGGAGGACTAATGTTTAAGGGTTAGAACATTTATGCATGGTGCGTGGGGGGAAGGTCTCGAATTGGTGGACTAAAATGTGGCTCGGGCGGGGGGGACTTAAGCTCTGGACCCATTAGGTGGATTAAATGGTTCGAAAGCGGTGTGTGAGCGGTTGGAATGGAGACTTGATGGTTTGCGATTGGATGAAAGTGGATTTATGTTTGGCTGGTGTAGCGGCTGGAGGCACGACTTTGCATGGCGTTCGATGGAAAATGGTTTTAAAATGTTAATTGGGGCTTGAGGACACCCCCTCCGTTAAATGTTTAAAATGTAATTTGTTGTTAACTGTTATAATAAAGCTGCTGTGGCCAATTATCCAATAAATTGGATGGAGTGGTTTATTCGGCATTGGGGGGTAGGAAGGGGGATAAGTTGTCTTAAAATAGATGGGGGCCCCTTGGTAGGGAAAGTAAGTTTGAAGGTATCACGAATACCTGACTGTCAAGTAGGGCCGGACTAAGACCCCTAGGGGTATTAAAAGGGAGGCCACCATGACAGGGGTTGAGAGGACCGAGGTTGGTAGGGATAGGGATCATAACAGGTTAAAATATTCAGTGGGGTTGGGGGGTCAGCTTATTGGTCGCACGGGGCAAGGGAGGGGGGAGGGAGGAGGAGCAAAATATGAGGGGTATAGAGGCCTGAGGTAACAACGAGAGGGTAACCATTTTAGGTGCCCCGAGCATATATTGAAGCTCCCACCCACCCGTCCATTATTAAGCATTTTATAGGGTCTTATTAATTAAGGTAATGCATTAATAGGAAGTTACTTTTGTATTAACTATCTATTGTACTTTGTCGCGGCAGCTCGGCGTGGGGGGGGAAAGTTCCTCGAAGTTGGTGGTACTAAAATGGTGGCTCGGAGGGGGGGGGATCTTAACAGCTCCTGGACTCCCCCTTAGGTGGATTAAATGGTCGGAAATGCAGGTCGTGTGGAGCGTTGGAATTTGGAATGGAACTTGTGGTTTGTGGCGGATACTGGCCATGTGAGTCGGATCTTATGTCTTCGAGCTGGTGTTAGCGGCTGGAGGCACGACTTCGCATGGGTTCAGATTGGAAAAAGGTGATTTTATAAATTTTGAGGACTTCGAGGACCACCCCCTCCGTGGAAAATGTTTAAAATGTTAATTTGTTGTTAAACTGTTAATAAAAAGGCTGCTGTGGCCAATTTATCCAATAAATTGGAATGGAGTGGTTTATTCGGCGTTGGGGTGTAGGAAGGGGGATAAGTTGTCTTAAAAGAGATGGGGGCCCCTTGGTAGGGAAAGTAAGTTTGAAGGTATCACGAATACCTGACTGTCAAGTAGGGCCGGACTAAGACCCCTAGGGGTATTAAAAGGGAGGCCACCATGACAGGGGTTGAGAGGACCGAGGTTGGTAGGGATAGGGATCATAACAGGTTAAAATATTCAGTGGGGTTGGGGGGTCAGCTTATTGGTCGCACGGGGCAAGGGAGGGGGGAGGGAGGAGGAGCAAAATATGAGGGGTATAAAGGCCTGAGGTAACAACGAGAGGGTAACCATTTTAGGTGCCCCGAGCATATATTGAAGCTCCCACCCACCCGTCCCTTATTAAGCGTTTTATAGGGTCTTATTAATTAAGGTAATGCATTAATAGGAAGTTACTTTTGTATTAACTATCTATTGTACATTGTCGCGGCAGCTCGGCGTGGGGGGGAAGGTCCTCGAGTTGGTGGTAAAATGGTGCTCGGAGAGGGGGGGGATCTTAACAGCTCCTGGACTCCCCTTAGGTGGATTAAATGGTCGGAAATGCAGGTCGTGGGATTGGGAGCGACTCTGGAGGATTTATGAATTGACTTGTGGGGCGGACCTTGCATGCGAGTGGAAATGTTTTAATTTAGGCTTCGAGTGATGTTAATGGAGAAATGATTGGTTCGTTGGAAAAAGCGTTGATTTATAAATTGGACTTGAGGACCACCTCCGTGGAGATTTAAAATGTAATTTGTCTTAAAGCTGTTATAGGCTGCTGGGCAATTCCATAAGTTCAGAATGATGTTAGTTCCGTTAAATTTGGGGGGTTGAAGATAATTGTCTTAAAAGAATCCCATGAGGAATACATTTGAAGGATCACGATACCTGACTGTCATGAGTTACATCCTGTTTAACCCTGAGCTGCACTCACTATTCTGCTGGTGCAGTCACTGTGTACATACATTACACTGATCCTGAGTTACATCCTGTATTATACTCCAGAGCTGCACTCACTATTCTGCTGGTGCAGTCACTGTGTACATACATTACTGATCCTGAGTTACATCCTGTATTATACTCCAGAGCTGCACTCACTATTCTGCTGGTGCAGTCACTGTGTACATACATTACATTACTGATCCTGTGTTACATCCTGTACTCTTTTTTTTTATTATAAAAGTACAAAACTTACAGGCAAAACTTACAAACTCAATAAAAAACATTATTCATAAACCCCAAAAGTCCAATGTCCAACAGATTTATACAAACAAAAACATTCCTCCATTTCATTAATACTCCCAGCAAGGGAAGAGAACTCAACCTATGTCCTTTTTTTCCTTCTTATGTACCTTTTTTTTTCCTTAGGGTATGTTTCCACTATCAGGAAACAGTCCGGATTAGCTGCGTGTTTGACGCTGTGCGTTGGCGCAGCGTCAAACATGCAGCGTCCAGATGTTACAGCATAGTTGAGGGGATTTCAAGAAATCCCGTCTACACTATGCTGCAAAACACGCAGGCGGAAGACCTGCGTTTCCGGACATGCGGCGCGTCTTTTTAGACCGCAGCATGTCCTATTCCCTTGCGGCGACGCTGCGTCGCCGCAAGGGAAATAACACAGGGCTATGTAGCCCTGCGGTCATTCCGGATGTGTTCCGGAGGTGTCCTGAACACGTCCGGAATGAACATGCGTTCAGAAGGGGGCGGGGCTTTGGGCGGAGCGGAATTTCCGCTCCGTCCAAAGCGCTGTGTTTGCGTACCATGGAAACACAGCCTTATGCACTCATACCCATGCATTCACCCCTAGAAAAAAAACAAAATACAGCCAACTGCCCTAAAAAAAGTAAATAGCAAACGCAAATATATATTTTCATGTACAGTATACACATATACATACATATATATACATACACACACCTTTTTTTTATTATTATTATTTTTTCCTAAACTAAACCACCACCATTCCCCCAAAGGTCCCACGAAAGTTTGTGGCCTATCACACCAGGTCCCACAAAAGTTTGTGGCCTATCACACAAGGTCCCACGAAAGTTTGTGGCCTTTCCTACACAGCAAAACTTCTTGGCATCCCGCCGGACGTCCATTCTCCAAAGCCCATCGCCCCTCCCCCCAAGAAACCCCACCCCACCTAAACTAAATCCCCCCTACACGCTCATAGTACAATATACAACATATATATAAACAAACTTATAATAACATATATCAATACCTACATATATCAATAATAACCACTACACACCTTAACCATGACCAAAGAACAGGCCCAAGTTTAATGCTTGCAAGTCCTATACCCGGGTTATCAATTACAAAACAAAAATCTATACGTGAGGGTTATAAGCCCACCACCAGGAACTGGAGACCATAGAGGCTCTCACCCTAATCTACCGCACATCACCCTGACCCTCCCTAACAACACAAAAGAGAAAATCCTGTCCCTATAGCCCTACCAACCTCTCCCTACCTGCCCCTACCTGTCCCTCACTGACCCTCACTACCAACCTAATACTAACTACCTCTCCTAAAAGACTGTGCCTATCTGTCCCTCCCTGTTCCTACACAACTAACTGACCCTACAAAATAAAGATAAAAGGATAAAAAAGACTAACTCAACCCTATCACAGGCACACAGAACCACTACTCACACTACCTAAGAAGGGCCCTCCCTGCACCCAGCCTCTCAAATTCCAGGAAGCGCACTTTTGCCAGGTCACCCAGGATGTTCCTAATCACCTCTTCCCTGGGGAGGACTTTCCGCTGAGTAGACACTAGACATAGTGCATTCCAGGTGCAGAACCTAGTTACTAAACTAACTAAGAAAACAGTGCGCCGATCTCGGCCACCAAGGGACCTGAATGCCCTATAGGCCCACTCCACATAGGAAAGGGCACCCACCCTGCTGTAGACCTCTGTATTAAAGGGACACCGAAGCAGGAAGTGCTCCATGCTTTCAAGCATACCGCCACACTCCTCGCGGGACAATCCCGGTCATCAGAGCTCCTGCTCTTCAGATTGTCCCTCACATACAGCTTCCCATGGAAGCAGCGCCAAGCCAAGTCCCAAAACTTCAAGGGGATCCGTTTAGAGTTCAATAACCCGAGCCCCACCTCCAGATCCCGGTTTGGGCAATCTCTGAGCACCAGGGGCTTCTGAAAGTGGGTCAACAGGACCCTATTGTCAAGAAACCTCGACATGATCCTGATCTCCCACACTCTCAGACCACACCGACGGATCACCTTCAGAACCGGGGTAACATAAGCCGGAAGATGCCCATGAGGTGTACGAAGGTCCTTCACCTGCCCTCCTGTCTCCAATTCCTGGAAGAAAGGCCGAAACCACCCCCTACAAGAGAATACCCACGGAGGAGCCCTCTCTGACCAGAGGTTGGCGATGTTTGCCTTAACAAAGGTGTTTACTAGAAACACCACTGGGTTGACCATACCCAACCCTCCTAGTCTCCTTGTGCGGTACGTGACCTCCCTCTTGATTAGGTTCATCCTATTTCCTCATAATAATTGGAAAAACAGGCTGTAGACCCATGTCCAAAGAGGCCTTTCAAGATGCAGACGCTGCCCAGATATATTAGCAAAGGAAGAAAATAGCCCTTGGCAAGACTAAACCTTTACCTTAGGGTCAAAGACCAACCCTTTAACTGATCCACCTTCTGGGCGGCAATCTTAAGTCTGCCCACCCAGTTTTGCTGGGGATAGTCCCCCAGGCAGAAACTGATGCCTAATATTTTTGCTGTAGCCTGAGGCCCTGGAAGGGTGTCCGGGAGATCAAAACTTGGATCTCCCCCTCCCAGCCAGAGACTCTCACACTTGTCCCGGATGATCTTGGACACGGATCAACCTCAGACATCACCCCAATCCGCCTCCTCGCTCGAGGATACAAAAAGGGAAACGTCGTCAGCGTACGCCACTACCCTCAAGGCGGCCTCTGGCTCCGCCTGGTCCATCCCGACTCCCACAAACGGTCCGCGCTCCACCCTCCTTAAAAGGGGGTCAATCGCGAACACGTATAACAGTGGGCTCAGAGGACAGCCCTGGCGGACACCAGACCTCACCTCAAAAGGGTGTCCGACCCAACCGTTCACGAGCGGAAAAGTCTCTGCCCCATTGTATAAACCTCTCAACCAATCAACAAACCTCCCAGGCAGGCCATACCTCAGAAGGACGGACCAGAGGTACTCCTGGTTAACCCGGTCAAAGGCCTTTGCCTGGTCTAAGGACAGCAAGTACCCTTCCAGTGACCAGCCCTGCTCCACTGCCTCTCGGACACCGAGCACAGCACTAAATGTACTGCGGCCTGGAACAGAGCAGTGCTGGGCCCCCGAAAGGAGCCGGGGCGCAAACTTCACCAACCGATTAAAAAGCACCTTTGCCAGAACCTTTCGGTCCGTATTGAGAAGCGCTATGGGACGCCAATTCTCAATACGGGACGAGTCTTTACCCTTTGACAAGACAATCAGGGCTGACTTCCTCATTGAACTGGGCAGAATGTCCGAGGAGAGGCCCTCATTAAACACCTTAGTCAAGAAGGGGACCAAAGAGTCCCTAAAAGTCTTATAGAACTCGGATGTTAAGCCATCCGGACCGGGCGACTTTTTGGGCCAGAGCCCATCAATCGCCCGCTCACTTCCTCTTCCCTGATTGCTTCTGCCAAAACATGAAGAGAGGGGTCATCCCCGGCTCAGGATGGTTTTAGCCAGGAAAGCCGACATCTCCCCAAGAGGTGCGAGTAGAAGGATCTGACCACCTCCAGGATCCCTGATTTGGATCTGTTCAAGGACCCCGTACTGTCGATCAGTCCTGTCACCATCTTAGAATTCACTGACAACCTGCAGTTTCTGTAAGGGTCGGGCGAGCGGTACCTCCCGAAATCCCTCTCAAAAACCAAGGATGTGTGCCTATCGTACTGGCACCCCTTGAGCAAGGGTCTTCACCCTGGAGATTTCCTCTCGGTCCCCTCCAGTCGAGACGAGCTGCTCGAGTTTCTTCCCCAGCTGCTGATACAGACGGCACCTGTTCAGGCCCCTGAGGCTCGAGAGCTGACGGAAGAACCTTGTGACCCTTCTTTGAAGATCTCCCACCACTCAGACTTACTGCTACAAAGACCCAAGAGAGGTACCTGGCTCTAAAGAAATTCCTCAAAGGACTGTCTTACTTCCGCTTCTTCCAGAAGGGACGAATTCAGCTTCCATAGGCCTCTCCCCATCCGGGGAGTCTCTTCAACATTCAAAGTAAAGAAAATTAAACAGTGATCGGAGAACTCCACCTCAACAGTGGACACTGCAGAAGAGACGGCTTCCTCCTTTAAAAAAAAACTATCTATCCTAGACCTACTGCTTCCCCTATAAAAGGGGAAACCCTCGTGACCTGGGGTGTGCCAGATGTGGACATCCACCAAGCAGGCTTCGCTCACTATGCTATTCAAGGCTACGCTATCATAAGTCAGCCGGTCTCCGGGGCCTCCCCTATCACGGAGTCTGGTTATAGTATTAAAATCCCCACCGAAGACCACCTACTGGCTCGTAAAAAGATAGGGCTTGATCCTCAGGAAGAGACATTTACAGTCCCACTTAGATTGCGGACCATAGATATTGAAGAGCCGAAGCTCCTGTCCCTTCATGAGAACATCAAGGACCAAACATTTCCCCATTTCTAACTAGATCACCCATCTGCATTCAACCTCCGCGGTCTTAAAAAGAACAGCTACCCCGCAATACGGCTCGGCCGCAAGAGACCAGTATGAGGACCCACTCCTCCATCCTTTGTGGATGGAATCCAGGTTCGTTAGTCTGGTCTCCTGCAAAAATAAAATATCAGCCTCAACCCGGGTGAAAAAAATCAAAGGCCGTATCCGACTTTATGCTGGCGACATTAATCGACGCCAGAGTCAACGGGGTAGGTTCCGCCATCATGGGTGATTGAGTTAGACAGCCTGTTTTTTAACCGTACCCCCAGATTTCCTCTCCCCCTCTGAGGAGGAGCCCGACTAACCCCTCCTCTTTAAAGACACCGAGGTGTCCATATCCTCCTTAGCAGCAGTGGACACCTCCTTCCCAGAACTAGATTCCTTGCTCCTGGACCCCGAGGTAGTCCCCACCCAGAGGAGTGTGAATCCCCTGGAGGACGGACCTTGCCACTCCCCGAAGGCACCCCAGATATTGCGTCCGGCCCCTCACCCCCGACCTCCGACACAGCAGAGTCATTGAGGGCTTGGAACCGATTGGAGGGGGGGATCAGAGGGGAGCCGGTGAGCCCTTCCGTAGGCACCCTAATGGTCAGTGGGGGCATTAGATTTTTTAGCCTTGTTCTTCCTATTCTTCCGCCTCTTACCGGTACAATTGTCACCCATTTTTTTAGGTTGCTCCACCACCTCTTCATCCACACTTTCATACTGGGAAGAGTTATCAGAACCAGCCAACTCCTCCCTCTCCATCCTCTGGATCTCCTCGCTCACCGCCTTCTCCCCCAGGGCCTCAGAGGCTTCGGCTGCCGCCTCCAGGGTGGGGGCAGTCATCAGCCCAGTTGCCTAAGGCTTATCCTGGCCCCTGCCCTTACGGCGCCTCACCTGTTGCCACTGGTGGGCAGATGTAGCAGCCTCGCCTTTCCTCACTGACCCCTCAGCTCCCCTCACGCCTCCACCCTCAGCCCCAGCAGAAGTTGCACCACCAGGGACCCCCCATGGCTCCCCCCTGCCGGGACAGAGATGGTGCTGGAAAAGGAGCAGGGGTAGCGGCTATACGGGTGACCTAGGTCACCACACAGGTGACACCTAATGTCACCACAGGCCGCGGCAAGATGACCTACCCCACCACACAAGGCACACTTCTGCACCTTGCAGCCTGCGCTGAAGTAGCGGGGATCCCCGCAGCTGTGACAGACCTTCGGTTGCCCCTGGTAGAAGATCTGGATTCTGTCCCTCCCCAGAAATGCTGAAATGCTGAGGAGGGGATGTGGGTGACCGTACCTCTTGAAACCTTCAACTTTACTATGAAGGTCCAGCCCCCTGACCAAATGCCAAACTCGTCCCTATTTTTCTTAGGGACCTCCGTGACTTCCCCATAACGGGAAAGCCACGTCATGATGTCGACCCCAGAGAGTGACTCGTTACTTGTCAGAACGGTCACCCTCTTTACACTATTTTGGCGAGACACCGCCTGTACGGCAAAGTCTCGCCAGCCGGGCTCCCCCTTTGGTAGTTCAAATTTCGACCTGAAAAGCTCTAGGCCCTCTGGCCGAACAAAACTGACATCAAAGAAGGAGGTGTGAAACGGATGAATCAGGGCAAAGATGTCCGTCGCCAGGAAGTCCATCTTCAGAAGGAGCTCCACAACCCTCGCCCTTGGCGGGCACGCTTCACTGCCCCTCCACCGAAGACGGACCACATTCCGCATGGCCACCCCCTGCCCGGCTGTCGGGAGGGACCAAACCGTTTCCCCTCCCTTTTATCTTGGAAGGCAGCCAGGCCGTATCTATCCAGCCAAAAGGCCAAGTCCACCTCTCTTCCCTCTACATCGATCGTCCGTTCTCCCTTTTTGAGGGCCTCAAGGAAACGGCGCCGCAAGACGCTATCCGAGAGGTCCAGAGGCGAGGAAGCCCCCCGACTAGACCCCGAGGCTCCTGCCACCACATCCGAATAACTCAGAGGACCGGTGGCCGAGGGGGCAGATGGATCAGCCCCCTCCCCTCTCCTCCCACTACCATCAGACACCCCATTCACACTTGCCGCCCCATTCACACTTGCCACTTTAGACACACTGCCACTCGCATCCTCAACCGCAGACACTTCCATACCCACACCCTCCTCATCCACTCCATCAGTCACCCCACTCACCCCACTCTCATTCACATGCACACTGGGGTCAATATCATTTTGCCTCACTTTTTGGGTATTTCTAGTTTTTACGGTTTCAACCCTGCTACCGCCACCTACTGGTGGCATCTTTCCTGCCGGGGGGTTCTGCACACACAGTGCTGCTGCCCCTTTAAGAGTTGTGCTGCCATAGGGTTTCAGCAGCACTTCCTCTACAGCATTCACAGAGCTCCCTTCCTCACTGGCAGGGAGGAAGCCAGGAGCATTCCTGCCTCCAGCTCCATCCTGGCTTGTTGCCGGTGCCCCCAGACTCAGGGGACCCAGCCAGGCAAGCGCCCTTGCTGCTGTCTGCTGCAGTTTCTGCTCCATTGCTGACCACCATCATTTTTTTTTCCTCTGGCTGGGAAGCCACGCCCCCAGCCTCCAGCTTCACAGCACAGCTACCCAAAGCATTGGGTGCCGAGGAGGCTACGCCACCCGAGACCGTCCGCAGCGGGACCTCCAGAGCTGACCCGGAGCTGGGTCCACCTCCAGGGGCCAGCGCCCAGCCTCCCAGGGCACAGTGCCCCCAACCACCACACCATACCTCCCAACTTTTGAAGACAGGAAAGAGGGATAAAGGCTGGTAAATTTTAGGCCATGCCCCCGACCACACCCATTTCACAACTAATCACACCCATGTCCACGCCCCAACTACACCCATTTAGCACTGCTGATCACACTGACTGGTACTGAGGACACAGTGGCTGGCATTATGGGCACAGTGGCTGGTACTGTAGAAAAGAAAGAAAGAACAGAGAGAAAAAAGAAAACAGAGAGAAAGAAAGAACAGAGAGAAAGAAAGAAAGAAAGAAAGGGAAAGAAAGAAAGAACAGAGAGAAAGAAAGAAACAAAGAAAGGGGAGAGAAAGAAAGAACAGAAAGAAAGAAA
The DNA here is from genome assembly GCA_033576555.1 of Oophaga sylvatica. Classification (NCBI taxonomy): domain Eukaryota; kingdom Metazoa; phylum Chordata; class Amphibia; order Anura; family Dendrobatidae; genus Oophaga; species Oophaga sylvatica. The sequence goes on from JARQOD010000001.1 coordinate 393,615,328, forward strand.
GAACAGAGAGAAAGAAAAAGGGGACAGAAAAAAAAGAACAGAGAGAGGAAAAAAAGAGGGTAAAGAAAGAACAGAGAGGGAGAGAGAAAGAAAGGGGAAAGAAAGAGCAGAGAGGAGAAAGAACAGAAAGAAAGAAAGAAAGAAAGAAAGAAAGAAAGAAAAGAAAGAAAGAGGGAAAGAAAGAAAAGAAAGAAAGAAAGAGGGAAATAAAGAATAGAGAAAGAAAGAAAGAAAGAAAGAAAGAAAGAGGGGAAAGAAAGAACAGAGAGAAAGAAAGAGGGGAAACAAAGAAAGGGAAAGAAAGAACAAAGAGATAGAGAGAAAGAAACATAGAAAGAAAGTGTTGTGAATGGGTTTGAGATGAGTTCTGAGCAGAGGCTCCCTCTGGTGGTTACAAGCAGTGCTAGTCTGTCCAGTGAAGATTGTGAGGACTGGGAATCAGGTGTTACTGACTGGTCTTATATAAGGGAGTAACCTTCCCATCAGGGTTGCCGGTGAACAATTGTTCTGGTCTGAATCCTTTATTCCAGTTTCCCTTGTAGCCTGCTGTGTCGTGTCTGCATCTCCTGCTAACAGATAAGACTTTTTCTTCTTTTGTGTTTGTGCTATATTTTTGCATTTTGTCCTGCACTTCTGTGGGGGCCTTCAGGGTCCCCTCCGGGGGCTTCTGCCCTCTCAGTTTTGTTCAGCCACTGATGTTTGTACTTTTGCTTTTTCCAGTTTTTTCAGTGGCTGCTGTTTTGATTTTGTTACACCAGAGAACTAATTTAGGTGGAAGAGGTCGTGTGATCTCAGGTGTTTTTGAAATTAGTAGAGTTGGTGCCTTTCAGGGTTTTCTGGGATTGCAGTGAGTACCCTTCCTGTCCTTTTCTATTTAGTTAGTTTGGGCCCCAGCGTTTGCTCATACTATTTTCTTTCTGTGTCAGTATTTCATCTTGTCTAACCGCCATTACATGTTTGGGGGCTTTCTATGTTCTTTGGGGATCTGCTCCGGGGCAGATAGCTTTCCTATTTCTATCTTTAGGTGTAGTTAGTTTCTCAGGCTGTGACGAGGCGTCTAGGACCAACGTAGGAACGCTCCACGGCTGCCTCTAGTTGTGGTGGTTAGTCAGGGTACTGCAATCTCATAGATTCCAACTGCTCTGGTGTATTGCCTTTTTTGCCTGCACTCCTCAGCTACCGAAACATAACAGAAAGAGAGAAAGAAAGAGGGGACAGAAAGAATAAACAGAGAGAAAAAAAAGAAAGAGGAAAAAAAGAACAGAGAGAGAAAGAAAGAAAGATGGTAAAGAAAGAACAGAGAGAGAAAGAAAGAGGGGAAAGAAAAAAGATGGGAAAGAAAGAACAGAGAGAGAAAGAAAGAAAGATGGGAAAGAAAGAACAGAGAGAAAGAAAGAAATAAACAGAGAGAGAAAGAAAGAAACAGAGAGAAAGAGAGGACAGAACAAAAGAACAGAGAGAGAGAATAAAAGAAAGAGTGTAAAGAAAGAACAGAGAGAGAAAGAAAGAAATAGGGAGAAAGAAAGAACAGAGAGAGAGAAGGAAAGAAAGAAAGATGGAAAAGAAAGAACAGAGAGAGAAAAAGAAAGAAAGAGGGGAAAGAAAGAACAGAGAGAAAGAACAGAGAGAAAAAGGAAGAACAGAGAGAAAGAAAGAACAGAGAGAGAAAGAAAGATTAGAGAGAAAGAAAGGGGAAAAAAAGAGAAAGAAAGAACAGAGCGAAAGAAAGAAAGAAAGGAGAAAGAACAGAGAGATAGAAAGAAAACAGAGAGAAAGAAAGAGTAGACAGAAAAAAAGAACAGAGAGAGAAAAAAGAAAGAGGGGAAAGAAAGAAAGAAAAGAGAAGGAGAGAGAAAGAAAGATGGGAAAGAAAAAAAGGGGAAAGAAAGAGAATAGAGAGAGAAAGAAAGATCAGAGAGAGAAAGGAAGAACAGAGAGAGAAAGAAAGAACAGAGAGAGAGAAAGAAACAGAGAGAGAAAGAAAGATTCTATAAAGATACTACAGCAGCCCGGCTCCCATTGTAGTGCCCACCTGAGCCTCCTGATGCAGGACATATCATGATCCGCTCACATGGCCGACATCCCTGAGTCCAAGGCGATCCGCTGTCCGTGCTGTCGGAGGAGGACACGGTGATGGACCTGAAGCATTCCCTGAAGTGCTTCCATGGTTCTGTCACGATCTCCTCCCGAAATTACCTAATTTCCTGCCTGCTTCTAGCACGTCACTTCCAGTGGAACATCACGTGCGACTTTTAAAGTGCTCCTCGGGGCTCCGCCGTGTACTCCTGTGTCCACCGGATAAGTATGCTCCCGGCCGGGACAGCAGGGCAGACTCTCAAAATTGGGACTGTCCCGCTGGATCTGGGAAGGTTGGGAGGTATGAATGCTCCCCACCATACACCTTGTACAAGCACGACTCTGCACACCTCATACACACACGGTTCCGCTTTGTATGCCTCGTACACACACGCTTCCTCTCCGTACACCTCGTGTACACACGGCTCTGCTCCATACACCTCGCGTACACACGGCTCCACTCAGTACACACACGGCTTCACTACGTAAACCTTGTACACATGCAGCCATGCTCTGTACACCTTGTAAACACATGGCTCCACTCCGAAAACCTTGTACACATGCAGCTTTGCACCATACACCTCATACACATGCGGTTCCGCTCCGTACACACGCGGCTCCACTCCATATACCCCGTACACACATGGCTCTGCTCCGCTCCGTACACACACGGCTCAAGCACGGAGCCCTGTGTGTACGGAGCTGAGCGGCTCAGCTCCGTACACTTCGTACACACAGGGCTCCGTTTCGTACGCCCCGTACACATACAGCACTGCTACATCCACCTCGTACACACACGGCTCCGCTCCGTACACGTCGTACACACACGGTTCCGCTCCATACACCTGGTGCACACACGGCTCTGCTCCGTACACCTCACACACACGGATCCGCTCCATACACCTTGCACACACATGGCTCCGCTCCATACACATGTGACTCCACTCCGTACATCCCGTACACACATGGCTCTGCTCTGCTCCGTACACATTGTACACACAGCACTGCTACATCCACCTCGTACACACACGGATCCGCTCCATACACCTCATACACATACGGCTCCGCTCCGTACACCTCGTACACACATGGCTCCGGTACACCTCGTACACACACGGCTCCACTCCGTACACCTCGTACACACACGGCTCCACTCCGTACACCTCGTACACACACGGCTCCACTCCGTACACCTCGTACACACACGGCTCCGCTCCGTACACCTCGCACACACACAGCACTGCTACATCCACACTGTAAACCCCTCCTGACCCCCGCACACATAAACTTACCTTCATCCAGCACCATGACAACCAGCACAGCAGAGACCTGCACACACGAGGAGCCTGACCATGTGACACCTACCTCCTCCCCTCCTGTGACCTCATCACAGGTCCTGTGCGCACAGAGGAGGACGGCCAGCAACGTCATAGCTCTGCTGTAAGAAGCTGAAGTGGAGAGCTGGGAGGGCGAGGGGTGGGATGCATGGGGAGCGTGGCGGATTCTCTCACTGCGGGACACATAGTGTCCCGACCGGGACAGCGGGTGGGAGGGTCAGAATCGGGACTGTCCCGCTCAATTCGGGACATTTGGGAGGTATGCCACACCCTGGGCCACAAACATCTTGGCCGCAGCAACTCCGGCGGCCGGCCCCAGGCTAGGCCACTCCCCCTCAGCGTCCACCGGCGGCGGGGCCCCCAGCCCAGACTTCACCGCAGACCCCGCCAGGGGAGCCGACCCCACCACGTTTTTTATGAGCCGGCTCTGCCGGAGACGTAGACCCCTCCCCCTTCACTTTACTAGGTGCCTGGGTCCCCAGAAGTAATGGATCTGTAAGTGGGGGACCCAGACACCACAGCGCTCACCGCCGGAGATGCAGTCCCGGCTGCTACTCTCTTGCCACCACTGGGCCACCCTCCACACCATGCTCCATATCAGACACGTCACTACCCCCTCCGTTACCACAAACAGAGGCGGCGCCCTGCGTGTCATGGCCTGTAATCTCCCCGCTCCCTTGCTGTGGACCCACAACAGAGCCCGAGCCGGGGTGGGTAGAGGGTGACACACAGCAGGACTGGGGGGCCCCAGAGAGCGGGACATACACAAATTTCAGGACAACAGATGTTTTCTTTACCTTCTTCTTAGCTTTTCTCTTCATCCCCCTCCTGGTTGCCTCGTCCTCACAGATCTCATCCCCGAACCTCAGCTGGTTAAACCAGATCGGGGACTCGATCTGCCGGATCTGCTGCATGACGAGGCAGCCCCCCTCACTGCTACTGCTACCACCATCCTCATCCTCCCCCTCGCACCGCTGCCTCTGAAGGGCCAGAATCTGACGGGAGATCCACTTGCTCTGGGGCTATCCCCCTATGCGACGCCTGGAGATCTCTTACCAGGCCACCAGGCCGTCAGTAGGGCACGACCTCCTTGCATTCCTCATCCTCCACCACCTGGCCGGAGCTCCGTGGCCCCTCCGGAGCTCCACCGGTCATGGCTCTGAACCGGTCGTCGTTCTCCAACTTTTTGCGGAAGGGCCTGCTGCCGGACAAGATGTCACACCTCCGGCTTTCCAGGTCTTGAATGGACTTTTTTATTTTCCTGACCGCAGCGGATAGCTCGGCCTTCTTATTGCCGGAGGCCCTGTCTGACCTCTCCTTGGCAACCCTCAACTCCCCCCAGAGGGATCTTAGCTTCCTTGAGGCGTCCTCATACTTGTAGAGATGCACATGGACACGGGAACCATAAACCATGGTGGATTCCTTTGTGTTGTGAATGGGCTTGAGATGAGTTCTGAGCAGAGGCTCCCTCTGGTGGTTACAAGCGGTACTGGTCTGTCCAGTGAAGATTGTGAAGATTGTGAGGATTGGGAATCAGGTGTTACTGACTGGTCTTATATAAGGGAGTCACCTTCCCATCAGGGTTGCCGGTGATCAATTGTTCTGGTCTCTATCTTTGATTCCTGTTTCCCTTGTAGCCTGCTGTGTCGTGTCTGCATCTCCTGCTAACAGATAAGACATTTTCTTCTTTTTGTTTTTGTGCTTGATTTTTGCATTTTGTCCTGCACTTCTGTGGGGGCCTTCAGGGTCCCCTCCGGGGGCTTTTGCCCTCTCAGTTTAGTTCAGCCACTGATGTTTGTACCTTTGCTTTTTCCAGTTTTTTCAGTGGCTGCTGTTTTGATTTTGTTACACCAGAGAACTAATTTAGGTGGTAGAGGTCGTGTGATCTCAGGTGTTTTTGAAATTAGTAGAGTTGGTGCTTTTCAGGGTTTTCTGGGATTGCAGTAAGTACCCTTCCTATCCTTTTCTATTTAGTTAGTTTGGGCCCCAACGTTTGCTCATTCTATTTTCTGTCTGTGACAGTTATTTCATCTTGTCTAACCGCCATTACATGTTTGGGGGCTTTCTATTATCTTTGGGGTTCTGCTCCGGGGCAGATAGCTTTCCTATATCTATCTTTAAGTGTAGTTAGTTTCTCAGGCTGTGACGAGGCGTCTAGGACCAACGTAGGAACGCTCCACGGCTGCCTCTAGTTGTTGTGGTTAGTCAGGGTACTGCAATCTCATAGATTCCAACTGCTCTAGTGTATTGCCTTTTTTGCCTGCACTCCTCAGCTACCGAAACATAACACTTTTGCCACCTTGGTGCCCCACTTAAGGGGCCCCGCTGCAGCACCCTTGCTCGTACTCGGCCTACCTCCGGGGGAAGGAGCCTCCGCAGTCATGGCCTCAGGGGTACTGCGTGTCCTCATGCTGGATCCTTGGCCAGATTTTGTTATTCTAGCCGGATTGGGAGTTCTCCCACCCCACCCCCCCCCGCCGGCTTGGACAGGGAGGTGGGAGTCGGGGGCCCAGCCCTGGAGGCCTGTCCCAAGATGAGCCTTCTTTCCCGGGAAGGGGGCCGACAAAAAGTCCTGGCTGTAAAAACCTTTACCTCCCTTCCCGGGCAGCACACACAGGCAGCACACACAGACCAGCCACACGGCAAGCTCCGCCCTTTCCTGTGTGAGACTTCAGAGCTGCACTCACTATTCTGCTGGTGCAGTCACTGTGTACATACATTACATTGCTGATCCTGAGTTACATCCTGTATCATATTCCAGAGCTGCACTCAATATTCTGCTGGTGCAGTCACTGTGTACATACAGTACATTACATTACTGATCCTGAGTTACCTCCTGTATTATGATGATGGATGTGAGTGAAGCACCTTTAGCGCCATTGTTTGCCTCATGTCTGCACTTTGGTGGATATTCCTTAAGAACGACGGTGCAGATTCATTCACTGCACGTCTAGAAATAAATCCAATTTAAAAATCAAAGTGAAAAAAGTTTGGTAAAAATCACGGGTTGTAACTTTCTGATAAATTTCATCTCTTCTTTCGTTCTCGTCTTCTCTTCTTCCCTTTGAGGTGGGATTTCTGCTCTGTCAGGTTTCCCTTCTTAATTAATCTATAGATGAACGCTCAACCCTTTCATGTCTGCGCTGCCTAATCAGCTGCTGCCTCGTCCTCCGGCTTTTGATCACATTCGTTATCTATAAACATCTGCAGGATTGGCGTCTACCTGTAATTATCAGATATTATGTATTGAGCTGACAGCGAACAAGACGAAAACAGGCAATGTACAATGTATCATTGGGGGTTACAATACATCAACCAAGACTCGGAGGTTACGATGCATCAGTCAGGACTAGGACGTTACGATGCCAGAACTCTGAGGTTACGATGTATTATACAGGGCTCTGAGGTTACGATGTATTAGTCAGGACTTGCAGGTTATGATGTATCAGTCAGGACTTGGAGGTTATGATGTATCAGCCAGGACTCCGAGGTTACATTGTATCAGTCAGGACTTGGAGGTTATGATGTATCAGCCAGGACTTGGAGGTTATAATGCTAGGACATGGATTATGGTGTGGGGCAGAACATTGGACAGGTGAGGGATTATTATTGTTTATTAATTTTTTATTTAATACAGGAGGCGAATGATTCAATGGAACTGGCATTAGGTGAGTATAATTGTGTTTGTTATTTTTAAATAAAAAATGGAAAAGTGTGTTTTGTTTTTATTTCAAATAAAGTACTTTATTCTGGCTGTGTTTATTTACAATATAACTGTAGGATTTATAATGGATAGGTGTCTTATAGATGCCTCTCCATTACTAAGCTGTGGTCTTGATGTCACCTGACAATACAAAGGAGACATCAACCCCACAAATATGAACCCCACTCGCCTTTGCTACAGGGCAAGTGGGAAGAGTTGGGAAAAGTGCCAGAATTGGCACATCTAATAGATGCTCCATTTCTGGGCAGCTGTGGGCTGCTATTTTTAGGCTGGGGGGCCCAATATGCAAGGCCTCTTACCAGCCTGAGAAAACAACCCCCGCTGTCTGCTTTAGCAAGGCTGGTTGTCAAAAATGGAAGGAACCCCACGCCATTTTTTTATTATTATTTATTTAAATATTTAAAAATTTGGCGTGGGGACCCCTCTATTCTTGATAACCAGCCTTGCTGAAGCTGACAGCTGAGGATTGCACAGCTCAGGCTGTGATAGTCCCTCCTGATTGGCTGAGCCATATCATATGATGTGATGGCTGCAAAGCATCATGGGGGAAGCCCATCAGGCCATGCCTTGAGTTACATGAGCCTTCTCGGGCTGATTCAATTTTCTGCAGTGTACTATATATATTTCTGTACTTTATGTATGTAGGGTATATACAGTAAGTATGTAGCACATGTTCTGTAAGTATATATACACACGTGGTCAAAATTGTTGGTATACCTCATTTAGTGACAGAAAAACCCACAATGTTGACAGAAATAATTTGAATCTGACAAAAGTAATAATAAATCAAAAATCTATGAAAATGAACAAATGAAAGACAGACTTTGCTTTTCAACCATTCTTCCACAGAATTAAAAAAAAAATAAAACTCATGAATAGGCCTGGACAGAAATGATGGTACCCCTCAAAATAATGTGACAAAAGGAACATGTTAAATCAAGGTGTGTCCATTAGTTAGCATCACAGGTGTCTACAATCTTGGAATCAGTGAGTGGGCCTGTATAGAGGGCTACAGATACTCACTGTGCTGTTTGGTGACATGGTGTGTATCACAGTCAACATGGACCAGAGGAAGCAAAGGAAAGAGTGGTCTCAGGAGATTAGAAAGAAAATTATAGACAAACATGTTAAAGGTAAAAGTGATAAGACCATCTCCAAGCAGCTTGATATTCCTGTGACTACAGTTGCACATATTGTTCAGAAACGTAAGCTCCATGGGACTGTAACCATCAAATAGGAACCCCACTTGCCACCACTACAGGGCAAGTGGGACGTGGCTGCAGGAGGAAAATTGATGACAAATCAAAGAGATGGATAATACAAATGGTAACAAAAGAGCCCAGAAACACTAAAGAGATTAAAGGTGAACTTCAAGCTCTAGGAACATCAGTGTCAGATCGCACCATGCGTCGCTGTATGAGCCAAAGTGGACTTCATGGGAGATGATCAAGGAGGACACCATTGTTGAAAAAAATCATAAAAAAGCCAGACTGGAATTTACCAAACTGCATGTTGACAAGCCACAAAGCTTCTGGGAGAATGTCCTATGGTAAGATGAGATAAAAATGGAACTTTTTGGCAAGGCACATCAGTTCTATGCTCACAGATGGAAAAATGAAGCATATCAAGAAAAGAACACTGTCCCTACTGTGAAACATGGAGGAGGCTCTGTTATGTTCTGGGGCTGCTTTGCTGCATCTGGAACAGGGTATCTAGAATCTGTATAGGGTACAATGAAATCTCAAGACTATCAAGGGATTGTAGAGAGAAATGTGCTGCCCAGTGTTAGAAAGCTTGGTATATATAACATAGTTATTAAGGTTGAAGACTTTAAGTTCATCTAGTTCAACCCATATCCTATCCTAATCTGCCCTAACATGTTGATCCAGAGGAAGGCAAAAAAAGACATGTGGCAAACAGTAAGCTTCACATTGGGGAAAAAAAATTCCTTCCTGACTCCACATATGGCAATCAGACTAGCTCCCTGGATCAACGCAATATCTAGAAAACTAGTGTATATAACCTGTAATATATTTTTCAAGAAAGGCATCCAGTCTAGTGTTGAGCGATACTGCCCGATATCCTAAAATATTGGATCGGATTGGATCGGCCCAATACTCAAAAAGTATCGGGTATCGCCGATCCGATACCGGAAACACAATGCAAGTCAATGGGACAGAAATATCAGAACTAAAACAAACCCTTTCTTTCCTTGTAAACACTAAATATACACACATAGAATACATATATATATACATGTCATTGTGACATATATATATATATATATATATATACATATATTTATAGTTCATACACTTCTACATAGTAAAATAGCCTCTGATTCAATTGCCAGGTAATGCCGGCTTTTGTGAAAATACAGAAGCACCCGACATGAAATGACACATGGTTTACATAGAGTTAACCATGTCTTTTCATGTAGTTTGATATCTGGTTTTCACAAACAATTACATGAGTGTATGTGTGCAAAATTTCACACCTGTAGGGGGTAATTAAAGGTGTAAATTCGTTGTAAAAAAAACTGACTTTTTTGCTACGAATTTACACCTTTAATTAACCCCTACATGTGTCAAATTTTGCACACATACACTCATGTAATTGTTAGTGAAAACAATATATCAAACAACATGAAATGACATGGTTAACTCTATGTAAACCATGTGTCATTTCATGTCGGCTTCTGTATTTTCACAAAAGCCGGCAATTGAATTAGCGGCTATTATACTATGTAGAAGTGTATGAACTATAAATATAAATATATATATATGTGTCACAAATTCAATGACATGTATATATATATATATATGAGGTGTAAAATTATTGAAAAAAAATGCGTGGGCTTCCGCCCTATTTTCTCAACCAGACAGACAAAGCCAGCGAGTGGGGGCAGATAATAATAACCCAGAGAGGGACCATTATTTTTGCCCCCCCTGGCTACTAACATCTGCCCCAGACATCCCAGAAAAGGCAAATCTATAATTGGATTCGCCCTTTCTGGCACTTTGCCCGTCTATTCCCATTGCCCTTTAGCGGTGGCGAATGGGTTAATAAGAGGTTAAAGCCACCTTGCTATTGAAGGTGAGTTTAAGCCAGGTTAATAATTGAGAGCTGTCAATTAGACAACTATCAATTATAAATCCTATTGTATGATTAAAAATAAAACACACACAATAATTAAAAATCATTTTAATGAAATAAACACACAGTTTTTGACAATATTTTATTTTACTGCCATTCCTTGCGAAGCCCTTGTTCACCTGTAATAAAAATAAAATAATAAAGCAACATTATTCTTACCTATCCGATGTTCAGTCAGGTCCCCCGATGTAATCCTTCTGAAAGGGTTAATGTTTACTGCAGAGACTGCAGCTAATGCTGACAGTCTCACAGTAAACCCCCCAAATGAATGAGCTCCTCTCCTGGCTGACAGGAGAGGAAGTGGTTAGCATAATTGATTGCTTTCCACTTTCACTTCAGGTCAGCCAGGGATACCCACAGCATCAGTGACGTCAGAGGGAATCCCGGCTGACCTGAAGTGAACTGATTAACAAAAATAGGGGATCCCCTCTAAAAAAAAAATGGCGTGGGGTCCCCCCTATTTTTGTTAACCAGCCAGATGAAGCAGACTTCTGAGGCCTGTTTTTTCAGGCTGGTAAGGATCCAATATCCATGGACCTTGCAAGCCTGATAATACCAGGCCACAGCAGTCTGCTTAGCTTGGCTGGTTAACAAAAATAGGGGATCCCCTCAAAAAAAAATGGCGTGGGGGTCCCCCTGTTTTTGTTAACCAGCCAAGTAAAATGCAGACTGCTGCGGCCTGGTATTAAAAGACTGTCAAGGCCCATGGATTTTGGCCCTCAACAGCCTAAAAATACCAGGCTGCAGCAGCCCCACAAATGGCACATCCAAAGATGCGCCAATTGTGGCACTTTACCCGGCTCTTCCCACTTGCCCTGTAGCGATGGCAAGCGGGGTAATAAGGGGTTAATGTCACCTTTGATTGATCGGTGACAATAAGCCCAGTTAATAATGGAGAGGCGTCAATAAGACACCGATCCATTATTAATCATAGTTTGTAAATTTAAAAAAAAAACACAGCAAGAAAAAAGTATTTTAATGAAATAAAATACCACACAGTTTTCATTATTTTTATTACTCTCTCATTCCTGCGACGCCATCGATCTCCTGTAAAAAAACAAAAATAATAAACCAACACAAATACCACCTATACGACGCAGTCCAAGATAACGAGTGTCCCATGACGAGTCCAGCTCTGCTACATCTGGATGACAGGCTGAGCCTGACATCCACATGGAGCAGAGCTGCTTACCATTGCGGCTTCCCGGCGGTGACGTAATCTGGACTGGTTTATGGCCAGCTGTCGCGAGAGTACAGCTGGCCGAGAATACCCAGTACCCGGCAGTCACTGCAGTTATCGCGAGATTCTGCACGTGACCGCCAGGGACATGGTAATGGCGGCCATCACGGAGGACGAGACCGCCGGGGAAGGGGATCTTCTGACAGGTAAATGCGGACTCTGCTGAGTCCTGACACCTGACAGACCCGACCGACACTGACAGTTTCAGGGAGTTCCTGAGTCACGTACTTCGTTTTGTGACACAGGAACTCCCATAGACTTGGTCGGAAAACTCCGATTCCGGTATCCGATATGACAAAAATATCGGAACTCAGAATCGGAATTCCGATACAGCAAATATCGGCGGATACCCGATATTTGCAGTATCGGAATGCTCAACACTAATCCAGTCCCTTCTTAAATTTTAATAGGGAATCACTCATTACAACATTATATGGCAGAGTGTTCCATAGTCTCGCTGCTCTTACAGTAAAGAATCTGCATCTGTGATTATGACTAAACCTTCTTTCCTCCAGACGTAGAGGATGCCCCCTTGTCCCCGTTACAGGTCTAAGAGTAAAAAGATCATTAGAAAGGTCTTTGTACTGTCCCCTCATATATTTATACATTGTAATAAGATCACCCCTAAGCTTTCGTTTTTCCAAACTAAATAACCCAAGGTGTAATAACCTGTCTTGGTATTGCAGACCCCCAGTTCTCTAATAACCTTGGTCGCTCTTCTCTGCACCTGCTCCAGTTCAGCTATGTCTTTCTTATACATGTAGTGTATATACAGTACAGACCAAAAGTTTGGACACACCTTCTCATTAAAAGATTTTTCTGTATTTTCATGACTAAGAAAATTGTACATTCACACTGAAGGCATCAAAACTATGAATTAACACATGTGGAATTATACATTACACTTTACAAAAAAGTGTGAAACAACTGAAAATATGTCTTATATTCTAGGTTCTTCAAAGTAGCCACCTTTTGCTTTGATTACCGCTTTGCACACTCTTTTTTGATACAGTAAAGAAGTATATCTTTGTACCTTGTTAGCCAGTAGATAGAAAAATATTTAGAGGACTCTCAACTCTAAATATTTTTCTTGCACACTCTTGGCATTTTCTTGATGAGCTTCAAGAGGTAGTCACCAGAAATGGTTTTCACTTCACAGGTGTGCCCTGTCAGGGTTAATAAGTGATTTCTTGCCTTATAAATGAGGTTGGGACCATCAGTTGTGTTGTGCAGAAGTCTGGTGGATACACAGCTGATAGTCCTACTGAATAGACTGTTAGAATTTGTATTATGGCAAGAAAAAAGCAGCGAAGTAAAGAAAAACGAGTGGTCATCATTACTTTAAGAAATGAAGGTCAGTCAGTCTGAAAAATTGGGAAAACTTTGAAAGTGTCCCCAAGTGCAGTTGCAAAAACCATCAAGCGCTACAATGAAACTGGCTCACATGAGGACCGCCCCAGGAAAGGAAGACCAAAAGTCACCTCTGCTTCTGAGGATAAGTTTATCCGAGTCACCAGCCTCAGAAATCGCAGGTTAACAGCACACAGAGTTCTAGCAGCAGACACACCTCTACAACAACTGTTAAGAGGAGACTTTGTGCAGCAGGCCTTCATGGTAAAATTGCTGTTAGGAAACCACTGCTAAGGACAGGCAACAAGCAGAAGAGACTTGTTTGGGCTAAAGAACACAAGGAATGGACATTAGACCAGTGGAAATCTGTGCTTTGGTCTGATGAGTCCAAATTTGAGATCTTTGGTTCCAACCACCGTGTCTTTGTGCGAAGCAGAAAAGGTGAACGGATGGACTCTACATACCTGGTTCCTACCGTGAAGCTTGAAGGAGGAGGTGTGATGGTGTGGGGGTGCTTTGCTGTTGACACTGTTGGGGATTTATTCAAAATTGAAGGCATACTGAAGCAGCATGGCTACCACAGCATCTTGCTGCGGCATGCTATTCCATCCGGTTTGCGTTTAGTTGGACCATCATTTTTTTTTCAACAGGACAATGACCCCAAACACACCTCCAGGGGCTGTGTAAGGGCAATTTGACCAAGAAGGCGAGTGATGGGGTGCTACACCAGATGACCTGGCCTCCACAGTCACCAGACCTGAACCCAATCGAGATGGTGAGCTGGACCGCAGAGTGAAGGCAAAAGGGCCAACAAGTGCTAAGCATCTCTGGGAACTCCTTCAAGACTGTTGGAAGACCATTTCCGGTGACTACCTCTTGAAGCTCATCAAGAGAATGCCAAGAGTGTGCAAAGCAGTAATCAAAGCAAAGGTGGCTACTTTGAAGAACCTAGAATATAAGACATATTTTCAGTTGTTTCACACTTTTTTGTTAAGTATATAATTTCACATGTGTTAATTCATAGTTTTGATGCCTTCAGTGTGAATGTACAATTTTCATAGTCATGAAAATACAGAAAAATCTTTGAATGAGAAGGTGTGTCCAAACTTTTGGTCTGTACTGTATGTATATGTAGATACTTATGTATATGTATGTAATGTATGTTCAGCATGCATACATGTATGTAGCGTATGTTTCCCATGACCGCCTGTTGTGAGTGATTCTTATTCTGATCAATGATATCATGTGGTAGGAGGTGGATCGGGGGATCATTGTCCTGAGGATCACAGAGGTGGTCCGCTGCTGTACTCCTGACATACAATAGCAGGAAGCTGGAGGAAGTCTGGGGTTTGATCTCTTCAGAGGGGACTTTCTGTTCAGTTTTATTGATGTGACCCCTGGAGGGATGCCTCTGCCGTGACATGTCCTCTGTGATGGCCAGTCCCTCTGATGACGGCATGCTGTAGACCATGGTGTGTTTCCAGATTTCCTGGATGGATAATTCCCAGTGCTGAATGATGATCTTCTTTACCTCCGCAGCACTGGACATGTGCTGACATCTGTGGGACACACCGCTCAGGACCACTGTGTCATGTCACTAAATAATCTGACTTGTCAAAACTTTATCAGAAATTCTAAAGTTATGATTAGTTGGACAGAAATCGTAAACTTTCCCTGAACTTATGGAGATTCCCGTACACGGGAAACATTGTCGAGAAAACCCCGTAACACACCCCAAACTACTCAGGACAAGAGCTCCTGACACCAACCTTCTGTCCATGACCCATGAAAGAGGATCATACAAGTCTCACCCAATGTTACAGAAGGTATTGTGGGCCAGTTAGGGCTGGGTCCGTTTCTTTCTTAGGGCCCCATACCCAACTCACTGGCTTCCTCTTCAGACATGGCATTGTGGCACTTCTGATATGTGTTTATCAGTAGACAAGGTATAACATACAAACAAGATGAAGCCTTGGTCCCGTCCATTGACATAGTCAATTGACATAATCAATTGACATAAATAAGTGACCCCCCTCCCCATCATCATCCATGGCTCAGTGCAGATAGTGAAGATCTGGTTCGAGAAATTAAACTGCAGCAAAATAAGATGGATAATTACATGGAGCGGATTTGAAATAATTGGGGGTTAAGTCTATGACCTTGGGGCGCTGCAGAGTGTGTGGGATACATCCTCACCGCAGATGTTTCCACTTTCTCATATTCGGTACAGTTTTGGCAGCAGCTTTAAGAAGAACAGACCCTGATCTGTGAGATGATGAAGCTTCCGTCCTCCGACAGCTTCATCCCGCTAACTGGTTCATGGTGGGAAGATCGCGGTGTCCATGTGTATGGAGCTGTCTGTGGAGAGGCTCTAATATATCTCACACTGGCCCCACCGGTCCATCCATCATAAACATGTGGACTCAGCTCCTTCACGATGGAGGATGGTACTGACCGACTAACGCCCTAATCTACAGCATAATTTATGACATCTGCTGCTCACAATATTTTATATCATGTCTCCATGATTTCTGCATGTGTTGCCTTATTTAGCGCTGAAGTTACAGGACTTTTCTGGAATTGTCTCATTCTTCTAAGTTAATAGACATAGAATAAGAGTTTGTGTAGCACAAAGAGGCAGTGTATTGTACTGCAGATAGAGCATGGCAAAATAGTATATTGTACTGCAGATATACATTGAGAGGCTGTATATTGTACATGTTACACACCTGTTCCATGTCTGCTCCCTACACCACCAGTCCGCTAAACCTTCTTGTGCTCCACATCGGGCTTTGGAAATGGCATGCTCCCATGTATTTCACTTCCTAGACCTATATAGACCTACAGTATGTCATGGTATTAAGACTTTTTGTTTGCCTATGCCACAGTTGTCTGCAGTCTCCCGGACATCTCCCATCTCCCTGCAGCTTCCAGTACCACTGCTACTTGTTCCCAGTCTTCCAAGACCTCTGCTACATGTCCACCTGTGGTTTCCAGGATGTCTCCTGTCTGCCTGCAGCTTCCAGGGCTTATGTAACCTGTCTACAGTCATGGCCAAAAGTTTTGAGAATGACATAAATATTATACTTTCACATGATCTGCTGCCCTCTGGTTTTTATGTGTGTTTGTTTTGTTCCCTGAGCCATTTAGTTATCACCTTTGCTTTATGGCAAGGTGCTCCATCATGCTGGAAAAGGCATTGCTGATCGTCAAACTGCTCTTGGAGGGTTGGGAGAAGTTGCTCTTGGAGGACATTCTGGTACCATTCTTTATTCATGGCTGTGTTTTTAGGCAAGACTGTGAGAGAGCCAATTCCCTTGGCTGAGAAGCAACCCCACACATGAATGGTTTCAGGATGCTTAACAGTTGGCATGAGACAAGACTGGTGGTAGCGCTAACCTTGTCTTCTCCGAATGAGGGGTTTTCCTGATGTCCCAAACAATCGAAAAGGGGATTCATCAGAGAAAATAACTTTACCCCAGTCCTCAGCAGTCCACTGCCTGTACCTTTTGTAGAATATCAGTCTGTCCATGATGTTTTTTCTGGAGAGAAGTGGCTTCTTTGCTGCCCTCCTTGAGACCAGGCCTTGCTCCAAGAGTCTCCGCCTCACAGTGCTTGCAGATGCACTCACACCTGCCTGCTGCCATTCCTGAGCAAGCTCTGCACTGCTGGTAGCCCGATCCCGCAGCTGAAACACTTTTAAGAGACGGTCCTGGTGCTTGCTGGTCTTTCTTGGACGCCCTGGAGCCTTTTTGGCAACAATGGAACCTCTCTCCTTGAAGTTCTTGATGATGCAATAGATTGTTGACTGAGGTGCAATCTTTCTAGCTGCGATACTCTTCCCTGTTAGGCCATTTTTGTGCATTGCAATGATGACTGCACGTGTTTCTTTAGAGATAACCATGGTTAACAGAAGAGAAACAATGATGCCAAGCACCAGCCTCCTTTTAAAGTGTCCAGTGGTCTCATTCTTACTTAATCATGACAGATTGATCTCCAGCCATGTCCTCATCAACACCCACACCTGTGTTAATGGAGCAATCACTGAAAAGAGGTTAGCTGGTCCTTTTAAGGCAGGGCTGCAATGATGTTGAAATGTGTTTTGGGGGATAAAGTTCATTTTCTAGCCAAATATTGACTTTGCAAGTAATTGCTGTTAAGCTGATCACTCTTTATAACATTCTGGAGTATATGCAAATTGCCATTAGAAAAAGTGAAGCAGTAGACTTTGTAAAAATTAATATTTGTGTCATTCTCAAAACTTTTGGCCATGACTGTATAGGCTCTAGGATGTATCCTGTCTTCCTCCAGCTTCCTGGACCCCGCTGCCTATCTGCAGTCTCTCAGACGTCCTCAGTCTGCTCCAGTACCTCTGCTACTTTTTTCCGGTCTTCCAGAACCTCTGCTACTTGTCCACCTGTGGTTTCTAGGATCTCTGCTGCCTGTCTGCAGTCTCTCAGACATCTCCGATCGGCCTGTGGCTTCCATTACCTTTGCTACCTTTGTGCAGCTTCCAGGATGTCTCCTCTCTGCCTGCAGCTTCCAGGACCTCTTTAACCTGCCTGCGGTCCCCATGACGTCTCCTGTCTGCCTGCAGCTTACATGACCTAAGTATCCTATCTGAGGTCTCAAGGACGGCTCCTGTCTGCCTGCGGCTTCCAGTACCTCTGCTACTGGTTCCCGATCTTCCAAGACCAAGGTTAAGTTGCTGTTCTATCCCTGGATTTAAGTACCTCAGCCAATGCAGTTACCTTTTTGGCACCACAGTAAGCCGTGATAGCTATGCACATTGGCCAAGATGGCAGGACCTCTGTGTTACTAAAGGTGAACCAAATTCCCTGATCAGTCAGGACCCAAGTCTTATCCTGGGTTCTCATCTGTTTGGAAGGTGGATTGGAAAACTGATGCAAGAAATTCTGCATTGTCTGACGAGCCCCGAAATCTGTCCGGTGTGGACAGAAGTGCTACAAATCCCACTCCACCATGCACATTTCCATGCTGGTCGATAGGTACAGTGATGCTGATAACCCTGAGGTTTTCATGTGGTTCTTGATCTTATTTACTCCGTTTATCCAGACAAACAGATGAAGAACAGATGCTCCGGGCTTCGCTGCCTGCGCCTCGTCCTCCAGAGCTGGAACACACCTCGAGGTGTTGTAATGTACAACTGGGATAAAAAGTGATCCAGAGAGAAGCCAAAGGGAGTGACGGGTAATGTGGGGCCCCATCCTCCAGACAACGGATTCCTGAGGACTTAATAATCAGGGATGAGAAACAGAGGAGCTCTTGGGGCTTCACCTACAAGATTTAGAAACAGGAAAACAAAATTGGTATTTTGGGTTCGCTATCCGCAGCACCCGAAGAATTATCCAAAAGTAGCATTGACTAGTACAAGTTCCCTGATGTCAGCACTAAGATTCAGGCTTAGAAGTGATGGTACTTATGGCGCATATTTGGGTAGTGTTGTGGGGTGCAGTATGGTAGCACCACAAAATTTAGACCCTCTGGTGGTAAATGTCACTACTCATTATTACATTAGTGATTTGCATTGCTCTTTATTTTGGTACCGTTGCAGTACAATTGTGGGCACTATGTAGCACTCTTATTTGAGCACTGTGTGGTGGTTGTCTGTGGGTTCTGGGTGGCATTGAATGAGGATCTTATATGGGTGTCCTTCACTTGCACTGCATTGGGATATTTTTGTGAATCATGGTAATCTAATTTGACCAGGGTATGGCACTATTGGTTTTGTATGGGGTATTACTTGGGAACTGTGAGGACCTTTTGGTGGAATGTGGCATTTACGCAGTGTATAATTATGGGTTTTTTGGCATTGTATAGAGGAACTATTTTGGTATTGTATAACATTGTTTAGGTACTGTGTAATATTTGCACAGTATGGAGGTATCTAGGTACAGTATGCCACTTCTGTTTGGGTACTGTTTGCAAGTATTATATAAGCACAGTATGGCACTTCTTGTATTTGGGTACTGTTTGCGGGTATTATATAAGCACAGTATGGCACTTCTTGTATTTGGGTACTGTTTGCGGGTTTTATATAGGCACTGTATGGCACTTCTTGTATTTGGGTACTTTTTGCGGGTTTTATATAGGCACTGTATGGCACTTCTTGTATTTGGGTACTGTTTGCAGGTTTTATATAGGCACTGTATGGCACTTCTTGTATTTGGGTACTGTTTGTGGGTTTTATATAGGCAGTGTATGGCACTTCTTGTATTTGGGTACTGTTTGCGGGTATTATATAGGCAGTGTAAGGCACTTCTGTTTGGGTACTGTTTGCTGGTATTATCTAGGCACTGTATGGCACTTCTTGTATTTGGGTACTGTTTGCGGGTTTTATATAGGCACTGTATGGCACTTCTTGTATTTGGTTACTGTTTGCGGGTATTATATAGGCAGTGTATGGCACTTCTTGTATTTGGGTACTGTTTGCGGGTATTATATAGGCAGTGTATGGCACTTCTTGTATTTGGGTACTGTTTGCGGGTATTATATAGGCAGTGTAAGGCACTTCTGTTTGGGTACTGTTTGCTGGTATTATCTAGGCACGGTATGGCACTTCTTGTATTTGGGTACTGTTTGCGGGTTTTATATAGGCACTGTATGGCACTTCTTGTATTTG
Organism: Oophaga sylvatica; assembly: GCA_033576555.1. NCBI lineage: Eukaryota > Metazoa > Chordata > Amphibia > Anura > Dendrobatidae > Oophaga > Oophaga sylvatica. The sequence goes on from JARQOD010000001.1 coordinate 393,634,854, forward strand.
GGTACTGTTTGCAGGTATTATATAGGCAGTGTATGGCACTTCTTGTATTTGGGTACTGTTTGCGGGTATTATAAAGGCAGTTTAAGGCACTTCTGTTTGGGTACTGTTTGCTGGTATTATCTAGGCACTGTATGGCACTTCTTGTATTTGGGTACTGTTTGTGGGTATTATATAGGCAGTGTAAGGCACTTCTGTTTGGGTACTGTTTGCTGGTATTATCTAGGCACTGTATGGCACTTCTTGTATTTGGGTACTGTTTGTGGGTATTATATAGGCAGTGTAAGGCACTTCTGTTTGGGTACTGTTTGCTGGTATTATCTAGGCACTGTATGGCACTTCTATTTGGGTACTGTTTCCGGCTATTATATAGGCACTGTATGGCACTTCTATTTGGGCACTGTTTGTGGGTAATATATAGGCACTGTATGGCACTTCTATTTGGGTATTGTTTGCGGGTATTGTCAAGGCACAGTATGGCACTTCTTGTGTTTGGGTACTGTTTGCGGGTTTTATATAGGCACTGTATGGCACTTCTATTTGGGCACTGTTTGTGGGTAATATATAGGCACTGTATGGCACTTCTATTTGGGTATTGTTTGCGGGTATTGTCAAGGCACAGTATGGCACTTCTTGTGTTTGGGTACTGTTTGCGGGCATTATTTAGGCACTGTATGGCACAATTTGGGTACAGTATGGGGTATTAATTTGTTTTTCTGCATAGACCCCAATCCTGCACTGGGTGGGATGTCCCTGCAGTAAAGAGTTACTGACTGAAGCTTTTGTGCAATTGTGTCCCATGGGTGTCATGGAGAATGTCTGTGGTCACCTTAGGACAACTTTACACTAAAGTTAATATGGAGGTAAAAAGCTGCACAGAGCTCTGGTTGGTTACCATTACCTTCCATCCACAAGGGACCTCAGCTCTGATGGGTGAGGGAACCTGAGGATATTGAGCTGGTCCTGGGTGGAGGACGCGGAGTCAATTCAAATTCAAATTCAAAGAAGCTTTATTGGCAGGACTAAATACACATTAGTTTTGCCAAAGCAAGTGTACAAAAGGGAATAGGGATAGGGATGTTGGGTAGGGACGGATCTAGGGTAGGGGTTGTGGAAGTCCATGGCTTAGGGAGGGGTGATGGGGGCGCAGATCCGGGATGGGGGCTATAGAAGTCCATGGCATAGGGATGTTGGGTAGGGGCAGATCCGGGGTGGAGGCTATAGAAGTCCATGGCCTATCATAGTTCTCTTTCTCGCAGTCTATGACATTCGCTCACATACCGCGCTGCTATCTCCGCTGCTCTCTCTTCTTCCCCCAGCAAGATATATGTTTTCTCTTCCTCCTTCATGGTGATGAAATCCGGGAAGAGATGTGAGAGTCTCCTGAAGTGAGTGTCCCTCACTGCTGAGTATTTGGAGCAGTGTAGCAGGAAGTGGGTTTCGTCCTCTATGGCCTCCTGGTCACAGTGTTGGCATAGTCTTTCCTCCCTGGGCTTGTAGCTCTGCCTGTGTCGGCCGGATTCGATGGCCAGACTGTGGGCACTGAGTCTATACCGGCTCAGGATCTGGCGGTCTCTGGGGTCCGGGAGTTTCTCCAGGTATGGGGCCAGACTGTAGTCTCTCTGTAGACTCCGGTACATGGTCAGTTTCTGGGAGCTGATGATGTCGTTCTTCCAGTCACTGACATACCTCTTCTGGCCTTCGTCTACCATCTTCCTGATTTCGGCTTTTGTCAGGTTGTTGTGATTGGTGTTCTGGTCAGGTTGGGTTTGGGTGAGCTGTTCCAAGGGTCCTAGTTTTTCTGTTTCACCTACGTGTGTCAGGGCTTTATGGTGATGGGAGCTTGGATTGCTCCTATGTAGGTGAGCCCGGAATGACAGTGCCCTCTTTAGAACCGTTAGGTGTAGAGGGAATCTGCCCAGCTCGGCCCGGCAGGCACTGTTGGAGGTGCTCCGGTGGACTTGGAGAAGGTGCTTGCAGAATTCCAGGTGGAATATTTCTGTTGGGCTGGAATCCCACCTTGACCAGTCTGGGTAGGTGTGAGGACCCCAGACTTCACTGCCATACAGGAGGATTGGGGCGATGACAGAGTCGAAGATTTTTAACCAGACCCTCACTGGTGGCTTCAGATGGTAGAGTTTCCTTCGGATGCCATAGAAGGTTTTACATGCCTTGTCTTTCAGGGTCTCTATGGCTTGTTTGAAGCTTCCTGACCGGTGGATCTCTAGGCCCAGGTAGGTATATTTGTCTGTTCCTGTAAGGGCGCAGTTGTTGAGAACAAATGAAGGGTGCTGGTCTAATTTTCTCTTTCTCCTCTGGAACACCATGATGTTGGTTTTCTTTAGGTTGACCGGTAGTGCCCAGGTGGAGCTGAATTTCTCTAAGATTTTCAGGTTGTCTTGGAGGCCTTTCTCGGTTGGTGACAGAAGCAGCAGGTCATCTGCATACAGCAGGAATTTCACCTGGGTGTCGTGGAGGGTGGGACCTGGTGCTGTGGAAGATTCCAGAGCGGTAGCCAGCTCGTTGATGTAAATGTTGAAGAGCGTTGGACTTAGGCTGCAGCCTTGTCTGACTCCACGGCTCTGCTGGAAATAAGGCCGTTCTTTTACCGTTCACACTCACACTGCAGAGGTTCTCGGTGTAGGAGCTTTTGATAACATCGTAGGTCTTTCCTCCTATTCCGCTCTCCAGCAGTTTCAGGAATAAGCCCGGGTGCCACACCGAATCAAAGGCCTTTTTAAAGTCCACGAAACAGGCGTATATCTTCCCGTTCTTTGTATTGTGGACGTGTCTCTGAATGAGGCTGTGCAGGGTATAGATGTGGTCAGTGGTGCGGTGGTTTGGCATGAACCCTGCTTGGCTCTTGCTGAGGACGTTATGTTCGGTGAGGAAACTGAGGATCCTCTTGTTCAGGATGCTGTTGAACAGTTTCCCCAGGTTGCTGCTGACACATATGCCTCTGTAGTTGGCTGGGTCATACCTGTCCCCATTCTTGTGGATGGGTGTGATGAGGCCTTGGTTCCAGGTACGAGGGAAGTAGCCAGCACTTAGCACAATATTGAAGAGTTTAACCATTGCAGCCTTTATTTCTGGTGGGCTGTACTTCAGCATTTCTGGTAGGATTCCATCCAGGCCACCGGCTTTTCTACATCTTATGGCAGAGATTCTCTCTGCTACTTCCTGTAATGTAATAGGTGTATCCACGGGGTTTTGGAAATTTTTTACTTTTTCCTCCATTGCTTTTAGTTTTGCCATTATGTTTTCCTGTTCTTGGTTTAGTTCTTCCTTTGGGATGTCTTTATAGAGGTCTTTGAAGTACTGGAGCCAGATGTTGCCATTTTGGATATGGATGTTGTTTTTCTTGTCTTTTGTGCCCATGTGGTTCCATAGTTCCCAGAAGGAATTGTCCCGAAGAGCATCCTGGAGTTGGCTGAGCTTGGTAGAGATGTAACTCTGCTTCTTCCTCCTGAGGATGGTTTTGTACTGTCTTTGTATGGTTTCATAGGCTTCCCTCAGACCAGGGTGGTTGGGGTCTCTATGTTTCTTGTTTGAAGCAGTTCTCAGGGTCTTCCGTACGGCTTTACATTCTCTGTCAAACCAACCATTGATCTGTTTTTCTTTTGGTCTCTTGTAGTCAACTTTTTTAAGGTCGGACAGTCTGGCCATTGCATAGAATATATTGTTGAGGTCTTTTGTAGCTTGACTCACTCCCTTTGGGTTAGGCTGGTACTCGTGGTTGTAGAAGTGGTGGAGCATCCGCTGTATTTCGGGTCTGCTGAGAGCCTCTTTATACTTTAGTGCCGACGTTTTGGACCATTTATAGGATGGAGGCCGGTTGAAGAGGCCGCTATGCTGTGGCTTTTGAGTGGGTGGTTTCTCTGTAGATTTCAAGTACAGAAGAAGTTGGCTGTGGTCTGACAGGTGCGTTTGTGGGGTGACTATGAAGGCGCTGATGTTTGCCCGGTTCATGTCTGTAATGGCATAATCTACTACACTCCTCCCTACATGGGAGTTTAGTGTATACCTCCCAAAAGAGTCTCCTTTGGTACGTCCATTAAGAATATGAAGTCCTAAACTTCTACATACGTTCAGGAGCTTTTTACCACTTTTGTTGACTGTACTGTCATAGCTGCTTCTCTCTGTGTGTACTGAGTCTTGGCCGTCATTCTCTGCTCCAAATATGTAGATGTTCCCATCCGTGGTCAGGAAGTCGTTTTCTCTCCCTGTTCTTGCGTTGAGGTCCCCAAAGATGAGAACTTTGCCCAGGGCCTGATAGTGGGCGGCTTCTCTTTGTAAGATCTCGAAGCTCTCTGGATTGAAGTAGGGGGACTCTGGCGGTGGTATATAGGTGGCGCAGAGGTGGACATCAGACTGAGAGGTGAGGATGGAGCTGCTGATCCTGATCCATATGTGGCTGCTTCCTCTCTTCACCGGTTTGATGTATTGGTGGAGCTCGTCTTTATACCAGATCAGTATTCCTCCTGAGCTTCGGCCCTGTTTGATGTTTTTATTTTTCAGGGCAGGGACAGAGATTTCCCTGTATCCGATGGGCGCCAGGGATTCGTTTTCGGCTCTGGTCCATGTTTCCAGGAGGATCTGGATGTCTATATTTTTCAGTCTTTTTATAAAGTCCGGGTCATTTGTTTTACATCCAAAGGTCGAGGTGTTGAGACCCTGAATATTCCAGCTGCTGATTGTAAGTGAAGTCATTTTTTTTTTTTTTTTCTATATATCTTGTGTGTATATACCTTGTAATGAGTATGGCTGTGTAGGACAAACTGGATTCTCGGGTTGCTGTTCAGTGTGGGCACCCTAGCGCCCCCTGCTGGATATCATGGAGTCTGACCATTCTGCAGACATTTCCAGTAAGGGGATTGCTTTCTATATTTCACATCTTGTAAAGTCATAAGCTACGGAGTGCAGATCCGGCTGCCACTTATAGGAAGCAGCATGAGAGTGTACGCAGCCCTCCTGCTGTGTAATGCGTCTACATTGCTGAGATTCACGTGTTTAATATTACGTGGCATCTCCTCCCTGGCCCAGAAATGGGGAGCCGCAGCCAGCAGGGATTTTCACTTGACGGATGAATGAGGGTGACACCACACAGCAATGAGGGGGCTTCCTGCTCCGCTCCAGGGATGGGGACTGGTAGAAGACTGTGGTTTGAGCAAAACTTTTAGGACTTTTTAAGGCCACAAAAATGGTAAAAAATGCTGAATTGTCCTTTGATTTAGCATTGTGTCTGCAGCACAGCTGAAGGGTTGTTACAAATGCATCCATAGGACAATCGCTCCTGACTCCAGACTGATACATTGTAACAGCATTAACACAAGAAAGCAAAGTGTCCTGATGAGGGGCAGATGCTCTTCCTCCAGGAACTGGTGTTACTGCTCTGTGTCCACAGATCTATAGGTCTACCGCTACAGATGAGGGGCCGACTACTCTGCGTGCACAGTGCAAGGCACCGATGGGTGGCACCAGATCATCATTATCTGCGGATTCACATCCGCCACCTGTATAATCCTGAATGCTGATTGGATGAAGCAGATCAGGTGATGTGTATTTGTGTAATGTGAGGGTGTGTCCTCAGGAAGCCCCTCCCTTTATCAGGGTGTGCTAAATTATTAGCAGCTTGTGCTCTTCAGGTAAAATGGCCTAAAAACATTTACCGAAACTGAGACGTCAAAGATCGTTCCAAGTGACTATAGACCCCAGCCCCATATACTGTAAAGGTGACTATAGACCCCAGCCCCATATACTGTAGAGTAAAGGTGACTATAGACCCCAGCCCCATATACTGTAGAGTAAAGGTGACTATAGACCCCAGCCCCATATACTGTAAAGGTGACTATAGACCCCAGACCCATATACTGTAGAGTAAAGGTGACTATAGACCCCAGCCCCATATACTGTAGAGTAAAGGTGACTATAGACCCCAGCCCCATATACTGTAAAGGTGACTATAGACCCCAGCCCCATATACTGTAGAGTAAAGGTGACTATAGACCCCAGCCCCATATACTGTAGAGTAAAGGTGACTATAGACCCCAGCCCCATATACTGTAGAGTAAAGGTGACTATAGACCCCAGCCCCATATACTGTAGAGTAAAGGTGACTATAGACCCCAGCCCCATATACTGTAAAGGTGACTATAGACCCCAGCCCCATATACTGTAGAGTAAAGGTGACTATAGACCCAGCCCCATATACTGTAGAGTAAAGGTGACTATAGACCCCAGCCCCATATACTGTAGAGTAAAGGTGACTATAGACCCCAGCCCCATATACTGTAGAGTAAAGGTGACTATAGACCCCAGCCCCATATACTGTAGAGTAAAGGTGACTATAGACCCCAGCCCCATATACTGTAGAGTAAAGGTGACTATAGACCCCAGCCCCATATACTGTAGAGTAAAGGTGACTATAGACCCCAGCCCCAATATAACTGTAGAGTAAAGGTGACTATAGACCCCAGCCCCATATACTAGTAAAGGTGACTATAGACCCCAGCCCCATATACTGTAGAGTAAAGGTGACTATAGACCCCAGCCCCATATACTGTAGAGTAAAGTGACTATAGACCCAGCCCCATATACTGTAGAGTAAAGGTGACTATAGACCCCAGCCCCATATACTGTAGAGTAAAGGTGACTATAGACCTCAGCCCCATATACTGTAGAGTAAAGGTGACTATAGACCCCAGCCCCATATACTGTAAAGGTGACTATAGACCCCAGCCCCATATACTGTAGAGTAAAGGTGACTATAGACCCCAGCCCCATATACTGTAGAGTAAAGGTGACTATAGACCCCAGCCCCATATACTGTGAGTAAGGTGACTATAGACCCCAGCCCCATATACTGTAGAGTAAAGGTGACTATAGACCCCAGCCCCATATACTGTAAAGGTGACTATAGACCCCAGCCCCATATACTGTAGAGTAAAGGTGACTATAGACCCCAGCCCCATATACTGTAATAAAGGTGACTATAGACCCCAGCCCCATATACTGTAGAGTAAAGGTGACTATAGACCCCAGCCCCATATACTGTAAAGGTGACTATAGACCCCAGCCCCATATACTGTAGAGTAAAGGTGACTATAGACCCCAGCCCCATATACTGTAGAGTAAAGGTGACTATAGACCCCAGCCCCATATACTGTAGAGTAAAGGTGACTATAGACCCCAGCCCCATATACTGGAGAGTAAAGGTGACTATAGACCCCAGCCCCATATACTGTAGAGTAAAGGTGACTATAGACCCCAGCCCCATATACTGTAGAGTAAAGGTGACTATAGACCCCAGCCCCATATACTGTAGAGTAAGGTGACTATAGACCCCAGCCCCATATACTGTAGAGTAAAGGTGACTATAGACCCCAGCCCCATATACTGTAAAGGTGACTATAGACCCCAGCCCCATATACTGTAGAGTAAAGGTGACTATAGACCCCAGCCCCATATACTGTAGAGTAAAGGTGACTATAGACCCCAGCCCCATATACTGTAGAGTAAAGGTGACTATAGACCCCAGCCCCATATACTGGAGAGTAAAGGTGACTATAGACCCCAGCCCCATATACTGTAGAGTAAAGGTGACTATAGACCCCAGCCCCATATACTGTAGAGTAAAGGTGACTATAGACCCCAGCCCCATATACTGTAGAGTAAAGGTGACTATAGACCCCAGCCCCATATACTGTAGAGTAAAGGTGACTATAGACCCCAGCCCCATATACTGTAAAGGTGACTATAGACCCCAGCCCCATATACTGTAGAGTAAAGGTGACTATAGACCCCAGCCCCATATACTGTAGAGTAAAGGTGACTATAGACCCCAGCCCCATATACTGTAGAGTAAAGGTGACTATAGACCCCAGCCCCATATACTGTAGAGTAAAGGTGACTATAGACCCCAGCCCCATATACTGTAGAGTAAAGGTGACTATAGACCCCAGCCCCATATACTGTAGAGTAAAGGTGACTATAGACCCCAGCCCCATATACTGTAGAGTAAAGGTGACTATAGACCCAGCCCCATATACTGTAGAGTAAAGGTGACTATAGACCCCAGCCCCATATACTGTAGAGTAAAGGTGACTATAGACCCCAGCCCCATATACTGTAAAGGTGACTATAGACCCCAGCCCCATATACTGTAGAGTAAAGGTGACTATAGACCCCAGCCCCATATACTGTAGAGTAAAGGTGACTATAGACCCCAGCCCCATATACTGTAGAGTAAAGGTGACTATAGACCCCAGCCCCATATACTGTAGAGTAAAGGTGACTATAGACCCCAGCCCCATATACTGTAGAGTAAAGGTGACTATAGACCCCAGCCCCATATACTGTAGAGTAAAGGTAACTATAGACCCCAGCCCCATATACTGTAGAGTAAAGGTGACTATAGACTCCAGCCCCATATAGAGTAAAGGTGACTATAGACCCCAGCCCCATATACTGTAGAGTAAAGGTGACTATAGACCCCAGCCCCATATACTGTAGAGTAAAGGTGACTATAGACCCCAGCCCCATATAGAGTAATGGTGACTATAGACCCCAGCCCCATATACTGTAGAGTAAAGGTGACTATAGACCCCAGCCCCATATACTGTAGAGTAAAGGTGACTATAGACCCCAGCCCCATATAGAGTAATGGTGACTATAGACCCCAGCCCCATACAGAGTAATGGTGACTATAGACCCCAGCCCCATACAGAGTAAAGGTGACTATAGACCCCAGCCCCATATAGAGTAATGGTGACTATAGACCCCAGCCCCATATAGAGTAAAGGTGACTATAGACCCCAGCCCCATATAGAGTAAAGGTGACTATAGACCCCAGCCCCATAGAGAGTAATGGTGACTATAGACCCCAGCCCCATATAGAGTAAAGGTGACTATGGATTCCAGCCCCATATAGAATAATGGTGACTATAGATCCCAGCCCCATATACAGTAATGGTGACTATAGACCCCAGCCCCATATAGAGTAATGGTGACTATAGACCCCAGCCCCATATAGAGTAAAGGTGACTATAGACCCCAGCCCCATATAGAGTAAAGGTGACTATAGACCCCAGCCCCATATAGAGTAATGGTGACTATAGACCCCAGCCCCATATAGAGTAAAGGTGACTATGGATTCCAGCCCCATATAGAGTAAAGGTGACTATAGATCCCAGCCCCATATAGAATAATGGTGACTATAGACCCCAGCCCCATATAGAGTAATGGTGACTATAGACCCCAGCCCCATATAGAGTAAAGGTGACTATAGACCCCAGCCCCATATAGAGTAAAGGTGACTATAGACCCCAGCCCATATAGAGTAATGATGACTATAGACCCCAGCCCCATATAGAGTAATGGTGACTATAGACCCCAGCCCCATATAGAGTAAAGGTGACTATATATCCCAGCCCATATAGAGTAATGGTGACTATAGATCCCAGCCCCATATAGAGTAAAGGTGACTATAGACCCCAGCCCCATATAGAGTAATGGTGACTATAGACCCCAGCCCCATATAGAGTAAAGGTGACTATAGACCCCAGCCCCATATAGAGTAAAGATGACTATAGACCCCAGCCCCATATATAGTAATGGTGACTGTAGACCCCAGCCCCATATAGAATAAAGGTGACTATAGACCCCAGCCCCATATAGAGTAAAGGTGACTATATATCCCAGCCCATATAGAGTAATGGTGACTATAGACCCCAGCCCCATATAGAGTAAAGGTGACTATAGACCCCAGCCCCATATAGAGTAATGGTGACTATAGACCCCAGCCCCATATAGAGTAAAGGTGACTATAGACCCCAGCCCCATATAGAGCAAAGATGACTATAGACCCCAGCCCATATAGAGTAATGGTGACTATAGACCCCAGCCCCATATAGAGTAAAGGTGACTATAGACCCCAGCCCCATATAGAGTAAAGGTGACTATAGACCCCAGCTCCATGTAGAGTAATGGTGACTGTAGACCCCAGCCCCATATAGAGTAAAAGTGACTATCCCAGCCCATATAGAGTAATGGTGACTATAGACCCCAGCCCCATAAAGAGTAATGGTGACTATAGACCCCAGCCCCATATAGAGTAAAGGTGACTATAGACCCAGCCCCATATAGAGTAAAGGTGACTATAGACCCCAGCCCCATAGAGTAAAGGTGACTATAGACCCCAGCCCCATATAGATTAAAGGTGACTATAGACCCCAGCCCCATATAGAGTAAAGGTGACTATAGACCCCAGCCCCATGTAGAGTAATGGTGACTATAGACCCCAGCCCCATATACAGTAATGGTGACTATAGACCCCAGCCCCATATAGAGTAAAGGTGACTATAGACCCCAGCCCCATATAGAGTAAAGGTGACTATAGATTCCAGCCCCATATAGAGTAAAGGTGACTATAGATCCCAGCCCCATAAAGAGTAATGGTGACTATAGACCCCAGCCCCATATAGAGTAAAGGTGACTATAGACCCCAGCCCCATATAGAGTAAAGGTGACTATAGACCCCAGCCCCATAGAGTAAAGGTGACTATAGACCCCAGCCCCATATAGATTAAAGGTGACTATAGACCCCAGCCCCATATAGAGTAAAGGTGACTATAGACCCCAGCCCCATGTAGAGTAATGGTGACCAAAAACCCCAGCCCCATATACAGTAATGGTGACTATAGACCCCAGCCCCATATAGAGTAAAGGTGACTATAGACCCCAGCCCCATATAGAGTAAAGGTGACTATAGATTCCAGCCCCATATAGAGTAAAGGTGACTATAGATCCCAGCCCCATATAGAGTAATGGTGACTATAGACCCCAGCCCCATATAGAGTAATGGTGACTATACAGTCATGGCCAAAAGTTTTGAGAATGACACAAATATTATATTTTCACATGATCTGCTGCCCTCTGGTTTTTATGTGTGTTTGACAGATGTTTTTATCACAGACAGAAATATAATAATTGCAAACATATGAGTAACAAAAGCTTATATTGACAGTTAGAATGCGTAAATGCAGCAAGTCAATATTTGCAGTGTTGACGCTTTTTCTTCAGGACCTCTGCAATTCTCCCTGGCATGCTCTCAATCAACTTCTGGACCAAATCCTGACTGATAGCAGTCCATTCTTGCACAATCAATGCTTTCATTTTGTCAGAATTTTTAGGTTTTTGTTTGTCCACCCGTCTCTTGATGATTGACCACAAGTTCTCAATGGGATTAAGATCTGGGGAGTTTCCAGGCCATGGACCCAAAATCTCTATGTTTTGTTCCCTGAGCCATTTAGTTATCACCTTTGCTTTATGGCAAGGTGCTCCATCATGCTGGAAAAGGCATTGTTGATCGCCAAACTGCTCTTGGAGGGTTGGGAGAAGTTGCTCTTGGAGGACATTCTGGTACCATTCTTTATTCATGGCTGTGTTTTTAGGCAAGACTGTGAGAGAGCCGATTCCCTTGGCTGAGAAGCAACCCCACACATGAATGGTTTCAGGATGCTTAACAGTTGGCATAAGACAAGACTGGTGGTAGCGCTCACCTTGTCTTCTCCGAATGAGGCGTTTTCCTGATGCCCCAAACAATTGAAAAGGGGATTCATCAGAGAAAATAACTTTACCCCAGTCCTCAGCAGTCCACTGCCTGTACCTTTTGCAGAATATCAGTCTGTCCATGATGTTTTTTCTGGTGAGAAGTAGCTTCTTTGCTGCCCTCCTTGAGACCAGGCCTTGCTCCAAGAGTCTCCGCCTCACAGTGTGTGCAGATGCACTCACACCTGCCTGCTGCCATTCCTGAGCAAGCTCTGCACTGCTGGTAGCCTGATACAGCAGCTGAAACACTTTTAAGAGACGGTCCTGGCGCTTGCTGGTCTTTCTTGGGCGCTCTGGAGCCATTTTGGCAACAATGGAACCTCTCTCCTTGAAGTTTTTGATGATGCGATAGATTGTTGACTGAGGTGCAATCTTTCTAGCTGCGATACTCTTCCCTGTTACGCCATTTTTGTGCATTGCAATGATGACTGCACGTGTTTCTTTAGAGATAACCATGGTTAACAGAAGAGAAACAATGATGCCAAGCACCAGCCTCCTTTTAAAGTGTCCAGTGGTGTCATTCTTACTTAATCATGACAGATTGATCTCCAGCCATGTCCTCATCAACACCCACACCTGTGTTAATGGAGCAATCACTGAAAAGAGGTTAGCTGGTCCTTTTAAGGCAGGGCTGCAATGATGTTGAAATGTGTTTTGGGGATAAAGTTCATTTTCTAGCCAAATATTGACTTTGCAAGTAATTGCTGTTAAGCTGATCACTCTTTATAACATTCTGGAGTATATGCAAATTGCCATTAGAAAAAGTGAAGCAGTAGACTTTGTAAAAATTAATATTTGTGTCATTCTCAAAACTTTTGGCCATGACTGTAGACCCCAGCCCCATATAGCGTCATGGTAACTAAAGAACCAGAACCATATAGAGTCATGGTGACTATAGACCCCAGCCCTATATACAATAATGGTGACTATAGACCCCATATACAGTAATGGTGACTATAGACCCCAGACCCTATATAGAGTAATGGTGACTATAGACCCCAGCCCCATATAGTCATGGTGACTACAGACCCCAGCCCCATATAGAGACATGGTGACTACAGACCCCAGCCCCATATAGAGTCATGGTGACTATAGACCTCAGCCCCATATAGAGTGATAGTGACTACAGACCTCAACCCCATATAGAATCAAGGTGAGTACAGAACCTACCCCATATAGTGTAATGGTGACTATAGACCACAGCCCCATATAGAGTCAGGGTGACAATAGACCCCAGCCCCATATAGAGCCATAGTGACTACAGACCCCAGACCCATATAGAGTCATGGTGACTGTGGACCCTAGCCCCATATAGAGCCCTAATGACTATAGACCCTAGCCCCATATAGAGTCATGGTGACTATAGATCCCAGCCCCAAAGAGTAATGGTGACTACAGTCCCATATAGAGTCATGGTGACTATTGACCCCAGCCCCATGTAGAGCCCTGGTGACTATAGAACCCAGCCCCATATAGAGTCATGGTGACTATAGACCCCAGCCCCATATAGAGTCATGGTGACTATAGACCCCAGCCCTATATAGAGTAATGGTGACTACAGACCCCAGCCCTGTATAGAGTAATGGTGACTATAGACCCCAGACCCATACAGAGTAATGGTGACTACAGACCCCAGCCTTGTATAGAGTAATGGTGACTATAGACCCCAGCCCCATATAGAGTAATGGTGACTACAGACCCCAGCCCTGTATAGATTAATGGTGACTATAGACCCCCGCCCCTAGATTAATGGTGAATATAGACCCCCGCCCCGTCTAGATTAATGGTGAATATAGACTCCAGCGCCATATACAGTAATAGTGACTATAGACCTTAGTTCTGTACTGATTACGCATTCCGATGTTCGCTCTCCGGACTGATATTATATCTGGCCCCTTTGGGCCGTGCGTTATACAGACATCATTACAGACAGTTAATGAGAATTGCTCATTAGATGTAAAGAATACAATGTATCCAGTGCAGTTATCCACAAATTACTCTCCGCTGATCGCCTTCTGGACGTGTGAAGAATAATAGCTGCCCGGGGTCTCCATCATACACAGACGTTTCTCCATGAAGTTCCAGAAAGTGACAGATCTTCATGTTACACTCAGTTACTTAGGGGAATACGTTTTCCCTCAACCGCCTCCATCTTTGCGTTCAATGATCACCCTGCCTGCATAGTAATCGCCCGCCTCCTGGGAACGGCGACGAGAAGCATCTGAAGGTATTTGACTGCGTGAGAAGCTTCCATCTGAAGATGACAAGAAACCTTTCATGTCTTCCCTGTAATATCAGCCGCTAATAGCGATGAGCAGGAAAGGGTTACTGATAGAAATAGGTCGTGGCTTTGATCCGCCTGCAGCGCGCAGCGACAATCTTGCCATCACCACTTTCCTTTCTGCTCTAATAAATGGTCCCCTGGTACCAAACCTGGTTTCATGTCTAGGTAAGAGGCGGCGGATCCCGCGGGAGCGGCGGAGACATTGTGACATGTTGCTGTTTGCAGAGTTACATTTTCATTATAAATCACAAAGAGGCGGCTGTCACCCTGGAGCAGACGGCGAACGGCGCGCAGCGTGGAGCTTCACAAACAAATCAGAGGAGCTCAACGGGTGCAACACATACACTCGAGACCCCTGCAACGTCACGGCACTACCACCACGGGCCTGAAGCCCACCACATGAGAAGAAGCAAAAGGGGAAGGAGAAGCAAATGTACAATGGGGTCCACTACATTCCAGCTTCTGAAACTCTTACATTGGAGCCTCAGCGCTGATCAGAGTCCAGGTCAGAGATCAAGAAATGGCCCCAATTATGTCAAAATGTATAACACCTCTTCACATAGAAAGAGATGACATAACATAATAGGAAATGCGGTATAGTATATCTCGACTTCAGCAAAGCATTTGATAAAGTATCTCATACTATTCTTATTGAAAAAATGACCAAGTATGGGATTGACAAGGCTACGGTTAGGTGATTCATAACTGGCTCAGTGATCATACTTAAAAAGTGGTCGACGGTCGTAAATGGCTGCACATCCAATTGGAAAAGTGTTTCAAGTGGGATACCACAAGGCTCTTTCCTAGCCACAGTGTTACAAGAGAGAACTACAAGGCTCTGTCCGGGCCCCAGTGTTGTTCAACATTTTTACAAATGATCTAGATAAAGGAACTGAAGGTAAGCTGATCAGATTTGCAGACGATGCAAAACTAGGAGGGATTGCTAACACTAGAGAAGACAGAGAAAGGATTCAGAAGGATCTAGAGAAGCTTGAACAATGGGCAGCAACTAATAGAATGGTATTTAACAGGGAGAAATGCAAGATTCTACATCTAGGCAAGAAAAACAAAAATTACATCTATAGAATGGGAGGAGTAGAACTAAGCAACAGCATGTGTGAAAAAGACTTGGGTGTACTAATAGATCACAGACTGCACATGAGTCAACACTGTGATGCAGCAGCAGAAAAGGCAAACAGTTCTAGGATGTATTAAGAGAAGCATAGAGTCTAGATCACGTGAAGTAATTATCCCCCTCTACTCCTCCTTGGTCAAGCCTCATCTGGAATACTGTGTCCAATTCTGGGCACCACATTTTAAAAAAGACATTGAAAAACTGGAGCAAGTTCAGAGAAGGATGGTGAGCGGATTGTAAAGTATGTCCTACAAGGAACAATGAAATGATATGGTAATGTTTAGCTTAAAAAAAAAAGGCTAAGAAGAGACTTAATTAGGATTTAATTAATTTAGCATTCCGATACTGCAAATATCAGGTATCAGCCGATATTGGCTGTATCGGAATTCCGATTCCGAGTACCGATATTTTCGTCATATCGGATACCGGAATCGGAATGTCACTGTCAGTGTCCGTCGGTCGGGTCTGTCAGGAGTCAGCGGCACTTACCCGGCAGAAGATCTCCGGCGGTCACATCCTGGACTGCTTGATGGCCGCCATCCTCTTCTCCCTGGCGGTCACATGCAGTTTCTCGCGATAACTGCAGTGACTGCTGGGTAATCGCGGCCGTAAAGCAGTCCGATGACGTCACCGCCGGAGAAGCAGGTAATCAGCTGTGCTGCGCCGGGATGTCAGGCTCTGCCTGGCATTCCGATGTAGCAGAGCTGGATCGTCGTGGGACACTCGTTACTATGGACTGCGTCGGACAGGTGGTATACTGTTGGTTTGTTTTTTTTATTTTTTACAGGAGATCGATGGCGTCGCAGGAATGAGAGTATAATAAAATTAATGAAAACTGTGTTGTCTCTTTTATTTCATTAAAAGACTTTTTTCTTGCTGTGTCTTTTTTTTATACATTTAAAAACTTTGGGATTAATAATGGATCGGTGTCTTATTGACGCCTCTCCATTATTAACCGGGCTTATTGTCACCGTGCAATCAACGGTGACATTAACCCCTTATTACCCCGCTTGCCACCGCTACAGGGCAAGTGGGAAGAGCCGGGTAAAGTGCCACAATTGGCACATCTTTTGATGCGCCAAATGTGGGCTGCTGTAGCCTGGTATTATCAGGCTGTTGAGGGCCAAAATCCATGGACCTTGACAGTCTTTTAATACCAGGCCGCAGCAGTCTGCATTTTACTTGGCTGGTTAACAAAAATAGGGGGACCCCTACGCCGTTTTTTTTTCGAGGGGATCCCCTATTTTTGTTAACCAGCCAAGCTAAGCAGACTGCTGTGGCCTGGTATTATCAGGCTGGCAAGGTCCATGGATATTGGATCCTTACCAGCCTGAAAAACCAGGCCTCAGCGGTCTGCTTCATCTGGCTGGTTAACAAAAATAGGGGGGCCCCCACGCCAATTTTTTTCGAGGGGATCCCTTATTTTTGTTAATCAGCCAAGATATGCAGACTGCTGTGGCCTGGTATTATCAGGCTGGCAAGGATCCAATATCCATGGACCTTGCCAGCCTGATAATACCAGGCCACAGCAGTCTGCTTAGCTTGGCTGGTTAACAAAAATAGGGGATCCCCTCGAAAAACACGCACAGCACGCCATACAGTTACATTCTGCGGCAGAGCAGGGAGAATCGCTCTCCCTGCTCTGCCGCCCAGAAGCTATGGGGCCTGAACAGGCGGTGGGGGGGCCCGGTGCCAGCAGTGGGCCCCCACCCGTCATCGGAGGGTCAGCTGTATCGGCATCCAGCCGATACAGCTGACCGCATAGAGAGAGAAGGAGCGAGCGCTCCTTCTCTCCCATAATCCCCCTCTCAGCGTCTGACAGTGGGCGCGATGACATCACCTGCCGGCGCCCGCTGTCAGACGCAGAGAGGGAGAACAGTGAGCAGCACAGGAGCCGGGAGGTGAGTATTGTTTTTTTTTTTTTTTTTAATGGGGTGCATTATACTACAGAGGCTGTATATGGGGTGCATTATACTACAGAGGCTGTATATGGGGGCTGCATTATACTACAGAGGCTCCATATTGGGGTGCATTATACTACAGAGACTCCCTATGGGGATGCATTATACTACAGAGGCTGCCTATGGGGGTGCATTATAATATAGCAGCTGCCTATGGTGGTGCATTATATTATAGACTCTGCCTATGGGGGTTTATTATAATATAGAGGCTGCCTATGGGGGTGCATTATACTATATTGAGGACTATCTGGTGTATTATGCTGTACGGATGCTATCTAGGGGCCATCATACAGTGTTGGACCATTAAATAGTTTGGGGACATTAAGGGGTCAGTATATATCCAGTGAGGGGCATTATTCTGTGTATAGGGGAGATGTACAGGGGGAGACTTGGGACTTATTAAATGTAAAGGGACACTTATTGTTATAGGGGAACTCGGGTTACTGTGACTGTCAAAGGGGCACACAGGGCATTATTACAGTCTAGGGGACAAAATGTGGGCACTGTTTTCTAGGGCACTTGCACCCGGCATTACTATATCTAGAGGGGTGCTTTAAAATTTAGAGGTCACACAGAACCACACAGCAGGTGCAGTAATAGGGACACATACGGCAGCAGCAGCTCAGTATTGGGGTATCAGGTGCAGTAATAGGGACACATACGGCAGCAGCGGCTCAGTATTGGAGTATCAGGTGCAGAAATAGGGACACATATGGCAGCAGCGGCTCAGTATTGGGGTATCAGCAGGATGAGGAGTTTGTGCAGGTTGAGAATAGTCCAATTGGTGACCGTGACAGTGCTGACAATATGAGAAGTGAAATGTGTCTTTGTTGTAATCTCTGCAGTCGAGTCCTGGCTGGAGAAGTCGTCATGTCGGTCTGGGCCAGATGGAAAAGACATGAAAAGTGAACAATTCCATTAGAAAGAACATCAGCGGTAAGTCATTATCTGTACCTGTGCTGTAATCTATTATATGTTCTGTAGGACTGGTATTATTTACCACAGACCATATGGCGGTAATATCAATATTGGTCTTTTTATATATAGATTATTTTTGGCAACAGCGCGGTCATTTGTTGAGGTTCTCTGATTAGGGGCCCACTCAGAAGTTTCGCCCCCACTAAACCAAAACCCTAGCTACGCCTCTGGCTCTCTCTCTAGTCTTTCTCGCTCTCTGTTCTTTCCTTCTCGCTCTCTGTTCTTTTTTCTCTCTGTTCTTTCTTTCTCCTCTCTTTTCTTTCTTTCCTCTCTTCTTTCTCTGCTTGTTCTTTCTCTCTCGCTGCTCTTTCTTTCTTTTCCTCAGTACCAGCCACTGTGCCCTCATTACCAGTCAGTGTGATCAGCAGTGCTAAATGGGTACGCTTGGGGCGAGGATATGGGTGTGATTAGCTGTGAAATGGGTGTGGTCGGGCGTGGCCTAAAATTTGCAGCGGCGCGCATAGCGCGCCGCAGCCTTTACCCCTCTTTCCTGTCTTCAAAATTTGGGAGGTATGCTGTATGACCTCCCTACAACTTCTGGGCATGCTCCTGATGAGCACGACGGATGGTCTCCTGAGGGATCTCCTCCCACACCTGGACTAAAGCATCCACCAACTCCTGGACAGTCTGTGGTGCAACGTGGCATGGCCTAAAATTTGCTGCAGCAGGCACAGCGTGCCACAGCCTTTGTCCCTCTTTCCCTTCTTCAAAGGTTGGGAAGTATGATGGTGGGCCCCAAGAATAATTTTTCTCTGGTGGGCCCAAGGTACTCCAGTCCGACGCTGCTGGCAAGGTCCATGGATATTGGCTCCCTAACAGCCTTAAATACCATGCCTCAGCAGTCTGCTTCATCAGGCTGGTTAACAAAAATAGGGGGACCCCACGCCATTTTTTTTTCGAAGGGAACCCTATTTTTGTTAATCAGTTCCCTCTGACGTCACTGATTGTGTCCCTGGCTGACCTGAAGTGAAAGTGGAAAGCAATCAATTAAGCTTTCCACTTCCTCTCCTGTGAGCCAGGAGAGGAACTCATTCATTTGGGGGTTTACTGTGAGGCTGCAGCATTAGCTGCGGTCCCTGCAGTAAACATTAACCCTTTCTGAAGGATTACACCGTGGGACCTGACTGTGCATGGGATAGGTAAGAATAATTTTGCTTTTTTATTTTATTTTTATTACAGGAAATGGTTTTTGCAGTAAAATAAAAGATGGTCAAAAACATGTGTCTTTATTTCATTAAAATGATTTTTAATTAAAGTGTGTGTGTTTTATTTTTATTTCATGCAATAGGATTAATAATTGATAGTTGTCTAATTGACAGCTCTCAATTATTAACCTGGCTTAAGGTCACCTTTCAATAGCAAGGTGGCTTTAACCCCATATTAACCCATTCGCCACCGCTACAGGGCAATGGGAATAGACGGGCAAAGTGCCAGAAAGGGCGAATCTAATTATAGATTTGTCTTTTCTGGGGTGTCTGGGGGCAGATGTTAGTAGCCAGGGGGGGGCCAAAAATAATGGTCCCTCTCTGGGCTATTATTATCTGCCCCCACTCACTGGCTTTGTCTGTCTGGTTGCGAAAATACGGCGGGAGCCCACGCATTTTTTTTCAGCAATTTTACACCTCATATATATATATACATGTCATTGAGTTTGTGACATATATATATATATATATTTATAGTTCATACACTTCTACATAGTATAATAGCCGCTAATTCAATTGCCGGCTTTTGTGAAAATGCAGAACCCGACATGAAATGACACATGGTTTACATAGAGTTAACCATGTCTTTTCATGTAGTTTGATTCTGATTTGCACAAACAATTACATGAGTGTAAGTGTGCAAAATTTCACACCTGTAGGGGTTAATTAAAGGTGTAAATTCGTAGCAAAAAGTCCGTTTTTTTACAACGAATTTACACCTTTAATTAACCCCTACAGGTGTGAAATTTTGCACACATAGACTGATGTAATTGTTTGTGCAAATCAGATAGCAAACGACATGAAAAGACATGGTTAACTCTATGTACACCAAGTGTCATTTCATGTCGGGTGCTTCTGTCTTTTCACAAAAGCCGGCTTTACCGGCAATTGAATCAGAGGCTATTTTACTATGTAGAAGTGTATAAACTATAAATATATGTATATATATATGTCACAATGACATGTATATATATATATATATGTATTCTATGTGTGTATATTTAGTGTTTACAAGGAAAGAAAGAGGTTTTTTTAGTTACGATATTTTGTTCCCATAGACTTACATTGGATTTCCGGTATCGGTATCGGGTATTGCCGATATTTTAATGGTATCGGCGATACCATTCCGATTCCGATACTTTTGGATATCGGAAAGTATCGCTCAACTCTAGACTTAATAGCTGTCTACAAATATCTGAAGGGATATCACAGAGGGATCAACCTTTTTCTCATTTGCACATGGAAACACAAGAAGCAATAGAATGAAACTGAAAGGGAGAAGATACAGATTAGATATTAGAAAAACTTTTTGACAGTGAGGGTGATCAATGAGTGGAACAGGCTGCCACGAGAGGTGGTGAGTTCTCCTTCAATGGGGTCTTCACACAGAGGCTGTGGTGTTACACTCCACTCCAGCACTGCAGAGGCAGCAAACCATTACATGTGTGACTTGGGTGGGAGGATGTGGACTGATGTGACGTTGTGGCCACTAGTTTGCCCTGGGGACAGGGGGCGTCTGACGTTTCAGGATCTGTTTGTTACATTGTTTATTTTCTGCACTTTGTTACTTTGTGTCTCGCACCCGGCATTGCCAGGATCCTGAATTTCTCTCACATCTGCCAGCGCCTGGAAACAGCTCAGCGGAGAGCGCAGCAAACAACAAAGGGAAAGATCCGTCTCCAATCAGCAGATGTTCCCCGAGCGCCCCCACCCACATCACACCCCCAGATCTGCGGCTGGGGACAGGAATAGATCTCTGTAAATGTCACAGCGCCCTAAAAGTGACAGCTACAAAGCGGCACTGCCAGGGAATAAATAATCGCCAGCTCCGACGCTGCGCAAACCTTCCATCCTGACATAAAACAAGGATATAGAGCGCAGCCGTGCACCCGGGGAGGTGCGGAGCACACCAGGCAGAGTGCCGCAAGGGGCAGTATTATAGCATTTAGTATACTGTACATATCAGCTCTGGATGTGACTGGAGCATAAGACATGATATCATCACCTGGCTTGGACCATTCGAGTACATTGTGCAACTCAGCAGCTCTGGATGCGATTAGAGCATAAGACATGACATCAACTAGGACCATTCCAGTACATCGTGTGACTCCACAGCTCTGGATGTGACTAGAGCATAGGACATGATATCACCTAGTCCTAGGATCATTGCAGTGCATGGTGTGACCCAGCAGCTCTGGGTGTGTGTGGAGACCGGACACTTGGTAGCACTGGCAACTGGAGTCATAATTAGGGTGGTTTTAATCCGGGGCGGTCTGATATTTGGGTGGACCCCCGGGGCCCCTGTAGTTGGTCTCTCGCTGCTTTATGAGCTCAGATATGAGGACTCGTAGTATTTTCTGTATATTCAGCAGCGCAGGAATCTCCGTATTACAGGGATTTGTGTAATCTGCCAATTTTACACTTGGGGGAATTCAATTTAAGCTTGCACTGTATCTGTATACGTAGGGGGAGGCCCATGCTCGTGGGCTCGGGGGTCCTGCTGGGCGGTTCCACTTTGTGATAAACTATTTTTAATAAACTTGTTATTTGCTGACTCCGGTGCCGGTGATTTGTGCATCTTCTTGGCCACATGAAGATGAGAGATCTGCTTCTAATAAGAGAATGAAATCCCATCTGCCCAGAGACGCCCCATAAATCACGACGCGATCGGTGCTTTATCTGCCCCGCAGCCCCAAACATCCAGCGCGGTGATATCCACCATCTGGCCCACGCGATAAACCACAATACCCCGAAAGGCCTGGAGAACCCTATAAGGAGACATTCAGGGAGGCAGGTTTGATCCGATTTTGCTACAATGTATCAGTGCAGTGAGATCCAGTTTGGACTTGTTTACTCCAATGCTGGAAACAAGTGGAACAAACACTCAGCTGTGTGAAGATCGAGGTCAGGACTGGTTTTCAGCCTCTAGAAGGAAACAATGATGTTGCTTTTACTGTCAGCAAGCAGAGATTGTGAAAAGAATGAAGAATTGAAATGTAAAATCCAGTGGGAAGTTGTGAGAAATGAGATATCGGACATCTCCTGGAGCGGCCACGGGGACAAGGTCAAATACAAGGCACATGACCACGTGAGGCCTAGTCCGTGGCAGAAGATCCAGACCACAAGCCCATCCGAAGCGAGAGGGGAATGTGGCGGGGAGCGGCGCTGACAGACGAGTACGATCTTATGATTTGGGACTGGAGAGACCTTTGTGCATTTAAAGGCGGCAGATTCATTCATCTCTAATTAAGGCTCATCTGGACACCGGCCCTTTAAATATACAACTTCTCCCGACAGGTCTGCGCTGACTGATATGTCAGCTCCACGGGTGTTACGTCACGCGCCTGTGGTAACAAACATGGAGTCATGTCGTAAGTATAGAATGATTTGGCGTGATTCACATGACCGCTGCCGTCCCTCGGCCCTTCAATGGCGGCCGGCGATGAAGAATTCGCTTCCTTTCTTTTGCCTCTAAGGACTCGGTTCCGCAGTTTCTTCATTTCAGATTCCGGTCATGGCCAATCGTGAATGAAATCCATTACTTTCCATGGAACATTCGGCTAAAATATTCACAGTCGGAAAGATTAAAGCTGGTGTCATTCAGCGGCGCGGACGCGAAGGGCGAGGATTATGCCGCTTTAGGGTGAATAGACTCCTGATCTGGTGGTGTCTCATCTATTCCGTGTCCATCCAGGTGAATGATAGCGGAATATTGAGCGCAGTCATGTATTACTGGAGTGAGGGCACGCTGCCATGTATCACAGGGTCGGGCCGAGGGCACTCT
>JARQOD010000001.1:393657904-393681440 GCA_033576555.1 Oophaga sylvatica
CTGTCATGTATCATGGGCCGAGGGCGCGCTGCCATGTATCACGGCGCCGAGGGCGCACTGCCATGTATCACCGGTCGGCCGAGTGCACACTGCCATCTATCACTGGGCCGAGGGTGAGCTGTCATGTATCATGGGCTGGGGGCGCTGCCATGCATCACCGGGCCAGGCCGAGGGCACGCTGCCATGTATCACCGGGCCAAGGACACGCTGCCATGTATCACTGGGCCGAGGGCACGCTGCCATGTATCACTGGGCCGAAGACACGCTGCCATGTATCACTGGCCGAGGGCGCACTGCCATGTATCACTGGGCCGAGGGCAC
The DNA here is from genome assembly GCA_033576555.1 of Oophaga sylvatica. Taxonomy (NCBI): domain Eukaryota; kingdom Metazoa; phylum Chordata; class Amphibia; order Anura; family Dendrobatidae; genus Oophaga; species Oophaga sylvatica. Next base: position 393,658,226 of record JARQOD010000001.1, read on the forward strand.
GCTGCCATGATCACTGAGCCGAGGGCGCACTGCCATGTGTCACTGGGCCGAGGGCACGCTGCTATGTATCACTGGGCCGAGGGCGCACTGCCATGTATCACCGGTCCGGGCCGAGTGCACACTGCCATCTATCACTGGGCAGAGTGTGTGCTGTCATGTATCATGGGGCTGAGGGCGCGCTGCCATCTATCACCAGGCCGAGGGTGCGCTGCCATATATCATTGGTCTGGGCCGAGGCGCGCTGCCATGTATCACAGGTCTGGGCTGAGGGCACGCTGCCATGTATCACTGGGGTGAGGGCACGCTGCCATGTATCACTGGGGTGAGGGTGCGCTGCCATGTATCACTGGGGTGAGGGCACGCTTCCATGTGTTACTGGGGTGAAGGTGCGCTGCCATGTATCACTGAGGTAAGGGTGCGCTGCCATGTATCACTGAGGTAAGGGTGCGCTGCCATGTATCACTGAGGTAAGGGCACGCTGCCATGTATCACTGGGGTGAGGGTGCGCTGCTGTGTAGCCCCGCTACGCAGGCACACATGAAAATCCAGGAAAGTGCACAGGAAGGTAACAGCTAAAGCTTGATATGCATTCACTGCCACTCACTCTTCAGACACACCCATCTGAGTTATAAGGGGGAGTGACACGTGGTAATTAGTCAGTCTAGTCTAGCTTCCTGTCTAAAGACAGGGGAGTGGTGTCTGGTTTAGTGAGACAGCCAGTCAGTTAGCTCCGGGAGGCTCAGGAGTGAGTCGTCCCTTGGATAGTTAGCTGTCTGAGATAAGATCAGTCTGTGTGGAGCTTAGTGTTCAGTGGAGTTCAGCCTGTTAGCTTCTGTCTCAAGGACAGAGCAGCCATTCAGTCTCGGTCCTGTGTGGACTTTGGAGGAAACTGAGAGCTGTGCAGCGAGCTCTGGATGAAGCTGAACCTTTTCCACAAAAGCCACCAGTGTTTATGTTAAGAGCAGAAAGCAGGGCGAAGGGCACAGTGGAGAAGACAGAGCAGTGCCTTAGGTATTGGATTACCTGCACTAAATCACCGGTCACTGGGGACCGAAGCGTTGCTATTGTTTCAAGCATAGTGACAAGAAAACCAGAGGCATCTGGACTACAGGTCGCAGAGAGCAGCCCTAAGTGTCAATACGTAACCGGAGTCAGGTGGAACAGGGACTTTGAGCCTGATCAGCAAAAGTAAGGACTTAGTTCCATCACTTAGAAGGCTTCACCACAACGTTGGCCGGGCAGTACAGCTACAGAGAAAGCTGGAGTTTTAGAGTTAACTTCGCTTCAGGCAAGTTGGACTCACATTATATGGAAGTTAAGGAGGCCTCTAACCTGCTCGGCTGCTACCTGAATGTGCACTCTCCACCCCGACCAGCTTCCCGGATCTGCTTGAACCATCATCAGTAAAAGGTATGAAAAGGAGCTACCTTGTGTGTGACTGAATTCTTATTGCACCCTGCATCATCATCAACATAGACTTCCAGGGACCAGTCTCACCTGTGGGAGACTTACTACCAAGCTGCCCCATAACATCCCCTGTGAAAGTCCTTAGAGCAGCGCTGGTACAATTTACCAGAAACCGCAGGTGGCGTCACAAACTATTTCAAATCCCCTGTAAATATCCCCTATCGCATTGACCGCCAGGGCCACGGACCGAGTCACCGCTACCAGTGACAACTCCCATAGATTTCCATGGGCTCGGCTCCGAGTACCCCATAGCCCTGGTATCCACAATTGTGGTGCGTGGTCGGAACAAACTTGGCGTCACGAACAGGATGCGAAACTTGCAGTTGTGAGTCCTGTGTGCCTATATTGACTGTTTGTGCGGAAAAGACTGTTTGCTGTGTTGGCGCCATAATACCGCCATCTTTAGCGCAATATTCGCGCCCTCAGGCACTGGTGAAGAAGGGGGGCGTACCTGTAAAAGCGCGCTGTTGCCTGGCTCCGCCCCCAACTCTGACGCGGCGGCAGGTCCTGTGAAACAGGAAGTGAACGCTCTGACATCACAGTCCAGCGACGAAGGTCCTGTCTCCACCGCTGTGCCTGCTACGAAGGTCCTGTCTCCACCGCTGTGCCTGCGACGCTGCAGCCTGCAAAAGAGGTAGGCTCAGATTAACCAAGGGGCATCAATATGTCACAGCAACCGGCAGACGGAGCGGCCCCCGCCGGTGGCCCCAATAACCCACCGCTTGGCGTTGTAGTGCAGGATGGAGGTGCGGGCCCCTCACCTGGTCCGGTGGTCCCGCTTATGCCCCTAGCGGTTCGCACAAGAACTGTTGCGACCCAAACCCTGATAGCAGGTCATGACCTGTTTGTCATGCGCTCTAAAGAGCATCGCATTGTTCCAGCCCCCGGGGTGGAAGATGTAATGGAAATTAGCAAAATGTAAAGGTTTATCACACAATAATGTATAAAGTTTGAAGAGAGTTTTGCAAGAATTGCACTTTAATAAGTTTGAAAAGTTTACATAATTGCCAATAGCATGATGTTTAATGGAATAGAATACCCGGCTGGGTACTAGGAAGAGAAATGAAGGTTACCTATTTTGCATAGTTTTGCATAAAATACCCTGTTTGGGTAAAGTGAAGTTGAAGTTAAAAGAATGTGTTGATTGCATAAGTTGAAGTATATATATAGATATATAATGTGAAGTGAAATGTATATATGTGTCCTTAACCATGTCATGGACTGAGAGGCTGAGGACTGTGCTAGCCCAGAACTTATCCTGTACATAGTTGCGCTTCGGTGCATTATCTTGGTTTTACACAAAACCACTACTACAATCTACCTCTGAAGAAAAACCCGTATGGTGTGGCCTAGAGTGAGGTCTGCAGTCAGAAGTCCTGCAGCCCACCCAGGACCCACGTGGGAGGTTTTTGGTGCGGGTCCTCCACAAGTATCTTGTAAATATGAGAATGTTTTGATATTTTAATACTTTTGTATTTTTCCTATTGTACAAATTGTAACGTTCAAGAAATCCTTACCTCCCGGATGGGAAGAGTTATAATGTTGTTTAATGCAAAACAAAAATGTTCTTTTTGTCTTTTACAGCCCGGGAGTGCTGTGTTTTACCAAGGGGGATGTGTAGCCCCGCTACGCAGGCACACATGAAAATCCAGGAAAGTGCACAGGAAGGTAACAGCTAAAGCTTGATATGCATTCACTGCCACTCACTCTTCAGACACACCCATCTGAGTTATAAGGGGGAGTGACACGTGGTAGTTAGTCAGTCTAGTCTAGCTTCCTGTCTAAGGACAGGGGAGTGGTGTCTGGTTTAGTGAGACAGCCAGTCAGTTAGCTCCGGGAGGCTCAGGAGTGAGTCGTCCCTTGGATAGTTAGCTGTCTGAGATAAGATCAGTCTGTGTGGAGCTTAGTGTTCAGTGGAGTTCAGCCTGTTAGCTTCTGTCTCAAGGACAGAGCAGCCATTCAGTCTCGGTCCTGTGTGGACTTTGGAGGAAACTGAGAGCTGTGCAGCGAGCTCTGGATGAAGCAGAACCTTTTCCACAAAAGCCACCAGTGTTTATGTTAAGAGCGGAAAGCAGGGCGAAGGGCACAGTGGAGAAGACAGAGCAGTGCCTTAGGTATTGGATTACCTGCACTAAATCACCGGTCACTGGGGACCGAAGCGTTGCTATTGTTTCAAGCATAGTGACAAGAAAACCAGAGGCATCTGGACTACAGGTCGCAGAGAGCAGCCCTAAGTGTCAATACGTAACCGGAGTCAGGTGGAACAGGGACTTTGAGCCTGATCAGCAAAAGTAAGGACTTAGTTCCATCACTTAGAAGGCTTCACCACAACGTTGGCCGGGCAGTACAGCTACAGAGAAAGCTGGAGTTTTAGAGTTAACTTCGCTTCAGGCAAGTTGGACTCACATTATATGGAAGTTAAGGAGGCCTCTAACCTGCTCGGCTGCTACCTGAATGTGCACTCTCCACCCCGACCAGCTTCCCGGGATCTGCTTGAACCATCATCAGTAAAAGGTATGAAAAGGAGCTACCTTGTGTGTGACTGAATTCTTATTGCACCCTGCATCATCATCACCATAGACTTCCAGGGACCAGTCTCACCTGTGGGAGACTTACTACCAAGCTGCCCCATAACATCCCCTGTGAAAGTCCTTAGAGCAGCGCTGGTACAATTTACCAGAAACCGCAGGTGGCGTCACGAACTATTTCAAATCCCCTGTAAATATCCCCTATCGCATTGACCGCCAGGGCCACGGACCGAGCCACCGCTACCAGTGACAACTCCCATAGATTTCCATGGGCTCGGCTCCGAGTACCCCATAGCCCTGGTATCCACAATTGTGGTGCGTGGTCGGAACACTGCCATGTATCACTGGGGTGAGGGCACGCTTCCATGTGTTACTGGGGTGAAGGTGCGCTGCCATGTATCACCGAGGTAAGGGTGCGCTGCCATGTATCACTGAGGTAAGGGCACGCTGCCATGTATCACTGAGGTAAGGGCACGCTGCCATGTATCACTGAGTTAAGGGCATGCTGCCATGTATCACTGGGTGAGGGTGCGCTGCCATGTATCACTGAGGTAAGGGTGCGCTGCCATGTATCACTGGGGTGAGGGTGCGCTGCCATGTATCACTGGGGTGAGGGTGCGCTGCCATGTATCACCGGACCAGCCCCAGGGTGTGCTGTAAGTGCAGACAGGTGGCATCCACACGTCGCGGCCGCACGGTAAAGATCAATGAGGCCCATAAATAACGCTTCATTCACGGTCACCATGTGTTTCATTTCATGGCTTCCCACAGCGATTAGCGCGTCCGTCCGCTTGGTGAACGACGTCGTCTCTTTCCCTTTGTGCAGATTAGCAGCACTGATCCCATTGTGAATGTGCGCGGACCGCTGCCATTGCTGCCTCGAGAATTCTTTATTTCTCAGGCTCTTTAATATTTTAGTAATATATTTTTTAAAAAAATCAATTTTTCCATAAAGGCTGAGTCTGCGCTCAGGTGTGATGTCTGGCAAATACTGCAGCTGTGAGAACAAACATGGAGGCCGGCGCGTAGTCCTGCGCTTTATGGCTCTTACGTGATCATGGCGGTAGCAAGTTATAAAGAATGGCCTTCCTTAAAAGGAGAGTCACCTGTGCATGTAGTAAACTGCCTTCTACTCCAGTCCCATCCAGAGCTGCAATCACAAAGCTGCCGGGGCTGTTACCTCCCCGCTGCCCCCTGCTGGTTTCGTGTGCAGAGCATGGTGTGGTGCATTGTAGGAAGGATATATGGTAGGGCACAATGTATCGATGCCTCCAGCTCCCTCCTCTCTGCCGCTGACCTCCAGGACCATCGCCTCCACCATCCTGAGATCATCATCTATCACGGTTTTCATCTTCGCAGACAACAATGTGGCCAGAAATGGATTTTCTTATCGGGTGGAGAGATGTTTCCTCGGCCTCCAGGAAATGGGAAGTGATAGAGGTCCCAGTGTGGCTGATTGGGGGGCTCCGTTCGTAGGAATGTTCCTCATGGAGGGTCTCAGCGGGGCCTCGTCTCTTCCTGATCCTGATTGTTCATGTGAGTCTCATCCAGGAAGAGTCTCGCCCAGGTCAGTGCTGCAGTCAGAGCCAGACACCACCGCGGTCATGTGGGGGTAACATGCGGCTGCTGCCCCCGATATTCACCTTCTGAGAAGGTCAGCAGCTACGCAGATGTCACCTATCATCACAACGAGCACCTGACGCGCTCCGAGACACCGTGGCCACTTATCACCATCTCCGCTTGCTGTCATTGACAGAGAACATTCACATTCAGAGGCTGAAAACCCAAACACAACTAATACTTCTCACTAGATGTGGAGGGTCATCGCCGGGAGGGCCATGCGTGACAGCACCCGGACTATGGAGGGCTATGTGTGTCAGAAAGCTGGTTCTTTACTGTAAGAGCTGTGAACGTGTGGAATAATCACCTCAGGAGCTGGTTCTTTACTGTAAGAGCTGTGAACGTGTGGAATAATCACCTCAGGAGCTGGTTCTTTACTGTAAGAGCTGTGAACGTATGGAATAATCACCTCAGGATCTGGTTCTTTACTGTAAGAGCTGTGAACGTGTGGAATAATCACCTCAGAAGCTGGTTCTTTACTGTAAAAGCTATGAACGTATAGAGTAATCACCTCAGGACCTGGTTCTTTACTGTAAGAGCTGTGAACGTGTGGAATAATCACCTCAGAAGCTGGTTCTTTACTGTAAAAGCTATGAACATATGGAGTAATCACCTCGAAGCTGGTTCTTTACTGTAAGAACTGTGAACGTGTGGAGTAAAATCACCTCGAAGCTGGTTCTTTACTGTAAAAGTTATGAACGTATGGAGTAATCACCTCAGAGCTGGTTCTTTACTGTAAGAGCTGTGAACGTATGGAATAATCACCTCAGGAGCTGGTTCTCTTTACTGTAAGAGCTGTGAACGTATGGAATAATCACCTCAGACGCTGGTTCTTTACTGTAAAGCTATGAACGTATAGGATAATCACCTCAGGACTGGTTCTTTACTGTAAGAGCTGTGAACGTGTGGAATAATCACTCAGAAGCTGGTTTTTTACTGTAAAAGCTATGAACATATGGAGTAATCACTCAGAAGCTGGTTCTTTACTGTAAGAACTGTGAACGTGTGGAGTAAAATCACCTCGGAGCTGGTTCTTTACTGTAAAAGCTATGAACGTATGGAGTAATCACCTCAGAAGCTGGTTCTTTACTGTAAGAGCTGTGAACATGTGGAATAATCACCTCAGGAGCTGTTTCTTTACTGTAAGAGCTGTGAACATGTGGAATAATCACCTCAGGAGCTGTTTCTTTACTGTAAGAGCTGTGAACATGTGGAATAATCACCTCAGGAGCTGTTTCTTTACTGTAAGAGCTGTGAACATGTGGAATAATCACCTCAGGAGCTGGTGCTTTACTGTTCTCATCTTTACTGTTGATCGCTTTAGGAGAGGAAGACATGATTTGTTTTGGTAAATGAACCATGTTGATCCGATGTGATTGCCAGTGAAAATATGGAGTGATTTCCTCCATCTGCAGTCGGTCTAGCCCTGTTCTGCAGACTATCATCTTCTGATCCAAATGTCCTCGTCCCATGGTGGAGACATCATCCATCGCCGTGACTCGGACATGGGCACCTGTCAGCACGTCCCTCACTCAGAAGAGGCGGATGGCCGTGGAGCAGATTAGTGGCTTCTTCCTCGCCAGCGCCGACATGGAGGGAGGAGAAATATTATTTGTTTTAATCGTGAATTAAGAACAGAAGATTCCAGAACATGGGACGTTTCCATAAAACGGGAATGATATGAGATGTGGCCCCTGTGAGGGATGAACCCGCGTCATGTATGGCAGTGATCCAGGTCTCCAGTGCCAGGATAGTCCTCATATGGTAACCACGTGTGGAGATCATAACTAGGTTATCGGAGGAAAAGAGTCTTACTCCAGGATCTAAGAGAAGGAGCGCGGTGGAGGGGGCGCAGTGACGTCTCAGAAACCCCAAATATCAGAAACCCTCAGCGGATCTGCCGAGTTCTACAGAACTACACAATACTGAGGCTCCAGAACATCGGACACAGTAGCAAACCCTCAGCTCTGAGAAGAGTTAGGTCAGTAAGAGGGCTGCGACGCAGGCAGGGTTCTGTATTAAGGTCCCACGTTGCTCTGCGCCTCCTCCTGGCAGCGATGTGTCAGGTGCGTCGCCAGGAACAGGTGTTGAGTCAGATATTATCGGAGCTGAATGATGAACGTTTCTATAAAGACTCTTTTGGAGAAATGAGTTGGCACCGACTGTCTGTCACCGCTGCGCCCCCATCCAATTATCCCGTAACTCTACCTGCGTTCTCCCTACAGGCTCCATATGTTACATGTGGGCTGCCATGTGAATCATTAACAACTAAACAATCTCTAAATACTGCAGTCATGGGGGCGACCATCGCTGAACTCTCTAGCATAGTGACGTCATGAGGTCAACAATCGCTGCACTCTCTGGCATGTTGACATCATGGGGTCGACCATCATTGTGCTCTGGGGCGTGGAGATGTCATGGGGTCGACCATCACTGTGCTCTCGGGCGTGGAGACGTCATGGGGGCGACCATCGCTGCACTCTCTGGCATGGTGATGTCATTGGGGAGACCATCCCTGTGGTCTGTGGCGTGATAGGGGTGATTATCGCTGCACTCTGTGGCGCGGTGACGTCATAAGAGCGACCATCGCTGAGCTCTCTGGGGTGGTGACGTCATGGGGGCGACCATCGCTGTGCTCTGTGGCATGGTCACGTCATGGGGGCGACCATCGCTGCGCTCTCTGGCGTGATATCATGGGTTCAACCATCACTGCACTCTGTGGCGCGGTGACATCATAGGGGCGACCATCGCTATGCTCTCTGGGGTAGTGACATCATGGGGCAACCATCGCTCAGCTCTGTGTCGTGCTAACATCATGGGGGTGACCATCGCTGCTCTCTGTGGTGCGGTGACGTCATGGGAGCGACCATCACTGTGCTCTCTGGCGTGGTGACATCATGGGGGCAGCCATCACTGCACATTCTGACATGGTGATGTCACGGGGCGACCACCGCTGCACTCTCTGGCGAGGTGTAATGGGGGCGACCATCGCTGCACTCTCTGGCGTGGTGACGTCATGGGGCGACCATCGCTGCGCTCTGTGGCGCTGTGACATGATGGGGGCAACCATCGCTGTGCTTTGTGGCGTGGTGACATCACGGGGTTGACCATCACTGTGCTCTCAGGCGGAGACGTCATGGGGGTGACCATCACTGCACTCTTTGGCATGGTGGCGTCAAGGGGGCGACCATCGCTGCACTCTCTGGCGCGGTGATGTCATGGGGCGACCATCGCTGCGCTCTCTGGTGCTGTGACGTGATGGGGGTGACCATAGCTGTGCTTTGTGGTCTAGTGACCTCATGGGGGCGACCATCACTGTGCTCTGTGGTGCAGTGGTGTCATGGGAGTGACCATCGCTGCGCTCTCTGGCATAGTGACGTCATGGGGGCAACCATTGCTGCGCTCTGTGGCGTAGTGACGTCATGGGTGCGACCATCGCTGTGCTCTGTGGTGCGGTGATGTGCAAGAGATTGTTGTGTTTAGAAGATTGAAGAAGACATTTCTGAAATACTGGATGTGACTAACAACATGGACTTGTCTAAAACCCAGAAAGTGTTGTGTTGACTAAGATGACGGCCTTGAAGATGGCGGGAAATAGTGTCGGAGAAGAAAAAGAAGACGACATGGACCTCACTCTTAGTGGGCGTTACAGTGTAGCCCTTGCGCCAAAATCTACCTGTCAATACCCCCTGGTCCGCCCTTGGTAGGTGCGAATGAAGAAAAGAAGGTGACGCCTACCCTACAGAGTAACAGCAAATGGGTGGAGTTATCAGGGACGGCCCCACCTGGAAACGGGTGGGGCTCCAAAGGAAAAACCGGGTGCAGCCGCGCGGCGCCATCATGTGATCCAGGAGCGACCGCGATGGAGCACTCCTGCACCCATAGCTGCCAGGGCATAAGCTGCATGGAATGGAGGTGGTGGCAGGAGGTTGAGAGAACCCGGCAGGGCAGACCGTGGGAGGACGACGCAGAGGTCTCCCTTTACCAACTTGCGGAGAGGCCTCTGGAGCAGAAGCGGTGGTTGGTGGAGTCAGTGCAGTGTCCGGAGCTAGAGCAGCGCATGGAACCCGCGGAGCTGAAACAGCAACCGGAGTCCAAGTTGCGGCACTGGGAAGGAGGAACCTCAAAGTCCAGAACCCAAGTTGTTAGCTCAACAGGAATCGGAGAGGGCGGCCTGTTGTGAATGTGTTAGAGATGGTTTCTGAGCAGAGGCTCCCTCTGGTGGTTACAGACAGTACTGAACCTTTCAGCGAGGAGTGGCAATCTGGGTTCACTGACTGGTCTGATATAAGGGAGGTTCCCACCCATGATGGTTGCCGGTGATCAATTGTTCTTGTCTCAATTGTGGTTCCTGGTTCATTTGGAAGTTTGCTGGAGTCTTGCCTGCATCTCCTGCTTTCAGATAAGATATTTTTTGCTTTTCTTTTTGTGCTTGTATTTTGCATTGTTTTCTGCACTTTTGTGGAGGTCAGCCAGGTCCCCTCCTGGGGCCTGAGCTCCTCACAGTTTATCTGCTTCCACTGTTATTTGCTCATTTGCTCTTTCCTGTTTTTTCAGCGGCTGCGGCTTGGTTTTTGTTCACACTGAGACCTGATTTAGTGGGTGGCGAGATCGTGTGATCTCAGTATTTTTGTAATCAGAATTGTTGGATTTTTGTAGGGTTTTCTGGGTTGCAGAAAGTAATCTCTCCTGTCCTATCCTATTTAGTCAGCTTGTGGCCCCAGCGTTTGCTCAGTCTATTTTCTGCCTATGTTTGTATTTTCATCTTGTCTAACCGCCATTATATGTTTGGGGGCTTCCTATTTTCTTTGGGGATCTGCTCCGGGGCAGATAGCTTTCATCTTTCTGCCTTTAGGTGTAGTTATCGCTCAGGCTGTGACGAAGCGTCTAGGATCAACGTAGGAACACTCCATGGCTACCTCTAGTTGTGTCGTTAGTTTAGGAATCTGCAACCCATCAGTTACCAACATCTCAGGTGTTCAGCTGCCCTGCTGTTGTTCCTGTCCTCCTCAGCTACCGAAACATAACAGTATCACCGGCCATAACTGAAAATTATATGGTACTCACAGAAGGGAAAAATAGTGTGGAAAGAAAAAAGTTGTCAGAGTTGTCAGAGATTCTTTATTTTTTTTTTTGTCTGTTGCATTTTTTCCCTCTTTTTCTCTGGGTGCTGAGGAGGATTTTTTTTTTCTCTCAATGGAGTTTGCACAGTTGTCTGGCCGTGTGGATCAGCTTGCCACTGAGGTTCGGAGTATTGCTACCTATCTTGCTGGGTTGCCGGTTGTGGAACCTTGGATTCCCATGCCAGATTTGTTTTTGGGGGATTGGGCTAAATTTCTGAATTTCAAAAATAACTGTAAGTTGTTTTTTGCCTTAAAGCCTAAGTCCTCAGGTAACGCAGCACAGCAGGTTCAAATTGTCAACTCTCTCCTGCGCGGCGATCCTCAGGATTGAGCTTTTTCCCTGACACCTGGGGATCCTGTTTTGAATGATATTGATGCATTTTTTCTGGCTCTGGGGTTATTGTACGATGAACCTAATATCACTGATTAAGCTGAAAAAACCTTGTTGGCATTAAATCAGGGTCTTGAAGACGCTGAGTTGTACTGTCAGAAATTCCAAAAGTGGGCAGTCCTGACCAAATGGAATGATGATGCTTTGGCAGCCCTTTTTCGGAAGGGGCTGTCAGAGAATGTGAAGAATGTTATGGTGAGATTCCCTGCTCCCTCTGGTCTCAATGATTCTATGTCATTGGCTATTCAAATTGACAGACGTTTGCGTGAGCGCAGAGGTATGCGTGAGATAGCGTTGCCTTGTGTGCCAGCTTCTGAGCCCATGCAGTGTGATAGAGTGACTTCTGGGGCTCAGCATCATGAGTTTCGAAAGCACAATGGGTTATGTTTCTACTGTGGTGATGCCTCTCATGCTATTTCAGTCTGCCCTAAGCGGGGAAGACGTTTTGCACGCTCAGTTGTCTTGGGTAGTGTTCAGACTAAATTTCTGTTGACTGTTACCCTGATTTGCTCCATGTCCACATTTTCGGCTCAGGCTTTTGTTGATTCAGGAGCAGCTATTAACCTGATGGATTTTGACTTTGCCAAACATTGTGGGTTCCCCATGATACCCCTGCGGAAGTCTATTCCCCTACTGGGCATTGATTCCACCCCTTTGGCGAAGAATAAACCCCAATTTTCTACTCAGGTGATAATGAGGGTTGAACCAGATCATCAGGAGAGTTGCAAATTTCTGGTGCTGTATAATCTGCATGACATTATTGTACTAGGTTTCCCTTGGTTACAGTCTCATAATCCTGTTTTGGATTGGAAATCTGTGTCTGTGACCAGTTGGGGCTGCCAATGTGTTAATGCCGACACTCCTGTTTTTTCTGCCTCTCCCAAGTCTCAGGATGTTCCTGACTTTTTGACTGATTTTTCGGATGTATTTAGTGAAAGTAAATCTGCATCTTTGCCCCCTGACAGGAGCTACGATTGCGCTATTGAATTAGTGCCTGGTGGTAAATTTCCTAAAGGTCGCCTTTTTAACTTGTCTGTACCTGAACACGATGCTATGCGATCTTATATCAAGGAGTCATTGGAGAAGGGTCATATCAGACCATCCTCTTCACCCTTGGGTGCAGGTTTTTTCTTTGTGGCCAAAAAGGATGGTTCATTGAGGCCGTGTATTGATTATCGTCTCTTGAATAAGTGAATAAGATCTCTGTGAAGTATCAATATCCGTTACCCTTGATTTCTGACCTGTTTTCCAGGGTGAAAAGTGCGAGTTGGTTTACCAAGCTTGAATTCAGGGGGGCGTATAACCTTATTCGCATTAAGCATGGGGATGAATGGAAGATGGCGTTTAATACCCCAGAGGGGCATTTTGAGTACCTAGTGATGCCCTTTGGGCTCACTAATGCTCCTTCCGTCTTCCAATCCTTCATGAATAATATTTTCAGGGATTTTGTGTATAAATTTCTGATTGTTTATTTGGATGATATCTTGATTTTTTCCAATGACTGGGACTCTTATGTGAAACATGTTCGGACTGTGTTCCAGATTTTGAGAGAGAATGCACTGTATGTGAAGGGATCAAAGAGTCTTTTTGGCATACAGAAGGTCTCATTTCTGGGATTCATTTTGTCTCCGTCTGTTATTGAAATGGACCCGGTCAAGGTTCAAGCCATCTGTGATTGGGTCCATCCTACTTCATTAAAGGCTCTTCAGAGATTTTTGGGTTTTGCCAATTTTTATCGTAAATTTATTGGTAATTTTTCCGGTATTGTTAAACCATTGACTGATTTGACCAAAAAGGGTTCTGATGTGGTGAATTGGCCTCCTGAGGCAGTCTCTGTGTTTCAGGAACTTAAGCAGAGATTCACTTCTGCTCCTGTTCTACGGCAGCCTGATGTTTCTCTACCGTTTCAGATGGAGGTTGATGCCTCTGAAATTGGGGCAGGTGCCGTTTTGTCCCAAAGAGATCCAGAGACCTCTAAGAGTAACCCTTGTGCCTTTTTCTCTCGAAAATTTTCTCCAACTGAACGTAATTATGACGTGGGTAATCGGGAGTTATTGGCCATGAAGTAGGCCTTTGAAAAGTGGAGACATTGGCTGGAAGGAGCCAAACATCAGGTGGTGGTCCTCACGGACCATAAGAATCTGGTTTATCTCGAATCAGCCAAGCGACTTAATCCTAGACAGGCCAGGTGGGCCTTGTTTTTCACACGTTTTAATTTTGTGGTTTCTTTTCTTCCTGGCACTAAGAATGTTAAGGCGGATGCCCTTTCGAGGAGTTTCTTGGCGGACTCTCCTGAGTTATCTGATCCTACTGTTATTTTGAAAGAGGGTGTAGTTCTTTCCGCCATCTCGCCCAATTTGAGACTGGCCTTGGAAGGGTGTCAGGAGGATAAACCTGAGCGCTGCCCTATTGGGAAATTGTTTGTCCCAGACCAGTGGAAGAGTGTGATGTCTGAGATTCATTGTTCCGCGTTGGCTGGTCATCCCGGGATTTTTGGTACCAGAGACTTGGTGAGTCGGTCCTTTTGGTGGCCTACTTTGTCTCGTGACGTCAGGGAATTTGTGCAGTCCTGTGGGACTTGCTCTCGCTCCAAGCCTTGCTCTCGCTCTAGTGGTTTGTTAATGCCATTACCTGTGCCCAAGAGGCCATGGACCCATATCTCTATGGATTTTATTTCCGATCTCCCTGTTTCTCAGAGAATGACCTTTATCTGGGTAATCTGTGATAGGTTTTCCAAGATGATACATCTTGTGCCATTACCTAAGTTGCCTTCCTCCGAATTGGTGCCTTTGTTCCTTCAGCACGTGGTTCGGTTACATGGCATTCTGGAGAACATTGTGTCTGTCAGAGGAGTCCAGTTTGTTTCCAGATTTTGGAGGACATTTTGTTCTAAACTTGGTGTTCAATTATCTTTCTCCTCTGCTTTTCATCCTCAGACCAATGGACAAACCGAGAGAACAAACCAGACCTTGGAGACTTATTTGAGATGTTTTGTGTCTGCTGATCAAGATGACTGGGTCTCTTTTTTGCCTTTGGCTGAGTTTGCTCTTAATAATAGGGCTAGCTCTGCCACCTTGATGTCTCCATTTTCCTGTAATTTTGGGTTTCACCCTCGATTTTCTTCGGGACAGGCGGAGGCTTCTGTCTGTCCGTGTGTTGACTCTGTTGTGGAGCAAATGCAGCAGATTTGGGACCAGGTAGTGGAGAGGTTGTCTCTCTCTCAGGAGAAGGCCCAACGGTTTGCCAACCGGCATAGGACTGATGGTCCTCGGTTTAAAGTGGGGGACTTGGTTTGGTTGTCCTCAAGAAATATCCCTATGAGGATTGCATCTCCAAAGTTTAAGCTCAGGTTCATTGGACCTTATAAGATCATGGAGATTCTTAATCCTGTTTCCTTCCATTTGCTTCTTCCAGGGACATTTAAGATCCATAACGTGTTCCACAAGTCCTTATTGAAGAGGTTTGTCGAGCCAGTGATTCCTATGGCTGCGCCTCCTGACCCTGTTTTGGTTGAGGGCAATCTGGAGTATGTGGTTGAGAAAATATTGGATTCTCGTTTTTCTAGACAGAGACTCCAGTATTTGGTTAAGTGGAGAGGTTATGGTCAGGAGGACAATTCTTGGGTGTTTGCTTCAGACATCCATGCTAGGAGACTGATCCGTGCCTATCACCGAGCTCATCCTGATCAGCCTGGTTGCACAAGTGAGGGTTCGGTGACCCCTCCTCAAGGGGGGGGTACTGTTGTGAATGTGTTAGAGATGGTTTCTGAGCAGAGGCTCCCTCTGTTGGTTACAGACAGTACTGAACCTTTCAGCGAGGAGTGGCAATCTGGGTTCACTGACTGGTCTGATATAAGGGAGGTTCCCTCCCATGATGGTTGCCGGTGATCAATTGCTCTTGTCTCAATTGTGGTTCCTGGTTCATTTGGAAGTTTGCTGGAGTCTTGCCTGCATCTCCTGCTTTCAGATAAGATATTTTTTGCTTTTCTTTATGTGCTTGCTTTTTGCATTGTTTTCTGCACTTTTGTGGAGGTCAGCCAGGTCCCCTCCTGGGGCCTGAGCTCCTCACAGTTTATCTGCAGCCACTGTTATTTGCTCATTTGCTCTTTCCTGTTTTTTCAGCGGCTGCGGCTTGGTTTTTGTTCACACTGAGACCTGATTTAGTGGGTGGCGAGATCGTGTGATCTCAGTATTTTTGTAATCAGAATTGTTGGATTTTTGTAGGGTTTTCTGGGTTGCAGAAAGTAATCTCTCCTGTCCTATCCCATTTAGTCAGTGTAACGAATGGAAGCGGAGGCAGAGGTGTTGAAGTTCACATTCGTATTTATTTTTTAATGTGGAACCTCGAGACCGCGGTCTGGGGGGCTCCGAAGGGGGCGTAACTAGTGAGCCCCGGGTACCCGTAGTAAGGCCCCTCGAACAGGACCAGAATGGAATACCCGGAGGACACAGGTGCTACCTCCAGTTAGACCCCGGACACGTGGCAGCTGTCCCAGAGGGACCAAAAGGTAAACAGGTATATACAGAGTCCGTGGAGGGTTCTTGACGGAGAAGGGTAAGGTCCTGGTCCAGAATGGATGGAAGTAGGCTGGCTCCAGTGACCTTGTCACGGTCCACGGGTACGGATGGCTGATGGCGGAACGGGATGACACTTGCGCCAGTAATAGCCGAGATTGTCCAGATATCCAGATACAGGTTAGCAATGATCTGAGGAGACAAACAGTGTAAGCGAAGCACAGAGACTGCAGACGCAGCGCAGACAGATCAGGAACAGAACCGGATGTAGCAATGATAGAACACGTTGCTCCGGCACTCCCCTAATGGTGGAGTGACCAGATATAGTACTGAGTGCGCAGCCATTGGTTAATTAGCAATTTCAAAAGATGCACGCTGCCCCTTTAAGAGAGACGTTGGGCGCGGCCTCGCGTCCTAAGCAGACTGTCTGGAGGCCTGCCAGCAGCGTGCCAGGAAGTGGAGGAGGACACAGGACGCCGGGGAACAGATGGGACAGGAGACCCCAGCCCACGCACAGACTGCCGCAGAGGGACAGCCCGAGGAACAGGTCAGTGAGCAGAACGGAGTGCAGGGCCAGCGCTGGGACCGGGTGTAACAGTATCCCCCTCTTTACTCCCCCTCTTTTTCAAGCCTGCGTGAAATCTTTTAAGAAGAAGAGGAGTCTGGATGTTCTCTTTAGGCTCCCAAGACCTCTCCTCAGGACCAAAACCCCTCCAGTCCACCAGGTAATAGATCCTACCTCTTACTCGCTTAGAGGCCAAGATATGTTTTACCTCAAAAACATCATCCTCAGAGACCGGATCAGGAGTGGTACCCGGGTCCTTAAAGAAGGAACTCAACACTACTGGTTTGAGGAGGGAAACATGAAAGGAGTTAGGTACTCTTAGAGAATTAGGCAATTTCAGTTTATAAGAGACTGGGTTGATTTGTCTCAACACTTCAAAGGGACCAATGAAACGGGGACCCAATTTGTACGATGGTAACTTCAGACGGATGTACTTGGAGGAGAGCCATACCTTGTCTCCTGGACGAAAGATGGGAGCCTCCAAACGTCTTTTGTCCGCATGCGTTTTCATACGTTGAGAAGCTTTCTCCAAAGCCGACCTGGTCTCTCTCCAAATGTCCGAGAAATTCTTTGACAAGGTATCGACTGCCGGAACATCAGACAATCCCGAGACAGGAAGAGGAATTCCGGGTTGCAGTCCAAACACAATCTGAAAGGGAGACTTTCTAGAAGATTCACTTACTTGATTGTTGTAGGAGAATTCCGCCCAGGGCAGTAATTCTACCCAGTCATTATGATGAGCGTTGACGAAGTGACGCAGGTATCCAGCCAGGATTTGATTGATCCTCTCCACTTGCCCATTAGACTGGGGATGATATGCAGAAGAAAAATCTAGTTCAATTTTTACCATTTTACAGAGTCCTCTCCAGAACTTAGAGGTGAACTGGACGCCCCTGTCGGACACGATGTGGAGAGGAAATCCATGAAGACGGAAGACGTGCTGAATGAAGTGAGTGGCCAGTTTGGAGCATACGGAGGCCAGATAGCGGAACGAAGTGAGCCATTTTAGAGAAGCGGTTCACCACAACCCATACCACTGAGCAGCCAGAAGAGATGGGAAGATCCGTGATGAAATCCATCGCGATGTGCTGCCAGGGAGCGGACGGAATCGGAAGAGGCAGAAGCCTGCCGGCTGGTAGATGTTTAACAGTTTTGTTACGGGCACATAAAGGACATGCTGCGACGAACTCTTGGATATCCTTGACCATGGTAGGCCACCAGTAATACCGGGAGATGAGTTGCTGCGTCTTTCTCTGACCAGCATGGCCAGCCAACTTAGAAGAATGACCCCAGCGCAGAACACGACTACGATCAGAGACGGACACGAAAGTCTTCCCAGGAGGAAGCCGGGCCAGATCAGTAGAGGCAACAGAGACTAACTTAGAAGGTTCAATAATGTGCTGAGGTTCCTCCTCCAGTTCAGGAGGCAAGAAGGCTCTAGAGAGTGCGTCTGCCTTGATGTTCTTGTCAGCTGGACGGAAATGAAGTACAAAATTGAAACGAGCAAAAAATAATGCCCAACGGGCCTGACGTGGATTCAGTCTTAAAGCACATTGGAGATAGGCAAGGTCTTTATGGTCGGTGAATATGATTACCTGGTGATGAGCTCCTTCAAGAAGATGTCTCCATTCTTGCAGAGCCAATTTGATGGCCAACAGTTCGCGATCACCGACAGAGTAATTCCTTTCTGCAGGAGAAAAAACCTTGGAAAAAAAACCACACGAGATCATCCGCCCGGTAGACGACTTCTGGGTCAGAACAGCTCCTGCACCTATGGAAGAAGCGTCAACTTCAAGAAAAAATTGCTCACTTGAATTAGGACGATGGAGAACGGGTGCAGAAGCGAAGGCTTTTTTGAGAGAAACAAAGGCCTCTTCTGCCTCGGAGTACCATTCCTTAGAGTTTACACCTTTCCGGGTTAAGGCTGTGATTGGAGCCACTCGGGTGGAAAAGTGTGGAATGAATTGCCGGTAGTAATTGGCGAATCCGAGGAATCTTTGTATGGCTTTTAGCCCAGACGGACGAGGCCAGTTGAGAACTGCAGACAACTTCTCCGGATCCATCTTTAATCCTGTGGAAGATACAATGTACCCAAGGAAAGGCAAAGAAGACTGCTCAAAGAGGCATTTCTCATATTTGGCATAGAGCCTGTTCTCTCTCAGTCTTTGTAAGACCAGGCGTACTTGCCTCCGGTGTGACGTCAAGTCAGCAGAAAAAAATCAAAATATCGTCCAGGTAAACCACGACACAAGTATATAGCAAGTCCCTGAAAATGTCATTAACAAATTCCTGAAAAACCGCAGGTGCATTGCTTAGGCCGAATGGCATTACCAGGTATTCATAGTGGCCGTCACGGGTGTTGAAGGCTGTTTTCCATTCGTCTCCGTCTGATTCGGATCAGGTTGTAGGCCCCTCTGAGGTCCAATTTGGTGAAGATCTTGGCCCCTCGGAGACGATCAAACAGCTCTGAAATAAGAGGTAATGGATACCTGTTTTTTACCGTGATTTGATTTAGACCCCGATAGTCAATGCAGGGCCGCAAGGACCCGTCCTTTTTCTTCACAAAGAAGAATCCAGCTCCTGCCGGTGACGATGACTTCCGGATAAATCCTCTAGCCAGATTCTCTTGAATGTAGTCCGACATGGCCTGAGTCTCTGCCTGTGAAAGGGGATAAACTCGCCCGCGAGGGGGTGATGCTCCTGGAAGAAGCTCTATCTGACAGTCATACGACCTGTGTGGAGGTAGTCTCTCAGCCTCCTTTTTCCCAAAGACGTCAGAGAAGGACCAATAGGCGGAAGGCAACCCTGGCAGGGTATCAGGCTGGACTGGAGGCGAAACAGGTTGAATCCGGGTTAAGCAACGATTCATGCAGGTATCTCCCCAACGCAGAACTTCTCCAGTTTTCCAATTAAGGACTGGTTCATGCATCTGGAGCCAAGGTAAACCTAGAAGCATGGGATGGGATAAACCGGGATATACATAAAATCGCATTCGTTCAGTATGCATTAGACCTACCCGGAGTTCCACAAACTCGGTTTGAAACTGGACGGGTTCGGTCAGCGGTTTGCCATCCACGGCGGACACCTGTAACGGATCAGGAAGACGCTGGACTGGTAAGCGGTAATGATCCACAACCGCCTGCTGGATGAAGTTCCCTGCAGCTCCAGAATCCAATAGACAATGTTCGGAGAACTTCACTGCTCCACAAGACACGGTGACTGAGATGCGTAAAGAGGGAGAGGACTGTTCACTACCTAGGTTGGCCCCTCCTACCGGACCTAGGCACTGGAGTTTCCCGACTTTTTGGGACAGAAATGGATCAAATGTTCAGAACTACCGCAGTAGTAACAACTTCCCTCCTTGCGACGTGCCTCCCGGCGGCGGGTGGCCAAACTTACATGGTCCACCTCCATGGCCTCAGAGGCGGAGGGCGAAGTACCTGGTTTGTACAAACTAGAATCCAAGTGATAGGACCTTTTGTCCCGCTTGATCTCCATGGAGCGCTCCTGGAAACGCAGGTCAATTCGGGTTGCCAAGGATATTATCTCTTCCAAGAGGGTAGGTCTGTCCCGTCCTGCCAGCTCATGCTTGATTCTTCCGGATAGGCCCTCCCAGAAGTTAGCAACCAGGGCCTCATTGTTCCACGATAATTCAGACGAGAGGGTGCGGAATTTAACAGCATACTGAGCTACCGTGAGAGTACCTTGGCACAGGCGGAGCAGAGCTGATGCAGTCGAAGTGGTGCGACCAGGTTCATCGAACGTCCGGCGAAAAGCCTCTAGGAAAGATTGAAGATCGTTAACCAGCGGATCCCCTCTCTCCCATAGCGGGTTTAGCCAGGCGAGGGCCTCTCCTCCCAGGTGTGACATGATGAAGCCCACCTTGGCTCGGTCAGAAGCAAACATATGCCCCAAGATTTCGAAGTGTAGAGTGCACTGATTGAGGAAACCCCGACACAGAGTAGGATCACCCTGGAAACGGGTAGGAGCCGCCAGGCGGGGACCTTTACTTGCCATGGGAACTGGTACCTGAGTATTGATAGAAGAGTCAGGTGCAGACGAGGACCCCAAGGAATCCATGCGGGTAGACAAGCTGCGTAGATAAGTCGTGATCTTGTCCTGTTGAACTCCTAAACGGGCCACCTCCTGGCACAGATCCGTGGTCGGAGGTCTCTGGGATCCAGCGGGTTCCATGGCTGGAGCAATCTGTAACGAATGGAAGCGGAGGCAGAGGTGTTGAAGTTCACATTCGTATTTATTTTTTAATGTGGAACCTCGAGACCGCGGTCCGGGGGGCTCCGAAGGGGGCGTAACTAGCGAGCCCCGGTACCCGTAGTAAGGCCCCTCGAACAGGACCAGAATGGAATACCCGGAGGACACAGGTGCTACCTCCAGTTAGACCCCGGACACGTGGCAGCTGTCCCAGAGGGACCAAAAGGTAAACAGTATATACAGAGTCCGTGGAGGGTTCTTGACGGAGAAGGGTAAGGTCCTGGTCCAGAATGGATGGAAGTAGGCTGGCTCCAGTGACCTTGTCACGGTCCACGGGTACGGATGGCTGATGGCGGAACGGGATGACACTTGCACCAGTAATAGCCGAGATTGTCCAGATACAGGTTAGCAATGATCTGAGGAGACAAACAGTGTAAGCGAAGCACAGAGACTGCAGACGCAGCGCAGACAGATCAGGAACAGAACCGGATGTAGCAATGATAGAACACGTTGCTCCGGCACTCCCCTAATGGTGGAGTGACCAGATATAGTACTGAGTGCGCAGCCATTGGTTAATTAGCAATTTCAAAAGATGCACGCTGCCCCTTTAAGAGAGGCGGTGGGCGCGGCCTCGCGTCCTAAGCAGACTGTCTGGAGGCCTGCCAGCAGCGTGCCAGGAAGTGGAGGAGGACACAGGACGCCGGGGAACAGATGGGACAGGAGACCCCAGCCCACGCACAGACTGCCGCAGAGGGACAGCCCGAGGAACAGGTGAGTGAGCAGAACGGAGTGCAGGGCCAGCGCTGGGACCGGGTGTAACAGTCAGCTTGTGGCCCCAGCATTTGCTCAGTCTATTTTCTGCCTATGTTTGTATTTTCATCTTGTCTAACCGCCATTATATGTTTGGGGGCTTCCTATTTTCTTTGGGGATCTGCTCCGGGGCAGATAGCTTTCATCTTTCTGCCTTTAGGTGTAGTTATCTCTCAGGCTGTGACGAAGCGTCTAGGATCAACGTAGGAACGCTCCACGGCTACCTCTAGTTGTGTCGTTAGTTTAGGAATCTGCAACCCATCAGTTACCAACATCTCAGGTGTTCAGCTGCCCTGTCCCTCAGGGGCCCAACTCGACTCCCGTACAACCATGGCCATGGGCATCTCCCAGTCACACTGTTCCACACCCGGCCACACCTGGATAGAAGGAGTAATCAAGCGAAAGAAACAACAGGAACAAGATATATGGGCCGAATTACGCCAACGTGGAGCGGGCACGCTGGTCGGTCTTCGCACCCTTGGGCGGCTGGTCTATACTGACTTGAAACGGGATACGGATTTATCCGTGAAGACGTTACAGACGCAAAAGTTTATATTAATATTGTGTCAGTAAAGCTTTGGAAGATTGTTGCGGGAGGGTGACCGTGTCCCTTTCTTCAAGGAGGACTGCCCTCGGGGCTATTTTGCCATCGCAGTCACCCTTGAGGAGATGGAAGCTCCGGGACGTTGTACTGGCCCAGAGCGGGTTCAGTCTTCTCCCGACTTCAAGACCACTGTTGTGCAGTCACCCCAGAATCCCTGCGGCTGCAGGGTCGTCTTCAGCCCGGAACAGGGCATGGAACTCGTTTTCATTTAAGTGTGAAGTTGTACTCGTTGCACTATAAAAAAAAATATATATATATTACGTGACTGTTGCGCGTCCCTATGAGCGATGAAGCCCTGGAGCACCCCCAAATGGCAGGTGTAACTGAACTGAACTTTATTTTCATTTTTCTTGTTTTGTTGCACCTGTTGCACCCTTTCTGCTGGAAAGCGGAAAATTGCTCTTAACAATGGACTGTGGTTCCTGGACGGAGGAGAGGCTGGTCTCAGCGGAGAGGGACTGTGCTATCTTCAATGGAAGGGGGAGCACACCCCAAATTACTACGGACCCCGCTAAATGGGTCACCCTGTGAATATGTTTTATGAATAGGAATATATATAAGGGACTTTACCTGGAGGACTGTGAGCCAGGATTATGTTCTTATTGCACGACTGCGGTGTGACATTTTATGGACTCGGCTCGCGTTGGGCCAAATATAGTAAAAATTGGACTACTTCATATTTCCTCCCTGCGTGGAGTATTATTTATACAGAATTAAAGTTTTATGTAATAATTTGTCGGGGATTACATATTCTAGGGAAGGGGAATGTAAGGGGATTGAATAATGTTTATTATGATAAAATGGTACTGCTACACTTAAATGTGTATTACTATTGTTCTGCACTGGTATTGCTACACTTGAATGTGTATTACAATGTTTGTAAACTGTATATTTTTATTCGTGTAGATATGTGTATTATAACATGTTTTCTTTCGCTGTAAAGTATATCTATGTACAGACTTAGGGTAAACGTAGTGGTTAGGTACGGCCACTAGATGGGGGCATTATAGAATGTTATATGGGTAATTAGAGCTTAGGATAAGGAATGGTTAAACATAAGAGGGACTGCTGTGTGGTAAGTCAGGAACGTTTTCGTAGTCAGAGCGTAGTGCCCGAGTCGTCCAGACGGGCCGTAGGCCCTGGACACCGCAGCAGCCACGTAACGTTCTTACAAGAAAAATTACAGCCATTCAAAGTCCCTTAGGGACAGAAGGACAGTGTGCAGCACCGGAGTTTCAGCAGCTTGGAGTGGGAACAAGGAAACGGTCCAGAAAGTACAGGGCGCAGATTGTTCAAGATGTGGTGGATCCTTGCATGGGCAGACACACTCAGATCCGGGGCGAAATGAATGAGGTGAGTCTAGACAAGGAGAATGCTGCGG
>JARQOD010000001.1:393681540-393751135 GCA_033576555.1 Oophaga sylvatica
AAGGTTAGTACGTTTGTTTTTGAACCACCTCTTGCCTGCTTCTTCAGAATTTCAATAGGACAGTAGTTAATAAGCCCTAAGCAGTGGGGGGGTCGGCAGAGCAAGTTCATCCTTAATCAGTGGAGATAACCCCTTTCGAAAAATAGATTTTTTTGGGGCGGAACTGCCCCAGGGGGTACAAGGGCCCTTTCTCCTGAAATCCAAGGATATTCTCCCAGTGTTCCCTTTGGGCGAAAAGAAAACAGGGCTGTTCAGCTGTTGCACCCGATTGGGGTCAAAAAACCCCCCCCATGGCTGAATAAAATCATAAAGGTGATTCAAACAATCATCCTCAGTCTAAAACCGGGGGTTTCCCCACAAAAGCCTTGTTGGTAACAACATAATATAGTAACCCCTTAGATCGTTCAGTGGGAAATTTGTGAAAGTGCAGAAAAAAAGATTATTGTTTAAAAAAATCCCCTAAAATTTCTCACGTTCACCCCAAAAACGAAAAGGGGGAATTGGGAATCCCCACTCGGGGCACGGCAGGACCTGGACTCGCCCCCTAAACCCAACCCCGGGGCTCCAAACCCTGGGTGTTGCCCCCAACCACTTCAAATTGTGTTTATTGGGGTCCGTAGTTTTTGTAAAAGGGGTCTTTATATTTGAATCTGCAGGAATTATCAGCACTCCGAAATTTCCTTTATGCGGCCTATTTCCAATTTTTAAGACGGGATTACTGGAAGGGTTGGGGAAAATCACAACCACTATACACAGAAAGTTTAAACCCAAAAATTTTAAACCCAGATTTACGCAGACAAAAAGAGAAAAAAAAGGAAAAAAAAAAAAACAATAGGTTTACCCTTGGGAAAACGCAAAAAGAAAAAAATTAAGGGAAATTTCTCCCTGGAAGGTTGTGAAACACAACCCTGTCATCACAGAAAGTACAACCCCGTCTGATATCCACAGTACGCAAACAGCCTTCCCAAACCCCCCAGACACTAACGTTTTGGTCAGAATCGTAATGATGAGACAGTTCATTTGCCTTTTGCTTGGGGCGATGAAAACACGGGGCACAGGGTTTTATAGAAAAGTCCTGTATTTCTTTCATACAATTGGGAGAAATAGTCCAAGTTTGCAGACACAGAAACAGAGACACAGCAGGCCAAATAATCCAAGCTCAGCAATCACTTCCAATACGATTCAGGACTTCTTCTCTGTTACCGTTTTCCATGCAAACGGGGTCTTTAAAAACAGGGTTCAAGTCCACAAATGTTCAGAGTTTTCAGAGGAATACTAAGTACAAGGCCAAGGGTTCAGGATCAAGTCACAGGTTCACTGCAGGCTAGATTCTAAAGCACGATTCTCAGTTTGGGGCCCTGTTTAAGAAGCAAAGGGAGAATGGGCGGGAAATTAAAGCGGGAAACTCCATTTTGATGGGGGAAATAGCGCAGCAAGCAAAATAAAAGGGGCTGACGAAAAAAAACTGGTTTAGGAATATAAAATTAAACCTTACTTTCAGGTTGAAAACTGTAGCCCCAAAAAGGGGAAAACATTTTTTAATAGAAAGGGAAAGGAATAAAGGAAATAATCAACACTGGATTTTTTGATTCTCCCTGACATTTCCCCAACGCCGCCCCCACCCCGCTACGCAAAACGAAAAACTGCAGTAGTCCACGCACTGGAATCGGGCGCTTAAAAACCCCCTTTAGAGGGGGGCCCCTTTCCCGAGTCCTGGGTCCCCGTGTTGGGGGTCCTTTTTTTCCCTTTTAGTCTTTGGGACCCCCCTTGAGTCATTGAGTCCTTTCAAGCTCCTTTGAGTCCAAAGCAACAGACCTCTCCTGTCCGAGGGTCTGGCAGTGCCCCGTATGGAAATCACGTCTGCCCTGACCAATGTATCCAGGCAGTTCAGAGGAAGCAGCAGCTTCCTCTCTCCTTGTGGCTGCAAGCCCAGCAACCAAATTTAACTATTTCTGTCCCTGACTCTATGCACAATACAAAGTATAACAATTACAGCACATACATTACATTACATTACACATAAAACATACAGGTGCATAACATATGTACATAAGGTGCTCGGGGGTCACACGGAAGGAGGAGAAGGTGCAACTGAGGGATCGGCCACCTCCTTACACTGAGAACTATGATGATGGAGGTGATGATACAACTACTACTGAGAACGATGATGATGGAGGTGATGATACAACTACTGCTGAGAACAATAATGATGGAGGTGATGATACAACCACTATTGAGAACGATGATGGAGGTGATAATACAACTACTACTGAGAACATAGTAACATAGTTATTAAGGTTGAAGGAAGACTTTAAGTCCATCTAGTTCAACCCATATCCTATCCTAACCTGCCCTAACATGTTGATCCAGAGGAAGGCAAAAAAAAAAACCCCAAGTGGCAAACAGTAAGCTTCACATTGGGGAAAAAAATTCCTTCCCGACTCCACATACGACAATCAGACTAGCTCCCTGGATCAACGCAGTATACTAGGAAACTAGTGAATGTAGCCTGTAATATTATACTTTTCAAGAAAGGCATCCAGTCCCTTCTTAAATTTTAGTAAGGAATCACTCATTACAACATTAGACGGCAGAGAGTTCCATAGTCTCACTGCTCTTACAGTAAAGAATCTACGTCTGTGATTATGGCTAAACCTTCTTTCCTCCAGACGTAGAGGATGCCCCCTTGTCCCCGTCACAGGTCTAAGAGTAAAAAGATCATTAGAAAGGTCTTTGTACTGTCCCCTCATATATTTATACATTGTCATAAGATCACCCCTAAGCCTTCATTTTTCCAAACTAAATAACCTCAAGTGTAATAACCTGTCTTGGTATTGCAGACCCCCCAGTTCTCTAATAACCTTGGTCGCTCTTCTCTGCACCCGCTCCAGTTCAGCTATGTCTTTCTTATACACCGGAGACCAGAACTGCACACAGTATTCTAAGTGTGGTCGCACCAGTGACTTGTATAGAGGTAAAATTATGTTCTCCTCATGAGCATCTATGCCTCTTTTAATGCATCCCATTATTTTATTTGCCTTTGCAGCAGCTGCCTGACATTGGCCACTAAATGTGAGTTTGTCGTCCACCCATACACCCAGGTCTTTTTCAGTGACAGTTTTGCCCAGTATTTTACAATTAAGCACATAATTATACATCTTGTTTGTTCTACCCAAGTGCATGACCTTACATTTATCCCCATTAAAGCTCATTTGCCATTTATCAGCCCAAGCTTCTAGTTTACATAAATCCTCCTGTAATATAAAATTATCCTCCTCTGAATTTATTACCCTGCAGAGTTTAGTGTCATCTGCAAATATTGAAATACTACTCTATATGCCCCCTACAAGGTCATTAATAAATATGTTAAAGAGAAGCGGCCCCAATACTGACCCCTGTGGTACCCCACTGCTAACCGTGACCCAGTCCGAGTGTCACCCTTTGTTTTCTATCCATGAGCCAGTTCTTAACCCACCTACACATATTTTCCCATATCCCCATTGTTCTCATTTTATGTATCCACCTTTTGTGTGGCACTGTATCAAAAGCTTTTGAGAAGTCCATGTACACCACGTCCACTGCGTTCCCTTGGTCCAGTCCTGAACTTACCCCTTCATAAAAGCTTATCAGATTAGTCTGACAAGAACGGTCCCTCGTAAACCCATGCTGATACTGTGTCATGAGGTTATTCAGCCTCAGATACTCCAATATAGTATCCCTTAAAAAACCCTCCAGGATTTTACCCACAGTAGATGTTAAGCTCACTCGCCTATAATTTCCAGGTTCAGTTTTTGCCCCCTTTTTGAATATTGGCACCACATTTGCTATACGCCAGTCCTGTGGTACAGACCCCATTATTATGGAATCTTTAAAGATTAAAAGTAATGGTCTATCTATGACTGTACTTAATTCCTGCAGTACTCGGGGGTGTATCCCATCCGGGCCCGGGATTTGTCAACTTTAGTGATTTTTAGACGCCGCCGTACTTCCTGCTGGGTTAAGCAGGTGACATTTAATGGAGAAATTTTTTTATCACTGATCATGTTATCTGTCAGGGATTTTCTTGTGTAAATACAGTTGAAAAAAAGTCATTTAGCATATTGGCTTTTTCTCATCCTCATCCACCATTTCACCCAGACTATTTTTAAGGGACAAACACTATCATTTTTTAGTTTCTTGCTATAAATGTAGTTAAAGAATATTTTGGATTATTTTTACTTTCTCTGGCAATGAGTCTCTCTGCCTCAATATTTGCTGTCTTGATTTGCTTTTTACAGAATTATTCAGTCTTCTGTATTCAGCATCGACTGGAACACCTTGGCCCACCAAGAAAATCATTCTTGGGCCCACTAGTAGCTACATAGAAATAAATACAAGACCACCAATTGTGTGTAAAACATGCTAATATCAGGTATAATATAAGGTAGTATAAATCTTAATTATGTAGCAAGATTGGGTAAGCCTCCCTCATAGAATATAAAGCTGCCCCCCTTCAAGTTAACGCCCCATAGGTTATGCTGCCCCTCATAGGATAATGTTCCCCCCTCATAGGTATAATGCTGCCCCCCTCATAGGTATAATCTGCCCCCCTCATAGGGTATAAATGCATGCCCCCCTCATAGGGATAAGCTTCCCCCTCACGGTATAACGCTGCCCCCCTAATAGCGGATAACCTCACCTCTCATAGCGTATAATACTGCCCCCCTCATAGGGTATAATGCTGCCCCCCTCATAGGGTATAATGCTGCCCCCCTCATAGGGTATAATGTGCCCCCCTAATAGCGGATAATGCTGCCCCCCGCCTCATAGGTATATATGCCCCTCAAGATAATCTGCCCCCCTCATAGGTATAATGCTGCCCCCCTCATAGGGTATAATGCTGCCCCCCTCATAGGTATAATGACTGCCCCCCATAATATGCTGATAATAGCTGCGCCCCCTCTCATAGGGTATAATACTGCCCCCTCTCATAGGGTATATGCTGCCCCCCTCATAGGGTATAATATGCCTGCCCCCCGTCTCCATAGGAGTATAATGATGTCCCCCCTAGGATAAGCTCCCCCCTCACAGGTATAACGCTGCCCCCCTAATAGGATAACGCTGCCCCCTCCATAGGTAAATACTGCCCCCTCATAGATAATGCTGCCCCTCATGGTATAATGCTGCCCCTCAAGGTATAACCTGCCCCCTAATAGCGGATAACTGCCCCCCTCATAGGTAAATCGCCCTCCAAGTATATGCTGCCCCCCTCATAGGGTATAATGCTGCCCCCCTCATAGGTATAATGCTGCCCCCCTCATAGGGTATAATACTGCCCCCTCTCATAGGGTATAATGCTGCCCCCTCTCATAGGGTATAATGCCCCCCTCTCATAGGTAAATCTCCCCTCTCATAGGTATAATCTGCCCCCTCTCATAGGTATAATCTGCCCCCTCTCATAGGGTATAATGTCCCCCTCTCATAGGGTATAATGCTGCCCCCTCTCATAGGGTATAACGCTGCCCCCTCTCATAGGTATAACGCCCCCCTCATAGGGTATAATCTGCTCCCCTCATAGGGTATAATGCTGCCCCCTCTCATAGGGTATAATGCTGCCCCCCTCATAGGGTATAATGCTGCCCCCTCATAGGGTATAATGCTGCCCCCTCTCATAGGGTATAATGCTGCCCCCCTCATAGGGTATAATGCTGCCCCCTCCTTATAGGGTATAATGCTGCCCCCTCATAGGGTATAATCTGCCCCCTCTCATAGGGTATAATGCTGCCCCCCTCATAGGTATAATCTGCCCCCCTCATAGGGTATAATGCTGCCCCCCTCATAGGGTATAATGCTCCCCCCTCAAGGTATAAGCTGCCCCCCTATAGGGTAACTGTCCCCCTCTCATAGGTATAATGACTGCCCCCCTCATAGGTATAAGCTGCCCCCTCATAGGGTATAAGCTGCCCCCCTCATAGGTATAATATGCCCCCTAATAGGGATAATGCTGCCCCCCTCATAGGTATAATACTGCCCCCCTCATAGGTATAATGCTGCCCCCCTCATAGGGTATAATGCTGCCCCCCTCACAGGTATAAGCTGCCCCCCTCATAGGGTATAAGCTGCCCCCTCTCATAGGTATAATCTGCCCCCCTCATAGGGTATAATGCTGCCCCCCTCATAGGGTATAATGCTGCCCCCCTCATAGGTATAATACTGCCCCCCTCATAGGGTATAATGCTGCCCCCTCATAGGGTATAATGCTCCCCCTCTCAAGGGTATAAACTGCCCCCTTCATAGGGTATAAGCTGCCCCCTCTCATAGGTATAATCTGCCCCTCTCATAGGTATAATGCTGCCCCCCTCATAGGGTATAATGCTTGCCCCCCTCATAGGTATAAGCTGCCCCCCTAATAGCGGATAAGCTGCCCCCCCTCATAGGTATAATACTGCCCCCCTCATAGGATATAATGCTGCCCCCCTCATAGGTATAATGCTGCCCCCTCACAGGGTATAACGCTGCCCCCCTAATAGCGGATAACGCTGCCCCCCTCATAGGTATAATACTGCCCCCTCATAGGGTATAATGCTGCCCCCCTCATAGGTATAATGCTGCCCCCCTCATAGGGTATAATACTGCCCCCTCCCTCATAGGGTATAATGCTGCCCCCTCTCATAGGGTATAATACTGCCCCCTCTCATAGGGTATAATCTGCCCCCTCTCATAGGGTATAATGCTGCCCCCCTCATAGGTATAATGCTGCCCCCCTCATAGGGTATAATGCTCCCCCCTCAAGGGTATAATCAGCTGCCCCCCTCTCATAGGTATAACTGCCCCCCTCATAGGGTATAATGCTGCCCCCCTCATAGGGTATAATGCTGCCCCCCTCACAGGGTATAAGCTGCCCCCCTATAGGGTATAAATGCTGCCCCCCTCATAGGGTATAATGCTGCCCCTCTCATAGGGTATAATGCTGCCCCCCTCATAGGGTATAATGCTGCCCCCCTCATAGGGTATAATCTGCCCCCTCTCATAGGGTATAATGCTGCCCCCTCTCATAGGGTATAATGCTGCCCCCTCTCATAGGGTATAATCTGCCCCCTCTCATAGGGTATAATGCTGCCCCCTCTCATAGGGATAATGCTGCCCCTCTCATAGGGTATATGACCCCCTCTCATAGGGTATAATGCTGCCCCCTCTCATAGGGTATAACGCTGCCCCTCTCATAGGGTATAACGCTGCCCCCCATAGGGTATAATGCTGCCCCCCTCATAGGGTATAATGCTGCCCCCTCTCATAGGGTATAATGCTGCCCCCCTCATAGGGTATAATGCTGCCCCCTCTCATAGGGTATAATGCTGCCCCCTCTCATAGGGTATAATGCTGCCCCCCTCATAGGGTATAATGCTGCCCCCCTCATAGGGTATAATGCTGCCCCCTCTCATAGGTATAATGCTGCCCCCTCTCATAGGGTATAATGCTGCCCCCTCTCATAGGGTATAATGCTGCCCCCTCTCATAGGGGATAATGCTGCCCCCTCTCATAGGGTATAATGCTGCCCCCCCTCATAGGGTATAATGCTATATATATATAGAGATAGATAGAGATAGATAGATATAGAGATAGATAGATAATATATAGAGAGATTTAAAAAAAAAAAACCCACAATACTCACCTCTCCTCCTCGCTCCCACGCAGATTCTGGCGGCTCTGCCTCTGCTTCAGTGTCAGGAGCTGCCGTCTGCCAGACACACACACACAGCGGGTGCGCGATGAAGTGACGTCATCGCGCACAGGCTGTGAGTGAGAGGCAGAGAGGACTGATGGGAGAGAGAGCGTCATCTGACGCTCTCTCTCCCATTACAACTGAGGGCGGTGCCGGCCCTGAATTACTGCCGCATAGCGGCTGCCTCTGCTGGGGGCCCCTGGGAGAGCGAGAGGGGGGGTAGCGGGGGGCCCTGGTCCCCCAGCCCTGATAGTGGGCACTGCACTGGGCAATGTTAGCCGCTAAAGTTTAGCGGCTAAAGTGAAATGATATTCACTGCTTCCCACGCCCATGGGGCGTGGGAAGCAGTGAATATTCATTTCTCTTTAGCAGCGGGACAGGGGCTCCTGCATCCAGTCACCCGCTGCTGCTCTGCTAGGACGGGCCCCCATAGCAGCTGCATGGTGTGCCGCTATTAGCAACACGCCACTGGCTGGGGGCCCCTGGCGCAGCGGGGGCCCTAGGCAACTGGCCCCTGTATGCCATCAGGTGCCAGGGCACACCGGCTGCCAGGGCCCACCGGAGAAACCTCCGGTTCTCCGGTGGGCCAGTCCGACCCTGTCTGTATTTATTTAATGCCTCATCACTACCTACTTGCTTTAATTTCCCTAAACGCTTTCTTTTTGTCCCTTATTGCGCCCCTTACAGCTCTATTTAGCCATAGTGGTTTCCTCCTAATTCTAGCATGTTTATTCCCATAGGGTATATACTGTGCACAGGTCCTATTCAGGATACTAATAAACGTCTCCCATTTTCTTTGTGTATTTTTATGTCTCAGGAGATCGTCCCAGTTTATTGCACCAAGATCATCTCTCATCCGTTGGAAATTTGCCTTCCTGAAGTTTAGTGTCCTTGTAACCCCTCGACTACACATCTTTTTAAAGGATACATGAAAGCTTATTATTTTGTGATCACTATTACCCAAGTGACCCCCAACCCTTATATTTGATATGCGGTCTGGCCTGTTGGATAATATTAGGTCTAGCAGTGCCCCCCCTCTTGTTGGGTCCTGAACTAGTTGTGAAAGGTAATTGTCTCTCGTAGTTGCCAAAAACTTATTACCTTTGCTGGAACTGCAGGTTTCTGTTCCCCAATGTATTTCAGGGTAGTTGAAGTCCCCCATAATAATGACTTCTCCTTGAGTTGCTGCTTCATCTATTTGCTTTACGAGGATATTCTCTGTTGCTTCCATTATTTTAGGAGACTTATAACAAACCCCTATCAGTAATTTATTATTTTTCCCCCTGATGATGGAGGTGATGGTACAACTACTACCAAGAACAATAATGATGATGATGGAGGTGATGATACAACTTCTACTGAGATTGATGATGATGATGGAGGTGATGATACAACTACTACTGAGAACGATGTTGGAGGTGATGATACAACTACTATTGAGAACGATGATGATGGAGGTTATAGTTCTGATGATGACATGGAGATAATTACCAGTAATCAACCTCCGATATCCTGACATCTTCCCTCAGATGAGGTTAATCTCCACACGCAGCGTCCGCCGGGAGCTGCTATACTGCCTGACCTCTGCCCAACAGGAAGAAACTTGTTAATTAGCTGAAATCTCGGGTTATTTCCTGATAATGAGACGTCGATTAATTCCCACTTCACTGTATTAACCCCGAGGATGAGGGGTCCGTCTCTCCATTAAAGGGGATGTCCAGAAGGAGAAGAACATGGCAGCTCCCTGTCAGAATCAGCGCTGCACCTGCCAACACCATCCGGGGACAGGAGACTGGATTCTAGGAGAAAGCAGCAAAGTGTCATCTCCTGTATGATCTGCTGCTACCAGTGTGATAGATTGTGAGCTCCGGGGTCAGCAATGATTGGAGTAGTGATAGATTGTATGATAGACAAGATTGTGCGCTTCGGGGTCAGGGATGATTGGAGTAGTGATACATTGTATGATAGACTAGATTGTGATCTCTGGGGTCGGGGATGATTGGAGTAGCGATATATTGTATGATAGACTAGATTGTGATCTCTGGGGTCGGGGATGATTGGAGTAGCGATATATTGTATGATAGACTAGATTGTGATCTCTGGGGTCGGGGATGATTGGAGTAGCGATATATTGTATGATAGACTAGATTGTGATCTCTGGGGTCGGGGATAATGGGAGTAGTGATACATTGTGTGATATGAGGGGTCAGAGACTGATGCGAGCGATTTCTCTTTAGCTCATAGTTTGCACCTCATCTGAGCGACTCTAGCACTATTGATGGCTTCTGCAACTCTTGGAAAAGTTGGCATTTCTCCTGTGCGCACGTTTAGGGGTGATGCCGCTGTCTGCAGGGGCGCTGTACACTCACTTTTCTTCCTGATGGGGCTGTGAACAGTTGGCAATTATGGTTCCGCGCAGCATGATGGCTTCTTGCTCATAGTCCTGACATTTGGCCACTCCTAAGAATGGGCATGGATATCCCGCTATTGGACATTACATATGATGGCGGCACACGAGCAACAGGAATGTGTAGCCCAGCTGCGCTTGGTGCCACATGTTACCCTGGAGGATGCATGGAAGGTAATTCACAATCACCTGATATTCATTCACACTTCACATTTTCCTGGTACCACCAGAGGGAGCCCTTTAGAATACGCAGGTATATAAGGGTGTGGAGAGATAGAGCAGTGAGATGAAGACAGTCTAGCTGAACGTTAGCTAGTCGTTGGTTGTACCTCAGAGAGACGAGCCGAGAGGAAAGTTACCTCAGAACGTGCGGACTGATAGTTCCCTAGGGAAGTGGAAAGTGACTCTCGAAGTGTGCATAGATCAGTCTGACGGAAGGTCCTGATTGCTACTTCGGACAGAGCCTAAGAAAGAAGTGAAGGAAAGGGAACTGCAGTATTTGTAACACCGAGTCAACTGAGGTATTGTTAGAGAGCGAGCGTGCCGACGCTTGGAGAGCGGTGAAGAGAAGGAAGCTGACATCTACTGCTGCTTGTGCTTATGTTAAAGGTGTGAGTAGGACGACAGGCAAGTGGAAAAGAGAAAGAGAGAGTGACTGAGGAGAAATAGCAACGATAGCTTACCTCCACTCTGCACTACCGGACACCGGGTCCGAGCTTGATAGTACCTTCATGGCTAGTGGGAGAAACCGGAGACCCTGCTGGACTTCAGGTCACAGAGGGGCCCAACAGTGCTGATACGTAACCGGGGTCAGGAAGAACAGGAGTCTGGTCAGCGCAACCATTGGAGACTTAGTTCTGTCCAAAAGAAGGCTCCACCACAAGATCAGCCGGGCGTAGCAAAGAGAACGGAGTTAAACTTTGTTTCATGCAAGTTAGAAACTCACACACAGACTAAGGAGGCCCTACACCTACTCAGTGATTACTGGACGTGCATCCTCCACCCTGACGGCCTCCCAGGACGTGCCTGCAACTTCATCACCAGTAAAGGTACAGAAAGAGACTGTCTTGTGTGTGTCTGCATTATTGCTCCTTCACCCCTGCACCGCCATATACTCCGAGGGATCAGTCTCGCCTGTGGGAGACTTAACACCTTGCTGCCCCAAACCCTCAGAGGATCTACATTGCAGCGCTGTTCACCCTGACCAGGAACCACAGGTGGCGTCACAAACATTTCTACAATCCCCTGTAAATGTCCCCCTTTAGTGAGCGCCCAGGGCAACGGACCGAGCTGCGCTACCCGTGACATTCCCCAGTGAAGTGAATGGGCTCGGTGCCGAGTACCCCAAGCCCTGTACGTGCGACTCAGGAACATACAGCAAGACTTGCCCCTCCCCTTTTACAGGTAAGGGGAGGTGCAACCACAATAGGGAGGAGCTTACACAGTGGATTTGGTAACCCCAGGCTGGCGCAATTCTGGGATTGGAGAACGTAATTTCCCACATATAGATTTCCCAGCAGCCACATGTGAGATGGGCCGAATCGCTGCCTCTTCTTCTGCACTGCTGGCTGTCACTCTCGCCCCCTTCTCCCACTCTTGCCTCCTTCGGCCGCTCTCACCCCATCTCCCTTTCTCACCTCCTTCTCGACCATCTCCCACTAGCCCCATCTACTGCTGTCGTCCCTTTCTCCCCCTCTCAACTCCATCTCCCGCTGTCGCCCCCTTCTCCAGCGCACACCCCCTTCTCCCGCTCTCGCCCCCATCTCCCACGGTCCCCCCCTTCTTCAGCTCTCACCATCTCCCGCTCTCGACCCCATGTCCTGCTCTCGACCCCCTCTCCCGTTTTCACCCCCTTCTCCCGCTTAACCCCATCTCCCGCTCTGGACCCCGTCTCCCGCTAGCCCCCTTCTAAGGTGCTCGCCCCTTTGTCCTGCTCCCACCCCCTTCTCCCGCTCTGGACCCCATCTGCCACTCTCGCCCCCATCTCCTGTACTCGCCCTCATCTCCATCTCGCCCCATCTCCTGCACTCAGCCTCACCCCCTTCTCCCGCTATCGCCCCTTCTCCCGCTCTCGTCCCCTCCTCCCACTCTCGATCCCATCTCCCACTGTCGCACTCTTCTCCATTGCTCGCTCCCTTCTCCCACACTCGCCCTCTTCTCCGCACTCGCCCTCTTCATCCTCACTTGCCCTCTTCTCCATTGCTTTCTCCCTCCGCACTCGCCCTCTTCTCCATTGCTCGCCCCCTTCTCCCGCACTCGCCCTCATCTCCCGCACTCGCCCTCTTCTTCCGCGCTGGCCCTCTTCTCCAGTGTAAAGGGACGGCCGCGAGGCCGATGCACTGGAAGCTGTGTATTGTTTTACCTCTGTAGTGTCTATACTTCTAGAGTGTTCTCCTCCCGTGAGGGAGCGTACAGAGCAATTAGAGACAGAGTCCTAAATCACGTCAAACAGTTCTGTTTTATTTTCCTCTGGGCACAGCACATCCAAGACACCATAAGCATCTCTTACACGATACCAGCAATACATTTTTCACAAGGCTGCTTCTTATTCGCTGCCACACCAGAATGGACCAATAAGTATTGATGGGACGAGGAGCCTGGTGCAAACGGCACTTCAATTGCTTCCCCTGAAGACACTTCAATCCAGCATAAGAAAGACACATTTACTAGGTCGTCCACCCCTCTCTGATTATCCTGCCCAGATACTTCTGATGGCCCACTCGCTGCTACGCTTCAGCACGACCTCTTCTGCTGAGAGTTCCCACAGTCGTTCTTCCACTGGACTACTGCTGTGTAAACCCACTCTCTTTGGGCTCACACTACCACGGTGAATCCTTCACCGGCTTCTTCAGGGATTGCTGGTCCCCTCTTCTTCCTACCCTATGCTCAGGGCACAGGAACGTGGACGTCCTCACACTAACAAGGTCCACCCCCGACTGATCTCCACTACGAGGAGAACTTCCCGATAGATTCCCGCTTGGAGGCAATCTTTCCCTAACAACAAGTCCCTAACTCTTGTCCCTAACTGAATGGATGTGCTGAATGCCAAACCCGAATACTGCACTGACGTCTTTTTAAAACTAACTAACTGGATCTCTAGAGTGTCCCCATTAGTGATCCCTCGCAGATAACAGTTGACCGCTGACTATATACACTATTCTCCCAGTGCCCTCCTCTAATGACCCCCAGGAAGCACTGACTACCTGTCACTAAACTCCCACATATATACCTACATCGCAATATACAAAGCACACATACTGTATATATACACATTGACACAATTAAAGGGGATGAAACCTTAAGGCTAAGTGCACACGTTCAGGAATATTTGCGTTTTTTTCGCGTTTTTTCCGCGGTAAAAACGTGAAAAAAACGCAAGCATTAAGCATCCTATACATGTTAATTGATTCCGCATGTTTTGGCCACATGTTGCGTTTTTTTCCGCGAAAAAAATGCTTTGCGGAAAAAATAGCAACATGTTCATTAATTTTGCGGAATGTAAGCGGTTCATGTGCGGTGGTACCCAGGGTCTGGAGGAGAGGAGACTCTCCTCCAGGCCCTGGGTACCATATCCCTGGTAAAACAATAATTAAAATAATAAATAATGACATTCTCACCTTCCGGCGGCCCCCGCAGCCTTCCCGCCTTCAGCGACGCTCCCGGCAACTCCCGGTCCCAAGAGTCCTTTGCGAGAATCACCCAGATGGCGTAGCGGTCTCGCAAGATGCTACGTCATCGGTGTGATTTGTCGCAATGCATCCTTGGGACCGGGAGTTGCGGGGAGCGTCGCTGAAGGCGGGAAGGCTGCGGGGGCCGCCGGAAGGTGAGAATATCATTATTTATTATTTTAATTATTATTTTAACATTAGATCTCTTTACTATTGATGAGGCATAGGCGGCATCAATAGTAAAAAGTTGGTCACACGTGTCAAACACTATGTTTGACTCGTGTGACCAACCTGTCAATCAGTTTTCCAAGCGATGCTACAGATCGCTAGGAAAACGCTAGCATTCTGCAAGCTAATTACGCTTGCAAAACGCTATTATTCTGGCGGGAATACGCTTACAAAAAACGTGCGTATTTCCCGCGGGAGAAGTGCAGGATTGCCGCGGAAATTTCCGCGGCAATTCCGCAACGTGTGAACTTAGCCTAAAGGGTTAATAACCTTCCACCTCCTTACACTCGCACCCTTTTCCCGCACTCGCCCTCTTCCCCGGCTCTCCATGGCGCAGGTGCTCGGCTGTCGGCCAGAACGATACGGCTTTATCCTGAAGTTTAATGTCCTGTATCTGCAGAAATTCACACTTGAAGTAGCAAATTACGAGGAGTGATGAGAGCGAGTTGTGAGCTGACATTAAGGCTGGTGGCGGCGCGGTCACACAGGGCGGCAAACACCGGCCGTTCGGATTTGTCTTCATTTACACAACACCTGAGCAGCTGCTGCAGATCCGTCGCGTTTAGTCTCGTCCCGCCACTTGTCCTTCCCTCTCTGGCTGCCGACTCAATACCTGTCAGAGCCGTCACCGCCCGGCAATAATTACTTATGCAAATATCTCCGGTGACATTAATCATCTCCTCCTGCGAGTGGCCCTGTGATCCTTTTTCTGCTGAGTCGCTCGGCTGCTGGAGGAAGCAGAAAACTTTTGTCTTTTCAGGTGTAAAAACCGAAAGCGCAATTCACAGCAGCAATTATTGTGTATTTCACCACCCGTCCTCCAATCACCTCCAGACCTGCAGTCACTATTCTGCTTTTACATCATGTCTTATCCTCCAGTCACCTCCAGACCTGCAGTCATTATTCTGCTTTTACATCATGTCTTATCCTCCAGAGCTGCAGTCGCTATTCTGCTTTTACATCATGTCTTATCCTCCAGAGCTGCAGTCACTATTCTGCTATTACATCATGTCTTATCCTCCAGAGCTGCAGTCATTATTCTGCTGTTACATCATGTCTTATCCTCCAGAGCTGCAGTCACTATTCTGCTTTTACATCATGTCTTATCCTCCAGAGCTGCAGTCACTAGTCTGCTGTTACATCATGTCTTATCCTCCAGAGGTGCAGTCACTATTCTGCTATTACATCATGTCTTATCCTCCAGAGCTGCAGTCACTATTCTGCTGTTGCATCATGTCTTATCCTCCAGAGCTGCAGTCACTATTCTGCTGTTGCATCATGTCTTATCCTCCAGAGGTGCAGTCACTATTCTGCTGTTACATCATGTCTTATCCTCCAGAGGTGCAGTCACTATTCTGCTGTTACATCATGTCTTATCCTCCAGAGATGCAGTCACTATTCTGCTGTTACATCATGTCTTATCCTCCAGAGCTGCAGCCACTATTCTGCTGTTACATCATGTCTTATCCTCCAGAGCTGCAGCCACTATTCTGCTGTTACATCATTGTGTATCCTCCAGAGCGCAGCCACTATCTGCGTTACATCTTTCTACCTCCAAAATGCAGTCACTATTCTGCTGTTACATCATGTCTTATCCTCCAGAGGTGCAGTCATTATTCTGCTTTTACATCATGTCTTATCCTCCAGAGCTGCAGTCACTATTCTGCTTTTACATCATGTCTTATCCTCCAGAGCTGCAGTCATTATTCTGCTTTACATCATGTCTTATCCTCCAGAGGTGCAGTCACTATTCTGCTTTACATCATGTCTTATCCTCCAGAGTGCAGTCATTATCTGCTGTTACATCATATCTTATCCTCCAGAGCTGCAGTCACTATTCTGCTATTACATCATGTCTTATCCTCCAGAGCTGCAGTCATTATTCTGCTGTTACATCATGTCTTATCCTCCAGAGCTGCAGCACTATTCTGTCTTACATCATGTCTTATCCTCCAGAGATGCAGTCACTATTCTGCTGTTACATCATGTCTTATCCTCCAGAGATGCAGCACTATTCTGCTGTTACATCATGTCTTATCCTCCAGAGCTGCAGTCACTATTCTGCTTTTACATCATGTCTTATCCTCCAGAGCTGCAGTCACTATTCTGCTATTACATCATGTCTTATCCTCCAGAGCTGCAGTCATTATTCTGCTGTTACATCATGTCTTATCCTCCAGTCACCTCCAGAGCTGCAGTCACTGTTTGGCTGTTACATCGTATCTTTTCCTCAGTCACCTTCAGAGCTGCAGCCATTACTCTGCTGTTACATCATGTCTTATCCTCCAGTCACCTCCAGAGCTGTAGTCATTACTTTACGGTTACATCGTGTCTTTTCCTCCAGTCACCTCCAGAGCAGCAGTCATTATTCTGCTGTTACATTGTGTCTTTTCCTCCAGTCTCCTCCAGAGCTGCAGTCACTATTCTGCTGTTACATCATGTCTTATCCTCCAGTCACCCCCAGAGCTGCAGTCACTGTTTGGCTGTTACATTGTATCATTTCCTCCAGTCACCTCCAGAGCTGCAGTCATTATTCTGCTGTTATATCGTGTCTTATCCTCCAGAGCTGCAGTCATTATTCTGCTGTTACATCATGTCTTATCCTCTAGACACCTCCAGAGCTGCGGTCACTATTCCGCTGTTATGTAGTTTTTCATCTTTCTGTCACTGAGCCAGGTTGGGTTTTCAACCTTTGGATGCACAAGGTGTATGTGAGTCGCACGTAGCAGGGCTTTGGGGTACTCGGCACTGAGCCCGTTCACTTCACTGGGGGATGTCACGGGTAGCGCAGCTCGGTCCGTTGCCCTGGGCGCTCACTAAAGGGGGATATTTACAGGGGATTGTAAAATGTTCGTGACGCCACCTGTGGTTCCTGGTCAGGGTGACCAGCGCTGCAGGGTGAATCCTCTGAGGGGTTTTTATTGGGCAGCAAGGTGTTAAGTCTCCCACAGGCGAGACTGATCCCTCGAGATATATGGCAGTGCAGGGGTGCAGGACAATGAGACAGACACACACAAGACAGTCTCTTTCTGTACCTTTACTGGTGTATTTGCAGGCACGTCCCGGGAAGCTGCTCAGGGTGGAGGATGCACGTCCAGTAATCACTGAGTAGGTGTAGGGCCTCCTTACGTCTTTATATGTGTGAGTTTCTGACTTGCATGAAACAAAGCCTAACTCCGTGTGAAACAGCTACGCCCGGCTGACATTGTGGTGGAGCCTTCTTTTGGACAGAACTAAGTCTCTATCTGCAGCGTCCTGCTAGACTCCTGTTCTGTTATGATTTGGTAGCTGAGGAGAGCAGGCAAAAAGGAAATACACCAGAGCAGTTGGAAACTATGAGATTGCAGTACCCTGACTAACCACCACAACTAGAGGCAGCCGTGGAGCGTTCCTACGTTGGTCCTAGACGCCTCGTCACAGCCTGAGAAACTAACTACACCTAAAGATAGAAAGAGGAAAGCTATCTGCCCCGGAGCAGATCCCCAAAGAACATAGAAAGCCCCCAAACATGTAATGGCGGTTAGACAAGAAGAAATACTGACACAGACAGAAAATAGTATGAGCAAACTTGGGGCCCAAACTTACTAAATAGAAAAGGATAGGAAGGGCACTTACTGCAATCCCAAAAAACCCTGAAAAGCACCAACTCTACTAATTTCAAAAACACCTGAGATCACACGACCTCTACCACCTAAATTAGTTCTCTGGTGTAACCAAAAACAAAACAGCAGCCACTGAGAAAACTGGAAAAAGCAAATGTACAAACATCAGTGGCTGAACTGAACTGAGAGGCAAAAGCCCCCAGAGGGGACCCTGAAGGCCCCCACAGAAGTGCAGGACAAAATGCAAAAA
This sequence comes from Oophaga sylvatica, assembly GCA_033576555.1. Lineage (NCBI taxonomy): Eukaryota > Metazoa > Chordata > Amphibia > Anura > Dendrobatidae > Oophaga > Oophaga sylvatica. Next base: position 393,699,398 of record JARQOD010000001.1, read on the forward strand.
TCAAGCACAAAAACAAAAAGAAGAAAAAGTCTTATCTGTTAGCAGGAGATTCAGACACAACACAGCAGGCTTCCAAGGAAACAGGAATCAAGGATTGAGACCAGAACAATTGATCACCGCAACCCTGATGGGAAGGTGACTCCCTTATATAAGACCAGTCAGTAACACCTGATTCCCAATCCTCACAATCTTCACTGGACAGCAGTCCAGTACCGTTTGTAACCACCAGAGGGAGCCTCTGCTCAGAACTCATGTCCAGCCTATTCACAACAGTACCCCCCCTTGAGGAGGGGTCACCGAACCCTCATTTGAGCAACCAGGTCGGTCAGGATGAGTTCTATGATACGCACGGATGAGTCTCCCAGCATGGATGTCCGAAGCAAACACCCAAGAATTGTCTTCCTGACCATAACCTCTCCATTTAACCAAATACTGGAGTCTCCGTCTAGAAAAACGAGAATTCAATATTTTCTCAACCACATACTCCAGATTGCCCTCAACCAAAACAGGGTCAGGAGGCACAGTAGTAGGAACCACTGGCTCAACAAACCTCTTCAACAAGGACTTGTGGAACACGTTATGGATCTTAAATGTCCCTGGAAGAAGCAAACGAAAAGAAACAGGGTTAAGAATCTCCATGATCTTATAAGGTCCAATGAACCTAGGCTTAAATTTAGGAGATGCCACTCTCATAGGAATATTCCTTGAGGACAACCAGACCAAGTCCCCCACTTTAAACCAAGGACCATCAGTCCTATGCCGGTTAGCAAACCGCTGGGCCCTCTCCTGAGAGAGGGACAACCTCTCCACTACCTGGTCCCAAATCTGTTGCATACGCTCCACAACAGAGTCAACACCGGGCAGACAGAAGCCTCCGTCTGTCCAGAAGAAAATCGAGGGTGAAACCCAGAATTACAGAAAAATGGAGACATCAAAGTGGCAGAGCTAGCCCTATTATTAAGAGCAAACTCAGCCAAAGGCAAAAAAGAGACCCAGTCATCCTGATCAGCAGACACAAAGCATCTTAGATAAGTCTCCAATGTCTGGTTTGTTCTCTCAGTTTGACCATTGGTCTGAGGATGAAACGCCGAGGAGAAAGACAATTGAACACCAATTTTAGAACAAAAGGTCCTCCAAAATCTGGAAACAAACTGGACTCCTCTGTCAGACACAATGTTCTCAGGAATGCCGTGTAAACGAACCACGTGCTGAAGGAACAAAGGCACCAATTCAGAGGAGGAAGGCAACTTAGGTAATGGCATAAAATGTATCATCTAGGAAAACCTATCGCAAATCACCCAGATGACGGTCATTCTCTGAGAAACAGGGAGGTCGGAAATGAAATCCATAGAGATATGGGTCCATGGTCTCTTGGGCACCGGTAATGGCATCAACAAACCACTAGAACGAGAGCAAGGCTTGGAGCGAGAGCAAGTCCCGCAGGTGTCACGCTGTCTAGCAGATGTATAAATATATAATGTCAGTAATCTATCAAGTGGGACAACATTCTATATAACATATAAATAGGTAACATTAACATGTATATATAGCATAGTATTACCTGACATAATATCCTGTGGGTCAATACTGAATCCTTTTCACGCTGTCTCTGGCTAGAGGTGGACCGGGGTCTATGCTGACCCTAAACTGGGGTCCTGACTAGTCCCTCTACCTGGAGGTACTGTTAATGGTACAGAGGTCCAGGCCACCAGCGTAAACCCTGTCTCCTATAAATCCCTGACCACTGTAATCTAGTCCTTAGAAGGACCCTGATTACCACCATAGGGAATGGACAGGTAAAGGTTAACAAACAGTATAGACAAACGAGACAGACAGGGGATAAAGTAAATACTGTCTTGCATACAACATTAAAACACAGAGGGAACACCAAAGGTCTAGGAGATAAACTATAAGCAAGGAGAGGAGAAACAACAAAGGAGCTCTTAGCTTAAGTCTTCTCAGAACCGATCCTATCTGCAGTCTGTATGAATGCTTTCACCGGTATCTAACCAGCAGACTGGCAGCTATATAAAGGAAGCTAATTAGAACATAATCAAAAGCAGCCGGGCGAGGCTGGACCTAGTCTTAGCAAAGAGCTAGGTAAAATTAACTCCCTCATTACCAAACACAAAGAAACAGCAACTCAACTGCGAGAAGTCAGAATGTGCAATCGCGACAATCTTCGTGGTGATGCACCCATGACAGTACCCCCCCTTCTACAAGGGGCCTCCGGACCCTCAGGGCCAGGTCTGTCCAGGTAAGTCGTGTGGAAGGTCCGAACCAATCGATCTGCGTTAATCTCAGACGCAGAGACCCACGTCCTCTCCTCAGGACCATATCCCTTCCAATGAACCAAATACTGAAGGGACCGGCGATTCAGACGTGAGTCAATGATCTTCAACACTTGAAATTCTAAGTTACCATTGACCACCACTGGAGGAGGAGGTAGAAGTGACGGTATAACTGGCGCCACGTACCTCTTAAGCAACGATTTGTGGAATACATTATGGATTTTAAACGTAGGAGGGAGGTCCAGATGAAATGCCACAGGATTAATTATAGAACTGATCCTGTATGGACCGATGAACCTGGGACCCAGTTTCCAGGAGGGAACTTTGCGTTTTATATTCTTGGTAGACAACCACACCAGATCGTTCACACCTAGGTCCGGACCAGACACTCTCCTCCTATCAGACCTCAGCTTGAAACAGTTCCCCATAGCACTCAGACCATTCAGCACTCCTCTCCAAACTGAAGCAAGTGACGACGAGAATCGTTCCTCCTCAGGAACCCCAGATGGACGGGTATGTGGGGTCTTAGAGCGAGCACAAACTCCACAGGACGCGACAAAAGTTATTACCTCTTTATTTAAGTTAAGCCACCAAAACCGGCGAGAAAGGAGATCCACAGTTGCTTTACTCCCTGGATGTCCTGCTAAAGCAGAACTATGATGTGCCTCGATAACTTTTTGTCTTAACTGATTAGGAACAAACAGTTTCCCTGGAGGTCCTACAGGGGCGTCCCCCTGAGCCTCCAACACCTCCTCCTCAAGCTCAGAGCACACAGCCGACACCACCACTCCTTCCTGAAGGATAGGAACCGGGTCATCCGTCTTTCCGGCCCCTGGGAAACTACGAGATAAGGCATCAGGAAGCATTTTTATTGAGCAGTCATACGTGCGATGAGGAGGTAACTTTTGACACCCCTCCTCTGAGAACATCTCCCCAAAGTCCTCCAGAAAAGGAGGCAAAGTCCTAGGCACGACCGCACCGATGACCGTGTTCATGCAGTTATTCTTGCAAAATTCACCCCACTGGCTTATCTTTCTGGATTGCCAATCAATCACTGGGTTATGTTTAGCCAACCAGGGAAGTCCCAACACAATAGGAGTAGGAAGACCCTCCAACACATAACAAGACAACTGTTCTTTATGTATTGCCCCTACTCGAAGGTCTATGTTATGAACAGCTTGTACAAAGCTACCTTGACCGAGAGGTCTGGCGTCAATAGAAAGTATAGGGATCGGTTTGGCCAATACACTCAGTTGCATACCTTGCACCTGGGCAAACCGAGCGTCCACCATATTAGCCCCAGACCCACTATCAAGAAGAACAGAAATCCTCTCAACTCTCGCACCAACCACCACCTCCGCAGGCACGAGAAATTGAGACGGACCTGGGGACGAAATACCTACTCCCAGGTTGTCGTCCACCACACAACCTGGGATTAACAGTTTTTCGGTGACTTTTTTGCTCAATGAGGCACGGGAGGGACACCCCCCAACAAAATGCCCCTCTCTCCCGCAGAAGAAACACCTTCTTGTCTTGTGGCGCACCGCCGATTCCCTCCTACAAAATGATGTCCCACCCAACTGCATAGGTTCCTCAGAACAGACCAGGGGAACCTCCATATAAGGGACTTTAGTAGTGGGTGGAGTAATAACAGGGGGCGGAGTTACCTCGCACCTCCCCCGAAGCCGTCTATCAATACGAATAGCAAGGGCCATAGCAGCCTCCAGTGACGGAGGAGAATCATACTGAGCCAAAACATCTTTTAATTTGTCAGATAACCCTTGACAAAACTGGCTCCTAAGAGCTGGGTCATTCCACTGAGTATCTGTGGCCCATCTACGGAACTCAGAAGAAAATTCCTCTGCCGGACGATCTCCCTGCTGTATCCTACGTAACTTCGTTTCAGCAAGGGAGACCCGATCCGGGTCATCATACACCAGACCCAGGGCAGCAAAAAATCGATCTACTGACTGGAGGGCCGGGGAGCCCGGAGGAAGAGAGAACGCCCAGGATTGAGGGTCCCCTTGTAAGAGCGAGATGACAATTCCCACCCTCTGCTCCTCACTCCCCGATGACCGAGGCCGTAGCCGAAAGTACAATTTACATGCCTCCCGGAAGGTAAAAAATTTGTCCCGCCCACCAGTGAACCTGTCCGGGAGAGCAACCTTAGGTTCAGATCTGGTTTGCTCCGGGGGGGACAAAACCTTGGACTTAATGTCCGTAAACTCCATGGACAATTTCTGCAACTGCAGGGCAAGCTGTGCTACTGGATCCATGGTAGCTGGGGAGAATCTATAGTTTGGCCGGTGAAAATGTCACGCTGTCTAGCAGATGTATAAATATATAATGTCAGTAATCTATCAAGTGGGACAACATTCTATATAACATATAAATAGGTAACATTAACATGTATATATAGCATAGTATTACCTGACATAATATCCTGTGGGTAAATACTGAATCCTTTTCACGCTGTCTCTGGCTAGAGGTGGACCGGGGTCTATGCTGACCCTAAACTGGGGTCCTGACTAGTCCCTCTACCTGGAGGTACTGTTAATGGTACAGAGGTCCAGGCCACCAGCGTAAACCCTGTCTCCTATAAATCCCTGACCACTGTAATCTAGTCCTTAGAAGGACCCTGATTACCACCATAGGGAATGGACAGGTAAAGGTTAACAAACAGTATAGACAAACGAGACAGACAGGGGATAAAGTAAATACTGTCTTGCATACAACATTAAAACACAGAGGGAACACCAAAGGTCTAGGAGATAAACTATAAGCAAGGAGAGGAGAAACAACAAAGGAGCTCTTAGCTTAAGTCTTCTCAGAACCGATCCTATCTGCAGTCTGTATGAATGCTTTCACCGGCATCTAACCAGCAGACTGGCAGCTATATAAAGGAAGCTAATTAGAACATAATCAAAAGCAGCCGGCGAGGCTGGACCTAGTCTTAGCAAAGAGCTAGGTAAAATTAACTCCCTCATTACCAAACACAAAGAAACAGCAACTCAGCTGCGAGAAGTCAGAATGTGCAATCGCGACAATCTTCGTGGCGATGCACCCATGACAGCAGGACTGCACAAACTCCCTGACATCACGAGACAAGGTAGGCCACCAAAAGGACCGACCAACCAAGTCCCTGGTACCAAAAATTCCGGGATGACCGGCCAACGCGGAACAATGAATCTCAGACATTACACTCTTTTTCCACTGGTCCGGGACAAACAATTTCCCAACAGGGCAGCGCTCGGGCTTATCTTCCTGACACCCCTCCAGAGCCAGTCTCAAATTGGGCGAGATGGCGGAAAGAACTACACCCTCTTTCAAAATAACAGAAGGATCAGATAACTCAGGAGAGTCCGCCAGGAAACTCCTCGAGAGGGCATCCGCCTTAACATTTTTAGTGCCAGGAAGAAATGAAACCACAAAATTAAAACGTGTGAAAAACAAGGCCCACCTGGCCTGTCTAGGATTAAGTCGCTTGGCAGATTCCAGATAAACTAGATTCTTATGGTCAGTAAGGACCACCACCTGATGTTTGGCTCCCTCCAGCCAATGTCTCCACTCTTCAAAAGCCCACTTCATGGCTAATAACCCGATTACCCACGTCATAATTACGTTCAGTGGGAGAAAATTTTCGAGAGAAAAAGGCACAAGGGTTACTTTTAGAGGTCTCTGGATCTCTTTGGGACAAAACGGCACCTGCCCCAATTTCAGAGGCATCAACCTCCACCTGAAATGGTAGAGAAACATCAGGCTGCCGTAGAACAGGAGCAGAAGTGAATCTCTGCTTAAGTTCCTGAAATGCAGAGACTGCCTCAGGAGGCCAATTCACCACATCAGAACCCTTCTTGGTCAAATCAGTTAATGGTTTAACAATAACAGAGAAATTACCAATAAATTTACGATAAAAATTGGCAAAACCCAAGAATCTTTGAAGAGCCTTTAAAGAAGTAGGTTGGACCCAATCACAGATAGCCTGAACTTTGACCGGGTCCATTTCAATAACAGATGGGGACAAAATGAAACCCAGAAATGAGATCCTCTGAACGCCAAAAAGACACTTTGATCCCTTCACATACAGAGCATTCTCTCTCAAAATCTGGAACACAGTCCGAACATGTTTTACATGAGAGTCCCAGTCATTAGAAAAAATCAAGATATCATCCAAATAAACAATCAGAAATTTATCCACAAAATCCCTGAAAATGTCATTCATGAAGGACTGGAAGACAGAAGGAGCTTAGTGAGCCCAAAGGGCATCACAAGGTACTCAAAATGCCCTTCAGGGGTATTAAATGCCGTCTTCCATTCATCCCCGTGCTTAATGCGAATAAGGTTATATGCCCCCCTGAGGTCAAGCTTGGTAAACCAAGTAGCGTTTTTCACCCTGGAAAACAGATCAGAGATCAAGGGTAACGGATATTGATATTTCACAGTAATATTGTTCAAGAGACTATAATCAATACACGGCCTTAATGAACCATCCTTTTTGGCCACAAAGAAAAAAACCGGCACCTAAGGGTGAAGAGGATGGTCTGATATGACCCTTCTCAATGACTCCTTGATATAAGACCGCATAGCGTCATGTTCAGGTACAGACAAGTTAAAAAGGCGACCTTTAGGGAATTTACTACCAGGCACTAATTCAATAGCTTATTCCCATAATCCTAAAATAATGGCGGCAAATGACACTTCAAAACATCAAATTATACATAATCTATAGTGGTGGGTGCCACATAGAGGAAGTGATGAGAAGAAAAGTGGTGGTTTAAAATAAATAATTTTTATTGAATAATATTAAAACCAGAAATTGGTGAATAGAGACAAAGGGATTTAACAAAAAATAGAATGAGGAGACCCAATTAGATGCTATATCTTAATGCGTTACCAATGAAAATTTTGTCACCAGAATCCAGAGGCATAAATTAGCCAAATACAGAGAAATAGAGGTTTATCAACCTTCTTTAGTATATAGTAGTATACAGATGGCTGCTGTGATAGTCACCAGATAACAATGATGGTGAAAGAAATAAATGTGACTAAATCAGAGGTAATCGATACGAGACCTGATAATGTGCTGAAGCAGAGAGATGCAATGAGATAAATAGGTTTCTACCATATCTAAAAGGGAATCATAAATGGATATGTAATCCCTACTTACATCCAAAATGTCAGCACGTCGTGAAACAGGAAGGGGGGCAGCTAATGGAGTCTCCTGGACGCCCAACGGGCACCGTTTCGCCGTGTGGCTTCTCCGGGGCAGAGATGTGAGGTAGGTGTGAGTAAGCAGGTTTATATTCCGGGCGCTATTCTAAGATAGGGCTAAAAGGTCAGGTGATTCAAAGTAGCGCTCGCTTGTGGTTGACACGCCCCTGTCTGAGGGGACTTCCGGAAAGCGCTCTGGTGAACCGCAGGTGGAACGCATCCGGGTCAGCTGATGAGCGCCACCGGAAGTTAAAAAGGCGACACAGACAAGTTAAAAAGGCGACCTTTAGGGAATTTACTACCCGGCACTAATTCAATAGCGCAGTCATAGCTCCTATGGGGAGGTAAGGATGCAGATTTACTTTCGCTAAACACATCAGAAAAATCAATCAAAAAGTCAGGAACATCCTGAGCTTGGGGGGAGGCAGAAAAAACAGGAGTGTTGGTATTAACACATTGACAGCCCCAACTGGTAACAGACACAGATTTCCAATCCAAAACAGGATTATGAGACTGTAACCAAGGGAAACCCAGTACGATAATGTCATGCAGATTATACAGAACCAAAAATTTGCAACTCTCCTGATGATCAGGTTCTACCCTCATTATCACCTGAGTAGAGAACTGAGGTTTATTCTCAGCCAAAGGGGTAGAATCGATCCCCAGTAGGGGAATAGACTTCCGTAGGGGTATCAAGGGAAACCCACAACGTTTAGCAAAATCAAAATCCATCAGGTTAATAGCTGCTCCAGAATCAACAAAAGCCTGAGCAGAAAATGAGGACAGAGAGCATATCAGAGTAACAGTTAACAAAAACTTAGTCTGAACACTACCCAAGACAACTGAGCGAGCAAAACGTCTTCCCCGCTTAGGGCAGACAGAAATAGTATGAGAGGCATCACCACAGTAGAAACATAACCCATTGCGCTTTCGAAATTCATGACGCTGTGCCCCAGAAACCACTCTATCACACTGCATGGATTCAGAAGCAGGTTCACAAGGCAACATTATTCCACGCATACCTTTCCGATCACGCAAACGTCTGTCAATTTGAATCGCTAATGACATAGAATCATTGAGACCAGAGGGAACAGGGAATCCCACCATAACATCCTTTACATTATCTGACAGTCCCTTCCGAAAAAGAGCTGCCAAAGCGTCGTCATTCCATTTGGTCAGGACTGCCCACCTACGGAATCTCTGACAGTATAACTCAGCGTCCTCAAGCCCCTGACTTAATGCCAACAAAGTTTTTTCAGCTTGATCAGTGACATTAGGCTCATCGTACAATAACCCCAAAGCCTGAAAAAACGCATCAACATCACTCAAAACAGGATCCCCAGGTGTCAGGGAAAAAGCACAATCCTGAGGGTCGCCGCGCAGGAAGAGATGAAAATTTGAACCTGCTGCGCTGTGTTCCCTGAGGACTTAGATTTTAAGGCAAAAAACAATTTACAGTTATTTTTGAAATTCAGAAACTTAGCTCGATCCCCTAAAAACAAATCTGGCATGGGAATCCTAGGTTCCACAACAGGCAACCTAGCAAGATAGGTAGCAATACTCCCAACTTCAGTGGCAAGCTGATCCACACGGCCAGACAACTGTGCAAACTCCATTGAGAGAAAAAAAAAATCCTCCTCAGCACCCAGAGATACAGAGGGAAAAAAAAATGCAACAAACAGAAAAAAAAAAATCTCTGACAACCTGACAATTTTTTCTTTCACAATATTTTTCCCTTCTGTGAGTACCATATAATTTTCAGTTATGGCCGGTGATACTGTTATGATTTGGTAGCTGAGGAGAGCAGGCAAAAAGGAAATACACCAGAGCAGTTGGAAACTATGAGATTGCAGTACCCTGACTAACCACCACAACTAGAGGCAGCCGTGGAGCGTTCCTACGTTGGTCCTAGACGCCTCGTCACAGCCTAAGAAACTAACTACACCTAAAGATAGAAAGAGGAAAGCTATCTGCCCTGGAGCAGATCCCCAAAGAACATAGAAAGCCCCCAAACATGTAATGGCGGTTAGACAAGAAGAAATACTGACACAGACAGAAAATAGTATGAGCAAACGTTGGGGCCCAAACTTACTAAATAGAAAAGGATAGGAAGGGCACTTACTGCAATCCCAAAAAACCCTGAAAAGCACCAACTCTACTAATTTCAAAAACACCTGAGATCACACGACCTCTACCACCTAAATTAGTTCTCTGGTGTAACCAAAAACAAAACAGCAGCCACTGAGAAAACTGGAAAAAGCAAATGTACAAACATCAGTGGCTGAACTGAACTGAGAGGCAAAAGCCCCCAGAGGGGACCCTGAAGGCCCCCACAGAAGTGCAGGACAAAATGCAAAAATCAAGCACAAAACAAAAAGAAGAAAATGTCTTATCTGTTAGCAGGAGATTCAGACACAACACAGCAGGCTTCCAAGGAAACAGGAATCAAGGATTGAGACCAGAACAATTGATCACCGGCAACCCTGATGGGAAGGTGACTCCCTTATATAAGACCAGTCAGTAACACCTGATTCCCAATCCTCACAATCTTCACTGGACAGTCCAGTACCGTTTGTAACCACCAGAGGGAGCCTCTGCTCAGAACTCATCTCCAGCCTATTCACAACACTGTTCTTCCTGACCCCGGTTATGTATCAGCACTGTTGGGCCCCTCTGTGACCTGTAGTCCAGCAGGATCTCCGGTTTTTCCCACTAGCCGTGAAGGTACTAGCAAGCTTGGACCCGGTGTCCGGTGGTGCAGAGTGGAGGTAAGCTATCGTTGCTATTTCTCCTCAGTCACTCTCTCTTTCCATTTTTCCACTTGCCTGTCGTCCTACTCACACCTTTAACATAAGCACAGGCAGCAGTAGATGTCAGCTTTCTTCTCTTCACCGCTCTCCAAGCGTCGGCACGCTCGCTCTCTAACAGTACCTCAGTTGACTCGGTGTTACAAATACTGCAGTTCCCTTTCCTTCACTTCCTTCTTAGGCTCTGTCCGACGTAGCTATCAGGACATTCCGTCAGACTGATCTGTGCACACTCCGAGAGTCACTTTCCACTTTCCTAAGGAACTATCAGTCAGCACGATCTGAGGTAACTTTCCTCTCAGCTCTTCAACACGCTCTGACACAGACTAGTGTAATCTGAACTCTGCTCTGACAGGAAATCAACTAACTGCTGCATCTCTCCACACCCTTATATACTCTAAAGGGCTCCCTCTGGTGGTACTATAGGGAAATGTGAAGTGTGAATGAATATCGGGTGATTGTGAATTACCTTTCATGCATCCTCCTGGGTAATATGTGGCACTAAGCGCAGCTGGGCTACACATCCCCCCCTAGTTAATATCAGCACTCCCGGGCTGAAAAAGAAAACAATTTTTATACATAACATCAACAAAACATAACTCATCCCTTGCGGGAGGTAAGGGCACTTCAAACGTTACAATGTGTACAAATGGCAAATAGAAAAATATCAAATGCTTTCACACAATAAATACAGGATTCTTGGGAGGACCCGTACCAAACCTCCCACGGTGGTCCTGGGTGGGCTGCAGGACTTCTTTGCTGCAGACCTCACTCAAGGCCACACCATACGGGTTTTTCTTCAGAGGTAGAATGGCTTTACGTAAAACCAAGATGGGGCACCGAGTGCCAACTATTTACATTACAGTTCTGTGCTGCAAGAGTCCTCAGCACGCAGTCCTTCAAAATAGCATTTCACATATCACTATCACATTACCCAACTGGGGTATACTACTTCAGCATGTAAACATTATCATCATACAACATTCTCAATAAAGTGCAATTCTCTGCAAACTTTCTACAGTTCAGTAAACCCGGTCTGGGTCCTACTGTTCTTCTTTGAATATGGTTGCACCTTCCACACCTGGGGCTGGAAGCATGCGGTGCGCTCTGGAACGCATCACTAAGAGATCGTGTCCTGCTACCAGCGTCTGAGTAGCTACAGTCCTCTTTTCAATTTTGCGATTTGCTGGAGGCCTTACAGGTGCCTCTTCTAAGTACAGATTTGGCTCAATAGGGATCGCTGTAGCAGTCGCTATGCTCTGCAGCGTTTCCAATGGTGACGCATGCACATGCAATGGCTCAGTAGAGGGCGCACTTGCAACTGTTGCGCTCTGTTGCGTTGCAGAATAGGACGCAGGATAGGATGCAGGTGCGCGGCCGGGCGCTGATGTGGCTGGGGCCTGGGACGCTGAGACACGGGGTACGTTTCCGGCTTCAGGGACGGGGTCGCTGATTCGGGAGACATTCAGGGCATACCACCCCTTAAGACCCCAGTGAAGCGTGTAGGTGACAATATCCCCTTTTAACAGGTTAGACCCTACATCACAGCGATGAACGAAGATCTTTTGAGAGAACCGGGCTCGCGTATGTACCCCAAACCTCCTCGGAACTTAGAGGCACACACTGTCCCCTGGCGCCGCGATTCCCGGAGCGTACCTTTATCTCGCCGGACGATCTCCTTGTCCGCAAGATTCTGCTCCCGGTACCTCTGGTGAAGCTGCTGCGCCTCTCGCTGCCCCTGCTGCTGTCGCTGCTCATGCTCCCGGCGTTGCCACTCGTTCTCCTTCTGGGCGGCGTATTCCACGTCGTCCAGGTACTCCATCTCCTCCCAATCAATCTCCACTGCATCAGGCAGGATTCCTTCCGTCGTCCCTACCGGGGGACTGCATTCCGCTGCGGCCTCTGGTTCCAGGCCTGGCTGGCATTCTGGTCCGGGCAGGGCCTCCTCAGCCTCCTTCCCTCCCGCCGCGTCGTAGGCGGAGTCAGGATCAGCTCTTTTGGGGCCGGCCTCCGGTTCTTCATCAGCCGCTGGGTCCAGTGGTGGCACGGGTGGCATTTGCGCATCTGGAGGGGAGAGCAGTGGGTCCCACAGCAGCCGCTGTTTCAGGGCACGCCAACTTTGCTCCATCGCCCCCACCTCTGCGCGGTGTCAGGCTATATCTCTCAGCACTGCATCTACTTCTTCCATTCTCTGCATCCTCTGGTCGTTCTCCAGACCTGGGGACGGTTCAGGCACAGGCTGCAACACTTCAGAGGAACGGGGTCTGCGCACCGCCATTCCTCCAATAGTGACTCCTGTCCTTCCGCCATCTCACTCCAGGCCAGACTGTGTGTTTCATCTGGAACACTCTGGATTTTTCCGTGGAGGCGGGACTTTCGCTTTCTCTTCTTAGCATGGAGGATGAAGAGGAGGCGGATTTCTCTTGCAGTGGGGCAGGCTCGGACATTATAATAGCACTTAGACAGGGCGCCCATAGCTTTCGCGTCACAGGGGGGGGCACGCCCACGAATGCACGCCCTTCTTCACTAGCGCCTCAGGGCGCGAATATGGCGGCAAAATGGCGGAAAATGGCGCCAAAAGTCACAAAAACTGCACACAGTCTTTTTGCACAAAAACAGTCCACTTAGGCACACAGGACTCACATATAGTAAGCTTCGGATGCTGTTCGTGACGCCAAAGTTAGATGAGTCGCACGAAGCAGGGCTTTGGGGTACTCAGCACTGAGCCCGTTCACTTCACTGGGGGATGTCACGGGTAGCGCAGCTCGGTCCGTTGCCCTGGGCGCTCACTAAAGGGGGATATTTACAGGGGATTGTAGAATGTTCGTTACGCCACCTGTGGTTCCTGGTCAGGGTGACCAGCGCTGCAGGGTGAATCCTCTGAGGGGTTTTTATTGGGCAGCAAGGTGTTAAGTCTCCCACAGGCGAGACTGATCCCTCGAGATATATGGCGGTGCAGGGTGCAGGACAATGAGGCAAACACACACAAGACAGTCTCTTTCTGTACCTTTACTGGTGTATTTGCAGGCACGTCCCGGGAAGCTGCTCAGGGTGGAGGATGCACGTCCAGTAATCACTGAGTAGGTGTAGGGCCTCCTTACGTCTTTATATGTGTGAGTTTCTGACTTGCATGAAACAAAGCCTAACTCCGTGTGAAACAGCTACGCCCGGCTGACATTGTGGTGGAGCCTTCTTTTGGACAGAACTAAGTCTCTATCTGCAGCGTCCTGCTAGACTCCTGTTCTTCCTGACCCCGGTTACGTATCAGACTGTTGGGCCCCTCTGTGACCTGTAGTCCAGCAGGGTCTCCGGTTTTTCCCACTAGCCGTGAAGGTACTAGCAAGCTCGGACCCGGTGTCCGGTGGTGCAGAGTGGAGGTAAGCTATCGTTCCTATTTCTCCTCAGTCACTCTCTCTTTCCCTTTTTCCACTTGCCTCTCGTCCTACTCACACCTTTAACATAAGCACAGGCAGCAGTAGATGTCAGCTTTCTTCTCTTCACCGCTCTCCAAGCGTCGGCACGCTTGCTCTCTAACAGTACCTCAGTTGACTTGGTGTTACAAATACTGCAGTTCCCTTTCCTTCACTTCCTTCTTAGGCTCTGTCCGACGTAGCTATCAGGACATTCCGTCAGACTGATCTGTGCATACTCCGAGAGTCACTTTCCACTTTCCTAAGGAACTATCAGTCAGCACGATCTGAGGTAACTTTCCTCTCAGCTCTTCAACACGCTCTGACACAGACTAGTGTAATCTGAACTCTGCTCTGACAGGAAATCAACTAACTGCTGCATCTCTCCACACCCTTATATACTCTAAAGGGCTCCCTCTGGTGGTACTATAGGGAAATGTGAAGTGTGAATGAATATCGGGTGATTGTGAATTACCTTTCATGCATCCTCCTGGGTAATATGTGGCACCAAGCGCAGCTGGGCTACACATCTGCACAAGAGCTCTTGCTAATAATGAGTGACGCACAAGGTGTAGAGGAAGATACAGAACTTTTTATGATCTTGTAATTAGGTTTTCTATACAGAAGATGGGACGAGTCCTTACATGACCCATTATTGCGATCCCTTTCCCCGCCCCACAGGCTGCGGAGAGCGTGGTCCGCTGCGGCCATTAATATTCACCCTGAACGTTTTCCTCGATGATGTGAGAAGCGGAGAGTAAAGTGATACAAAAGCCACCAATCACCCTAGGTCCCTTCTTCAGATAATCGCCCTCAATTATTGCATCCGCAGGACTGAATGTGTGCAAGATCCCGGGAACGTCCTGCAGCAAATGGTGGGGCACAAGAAGTGTCAGTAATTCTTAGTAAGGCCTCGTTCACACGATCAGTATTTGGTCAGTATTTTACATCAGTATTTATAAGCCAAAACCAGGAGTGGGACAGAGAAGTATAATAGAAACACGTCATCACTTCTGTATTATCACCCACTCCTGGTTTGGGGGTATAAATACTGATGTAAAATACTGACCAAATACTGAACGTGTGACCGTGGCCTAAGCCTGATCCTCTAGTTACTTCCAGAGCTGCATTTATTCTACTAGTTTCCTGCAGATCTCAGACTCCATGACCTAATACCTCCCTGTAACCAACTTCATCATGTCTGTAGTTAATGCTGCCCTCCTGTTAGCGCTCTGGCTGCAGCACCTTATCTTTCCGCTGTTACCTGCACCTCTGCTGGTTTTCTCTGGAGATGCAGAACCTCTTTCTCCACTCTCTCCATTCTTGACCTCCTTTCCTTCCCTGCATGTTCTCAAGCTGCAGATTCTTCCTATGATCCATCCTCTGGTTCCAATGTCTTTACAGCTGGTGCTTTGCTGACTTTCTGATGACTCTCAGGCTTTTCTCCCTCTTGCTGTTCGATCACTTATTGCAGCGTTTCAGGTACAGGAAATCTGCAGCGACAAATCTCGGTGATTCTGTAGCACATATTCTGTGGATCAGAAGCAGATTTTGCCGATTGCGAGGTACAATCTGTAGCAACGATTGACAGGCTGAGGAAATACGAAGGTCGCAGCTCAGGTTAATTCTCACTGCACATTTTTGTAAATGTCAATATTGTTAATAAAGAAAACGACAATGGAGAGCTGAGCCGTCGTGTGAACAGGCCCCATCCCTGGGATCGGAGGTGGTGGCTGCCGGCTGCAGCTCCTTGTGACGAACGGGCACGCGGTCCGCCACACGGTAGCCCGGGGTATCACGGCTTGTGATCCCTCCGTGCTGCAAATGTGACGAAAACGCGCACACACACGACGGCTGCTGCCGTCCGACCCAGTAAACTGCAGGGATTTATAATTATCCCACTTCCACTTAGGAACTTGCAGCTCTCTGGCGCCCCCCTTACCCTCAGGTCAGTCAGGGAACTGCACCTAGGATAATTAGTCGCCAGACGGGTCACTTGGATGTGTGCTGGCTATTGGGCACGCGGCAGTGAGGGAATTATAATTACTCCGAGCCGCAGCCGGGCAATATACTTATAAAACCCGCTCTGTCACCGCCAACGCCACCCCAATGTCAACACTTAACACCCCTTCTTTTAAGCTGCCACCAGCTACGGCTTTTGATGAACAATTTATCAAGAGGGTCCGTAGCAACCCCAAAACAGTAGCGTAGTGCTTCAGGCACGTGCAAATTCGTTTATAGAGCAGGAGAAACAAACTAATAAATTTATAGGTTTATTCCTTAAAAAACAGGCAGTGCTTATATAATATAAAAAGATGTAACAAACTGAGACAATATCGTTATGTACAGATGCAGTTATAAAATAAAATAGGATTAAGAATGAAAGATAACTCACATGATAGTTACGTATGCATAGGCAAGCCAGGCTGGGGAAGGAGCCACACTCATAGTTCATTGGCAGATCTCTTACTCAGGACCTCACAGCAGGGACTGACAAGGGGGGCTGAACTGCAAGACTTATACCTGGGGGCTGCTGACCTCACAAACGAGGATGGTTATTCTGGCCACCTCCCCCGGCTGCAAGCTATGGTTTGAGCTCTGCAATATCATAAGGTCCATAACTCAGCGGGGAACTCTAGCAGAATAATGGCAGACCTATCAATGATCTTGCTTTGAAATAATGGTTCAAATGAACCCAAACTTGGGTGACATAGCTCATGGGGCACCCGAGAATTCCATTTCTCGAGCTCTGTTGGAGTTACGGGTTCACCGGTACCACGGGAACGATGCCCGTCGGCGCATGGTTCAACACAGTGACGTTCGTGTTTCTGACGCAACTTCCCACCATGTTATAAGCCAAAAGGATGAATTCTCCAAAATGGCTGCTATAGGACTTTTGCAGGGTTTGGGAAGACAAAGAAAAATTCCTGAGGTGGGAGGGATGAGAGATAGAGTGCGCTGCAGAGAGAAGGAGGGAGGGGTAACTTTGCCCTGTGCTTGCAAACGGTGGGGGTTGTAGTTCTAGCAACAGCACAAGACATGGAGCTACAGTATCATCACACCTCCCCCCCTTAGAGGGTGCTACGGAGGCATGACCTCTCGGTAATCCGCCATGCGCACCTCAGCGGGTTCGCCACGTCGGGACAACCCATTGGCCATGGCTTGGGCCAGCATGTCCAGGAGGGGATCCTCCTCCCCGGCCTCGGGCAGGTTGCAGACCGGTAGGACGCAGGCTTCACGTTCGTGATGGGCCTTCATCATGTTGACGTGAAAGGCCTTGCGCCTACCCCGAGTGTGGTCAAGCGTGACCACGTAGGTGGCTGGGTTGAGCTGTTGGTGCACGACGTACGGGCCTTCCCAGGCTGCCTGAAGCTTATCCTTTGGTACGGGGACCAGCACCCACACCTTTTGACCCACCTGGTAGGTCCGCTCCCGGGCGTTCTGGTCGTACCAGTGCTTCTGGTCAGCCTGAGCCTGCGTCATGTTGTCATGCACCAACTGCGTCAAGGTCTGCATCTTGTCGCGGAAGCGCATGACATAATCCACGATGGACACTTCCGTGGGGTTTGGCTCATCTTCCCAGGATTCTCTTATCAACCCAAGGGGTCCCCGGACTCGCCTACCATACAGGAGCTCGAAGGGGGAGAACCCCGTCGAGGCCTGCGGGACTTCTCTGTAGGCAAATAGCAGGTGTGGGAGGTACCGCTCCCAATCGCGTCCCTGGGTCTCAACCAGCATGCGGAGCATCTGTTTGAGGGTACCGTTAAAGCGCTCACACAAACCATTGGTCTGTGGGTGATACGCACTCGATACCATACGCGTCACCTGCATTTTGCTGCAGAGAGCCTTCATTAGGCGAGACATAAATTGGGTCCCTTGATCGGTAAGCATCTCCCTGGGAAATCCTACCCGTGAAAAGATGGTCACCAGTGCATCCGCCACCTTATCTGCCCTAGTTGAGGACAGAGCTACTGCCTCCGGGTACCGGGTAGCGTAGTCTACCACAGTAAAGATGTATTGCTTTCCAGAGCTGCTGGGGACGGCCAGCGGGCCCACAATGTCCACCGCGATCCTCTGGAAAGGCTCCTCTATCACTGGCAACGGGATCAGGGGAGCCTTAAGAGCAGGCCCCGCCTTCCCCACTCTTTGACAGGTGATACAGGAGCGGCAGTAGTTAGTCACATCTGTCCCCATCTTGGGCCAATAGAAGTGTTGAGACAGCCGTGCCTTAGTTTTGCTGATCCCCAAGTGTCCAGCGAGTGGAATCTCATGGGCAATCCTCAACAACTCACCTCGGAACTGGTGCGGGACGACCAGCTGTTTTTCCCTCAACCACTCCTTTTGGGAATCTCCGGGTACTGTCTCCCGTACAACCTTCCTCGTTCCCAGAACACCCTCTCCTTATCAGTCACGGAGGTGGGCGTCTCGGCGAGGTGCCTCAAGTTCTCCAGGCTCGCATCTGAGTGCAGAGCGCCTGGAACTCCTGGCTGGAGGCAGCCAGAAGTGACGTCAGGGTTCCTTCCTCACTGGGACCCTCTGGGACCGGCTCTGGGTCCACCTCTGGTTCAGTCTCTCCTGTAGCGGAGGAGGGTCCAGATGGCAGGGCCCTACCTGCGATCCGGGCACTCTGACTGCGGGTGACAGCAGCTACATATGCAGTCTCCCCGGGGATTTCTAAGACCCATCAGCCTGCGCTGCTATGGGCTCTACCTCCCCATCCACCCCCAACCCTTCAGGAGCAGTGCTACTTATGGGCCAGTTACCTTCCTCGGTGGCACTGGTCAGTGTCATGGCTTCACCTTCCTCCGGTTCCCATGCACCTCCCCATTTCCTTGAGCACTGTCGCTTGCTCCTGCTAGGGGTTCCTCAGCCGTCTCACTCCGCAGAGCGACGTGGCTGAACGCTCCTGTACCTGTGGACACATCTACCACTTCAGAGAAAGGGTTAACAGATTCAGATGGCACAGATACATCACTATCAACATCATTCCTAGGGAAAGAAAGGTTATCGGTTGCATAATCACTTCGCAAAGCATTGCAGGTAACACATTCAGTTTCCCATCATCATCAACATCAACATCATGGTTAACGTTAACCTTATCATCAGATTGGGAAGGGGTGTCAGGGACATAGTACGCCACCATCCTCCCCAGATCAGTCCCCAATAAAACATCAGTGGGCAGGTTTTCGGACACCCCCACTTCCTTCACCCCGCTCCCGGCACCCCAGTCAATGAAAACTCGGGCTATCGGCAGGGGTAGTGGACGCCCCCAATCCCTGTGACAGTTAAGGTTTTCCCCGGAATCAACTCTTCAGGGGCCGCCAGTTCGGGTCGGATGAGGGTTCGTTCAGCCCCGGTGTCCTTGAGGCCTGTAGCAAGACGGGCCCCCACGCGGACGGGCTGCACGTTGTCATCAACCCTCCCCACCACACCACCCACCAAAAGAACAGAGGCGTTGGGCCCGGAGGCCTTGGCTGGGGGGTTCTTCTGCCTCTCCGGACAGGTGGCGCTGATGTGTCCAGTCCTTTTACAGGAGAAACACTGGCGGGGTCTGATGTAGGCCTGGCGCTGGCAAAGGGGATAGTGCCTCCAGAGGGACGACTGGCAGGGGCACTGGGGTTGGTTGCAGGCTTACCCCCTCCCCAGCGGGTGGTGACGGGCTTCCGCACCTCGGGTTTCCGGTTGGCCTCATAGCTGTCGGCGATCCGGGCTGTTGTGACCGCGTCCTCTGGTTCTCGGTCCAGGATGAACTGTCGGACCTCAGCTGGGCACAGATGCAGGAACTGGTCTTTGATCATCAGGTCTTTCAGCTCCTCATAGGTGTCAACTGACAGTCCATGGATCCACTGGTCAAAGTGGTTCCTGAGTCCTTGCACCACATCGCTATAACTGTCGTGTGGGCCACGTTGGAGGTTCCGGAACTTCTTTCGGTATACCTCAGGGGTTAGCTGGTACTTGGCAATCAGGGCCTGCTTGATAGCCTCATAGTCACTGTCTTGATCTGGCGCGAGGGAAGCGAACGCCTCCAAAGCTTTGCCCTTTAGCCCGGGGGTCAAGTACCTGGCCCATTGGTCGGCAAGCAGCCGGTACTGTCTGCAGACTTTCTCAAAGGCCCGCAGAAAAGTGTCCAAGTCTCCGTCCCTTTCCAGCACGGGAAAGTGCTCCGGCCGGGGCTTCGGACTCTGAGAGCTGCTGGGTGTACCGCTCAGGGCTGTGGAGGGCGTTGCCCCTTGTCTGAGCAGCTCCAGTTCATGGGCTCTCTGAGCTTCCCGCTCGGCTCTCTCAGCCTCCCGCTCGGCCTCTCGCTGGGCTTGGCGCTCGGCTCTCTCAGCCTCTCGCTGTTTGGCCTCTCGCTGGTCGGCTCTCTCTTGAGCTTGCTGGATCAGCCTCAGGCGTTCTTCCCGGTTGTCAGCGGTGAGTCCCTCCAGGGCCGCCTGCAGGTAAGGGTCCAACCCGCCCTGGGTGTAAGCATGCAGGGGTTGGGCCTCTGCCCCTGCGGCACCACCTTGGCTTGGGCCGGCTCCTGCGCCTGCCACGCTCCGATGCTCGCCCAGCTCCTTCAGGGCCTGGACCAGTTGGCCTTTGGTTCGGTTCGTGTGGACAAGGCCGTGGTACTTGCAGATTCCCACAAGGTGTCCTTGCTCTGCTTTTCGAACCAACTTGCTCCTATGGTAGCCATGTTTGCCAAATAAAAGATAGGATAGAAAAACAAAGAGAAGGAGGGTAACCGCAAGTACACACAATTGTCTCAGGACTATAAACACTGAGTCTGTTCTCCAAAACTTTAGCTGCAGGTCGCTGAAGAACCGTGCAAGTTTTTTAGTGAATGGATGATTGCTCAAACCGGATCACTAATGCTCTATAATCCCACCGCTTGCCACCAATATGTGACGAACGGGCACGTGGTCCGCCACACGGTAGCCCGGGGTATCACGGCTTGTGATCCCTCCGTGCTGCAAATGTGACGAAAACGCGCACACACACGACGGCTGCTGCCGTCCGACCCAGTAAACTGCAGGGATTTATAATTATCCCACTTCCACTTAGGAACTTGCAGCTCTCTGGTGCCCCCCTTACCCTCAGGTCAGTCAGGGAACTGCACTTAGGATAATTAGTCGCCAGACGGGTCACTTGGATGTGTGCTGGCTATTGGGCACGCGGCAGTGAGGGAATTATAATTACTCCGAGCCGCAGCCGGGCAATATACTTATAAAACCCGCTCTGTCACCGCCAACGCCACCCCAATGTCAACACTTAACACCCCTTCTTTTAAGCTGCCACCAGCTACGGCTTTTGATGAACAATTTATCAAGAGGGTCCGTAGCAACCCCAAAACAGTAGCGTAGTGCTTCAGGCACGTGCAAATTCGTTTATAGAGCAGGAGAAACAAACTAATAAATTTATAGGTTTATTCCTTAAAAAACAGGCAGTGCTTATATAATATAAAAAGATGTAACAAACTGAGACAATATCGTTATGTACAGATGCAGTTATAAAATAAAATAGGATTAAGAGTGAAAGATAACTCACATGATAGTTACATATGCATAGGCAAGCCAGGCTGGGGGAAGGAGCCACACGTCATAGTTCATTGGCAGATCTCTTACTCAGGACCTCACAGCAGGGACTGACAAGGGGGGCTGAACTGCAAGACTTATACCTGGGGGCTGCTGACCTCACAAACGAGGATGGTTATTCTGGCCACCTCCCCGGCTGCAAGCTATGGTTTGAGCTCTGCAATATCATAAGGTCCATAACTCAGCGGGGAACTCTAGCAGAATAATGGCAGACCTATCAATGATCTTGCTTTGAAATAATGGTTCAAATGAACCCAAACTTGGGTGACATAGCTCATGGGGCACCCGAGAATTCCATTTCTCGGCTCTGTTGGAGTTACGGGTTCACCGGTACCACGGGAACGATGCCCGTCGGCGCATGGTTCAACACAGTGACGTTCGTGTTTCTGACGCAACTTCCCACCATGTTATAAGCCAAAAGGATGAATTCTCCAAAATGGCTGCTATAGGACTTTTGCAGGGTTTGGGAAGACAAAGAAAAATTCCTGAGGTGGGAGGGATGAGAGATAGAGTGCGCTGCAGAGAGAAGGAGGGAGGGGTAACTTTGCCCTGTGCTTGCAAACGGTGGGGGTTGTAGTTCTAGCAACAGCACAAGACATGGAGCTACAGTATCATCACACTCCTTATTACTGTGGCTCGTTATCCGGAGGTTTCCCTGTGACCTTAAGGCCGGAGTCACACTAGCGAGAAATACGGACGAGTGCTATGCGAAAAAAAAATCGCATTTTGCTCGTCCATATTATACGTGCTGAGGAAATCGCAGCCTGCTGCGATTTGCACCGTATTACGGCCGAGACTCGCCAATGCAAGTCTATGGGTGCGAGAAAAATACAGATTACACACGGACCAGACGTGTGACTTGCGAGAAATACGCACCGGTGTCCTTTAGAAAAGCCGGCAATTCAGTGCGGTATACTGTAAAATCACACTGACAGCTTTAATAAAGAATCGAAGAATAGATATATACACATAGAATACATATACAGTGCCTTGCGAAAGTATTCGGCCCCCGGGAACTTTTCAACCTTTTCCCACATATCATGCTTCAAACATAAAGATAGCCAATGTAAATTTTTGGTGAAGAATCAACAACAAGTGGGACACAATTGTGAAGTTGAACGAAATTTATTGGTTATTTTACATTTTTGTGGAAATACAAAAACTGAAAAGTGGGGCGTGCAATATTATTCGGCCCCTTTAACTTAATACTTTGTTGCACAACTTTTTGCTGCGATTACAGCTGCAAGTTGCTTGGGGTATGTCTCTATCAGTTTTGTACAGTCATGGCCAAAAGTTTTGAGAATGACACAAATATTCATTTTTACAAAGTCTACTGCTTCACTTTTTCTAATGGCAATTTGCATATACTCCAGAATGTTATAAAGAGTGATCAGCTTAACAGCAATTACTTGCAAAGTCAATATTTGGCTAGAAAATGAACTTTATCCCCCAAAACACATTTCAACATCATTGCAGCCCTGCCTTAAAAGGACCAGCTAACCTCTTTTCAGTGATTGCTCCATTAACACAGGTGTGGGTGTTGATGAGGACATGGCTGGAGATCAATCTGTCATGATTAAGTAAGAATGACACCACTGGACACTTTAAAAGGAGGCTGTGCTTGGCATCATTGTTTCTCTTCTGTTAACCATGGTTATCTCTAAAGAAACACGTGCAGTCATCATTGCAATGCACAAAAATGGCCTAACAGGGAAGAGTATCGCAGCTAGAAAGATTGCACCTCAGTCAACAATCTATCGCATCATCAAGAACTTCAAGGAGAGAGGTTCCATTGTTGCCAAAAAGGCTCCAGGGCACCCAAGAAAGACCAGCAAGCGCCAGGACCGTCTCTTAAAAGTGTTTCAGCTGTGGGATCGGGCTACCAGCAGTGCAGAGCTTGCTCAGGAATGGCAGCAGGCAGGTGTGAGTGCATCTGCACGCACTGTGAGGCGGAGACTCTTGGAGCAAGGCCTGGTCTCAAGGAGGGCAGCAAAGAAGCCACTTCTCTCCAGAAAAAACATCATGGACAGACTGATATTCTGCAAAAGGTACAGGCAGTGGACTGCTGAGTACTGGGGTAAAGTTATTTTCTCTGATGAATCCCCTTTTCGATTGTTTGGGACATAAGGAAAACGCCTCATTCGGAGAAGACAAGGTGAGCGCTACCACCAGTCTTGTCTCATGCCAACTGTTAAGCATCCTGAAACCATTCATGTGTGGGGTTGCTTCTCAGCCAAGGGAATCGGCTCTCTCACAGTCTTGCCTAAAACACGGCCATGAATAAAGAATGGTACCAGAATGTCCTCCAAGAGCAACTTCTCCCAACCCTCCAAGAGCAGTTTGGCGATCAACAATGCCTTTTCCAGCATGATGGAGCACCTTGCCATAAAGCAAAGGTGATAACTAAATGGCTCAGGGAACAAAACATAGAGATTTTGGGTCCATGGCCTGGAAACTCCCCAGATCTTAATCCCATTGAGAACTTGTGGTCAATCATCAAGAGACGGGTGGACAAACAAAAACCTAAAAATTCTGACAAAATGAAAGCATTGATTGTGCAAGAATGGACTGCTATCAGTCAGGATTTGGTCCAGAAGTTGATTGAAAGCATGCCAGGGAGAATTGCAGAGGTCCTGAAGAAGAAGGGTCAACACTGCAAATATTGACTTGCTGCATTAACTCATTCTAACTGTCAATATAAGCTTTTGTTACTCATATGTTTGCAATTATTATATTTCTGTCTGTGATAAAAAACATCTGTCAAACACACATAAAAACCAGAGGGCAGCAGATCATGTGAAAATATAATATTTGTGTCATTCTCAAAACTTTGGGCCATGACTGTACATCGAGAGACTGAAATTCTTGCCCATTCTTATTTGGCAAACAGCTCGAGCTCAGTGAGGTTAATGAAATAATTACACAAAGTTTGTGACAAAATTTATTATGCTGCCAATCCAACTGAATCCCTTGTTCTCCTGTAGCCAAAAAAAAAATAAAAAAGCAACAATATCCACTACCTCTCCGCCGTTCAGTCAGGTCCCTGCTGCAATCCATCACAAGGGGTTAACTAGTTTACAACAGGGACCGGTGCTAATGCTACCGCCCGGCTGTAAACCACTGCATAATGAATGAAACCTTGTCTGCGCAGGCTCCCTGCCTGACCGGGGATGAACTGATTAGCATGGGAAAAAGTTCTGAAACTTTCTACGGTGCTGCGGACTGGAACGCAAATGTGAACCATAAGTCACCTTCATCCACATGGAGCAGAAGAAACCCCACAAGCGAGAGAGTCACACATAGAGCTGGTGCTCCTCGCAGAGGGTTTGTTAGTTGTAACCAGTCTGGATCATCTGAGATGTGATCACATCAGAACAAATCTCTCTCCTGTCCTGATTGTTCCAATGCATCAGTCTGGAGTCCGCTGTTTAGCTCACAGAGCATTCTTTATGTTACAATGTATCAGTCTGGAGTCGGCTGTTCAGCTCACAGAGCATTATTTATGTTACAATGTATCAGTCTGGAGTTGTCTGTTCAGCTCACAGAGCATTCTTTATGTTACAATGTATCAGTCTGGAGTCGGCTGTTCAGCTCACAGAGCATTCTTTATGTTACAATGTATCAGTCTGGAGTCAGCTGTTCAGCTCACAGAGCATTATTTATGTTACAGTGTATCAGTCTGGAGTCGGCTGTTCAGCTCACAGAGCATTCTTTATGTTACAATGTATCAGTCTGGAGTCCGCTGTTCAGCTCACAGAGCATTCTTTATGTTACAATGTATCAGTCTGGAGTCCGCTGTTCAGCTCACAGAGCATTATTTATGTTACAATGTATCAGTCTGGAGTCGTGTGTTCAGCTCACAGAGCATTCTTACAGTGTATCAGTCTAAAGTCCGCTGCTCAGGGATGGCAGTAAGTTATACCTAACACTACTGGATCACATGATTATTTTGTATACCTGATATTAGAGGCAGATGAGCAGTACCGGCTGTGGCCACTAAGCAGTTGGTGGAGCTGTGTAGTTTCACTCCACAACTGATCACATCCAGCCATGGCCGGCACCGATAACAGCTGATCTGCAGGGGACACCGGGTGTCCCACCCCCACTGATCAGAAATTGATAACCTATCCCATGGATAAGCCATCCATGTAAAGATCCCGGACAACCCCTTTAAATCAGATATATTTTGAGCTTCTAGATGTAAAGAACAGTGGTTCCATTCACTGCACGCAAGCAGAAATAATCAAGGCGAGGAGGACTTGGAACATGAGTACATCGTGGAGTTGCAAAACATTTTTCCATACCATATGGTGTATTTTTTGTGAAGAAGGGGTCAGCTCAGGGGGCGCAGGTGATGACGGTCGTTCTGCCAGAGGTTTCCGTTCACACTATCCTCCATATCTATGAAGTACAATGTTTCCGCTGTACGCCTCGGGATCCGGGACATGAAAGCGCTCAGATTACTGACAGCTGTCACCTCTGGGGGCGTCCTCCTGATAATCGCACCCTGCATAATGGATGAGGGGCAGAGTAGCTTGTACTGGGGGTGACCCGGCTCCCCCCGCTATTATCTCCTGCTCTATACAGGTGGACATGAGATCTGTGTAACGCTCTGCAGAGCTCCCCCCTGGACTGATCGCTTGCAGCACAATCCTCTATGTAATTGGGATCCCCCCGCACTGCAGTCGGCTGCTATCCGGAGGGTCAACGTGTAATTGGAAATGGGAAATATTTTATTCATTGCGAGTGGGAGAACATTGTTTTATTTTGCCGGCGTCGCTGGTTCCAATTTGCGCGGCAGAACAGACTCGTATTGTTCTCGTCTTCAGACCTTCGTTTTTCTTTGCTGACTCAAAGCTTTTCCCAGAAGCCGCCAACATCAATTCCTCAGTCTCCCTCCATCATATCTGGAGATCTCGGGGGTCTCTGTAACCTTCTTCTGGGTTCAGCTCTGTTTCTAATAACACTCCGTGGTTTAGTGAAGCCCCCGACTGCGCAGACAGAGCGCTTCTTTCTCTTCAGTGGTTTTGTGAGTACCGCACATGAGATACAACGCCAGGACGCCATGATTGGCCGAGAAGTAAACTTTCCATACTGCTGAAGTCGTGTAAATGTAAGACGTGGAGGCGGATTATGTACCAAGGTCACCGCAGCGCAGGATATCTGCCAGAGGAGGACGCCGTGGGCTCAGACCTGCAGCAGCTGCAAGAGGCAGACACTTATGGAGGAACAGAGCGGACGGCGCCTTAAAGGGCAACTCCTATGAAAAAATAACCGTGTGCACAACCAAGAAGGTGCCAGAGTAGGTTCCCAAACCGTATCTAATAGAAAATGAACTCGGCACTCAACTTTAGTATAGTGAGAATAAAGATTTTTATTCACAGTAGTAACACGAAACGTTTCGGTCCTATATCATGGACCTTCATCAGTCACTACATTTATAAAAACAGAAGAAAAAAATTATATTAACAAAATAAAGTATGTACAATCAAAATTTTGGTCAATAGTAAAGGTAGAGAGTAGTTGTATACAATGCTTCAGGAGATTTAGGGAGCAATCATAGGTCAGAGTTGTATCAGAGGTATCACAAAGGCAGAAAGAATATATATGGTGAGGACATACCAGATACTACTGGGAAGGGGGTTGATCCACATAGGGAAGAAAGAAAGGGCTGGATATAGCTGTAGGTGAAAATAAGATAAACGTAAGTGCCGATATACTTTTATGTATAAGTAGATTTTGTGCCTATGCCTGTAGATGTGACATACCCTGTATTGGTGGGGTGAGATGAGGAAGAGGACAATGCCTCTATTGCACTAGTAACCTGTAGAAACAGCGCAAAACATAGATACCATAAATATCACAACTATCAATATGATAGTGAAGCGGTGGAGCCGCTATACTTGTCTGTGACTGACCTGTTGTGAAGGAGTCCGGCAGTGAGGATAGGTCTCTGCATTGGACGCGGTGTCCACCGCTAGTCTGAGTGCAGAGAAAGCTAGAAAACAGCATGTATATGAGAGGAAGAGGCGGGACTATAGTGTCAGTCTAACAGAGCATCAGACAGGAAGTGAGGTGGCAGGAAGTTAATGGACATGTGTTCCAAGTGAATACTAGGTAACCAGAGGCCGTCCTACAGGTGGGAGGAGTAAAGGAGCAGCGTGCTGATGGAGATGTGCCCAACAGGATGACGTGGCAGCATTATAGTATTTAATACAAGCGGCTCTAAAGTGAATGAAAGAGAGGCATGTTAGTACAAGCATAAAGGAGTTTACAGCAATAAATATTGCGATCTTATACATTAGCTTAAAGCGATAGGAATACATAACAGGCTTGCAGCATCAGTATGCGTCAAAAGGGGCATAACAGTAATATGAGTACTGATTTAGTACATTATCATAAGACAGTATGGAAGACAAATCTGCAGGCAACAAGGACTAATTAATAAACACCTAACAGAGATCAAAGCAGCATGTGGTAAATGACAGGTGATGTGTAAACATCTGTATGCATCATTTATAAAGTAAAAGGGTGTCACAGCAAAATTCATATTGGTATAGTGCGTTATCAGAAGACAGTATGGGAAAATGGGAGCACGGATTATTAAATAAATAAACACCTGGCTGAGATCAACATATCATGTGGTTTATGGCAAGTGATGTATAAAAAAGGGGGGGTGGGGGAATTATAGCCTCAGTGGTCATATGCAGAATTACATGAAGGAGAGTAAATCGTATTCACGATTAAGACCCTTAGGTGATAGAGTGTCTAGGGTGTGTATCCAATACGCCTCTCTCCTTTTCAATTGACGTATGCGGTCGCCTCCTCGTCGTGAATGTGGTATTTGTTCCAAAACTTGGTATTTTAGTTGGGCTATGGTATGTCCCATTGTGATGAAGTGGTGTGGGATGGGAGTAAGGTATTCAGTTTTGCGCTGTTTCTACAGGTTACTAGTGCAATAGAGGCATTGTCCTCTTCCTCATCTCACCCCACCAATACAGGGTATGTCACATCTACAGGCATAGGCACAAAATCTACTTATACATAAAAGTATATCGGCACTTACGTTTATCTTATTTTCACCTACAGCTATATCCAGCCCTTTCTTTCTTCCTATGTGGATCAACCCCCTTCCCAGTAGTATCTGGTATGTCCTCACCATATATATTCTTTCTGCCTTTGTGATACCTCTGATACAACTCTGACCTATGATTGCTCCCTAAATCTCCTGAAGCATTGTATACAACTACTCTCTACCTTTACTATTGACCAAAATTTTGATTGTACATACTTTATTTTGTTAATATAATTTTTTTCTTCTGTTTTTATAAATGTAGTGACTGATGAAGGTCCATGATATAGGACCGAAACGTTTCGTGTTACTACTGTGAATAAAAATCTTTATTCTCACTATACTAAAGTTGAGTGCCGAGTTCATTTTCTATTAGATACGGTTTGGGAACCTACTCTGGCACCTTCTTGGTTGTGCACACGGTTATTTTTTCATATGATATACCCATACGTGTAGCACGCCATCTTTGGTCATGTCACTATCCTCTCTCACTTTTTCGTATAATGCTGATGAGACATCGAGAATCCTAGCTCAGACCACCCTTTCAAGTGATTTCCTCAAGGCTCCCCCTCGGAGATCCGTGGACGCGATTTAGAGAGAGAATTACGCCACCGCACAAACCTAGAATTGCACTGTGCCACTCTCACTGAATATATTAGAGTTCAGAGAATTCCACGGGGCCTACGAGTACCCCTTCGTCCCACCCTCTTCTCTGACTCCACTGAATATTGTCAAAAATATGAACAAATACTTAACAAGTGCTCTTTCGACCTCATGCTTTTAACCGTAGAGAACTTGCAAAAGGCCATAGCTACCAGCACCGAGCAAGTTGGCTCCATCGAGGCACAACTGTCTTCCACGGGGACACCAGAGGAAATCTCCTCCTTAAAATCACAGATAAATAACAACATAATTCAACACAGAAAGGACATAGAGGATCGCAAGCGCCAGAAATTTGCCCGAGATCTAGAGGACTATAACCTAGATCGTGTCTACAAGTGGCGAGAGAGACCCTCTTCATGGCGACCTTCCTATCGTCCAGGTCAAAGATCTTCAACCGATGCCTCTACCTCCGGCTCAGAACAGGACAGAGGTGGCCTTTCTTCTGCTCCTATTCCTTTTTTAGGCCCACGCAGACGCCAAACAAGACGAAGAGGACCAGACGGGGGCACAGACCGAAGGGACAATCTGAATCAAATACGGACAACTCGTTCCCAGGTATGTGCCCACTCGTCATTAACATCTCATCCAGGACTTTGAGTATCGCAGAATATTATGTCCTCCAAAAAGGACTTTCCTTCTGCCCCTCTTACAAATATAGGACATTTGAACTAGAAATGGACCTTCAAAGGTTTTTTCGTTCCCTACGACTACGGGTGTATTTTTCTCAACCTCCCGCACCTAGACCTATACAGTCTCCGGGAGAACCGGGACGACTCTCAGCCACTAATCTGGGCCTGAGAACAAAGAGCCTCTTCAGACCTCCCCCCGGATCGAATGCTCTTGAGACCTTTATTGATTTCATTTATTCCTCTTTCCATGGTCTTAAATCTGACATGGAAAAAGGCAAATTACACTACCCACATAACCTCACGGCTACTGATCATCATGCCCTTAAATCCTTACAAGATGATAAAAATATCATCATAAAACCTGCGGATAAAGGGGGTGCAATTGTCGTGATGGACCGCTCATATTACATCTCTGAGGCACTCCGGCAACTCGACAACATCACTATTTATCAGAAATTACCGCGTGATCCCACCAATGATATACGGACCCGCATTAGCGACACACTAAGACAACATTGTGATGCAGGCATCCTGGACAGTAAAACTCATGAGTTTCTAATCTCTCATAATCCGATCATCCCTGTATTCTACATACTCCCCAAAATCCATAAGAACCTCCAGCAACCCCCTGGCAGGCCAATCGTGGCCGCCTCGGACTCCATTTTCTCACCATTGGCAATTTATCTAGAAAAAATCTTCACTCCTCTAATCAAAACTAGCAAATCATTCATTTTGGACACTGGAGCGTTTCTGGACATGATCCGTTCCATCAATCAAGTTCCAGCTAATTCCCTATTAGTCACATTTGACGTAAAAGACCTCTACACTTCCATACCTCATGAGAACGGTATACGGTCTGTCCAACGCTTACTTGAAAAATCGGACTTTAATCCAGCAGAGATCGCTCTCTGTCTGGATCTGTTAACCATCGTACTTAAACACAACTACTTTATGTTCCAGGATGATTTCTACCTGCAGATACGCGGGACCGCAATGGGCTCGAACGTAGCACCCCCATATGCAAATTGCTACATGGCCCATTTTGAGGAGACATTGATCTACACAAACCCTCTATTCAAGAACAACGCCATTGTCTGGAAACGTTACATAGACGATGTCTTCTGCATATGGGGGGCACGTTCGAGTCCTTAGCACTCTTTCATCAATTTCTGAATTGCTCTTGGCCCGGACTCAGCTTTACCATCTCACACGACCACTCCAGGATCAATTTCCTAGACACTGTGATTATAAAGGATTCCAGTGGCTGTTTATCCACTGATCTATATGTCAAACCGACAGATCGTAACAGCTTACTTCATTTTAATAGCTTCCATCCAGTCGCCATGAAGAAATCCATTCCGACATCCCAATTCTATCGGGTCAAAAAGATCGTCTCCGATCATACCACTCAGGAAACCCGCCTCTCAGAAATGAATTCAAAATTTAGAGAGAGGGGCTATCCACAAGGGGTACAAGCTAATGTATAAGATCGCAATATTTATTGCTGTAAACTCCTTTATGCTTGTACTAACATGCCTCTCTTTCATTCACTTTAGAGCCGCTTGTATTAAATACTATAATGCTGCCACGTCATCCTGTTGGGCACATCTCCATCAGCACGCTGCTCCTTTACTCCTCCCACCTGTAGGACGGCCTCTGGTTACCTAGTATTCACTTGGAACACATGTCCATTAACTTCCTGCCACCTCACTTCCTGTCTGATGCTCTGTTAGACTGACACTATAGTCCCGCCTCTTCCTCTCATATACATGCTGTTTTCTAGCTTTCTCTGCACTCAGACTAGCGGTGGACACCGCGTCCAATGCAGAGACCTATCCTCACTACCGGACTCCTTCACAACAGGTCAGTCACAGACAAGTATAGCGGCTCCACCGCTTCACCATCATATTGATAGTTGTGATATTTATGGTATCTATGTTTTGCGCTGTTTCTACAGGTTACTAGTGCAATAGAGGCATTGTCCTCTTCCTCATCTCACCCCACCAATACAGGGTATGTCACATCTACAGGCATAGGCACAAAATCTACTTATACATAAAAGTATATCGGCACTTACGTTTATCTTATTTCACCTACAGCTATATCCAGCCCTTTCTTTCTTCCCTATGTGGATCAACCCCCTTCCCAGTAGTATCTGGTATGTCCTCACCATATATATTCTTTCTGCCTTTGTGATACCTCTGATACAACTCTGACCTATGATTGCTCCCTAAATCTCCTGAAGCATTGTATACAACTACTCTCTACCTTTACTATTGACCAAAATTTTGATTGTACATACTTTATTTTGTTAATATAATTTTTTTCTTCTGTTTTTATAAATGTAGTGACTGATGAAGGTCCATGATATAGGACCGAAACGTTTCGTGTTACTACTGTGAATAAAAATCTTTATTCTCACTATACTAAAGTTGAGTGCCGAGTTCATTTTCTATTAAAGGGCAACTCCAGCCCAGATGCCGCATCGCCTGCTCCTTCTGGCCCTGACAACGCCGCCATTAGGCTCTGATTGTCATTTATCGTGACAGGCAGTTGTCACAGCCCTGCCCCTGCATTACTTCTTCAGTCCCAAAAGTAAATCAGGGGCCACAAGCAGAGGTGATCCCATCTCCGCCATTCAGTGCCGACACAGGGATAGCAGTCTTAGCCACAGCAAATAACAAAATCAGGCTATATTCACACAGCGACTGAAATATCCTCATCAACAAAGTGTTGTTGGAAAGTTTTTTGCTTTTGGACTTGTCTTCTGCATTAACTTATTCACAAGGGAAATCTGGGGCCTGTTCACACGGAGTTATCGGACGTGGAGTTTGGGCGGATTCTGCTCCACAATCTGCATGGAGAAGCGCTTCAAGTGCTGCCGGAATAATCTTCCCATTTACTTCAATGGGAAATCAAGCTTAGGACAGGTGAAGATCGGATCGCACTCTGACCAACATCATCCTATGGGGTCATGCACACGTCTGTCTGTACAAAATCACAGAATCCACGAGCATCTACAAATCAGGTCACACTCGGACATGCAAGTAAACGGGTCCTCAAATTGGACAGCACTAAGCTGAGAATGAAGTGCGGTCCTATTTTCACGGAGAGACAGAATGGAGACGGTGGAGAAAATCAGATCCCAACCTGATCCCAACCTGGTCATACTCTTATCTCATCCTGGTCACACCCTGATCACATCCTGGTCACACTCTGATCACACCCTGGTCACACTCTGATCACACCCTGGTCACACTCTGATCACACCCTAGTCACACTCTGATCACACCCTGGTCACACTCTGGTCACACCCTGGTCACACCCTGGTCACACTCTGATCACACCCTGGTCACACTCTGATCACACCCTAGTCACACTCTGATCACACCCTGGTCACACTCTGATCACACCCTAGTCACACTCTGATCACACCCTGGTCACACTCTGATCACACCCTGGTCACACTCTGATCACACCCTAGTCACACTCTGATCACACCCTGGTCACACTCTGATCACACCCTGGTCACACTCTGATCACACCCTAGTCACACTTTGATCACACCCTGGTCACACTCTGATCACACCCTGGTCACACTCTGATCACACCCTAGTCACACTCTGATCACACCCTGGTTACACTCTGATCACACCTTAGTCACACCCTGGTCACACTCTGGTCACACTCTGATCATACCCTGGTCATACTCTGATCACACGCTGATCACATCCTGGTCACACTCTGATCACACCCTGGTCACGCTCTGATCACACCCTGGTCACATCCTGATCACACCCTGAGCAAGCTCTGATCACAACCTGGTCACGCTCTGATCACACCCAGGTCACGCTCTGATCACACCCTGGTCACACCCTGATCACACCCTGGTCACGCTCTGATCACACCCTGGTCACGCTCTGATCACACCCTGAATTGACTGTGATCAGCATAATCAGCTTGAATCTCTCATGTGAGACAATATATGCTCATGTGTCCCCGGGCCCTCAGCTAAGTTCTCATAGTGAGAAAATGCAGCATGTAATGCTTCGCTACCACTAGCATTTAAAAAATCACTCGGATATTGATCCAAAAAAGTTGGACGAGTGTCACGTGGGTGTCGTGCATATACAATGTGATTTTTCTCACATATCATCCGTATAAAATGTGTTTTTTTTCACTGGAACTATTATTCTCCAATCATTTACAGGACTATCCCCAGCGTTCTGTGCTGCAGAACGGTAATGTGTCCATTACAGTTGGGCGGCACATGCAGGGTCCGTGTGCCGTCCGTTGCTTCTCTCGCACCCATTGACTTGGCGAGTCTCGTCCAATATAGGCAGCCACTCGCAGCTTGCTGACATTTTTTCCTCAGTCCGATCTGAGCTGGGAAATCCTCACAGATGAGCACAGACTCATAGAATGACCTTGGTACAAGAGCAATACGATTTTCTCTCCTATTGCACTCCCCGAGTTTATACGCCAGTATGAACGAGGTCTAACAAGGGACGTGGATGGGATTTATAGGAATCTCCTGCCCGCATGCTGCTTTTTTACGACCTGCGGTGCATGTATCACATTCACGACTTTGCGGTAAATATTCAGGGGGCGGTTTCTACATTTCTGTGGACCATCCAACCCTCCGGACTCCCCCTCTGCACATTACGGGATCCTTGGGAGCAGGTCCGACAGCAGTAACACCAGTTCTGGGGTTGGTGATAAATCAGCGGCGCTCACCGTCCACCGTATAAAACACTCACACAAACAATTAGTCTTTTGTTTCTGAAATTCTCCCCGACAAGTTACAGAAAGTGTAAAATGAGACACTTCACCTGTACGAGCCTCTCGCCTCCTCTCACTGGGATAATTGTTCCCAGGCTCGGCCGCCGTGACCAGCGATGAGGTTGTCAGGTGACTGCAGCGAGGTAGACAACGTATCCTGCGCCATGTAAAACAATATTATCACAAGTAAAACAAACCCGGCGACGCTTTCATCCCGCTCTTTACAGCTAATTACTGCGCCATTACAATGTGTCGTCAGCTCCGGGCCCCAGGAAACAATGGCGCAGTCAGCGCTGTAACACGCACCTAAACGAGCCGCGGCAAGAGGCGTCTGAAGGGCAATGAAATGTAACAGCTCCTCCTAATTGTTTTACTACCAGTAATTCTCACCATTAACAGCGACTGATTCGTCATTAGTGGATTTAAGCTCATTAATAAAAGCCGATGGGAGAAGGGCGACGAGCGAGCACAGAGCAGGCAGTGATGGCCGCAGATACATTACAGCAAGAACCGGGGGAATTACCCATAGACGGAGAAGCATGGGAACAGCGACAGTAAATCCGCCACCTCCAGAAACAGGTATAACTCACAGGACCCATTTAAAGGGATTGTCCAGAATCAAAAAGCATGGCAGATTTCTGCTAAAGACTGCACCACAGGCAGAATCTAATCAAGTCGATGTATACAGGAAGCTCCCCCTAGTGGAGACTGCAGACAAAATTATATCACGTATCTCTGTATACAGGGAGCTCCCCCTAGTGGTGGCTGCAGACAGGGTCTTATCATGTATCTCTGTATACAGGGAGCTCCCCTAGTGGTGGCTGCAAACAGGATCTTATGTATCTCTGTATACTGGAAGCTCCCCCTAGTGGTGGCTGCAGACAGAATCTTATCATGTATCTCTGTATACAGGGAGCTCCCCCTAGTGATGACTGCAGACAGAATCTTATCATGTATCTCTATATACAGGGAGCTCCCCCTAGTGGTGGCTGCAGACAAAATTATACCATGTAACTCTGTATATAGGGAGTTCCCTCTAGTGGTGGCTGCAGACAGGATCTTATCATGTATCTCTGTACAGGTCCTTCTCAAAAAATTAGCATATAGTGCTAAATTTCATTATTTTCCATAATGTAATGATTAAAATTAAACTTTCATATATTTTAGATTCATTACACACCATCTGAAATTTTTCAGGTCTTTTATTGTTTTAATACTGATGATTTTGGCATACAGCTCATGAAAACCCAAAAATCCTGTCTCAAAAAATTAGCATATTTCATCCGTCCAATAAAATAAAAGTGTTTAAAACAAAATAAAAAAAAAACCATCAAATAATAAAGTTCAGTTATGCACTCAATACTTGGTCGGGAATCCTTTGGCAGAAATGACTGCTTCAATGCGGCGTGGCATGGAGGCAATCAGCCTGTGGCACTGCTGAGGTGTTATGGAGTCCCAGGATGCTTCGATAGCGGCCTTAAGCTCATCCAGAGTGTTGGGTCTTGCGTCTCTCAACTTTCTCTTCACAATATCCCACAGATTCTCTATGGGATTCAGGTCAGGAGAGTTGGCAGGCTAATTGAGCACAGTAATACCATGGTCAGTAAACCATTTACCAGTGGTTTTGGCACTGTGAGCAGGTGCCAGGTCGTGCTGAAAAATGAAATCTTCATCTCCATAAAGCATTTCAGCCGATGGAAGCATGAAGTGCTCCAAAATCTCCTGATAGCTAGCTGCATTGACCCTGCCCTTGATGAAACACAGTGGACCAACACCAGCAGCTGACATGGCACCCCACACCATCACTGACTGTGGGTACTTGACACTGGACTTCAGGCATTTTGGCATTTCCTTCTCCCCAGTCTTCCTCCAGACTCTGGCACCTTGATTTCCGAATGACATGCACAATTTGCTTTCATCAGAAAAAAGTACTTGGGACCACTTAGCAACAGTCCAGTGCTGCTTCTCTGTAGCCCAGGTCAGGCGCTTCTGCCGCTGTTTATGGTTCAAAAGTGGCTTTACCTGGGGAATGCGGCACCTGTAGCCCATTTCCTGCACACGCCTGTGCACGGTGGCTCTGGATGTTTCTACTCCAGACTCAGTCCACTGCTTCCGCAGGTCCCCCAAGGTCTGGAATCGGTCCTTCTCCACAATCTTCCTCAGGGTCCGGTCACCTCTTCTCGTTGTACAGCGTTTTCTGCCACATTGTTTCCTTCCAACAGACTTCCCATTGAGGTGCCTTGATAAAGCACTCTGGGAACAGCCTAATTGTTCAGAAATTTCTTTCTGGGTCTTACCCTCTTGCTTGAGGGTGTCAATGATGGCCTTCTTGACATCAGTAAGGTCGCTAGTCTTAACCATGATGGGGGTTTTGAGTAATGAACCAGGCAGGGAGTTTTTAAAAGCCTCAGGAATCTTTTGCATGTGTTTAGAGTTAATTAGTTGATTCAGAAGATTAGGGTAATAGCTCGTTTAGAGAACCTTTTCTTGATATGCTAATTTTTTGAGACAGGATTTTTGAGTTTTCATGAGCTGTATGCCAAAATCATCAGTATTAAAACAATAAAAGACCTGAAAAATTTCAGTTGGTGTGTAATGAATCTAAAATATATGAAAGTTTAATTTTAATCATTACATTATGGAAAATAATGAAATTTAGCACTATATGCTAATTTTTTGAGAAGGACCTGTATACAGGGAGCTCCCCCTAATGGTGGCTGCAGACAGGATCTTATCATGTATCTCTGTATACAGGGAGCTCCCCCTAGTGGTGACTGCATGCAGGGTCTTACCATGTA
This sequence comes from Oophaga sylvatica, assembly GCA_033576555.1. NCBI lineage: Eukaryota > Metazoa > Chordata > Amphibia > Anura > Dendrobatidae > Oophaga > Oophaga sylvatica. The sequence continues at coordinate 393,736,638 of JARQOD010000001.1, forward strand.
TCTCTGTATACAGTGAGCTCCCCCTAGTGGTGGCTGCAGACAGGATCTTATCATGTATATCTGTATACAGTGAACTCCCCCTAGTGGTGACTGCAGACAGGATCTTATCATGTATCTCTGTATACAGGAAGCTCCCCCTAGTGGTGACTGCAGAATCTTATCACTTATCTCTGTATATACAGAGCTCCCCCAAAAGGTGGCTGCAGACAGGATCTTATCATATATCTCTGTATACAGGGAGCAGCTCCTTGTGGTGGCTGCAGACAAAATATTGTCATGTATCACTGTATACAGAGAGCTCCCCCTAGTGGTGGATGCAGACAGAATCTTATCATGTATATCTGTATACAGGGAGCTCCCCCTAGTGGTGGCTGCAGAGAGACTGGATTTTATTGCGCAAAGTAAACTGTTGTTAACCCCTTTCTGACATCTGATGTACTATCCCATCAATGGTACCTGGGCCCGTATGACCGTGGATGGGATAGTATATCATATGCGATCAGCTGCGCTCACGGTGGGAGCGCAGCTGATCACGGCCGGGTGTCAGCTGATTATCACAGCTGACACCCGACTCTATGTGCCAGGAGTGATCACGGACCACTCCCGGAACATTAACCCCCGGAACACTGCGATCAAACATGATCGCAGTGTTCTGGTGGTATAGGGAAGCATCGCGCAGGGAGGGGCTCCCTGCATGCTTCCCTGAGAACCTCAGAATAGCGCGATGTGATTGCACTGTTCCGAGGGCCTCCTCCCTGCAGGCCCCCGGATCCAAGATGGCCGCTGGGTCCTTCCGGGTCATGCAGGGAGGCGGCTTCCTCAGTGCCTGCTGAGAATCCTCCTGCACAGCCTGTCAGATCGCTGGTCTGACAGAGTGCTGTGCAAACTGTCAGAGCAGCAATCTAACAATATATATTGATGTCCCACCCTGGGACAAAGTAAAAAAGTAAAAAAAATTAAGAAGTGTAAAAATAATTTAAAAAAAATTCCTAAAGAAAAAAAATTCCCCTATAAATTCATTTCTTTATGCAAATAATAAAAAAAACAATAAAAGTACACATATTTAGTATCGCCACATCCGTAATGACCCGCCCTATAAAACTGTCCCACTAGTTAATCCGTTTAGTGAACCCCTTTAAAAAAAAAACAAGTAAAAAAAACTGCTTTATCATCATACCGCCGAACAAAAAGTGGAATAACACGCGATCAAAAAGATGGATATAAATATACATGATACCACTGAAAATGTCATCTTGTCCCGCAAAAAACGAGCCGCCATACAGCATCATCAGCGAAAAGATAAAAAAGTTATAGCTCGCAGAATAAAGCGATGCAAAAATAATTATTTTTTATATAAAATTGTTTTATTGTATAAAAGCGCCAAAACATAAAAAGATACAAATGAGGTATCGCAGTAATTGTACTAACCCGAATAATAAAACTGCTTTATCAATTTTACCACACGCGGAACCGTATAAACGCCCCCCCAAAAGAAATTCCTGAATTGCTGGTTTTTGTTCATTCTGCTTCCCAAAAATCGTAATAAAAAGCGATCAAAAAATGTCATGTGCCCGAAAATGGTACCAATAAAATCGTCACCTCGTCCCGCAAAACATAAGACCTCACATGCCTCTGTGGGCCAAAATATGGAAAAATTATAGCTCTCAAAATGTAGTGATGCAAAAACTATTTTTTTGCAATAAAAAGTGTCTTTTAGCGTGACAGCTGCCAATCATAAAAAACCCACTATAAATAGTAAATCAAACCCCCCTTTATCACCTCCTTAGTTAGGGAAAAATAATAAAATTAATTTTTTTTATTTATTTCCATTTTCCCATTAGGGTTAGGGTTAGGTTTGGGATTAGGGTTAGGGCTAGGGTTAGGGTTGGGATTAGGGTTAGAGGTGTGTTGGGGTTAGGGTTCGAGTTAGAATTGGGGTGTTTCCACTGTTTAGGCACATCAGGGATCTCCAAACGCGACATGGCGTTCGATCTCAATTCCAGCCAATTTTGCGTTGAAAAAGTCAAAAGGCGCTCCTTCCCTTCCATGCTCTGCTGTGCGCCGAAACAGTGGTTCCCCCCACATTTGAGGTATCAGCGTACTCAGGACAAATTGCACAATAACTTTTGGGGTCCAATTTCTCCTGTTACCCTTGGGAAAATAAAAAAAAAATTGGACCTGAAATAATTTTTTTGTGAAAAAAAGTTATATGTTCATTTTTTTTAAACATTAAAAAAATTCCTGTGAAGCACTTGAAGGGTTAATAAACTTCTTGAATGTGGTTTTGAGAACCTTAAGGGATGCAGTTTTTAGAATGGTATCACTTTGGGTATTTTCTATCATATAGACCCCTCAAAGTGACTTCAAATATGATGTGGTCCCCCCAAAAAATGGTGTTGTAAAAATGAGAAATCACTGGTTAACTTTTAACCCTTATAACTTCGTAACAAAAAAAATTTGGTTCCAAAATTATGCTGATGTACAGTAGACATGTGAGAAATGTTACTTATTAAGTATTTTGTGTGCCATATCTCTGTGATTTATGGGAATGAAAATTCAAAGTTGAAAAATTGCGAAATGTTAAAAATTTTGGCCAAATTTCCATTTTTTTCACAAATAAACGCAAGTTTTATCAAAGAAATCTTACCACTAACATGAAGTACAATATGTCACGATAAAACAATGTCAGAATCGCCAGGATCCATGGAAGCGTTCCAGAGTTATTATCGCATAAAGGGACAGTGGTCAGAATTGTAAAAATTGGCCTGTTCATTAACATGCAAACCACCCTTGCTGGTAAAGGGGTTATTCAGTCACTTCTGTAATCACTACTTTCACTGACTTGTCCTATAATCTTTTATATTTTATGGCCGGGATCACACATGCGACGAAGTCATCCGACATGTGAAATCCCAGCTCTGGCGCTGGCACTCGGGAGTGGAGTGCGCGGTTGCATGTAGTTCTATGCAGCCACTCGCTCCACTCCCAAGTGCCGGCACTAGAGCTGGGATTTCACATTCGACTGTCGGACGACTTAGGCTGGGATCACACATGCGACTATCTGTCTTAATCTGTTTCTGTATTTTTTTGTAGGTGTTTTACTCCTGAATGGCCTCCTCCTGTACAGAAGTCTTTATCTCCAACCTTTGGCCCTTAGGTTCCTACGAGTGTTAGAATATAGAACCAAAAAGAGAACACTGAACATAAGATCTAAAAAAAAAAGAGTGTGAAACAATTGGTAAAAGGATAAAATATCTTTATTAACAAGAGTGGTATACGATAGCAGTACATACAAAGAGGTGCCCGCACTTGTAGCAAAACCAAACATGATTACAACATATTCATACACTCAAATTAGATATGACAAAGGACACGCTGAGAAACGCGCGTCGGGGAGTGCGCCGCACTTGAACCAAGAATCACCCAGGTAATCACTCAACCTATTTACTTATTTCCTTACCTTACAGCAATGGTGGAGAACCGAGTGCCGCGTGCGGGCACCTCTTTTGTATTTACTGCTATTGGATACCACTCTTGTTAATAAAGGTATTTTATCCTTTCTCTTGTTGGTTCTAGTTAATTTTCCGAATGGTCTACCATTCATCCATCTAACAGATGTAGATCACTTATTCCAAACATGGTGTAATTAATTATTTTTTAGTTAATGTATATAGATTCCTGCATTTAGTATGTGTTCTGTCTAGTTTGTTAGAATATCCTGGGGTTCATAGTTTTGCAGCAGCTGGAGAGGTTTAGGTTGTCGTATACCTCTTTACATAGATGTTATTCAGACCCCAAGTGTCAGCCCAGGGTTACAGTTGTCCGTCGCTCCTCTTACCTTTGCTAGAAGATTCTTTCTCTCTTTATTTTTCATTATTTTCCTTTATCCAAGTGAAAAAAAGCATCTGTAAAATAACAGAGTGAGTGAGCGCTGCACCGGGGGCACAAATATTAACACGTCATGTAGCATCCAGAACAATAGAAACCCACTCCCTCCCTGCAATCAGCGCAGCTTTCTAGGCAGGAGCAAAAATTCTAAGAAAAAGCAGCAAACCCGGACTGTGACGGGATCTGTGTGACCGGGGCCAGAAGATGTGCTACACAACAGTAACTTTGTGCATTTATCTCCATGAACGTCCCCGGCAGGTAAATGAGGCATCTCGCGATTCCCGCGAGTTCATTTATTTACATTACAAACTCCTGAAAAGATTTGTCACAATTTCTGTAAATATTCTTCGCTCTACAGCGAGAAGTTCTGAAACTTTCCACCAGACGCAATGATTGAATCTTTCTTTTTAAGATCTCTGCTGGTTGTCAGTCAAGTGAATCAATCATTGTTTAGAGTCTAACCCTTCCTGGCCTGATACTTCACAGCTGAGCTTTGTTACAATTGTATCCAGTCTAATCTCCAGAATGAAATGGGCCGCAGCAGCTTAGGTGCCACAAGTTTTCTCTTGACGGAGCAAACTTTACCCAGACATTTAATTCTCCACGCACCACTGGAATTGTCATTGCGGCTGTATAACCACTGATACATTGTAACGAGAGGACAGCTGTGGGCTCAGCAGATTGTGTGGACAGGATGCAATTGTAACAATTTCTCAGCTGCAAGAAATACCAGAAGTACCATGTCAACTGGGTTTATTTGCAGCTTTTGGCCATGATCAAAAAGCCTCATAGTCCCTGTCTTATGTTGTGTCCCCTACTTTGAAGCATGCTCCAGCACTGACCCCGCATCTTTCCCCGCACATGACAGCCCATTTAATCAACTGTCATGTGCCTTTAACAGCCGTGAGTGGATCAGAGCTCCACCTGTGACTGTTAACCAGTTAAATCCTGCTGTCAATCTCTGACATTGGAATTTAATGGATCCCGCCCATAGGCATCCCTGTCACATGATTGGAGGGCATCGATGGGTTGTCATGACAGCAGAAGACCCCTATGCCTGTCATTATGATCCCCCTGTAAAAGACGGCTCATAGCCGACGTTCTTAGTAGATGGTGATGTTCACTATACATAGCAGTGCTGAAACCCTGCCATGTATAGTGCAGGCAATGGGACAATCGCAGCTTCAATTCTCCTAAGGGGACTAATAAATCTATTCTATTATTTCTAAACACTATTTTTCGGTGATTACTTTGTATCTCCATTCATACTGCACCCACACACACAAATGATACACCATTTGAAAGGTAAACTTGCCCATTCAGCAAGAAAATAGCCAAACAATCCACACATCCACGATTTGATCACTAAATACAGTTTAAACATTAATTTTCATAAACCTGCAGTAAGGAAAAATGACCTGCAGATGGCATCACACTACCCCAAAGCACACTACCACAAAGCTGCTTACAGACATCACAAACAAATCAAAACATTTGACTTGGGGTCTTTCCAGCTTGCTCAAGTGCTTGCCCAGCCTATTTCAGGCACATTGGAGGATTGCACACTTCACTGCAGGTGAGGCACATATGCAAACACATTTGTAAACATGCACTGCTTTTTCGGTGATTACTTCGCCCCACACACACAAATGATGAGTCACATATGCAAACACATTTGTATCCATGCACTGCTTTTTCGGTGATTACTTCGACCCACACACACAAATGGTGAGTCACATATGCAAACACATTTGTAAACATGCACTGCTTTTTCGTTGATTACTTCACCCCACACACACAATGATACACCATTTGAAAGGTAAACTTGCCCCTTCAGCAAGAAAAGAGCCAAACCACACATTCATGATTTTATCACTAAATACAGTTTAAACATTTATTTTCATAAACCTACAGAAAGACACAATGACCTGGAGGTGGCATCTCAACCGGAAGACATTTTTTGGCCTCTACTTATCAAACCAATTTATTGTATTACCAATCTAGATATATAAATACCTGTCTGTGTTCATCATCTCATGAAATACATTTACATTTGACCAGCTTGCTTTTTCTGAAATTGCCTGCACCCCAACGACCAATGTCAGAAAATTTCTCATGGGCCAAGCTAGTACAGTAATAAGTACAAAAAAAAGCTTTAAAAAATATGAAATGTTAAAAAAACACAAAATTTAAATCAAGCAAAAAAGGGGGGGAGAAGCCAGTGGTGCCTATGGTTAGCATGCAATACATAAAGTGCATCTGCACATATTGGTTTCTAATCTGTATTAAAATGAGACATTTGGCAAATAATTGATCAATTCTTTGAGCCACCTCGCCACGACAAGGCATTCTCATATGGGGCAGTCCTACTCTACGTTTTTTATATTCGCTGTGCCATTACGGCCTCCTGAATGTATTAAAAGCAAGACTGCAAAAAAAAAACTGCAAAAGTACCTGAAGCATTGCTGAATCACTCCCATGGTGCCAGTAAGGCAAGCGCAGGTGAAAGCCGACCAGGTCCGGAGATGGACATTTCAGATCTGATTTCTACACTTGCCAAACCAGCAACCACAGATGAAGGGTGAAACAGGCCCAGACACAGGTGTAAAATCAAACAGAGCCTGGGGCAGGGCAGGGCTGCTGTGTGTGTGTACAGCAGCCTAGGTCAATCACAAAAAAAAACAAAAAACAGATAGAATGGCATGCATTGCTTTTAATATATTTAGGAGGCCGTAATGGACAGCGAAAATAAAAAACGTAGAGTAGGACTGCCCCGTATGAGAATGCCTTGTCGTGGCGGGGTGGCTCAAAGAATTGATCAATTATTTGCCAAATGTCTCATTTTTAAAAACAGAAACCAATATGTGCAGATGCACTTTATGTATTGCATGCTGACCATGTGCAGCGCTGGCTTCTCCCCCCTTTTTTGCTTAAAATTTAAATCACCCCTCTTTTGCCAAGTTGAAAATAACAATTTTAAAAAATAAATGCACATATTTGGCATCGCTGCATTCAGAAATGTCCAATCAAAATATAAAGTACCGTATATACTGGGGTATAAGCCGACCCGAGTATAAGCCGACCCCGCTAATTTTGCCACAAAAAACTGGGAAAACGTATCGACTCGAGTACAAACCTAGGGTGGAAAATGAGGCAGCTACTGGTAAATTTCAAAATTAAAAATAGATACCAATAAAAGTAAAATTAAAGTACGGTAGGTTAAATGTTTTTGAATAGACATATTGAATCAGGAGCCCCATATGCTGCTCCATAGATTATACCCATATGCTGCCCCATATATTATGCCCCATATGCTACCCCATATATTATGCCCCATATATTATGCCCCATATGCTGCCCATATATTATACCCCATATGCTGCCCATGTATTATGCCCCACAAGATGCTCCATAGATTGTGCCCCATATGCTGCCCCATGTATTATGCCCCACAAGATGCTCCATAGATTGTGCCCCATATGCTGCCCATGTATTATGCCCCATATGCTGCCCGATGTATTATGCCCCATATGCTGCCCCATGTATTATGCCCCACAAGATGCTCCATAGATTGTGCCCCATATGCTGCCCCATAGAATATGCCCCATATGCTCCCCATAGATTATGACCCATAAGCTGCCCCATGTATTATGCCCCATATGCTGCCCATGTATTATACCCACAAGATGCTCCATAGATTATCCCCCCATATGCTGCCCATGTATTATACCCACAAGATGCTCCATAGATTATCCCCCCATATGCTGCCGCTGCAAATGAAAACAAAAAAACAAAAAACTACATACTCACCTCTCGTCGCTGGGGGCCAGGTGCTGGAGTCCTGAGCAGGCGGGGACACCGACGCGCTATTGGGGACAGGTGCCTGTTGTGAATGGGTTTGAGATGAGTTCTGAGCAGAGGCTCCCTCTGGTGGTTACAAGCGGTACTAGTGAAGATTGTGAGGACTGGGAATCAGGTGTTACTGACTGGTCTTATATAAGGGAGTCATTTTCCCATCAGGGTTGCCGGTGATCAATTGTTCTGGTCTGAATCCTTCTTTCCAGTTTCCCTTGTGGCCTGCTGTTTCGTGTCTGCGTCTCCTGCTATCGGATAGGACATTTTCTTCTTTTGTGTTTGTGCTATATTTTTGCGTTTTGTCCTGCACTTCTGTGGGGGCCTTCTGGGTCCCCTCCGGGGGCTTTTGCCCTCTCGGTTTGTTCAGCCACTGAGTTTTGTACTTTTGCTTTTCCAGTTTTTTCAGTGGCTGCTGTCTTGATTTTGTTGCACCAGAGAACTAATTTGGGTGGTAGAGGTCGTGTGATCTCAGGTGATTTTGAAATTAGTAGAGTTGGTGTTTTTCAGGGTTTTCTGAGATTGCAGTAAGTACCCTTCCTGTCCTTTTCTATTTAGATAGTTTTGGCCCCAGCGTTTGCTCATACTATTTTCTTTCTGTGTCAGTATTTCCTCTTGTCTAACCGCCATTACATGTTTGGGGGCTTTCTATTATCTTTGGGGTCTGCTCCGGGGCAGATAGCTTTCCTATTTCTATCTTTAGGTGTAGTTAGTTTCTCAGGCTGTGACGAGGCGTCTAGGACCAACGCAGGAACGCTCCACGGCTGCCTCTAGTTGCGGTGGTTAGTCAGGGTACTGCAATCTCATAGATTCCAACTGCTCTGGTGTATTGCCTTTTTTACCTGCACTCCTCAGCTACCGTAACATAACAGGTGCCGGTGCCACCGCTGGCTCAGGCCCCGGCACCTGCAATATTCACCTATCCCCGGTCCACCGCTGTGTTCCGGTTCCTCCGGCAGTGAATGCTCAGTCAAACCACCATCGCGCCCTCTGACCTGAACATCACAGCCAAAGGACGCGAGGACACAGCGGCGCGCAGCGGAGGAATGGGGACAGGTGAATATCGCTTATACTCACCCCTCCTGGCGCGGTCTCTGCAGCCCCCCTGCTACTCCCGTGGTCTCCGGCAGCTATGCCTAACTTCAGCGGTTACGTGGTACCGTTCATTAAAGTCATGAATATGTGCATATTCATGACTTTAATGAGCGGTACCATCAAGACCGCTGAACACAGGCGCCGGAGACCGTGGGAGAAGAGCAGGGGCTGCAGAGACCACGCCAGGAGGGGTTGAGTATATAGGACAGCTGCGCTCCCCCTCCTCCGCCGACCCCTGGTATATGACTTGAGTATAAGCCGAGAGGGGCACTTTCAGCCCTAAAAAATGGGCTGAAAATCTCGGCTTATACTCGAGTATATATGAAATTAATTCGATCAGCAAACGGCGTAATGAGAAAAAAAATCAAAACGCCAACATGACTTTTTTTGGCAGCTGCAACATTGCAATAAGAGGCAAAGAAAACATTGTATCTGCCCCAAGGTATTAGCAATAAAAATGTCAGATCAGGGCGCAGATAATAAGCCCTCACCCGGCCCCAGATCCTGAAAAATGAAAACACTATAGGTCTTTGAAAATGGCGCAAAAAACTTAATTCATACAAATTTTGGATTTTTTTTCACAACTTAAAAAATAAACTATACGTTTGGCATCTGAGAACTCGTACTGACCTGGAGAATCATATTGTCACGTCATTTTTACCATATAGTGAACATGGTAAATAAAAAACCCAAAAAACACTGTGGAATTGCACTTTTTTTGGCAGTTTCACTGCACTTGGAATATTTTTCCCGTTTTCCAGTATATTATATGGTAACATCAATGATGTCATTCAAAAGTACAACTGATCCCGCAAAAAACAAGCCCTTATAAGGCAATATTGACGGAAAAATAAAAAAAGTTACGGCTCTTGGAAGAAGGGGAGGGAAAAACTAAAATGAAAATAAATGGAAAATGGCCATGGGGTGAAAGGTTTAAAACAAAACGCAAATTCTGCTAGAAAGTTGCAGAACGCCGTTAGACGGTGATTGATATATGTGGGCCTGTCCCTTTAAGACCTCCTGTGCAGTATATGGGGCACTACCAGCGAGGCCGCCTCTGAGGGTCCAGGATTCATCTTTATAACTGGCGCCGGGCTCTTTGCTGTTCTCGCTCTGCCAGATGCCGGCGTCCCGGGAGCCCCAGAGGCGGAATCTCACGCTCCATCCTCGATGATTTTATTCCTGTTCTTTCAGGTAAAATATATACATTAATTTGAGAGAGAAGGTTTTCTGCTCGGACTCCCTGCAATCCTCCATTGAGCGGCGCTCGTCCCCCGCAGGCCCTGAGTGGGTTTTTACCTCACTTATCTCTCACTTTGTTATAAATGTGAATGTTCTGCCGACTTTATTAGACTGGAGGGAACGTCTGGGGACGTAAAGATGAGTAATTAGCCCCCCGTGGTGTTCAATTTAGTGCGTAGAACAAAGTCAGCTCTCTTTAGCTTTGAATATTTCTGCAACACTGACTGCGGCGGAAGCAGCTCGTAATAAAACACTTTCTGCCGCTCCTTACCGGTTATTATGGAGCAAAACTTCTGCAACTTTCTCCTTCATGGCAGGTGAAGTTTTCTTAAAGGGACTCGTAAGCACAATCCCTTTTAACAGCGCAGTGATGCTGATCTGGTTTATTTGTGTTGCAGTATTTTACTGGGTCTCCATCACACTCTAAACTCAGCGCTGAACCCCAAGATGGGGACAAGTCTGCGTCAGGAAAAAATAAATGGAAGAAAATAATATACAAGAGCCTCCAATACACGACAGGAAGGGGTACGAGGTTCTGGTGGAAATGTGACCGGACCTTCATTGGAAAGTTGGGTAAGAACCAGTATAGTCCTAAACTGCCTGGTCCCAGGGCAGGGAAACATCATAGCCCCCGGAGCTGGGGAACACTGGCATAGCCCAGCAAGACAGATGAGCCATTCAGTACTCCAGGAAAGTTGAGTGAGAAGCCCCAATGGTGGCCACGCAAGGTCCCAGACACTGGACAGAACAGTCTTCAGATTTCTCGCTTCCCCAATGACGCTGCTGTGGTGTTTGCATCAGTGAATTTAGTGCCTGTGTTTCCCCTCCATCCACACTCGTTACATTGCTCGGCACCACAGGGGTTAAATCAAATCATTTAAAAGCATTTAGGGTTTGCATAGCCGTAAAATATAGCGAGTCCTCCGGCTAATGACCGGCGCTGTTTATAAAAGCTGCGCTGGTTGTAATTGCTTTCCTCGTAAACCGAATCAGGAGAAAATGTTACTGTTACTTACGGCGTATTAAAAGCATACCGTAATTAGAGCCGCTCCGTACAGCGCAAGCGGGACTATTAATACTTTACAAGGGGTCTAAGGAGCCTTTATACAGAGCTGGATGGATGAGCCCACCGCTAACAATACATGGGACCCTGCCATATAGGACGGAAAAAACCCACTCGCAACAATACATGGGACCCTGCCATACAGGACGGATGAACCCACCGGTAACAATACATGGGTCCCTGCCATGTAGAACGAAAGAACCCACCGGTAGCAATACATGGGACCCTGTCATATAGGATGGAGGAACCCACCGGTAACAATACATGGGGCCCTACCATATAGGACGGATGAGCCTAATGGTAACAATACATGGGACCCTGCCATATAGGACGGAGGAACCCACCGATCACAATACATGAGACCCTGCCATATAGGATGGATGAGCTCACCGGTAACAATACATGGGACCCTGCCATATAGGATGGAGGAACCCACCGGTAACACTACGTGGGACCCTGCCATAAAGGATCGATGAGCCCACCGATAATAATATATGGGACTCTGCCATATAGGATGGATGAGCAAACCGGTAACAATACATAGGACCCTACCATATAGGATGGATGAGCCCACCGGTAACAATACATGGGACCCTGCCATATAGGATGGAGGAACCCACTGGTAGCAATACTTGGGACCCTGCCATACAGGATGGATGAACCCACCGATAGCAATACATGGGAACCTGCCATATTGGAAGGAGGAACCCACCGGTAACAATAAATGGGACCCTGCCATATAGGATGGAGGAACCCACCAGTAACAATACATGGGACCCTGCCATATACCATGGAGGAACCCACCAGTAACAATACATGGGACCCTACCATATAGGACGGATGAGCCCACTGATAACAATTGTAAGATACTGCTCACTGTATGTGTTGGGGACACTCGCTTGGCAACGGGATTAAGGCACACAGGAACGGGTTCTCACTTAAACAGTCTTATTCAGTTTATTTAGACATCATAAACCGCACCAAGTATAGTCCATTGCTTAACATCAAAGGAACATATTAAGGCACCGCCAGTCTGAGGTTACCTTCCAGGAGCTCCGCTCTAAACGCTGACTCCTTGTCAGTCCTGACTTCTAGGGAAGCTGCCTTACTAGGATCACTATCCTGTACGATGACTTGCTCAGCAAGGTCCCACCCAACAGTTCCAGACCCTTAGAAGGTCGGTAGCTTCTCTAACACAGCCGTCACAGGCTCTGCAGGTACATGGTCTCACCCTGTGCTCTTCAGGAATCCGGTGCACTCGCAGGACCTTCTAACACACAGAGACCTGTCCTCTTTCAGGATCTTATAACACAAGACATGTGACCAAACCACAGTCACATTATGTAGCTGTAACCTCCCCCATAGGTGGAAGGTGTTTGTGGTTAGCCAGTCCCACCCAGCTCTCTGGCTAAGCCTGTAAGCCCAGCTCCTTATAAACTAAAACAAGGCTTGTAGAACTACATGTCCCAGAGCAACATTTCAGGCTTACAGCACAGAGGACCTCCTCCTCTGCGACACATACCGGCCATTTACAACAATGCGGTCACTGTTTCACACAATAAATTGGACCCTGCCATATAGGACTGAGGAACCCACCGGTAAAATACATGGGACCCTGCCATATAGGACGGAAGGACTCACCGGTAACAATACATGGGACCCTGTCATATAGGACAGATGAGCCCACCGGTAACAATACTTGGGACCCTGCCATATAGGATGGATGAGCCCACAGTAACAATACATGGGACGCTACCATGTAGGATGGAGGAACCCACCAGTAACAATACATAGAACCTTGCCATATAGGACAGATGGACTCACAGGTAGCAATACAAGGTACCCTGCTATATAGGATGGATGGACTCACCGGTAACAATACATGGGACCCTACCATATGCGATGGAAAAACCCACCGGTAACAACACATGGGACCCTATCATATAGGATGGAAGAACCCAACGGTAACAATACATGGGACCCTGCCATATAGGACAGATGAGCCCACCGGTAACAATGCATGTGACCCTGCCATATAGGACGGATGAGCCCACCAGTAACAATACATAGGACCCTGCCATGTAGGACAGATGAGGCCACCGGTAACAATACATGGGACCCTGCCATACAGGACATATGGACCCACCTGAAACAATACACGGGACCCTGCCATATAAGACAGATGAGCCCACCGGTAACAATGCATGTGACCCTGCCATATAGGATGGATGAGCCCAGCAGTAACAATACATGGGACCCTGCCATGTAGGACAAATGAGGCTACCAGTAACAATGCATGTGACCCTGCCATATAGGATGGATGAGCCCACCAGTAACAATACATGGGACCCTGCCATACAGGACAGATGAGGCCACCGGTAACAATACATGGGACCCTGCCATGTAGGACGGATGAACCCACTGGTAACAATACATGGGACCCTACCATGTAGGATGGAGGAACTCACCGGTAACAATACATGGGACTCTGCCATATAGGATGGAGGAACCCACTGGTAACAATACATGGGACCCTGCCATATAGGACAGATGAGCCCACTAGTAACAATACATGGGACCCTGCCATGTAGGACGAATGAGCCCACTGGTAACAATACATGAGACCCTGCTAAGAAGGATGGAGGAACCCACCGGTAACAATACATGGGACCCCGTCATACAGGACAGATGAGCCCATTGGTAACAATACATGGGACCCTGCCATATAGGACAGATGAGCCCACTGGTATCAATACACGGGACCCTGCCATATAGGATGGAGGAACCCACCGGTAACAATACATGGGATCCTGCCATACAGGACAGATGAGCCCACTGGTAACAATACATAGGACCCTGCCATATAGGACAGATGAGCCCACTTGTATCAATACCTGGGACCTATCACGTTCCCTAATCAAAGTCATTTTATGTGTGTGTGTGTGTAGCCCATCCACTATCTCTATCTATCCCCCACTCCCTCAAGATGGCTGAACCATCATTGTAAATACACACCTGTACTTTGTATCTCCCCCATCTCATTGTAGATTGTAAACTCTCACGAGCAGGGTCATCTTATTTTGCTTTAATTATTGTATCATTGTTAATGTTGTTACTTATGATTGTTGTGTTTGAAACTGTTAAACTGTTAAAGCGATGCGGAATATGTTGGCGCTATATAAATAAAGATTATTATTATTTATTATTATTATTTTATTATGGAAAAAATACAATATAGGATGGATGAGCCCACCAGTAACAATACATGGGACCTGCCATAAAGGACGGATAAGCCCACCAGTAACAATACATGGGACCCTACCATATAGGACAGATGAGCCCACTGCTAACAATACAT
>JARQOD010000001.1:393751235-393806754 GCA_033576555.1 Oophaga sylvatica
TATAACATTAATATTTTTATCACACAGGGTTTTAAAATTTATTAATAATTCACAGAAACCTTTCCTAATTTTTATTTGCAGTTAGAATAACCAGGATATCCATTTTTTACCCATACACGGGGAGAGGAAAAAATGGGAAAAAGTCTGTGCCAATCTGTGGAGGATCAATAGAATCACTCAGTGAGGTAGACTAAATATCATGCCCAGAAAAGGAATCGGAATCGCTAATAGTAATCCAGTGTGACCCATGTGGAGATATCTTACCGATAGGAGAAGAGCGCTGTGGATTATGCTGCAATCGCTAGAGAATGGCGCTGGCCTCAGGGGTGCACGTGTGTGTCTTACATAGCGGCATGGTGCCGGAAGTGACGTGTAGATGCGACTCTGAGCAGTGGGTGCTGAGTAAAGGCACTGAAAGTCCGTAGACCGGAACTTGTGCAACCTAGTGGCGTGTCTTAAGCCAGGAAGCCTTGTGGAACGCAAATGGAACACAAACAGGAAGACGATCAACATAGTGGGTGGATTCTCTTTCTTATTAAGTGCAGGGGACGCGGCGCTGGAACGTGAGCAAAGTAAGTATAGAAATGATATGCTCAATAGTTTTCCTAAAGAGAAACAAAAATCGAGTGTTATATTTCAATTATATAAAGATCATGATAGCTAAGTACAATAAGTAAGTATAAATCTGGACATAATATGAATGACTAATACAGGTCATAAATCAAGATCATATACTAGCACGTGTAGTCCATATGAAAAGGTATAATATAGCGGCATTAATTATTGGTGAGAATAGCATACTAAAAGAGATCACACATTGTATTTAATATACCATATATGTGTATATATATAAATATATATATATATATATATATATACTGGGAATACCCTTGTTGGTGGTCTGGGAAATCTGGAATAATAATGTAGAATATTTTATAATATACTCATAGTGTCGTATTCCCTATTTAGACCCTTCGGTTCTAGGGTCTGTAAGGTGTGGATCCAGTATGCCTCTCTGTGACATAGTGTTCTGATCAAGTTACCGCCTCTTCTATTAATGTGTACCTGTTCCAATACTAAAAACCGAAGTTGTGCTATTGAATGACCAGTTGAATTAAAGTGGTACGGAATAGGAAGATGATTCTTCTTACATCTTATATCCGACTTATGATGGGAGATCTATTATGTCGATTATTCTGGAGGTCAATTATATGGCATGTTACACTAAAGCCTTTTATACATATATATTTTTAAAAAAAACCTCCCGCTTGCCCCCTTCTTCTTTTTGCTACATTTGTTGTTAATTTTTTATTTTTTATGTTTATTTTTTATATTTTATTTTTTCTATTATCATGTGTTTTTTGTTTTCATTTATTTGTAACTTACATTGTAACAATGTTTGACTTGTCTTACATGACAAATTAATTGTACAATCTTGTTCTATTTTTACCTTTGATCTCCAGTCTGAAGAAGGTCTAAAGTTGACCGAAACGTTATAACATTTGTTGGAGTATCACAAATAAAATATTATTTTCTGCAAGAATATATTCCTTTTGAGTGCCGGATCTTTTTTCGTTTATATGATTCAGGGACTGGCATCCCACATCGGCACCACAAATTACTTAAGGAGTGACGTGCATATTATTATAACATTGTTGCCTTTGACACGGGCACCCTTAAAATATAGTCTATAGACTTCGTGATCTTCTACTTCCACATTTGATTTTTTTATGATATCATTTTTTATGATATTATTTTTTTCAATTTTTTCTTTAATTTTTTTGTTTTTTATTTCATTTTTTGTGCTATTATCCGAGATGACCACAGTCGGCTTCTCATATAATGATACCCAAGTAGCTGCCATTGTAGCACAAGTCACCACTTCTAGTGATTTTCTACAAATCTCTGGCAGTGAATACAAATCACGAGATCTAGAACGTGAATCTAGACATCTAATTGGACTGGAACTACACAGTACCACGATTGCCGAGTACATCAAGACACAGAGGATTCCAAGGGGTTTACGTGTATCCCTCAGACCTACACTGTTCCAAGACAACTCTGAATTCTGTCAGAAATTCGAATCAATTCTTAATAAATGCTCTTTAGACTTGATGACACTTACTCTGGAGAATCTCAATAAGGAAATTATAATCTGGCAGGAGAAAGTTGCCAACATTGAGACACAACTGAAGGATTCCTTATCCAAGGAGGATTTTGAAGATATTCAAACCCGTACCAAAGACAACTTAGTTTCCTTTAGAAAGGAAACTGAGAAGAGAAAGAGACAGAAGTTCATGAGGGACACTCAGGATTACCTACAGAAAAGAGTTTACAAATGGCAAGGCTCCTCCTCCTCTCGTCCATATCATCGCTATTACAGAAATGCAGATGGCACATCAGGATCCAGTTCGGACAGCGAACGCACCAACTTCAATCGTCCGCCTTCTTCTTCTTCTTCTTTTTTAGGTCCCAGAAGACAACAATCAAGAAGAGGACGAGGCGGGGGGGCCAATGCCGTAGACACAAACCGCCAGGGATTCAAACGAGATCCCAGGTAATAACCTAGTAGTAAATATCTCATCCAAATGCTTAAATACCTCTGAGTTACGACTGTTACAAAAAGGTTTATCTTTTTGGCCATCGTATAGATTCAATACGTTCCAACTTGACCTAGACTTGCAAAGGTTCTATAGGAACCTTAGATTGAAGGCACATTTCAATAATACACCATTTTTGCCTGTATCCAATACACAGTTCACACCACTCAATTTAACAGATTTAGGACTGAAACTGCGGAGTTCCTTCACACCACCCAAGAATAGTCATCCAGTAGAAACCTTTATCTCCCTTATTAACAGGGAGGTTACTGATTACTCCAAGGAGATACTGAGGGGAGAACTTCATTATCGTCCAAATCTAAATCAGGACGAACAAAAGAGCTCTCAGAACGCTAATGCAGGACAAAGACATTATAATTAAACCAGCGGACAAAGGGGGTGCCACGGTCATTATGGACCGCTCCTACTATATTGAGGAAATTAAACTACAGTTAGCTAATCCACAGATATACAAACAGCTTCCAACCAATCCCACCTCAGAATTGAGAATAAAAATAATGGAGGTACTTGATCGGGCTCTAGACGCAGATATTATTGACAAGAAAAAATATGACTTTCTTATTAAAACAGATCCACTCATACCGGTATTTTATACCCTACCCAAGATCCATAAGAGACTGGATAGACCACCAGGTCGACCTATAGTTGCGTCTACAGATTCTATCTTGTCCCCCTTATCCATCTTACTAGAGAAAGTTTTGACTCCTTTCATTAAGAAGACTCCATCTTTCCTTCTGGATACTACTTCTTTTGTTAAAATGATTAAGGACATTAACATTGTACCGAGTGGTACACTTCTTGTCACTATGGATGTTAATAATTTATACACATCCATTCAACATGATAAAGGTATCACAGCAACCAAAAGACTACTACAGCAGTCTACACTTCCCAATTCAGTGATTTCTTTCCTGTTAGAATTACTCCAGTTAGTGCTTACTAAGAATTTTTTTATGTTTGAGGACAATTTCTTCCTTCAAACACAGGGCACTGCAATGGGGTCCAATATGGCTCCCCCCTATGCGAATGGTTTCATGTCCTTTTTTGAATCTGATTATATTTACCCGAATCCACTGTACCAAGAACACTGCATTTTATGGCTTCGATACATAGACGACATTTTCTGTCTATGGCAAGGATCCACAGAAAGCTTGATTGAGTTCTATACTCACATTAACTCTATATGGCCAGAATTGACGTTTACATTAGAGCACAGTACAAGAGAGATTAACTTTTTAGACACCAAGGTATTACTTGGTGAACACGGAGAATTGTCACTTGACTTATTTGTGAAAGCAACAGATCGGAATAGTCTTTTACATTTCCAAAGCTGCCATCCTATATCAGTTAAGAGATCAGTACCTATCTCCCAATTTGAAAGGGTCCGCCGAATTGTCAGTGATCCACATCAATTAACTGTACGTTTGGGCGAGATGAAAAGGAAATTTAAAGAAAGGGGTTACCCAGATTCTTTTCTAGCCAATTCCAGGCCAGATTCTGTCACCAGAACAACATCAATATCTTCCCCAAGAATTCATTTCGTACACACATATCATCCGTTCATGTATAGACTTCATAGAAAAATAAGGAAACACTGGCATGTTCTTCGTGACAGTTTCCCTGATATCCCGGAATTCCGGGTTCCATTCATGCCTTGTTTTAGGAGACCCAGTAATCTACGCAACCAACTTATTAGGGCTGATATAGGCTCCTGTTGTGAATGGGTTTGAGATGAGTTCTGAGCAGAGGCTCCCTCTGGTGGTTACAAGCGGTGCTAGTCTGTCCAGTGAAGATTGTGAGGACTGGGAATCAGGTGTTACTGACTGGTCTTATATAAGGGAGTCACCTTCCCATCAGGGTTGCCGGTGAACAATTGTTCTGGTCTGAATCCTTTATTCCAGTTTTCCTTGTAGCCTGCTGTGTCGTGTCTGCATCTCCTGCTAACAGATAAGACATTTTCTTCTTTTGTGTTTGTGCTATATTTTTGCATTTTGTCCTGCACTTCTGTGGGGGCCTTCAGGGTCCCCTCTGGGGGCTTCTGCCCTCTCAGTTTTGTTCAGACCACTGATGTTTGTACTTTTGCTTTTTCCAGTTTTTTCAGTGGCTGCTGTTTTGATTTTGTTACACCAGAGAGCTAATTTAGGTGGTAGAGGTCGTGTGATCTCAGGTGTTTTTGAAATTAGTAGAGTTGTTGCTTTTCAGGGTTTTCTGGGATTGCAGTAAGTACCCTTCCTATCCTTTTCTATTTAGTTAGTTTGGGCCCCAGCGTTTGCTCATACTATTTTCTTTCTGTGTCAGTATTTCATCTTGTCTAACCGCCATTACATGTTTGGGGGCTTTCTATTGTCTTTGGGGTTCTGCTCCGGGGCAGATAGCTTTCCTATCTCTATCTTTAGGTGAGTTAGTTTCTCAGGCTGTGACGACGCGTCTAGGACCAACGTAGGAACGCTCCACGGCTGCCTCTAGTTGTGGTGGTTAGTCAGGGTACTGCAATCTCATAGATTCCAACTGCTCTGGTGTATTGCCTTTTTTGCCTGCACTCCTCACTACCGAAACATAACAGTATCACCGGCCTAAAAATTGAAAATTGTATGGTACTCACAGAAGGGAAAAAATAGTGTCAGAGATATTTTTCTGTTTGTTGCATTTTTTTTTTTTTTTTTTTCCTCTGTATCTCTGGGTGCTGGGGAGGATCTTTTCTCTCAATGGAGTTTGCACAGTTGTCTGGCCGTGTGGATCAGCTTGCCACTGAGGTTCGGAGTATTGCTATCTATCTTGCTGGGTTGCCTGTTGTGGAACCTAGGATTCCCATGCCAGATTTGTTTTTAGGGGATCGAGCTAAGTTTCAGAATTTCAAAAATAATTGTAAATTGTTTTTTGCCTTAAAATCTAAGTCCTCAGGGAACGCAGCGCAGCAGGTTCAAATTATCATCTCTCTCCTGCGCGGCGATCCTCAGGATTGGGCTTTTTCCCTGACACCTGGGGATCCTGTTTTGAGTGATGTTGATGCGTTTTTTCAGGCTTTGGGGTTATTGTACGATGAGCCTAATGTCACTGATCAAGCTGAGAAAGCCTTGTTGGCATTAAATCAGGGACTTGATGACGCTGAGTTATACTGTCAGAGATTCCGTAGGTGGGCAGTCCTGACCAAATGGAATGACGACGCTTTGGCAGCCCTTTTCCGGAAGGGTCTGTCAGATAATGTAAAGGATGTTATGGTGGGATTCCCTGTCCCCTCTGGTCTCAATGATTCTATGTCATTAGCGATTCAAATTGACAGACGTTTGCGTGAGCGGAGAAGTATGCGTGGAATGGTGTTGCCTTGTGAACCAGCTTCTGAACCCATGCAGTGTGATAGAGTGGTGTCTGGGGCACAGCGTCATGAGTTTCGAAAGCGCAATGGGTTATGTTTCTACTGTGGTGATGCCTCTCATGCTATTTCAGTCTGCCCTAAGCGGGGAAGACGTTTTGCACGCTCAGTTGTCTTGGGTAGTGTTCAGACTAAGTTTTTATTAACTGTCACTCTGATATGCTCTCTGTCCTCATTTTCTGCTCAGGCTTTCGTTGATTCTGGAGCAGCTATTAACCTGATGGATTATGATTTTGCTAAACATTGTGGATTTCCCTTGATACCCCTACAGAAGTCTATTCCCCTACTGGGGATCGATTCTACCCCTTTGGCTGAGAATAACCCCAGTTTTCTACTCAGGTGATAATGAGGGTTGAACCTGATCACCAGGAGTGCTGCAAATTTTTGGTTCTGTATAATCTGCATGACCTTATCGTGCTGGGTTTTCCTTGGTTACAGTCTCATAATCCTGTTTTGGATTGGAAATCTGTGTCTGTAACCAGTTGGGGCTGCCAATGTGTTAATACCAACACTCCTGTTTTTTCTGCCTCCCCCCAGGCTCAGGATGTTCCTGACTTTTTGATTGATTTTTCTGATGTGTTTAGCAAAAGTAAATCTGCATCCTTGCCTCCCCATAGGAGCTATGACTGCGCTATTGAATTAGTGCCGGGTAGTAAATTCCCTAAAGGTCGCCTTTTTAACTTGTCTGTACCTGAACATGACGCTATGCGGTCTTATATCAAGGAATCATTGGAGAAGGGTCATATCAGACCATCCTCTTCACCCTTAGGTGCCGGTTTTTTCTTTGTGGCCAAAAAGGATGGTTCATTAAGGCCGTGTATTGATTATCGTCTCTTGAACAATATTACTGTGAAATATCAATACCCGTTACCCTTGATTTCTGACCTGTTTTCCAGGGTGAAAAACGCTACTTGGTTTACCAAGCTTGACCTCAGGGGGGCGTATAACCTTATTCGCATTAAGCACGGGGATGAATGGAAGACGGCATTCAATACCCCTGAAGGGCATTTTGAGTACCTGGTGATGCCCTTTGGGCTCACTAATGCTCCTTCCGTCTTCCAGTCCTTCATGAATGACATTTTCAGGGATTTTGTGGACAAATTTCTGATTGTTTATTTGGATGATATCTTGATTTTTTCTAATGACTGGGACTCTCATGTGAAACATGTTCGAACTGTATGACAGATTTTGAGAGAGAATGCTCTGTATGTGAAGGGATCAAAGTGTCTTTTTGGCGTACAGAGGATCTCATTTCTGGGATTCATTTTGTCCCCATCTGTTATTGAAATGGACCCGGTCAAGGTTCAGGCCATCTGTGATTGGGTCCAACCTACTTCATTAAAGGCTCTTCAGAGATTTTTGGGTTTTGCCAATTTTTATCGTAAATTTATTGGTAATTTCTCGGTTATTGTTAAACCATTAACTGATTTGACCAGAAAGGGTTCTGATGTGGTGAATTGGCCTCCTGAGGCAGTCTCTGCATTTCAGGAACTTAAGCAGAGATTCACTTCTGCTCCTGTTCTACGGCAGCCTGATGTTTCTCTGCCATTTGAGGTGGAGGTTGATGCCTCTGAAATTGGGGCAGGTGCTGTTTTGTCCCAAAAAGATCCAGAGACCTCTAAAAGTAACCCTTGTGCCTTTTTCTCTCGAAAATTTTCTCCTACTGAACGTAATTATGACGTGGGTAATCGGGAGTTATTGGCCATGAAGTGGGCTTTTGAAGAGTGGAGACATTGGCTGGAGGGAGCCAAACATCAGGTGGTGGTCCTTACGGACCATAAGAATCTGGTCTATCTGGAATCTGCCAAGCGACTCAATCCTAGACAGGCCAGGTGGGCCTTGTTTTTCACACGTTTTAATTTTGTGGTTTCCTTTCTTCCTGGCACTAAGAATGTTAAGGCGGATGCCCTCTCGAGGAGTTTCCTTGCGGACTCTCCTGAGTTATCTGATCCTTCTGTTATTTTGAAAGAGGGTGTAGTTCTTTCCGCCATCTCGCCCAATTTGAGACTTGCTCTGGAGGGGTGTCAGGAGGATAGGCCCGAGTGCTGCCCTGTTGGAAAATTGTTTGTCCCGGACCAGTGGAAAAAGAGTGTGATGTCTGAGATTCATTGTTCCGCGTTGGCTGGGCATCCCGGAATTTTTGGTACCAGAGACTTGGTTAGTCGGTCCTTTTGGTGGCCTACCTTGTCTCGTGATGTCAGGGAATTTGTGCAGTCCTGCGGGACTTGCTCTCGCTCCAAGCCTTGCTCTCGCTCTAGTGGTTTGTTGATGCCATTGCCTGTGCCCAAGAGACCATGGACCCATATCTCTATGGATTTCATTTCCGACCTTCCTGTTTCTCAGAGAATGACCACCATCTGGGTAATTTGTGATAGGTTTTCCAAGATGATACATCTTGTGCCATTACCTAAGTTGCCTTCCTCCTCTGAATTGGTGCTGTTGTTCCTTCAGCACGTGGTTCGTTTACACGGCATTCCTGAGAACATTGTGTCTGACAGAGGAGTCCAGTTTGTTTCCAGATTTTGGAGGACTTTTTGTTCTAAACTGGGTGTTCAATTGTCTTTCTCATCGGCATTTCATCCTCAGACCAATGGTCAAACTGAGAGAACAAACCAGACATTGGAGACTTATCTAAGATGCTTTGTGTCTGCTGATCAGGATGACTGGGTCTCTTTTTTGCCTTTGGCTGAGTTTGCTCTTAATAATAGGGCTAGCTCTGCTACTTTGATGTCTCCGTTTTTCTGTAATTCTGGATTTCACCCTCGATTTTCTTCAGGACAGACGGAGGCTTCTGTCTGTCCAGGTGTTGACTCTGTTGTGGAGCGTATGCAACAGATTTGGGACCAGGTAGTGGAGAGGTTGTCCCTCTCTCAGGAGAGGGCCCAGCGGTTTGCTAACCGGCATAGGACTGATGGTCCTCGGTTTAAAGTGGGGGACTTGGTCTGGTTGTCCTCAAAGAATATTCCTATGAGAGTAGCATCTCCTAAATTTAAGCCTAGGTTCATTGGACCTTATAAGATCATGGAGATTATTAATCCTGTTTCTTTTCGTTTGCTTCTTCCAGGGACATTTAAGATCCATAACGTGTTCCACAAGTCCTTGTTGAAGAGGTTTGTTGAGCCAGTGGTTCCTGCTGCTGTGCCTCCTGACCCTGTTTTGGTTGAGGGCAATCTGGAGTATGTGGTTGAGAAAATATTAGATTCTCGTTTTTCTAGACGGAAACTCCAGTATTTGGTTAAATGGAGAGGTTATGGTCAGGAGGACAATTCTTGGGTGTTTGCTTCGGACATCCATGCTAGGAGACTTATCCGTACGTATCATAGAACTCATCCTGACCGACCTGGTTGCTCAAATGAGGGTTCGGTGACCCCTCCTCAAGGGGGGGGTACTGTTGTGAATGGGTTTGAGATGAGTTCTGAGCAGAGGCTCCCTCTGGTGGTTACAAGCGGTGCTAGTCTGTCCAGTGAAGATTGTGAGGACTGGGAATCAGGTGTTACTGACTGGTCTTATATAAGGGAGTCACCTTCCCATCAGGGTTGCCGGTGAACAATTTTTCTGGTCTGAATCCTTTATTCCAGTTTTCCTTGTAGCCTGCTGTGTCGTGTCTGCATCTCCTGCTAACAGATAAGACATTTTCTTCTTTTGTGTTTGTGCTATATTTTTGCATTTTGTCCTGCACTTCTGTGGGGGCCTTCAGGGTCCCCTCCGGGGGCTTCTGCCCTCTCAGTTTTGTTCAGCCACTGATGTTTGTACTTTTGCTTTTTCCAGTTTTTTCAGTGGCTGCTGTTTTGATTTTGTTACACCAGAGAGCTAATTTAGGTGGTAGAGGTCGTGTGATCTCAGGTGTTTTTGAAATTAGTAGAGTTGTTGCTTTTCAGGGTTTTCTGGGATTGCAGTAAGTACCCTTCCTATCCTTTTCTATTTAGTTAGTTTGGGCCCCAGCGTTTGCTCATACTATTTTCTTTCTGTGTCAGTATTTCATCTTGTCTAACCGCCATTACATGTTTGGGGGCTTTCTATTGTCTTTGGGGTTCTGCTCCGGGGCAGATAGCTTTCCTATATCTATCTTTAGGTGTAGTTAGTTTCTCAGGCTGTGACGAGGCGTCTAGGACCAACGTAGGAACGCTCCACGGCTGCCTCTAGTTGTGGTGGTTAGTCAGGGTACTGCAATCTCATAGATTCCAACTGCTCTGGTGTATTGCCTTTTTTGCCTGCACTCCTCAGCTACCGAAACATAACAGGCTCCGTTAAATCTATTCCCAGACAAACATTTCTACGTACAGAAAGAACAGGAACGTTTCCATGTCTCCATTGTGCTCAATGTGCCAACGTACTCAAAGGATCTTATTTTACACACCCATTAACGTGCATGCACATTCCCATTAAGGGTTTCTATACTTGCAATACCACCTCATTTATATATGCCATGAAATGTCCATGCGGCAAAATGTACATTGGGGAAACCACGCAGGCCATAAAAGAAAGGATCTCCCATCATAAGTCGGATATAAGATGTAAGAAGAATCATCTTCCTATTCCGTACCACTTTAATTCAACTGGTCATTCAATAGCACAACTTCGGTTTTTAGTATTGGAACAGGTACACATTAATAGAAGAGGCGGTAACTTGATCAGAACACTATGTCACAGAGAGGCATACTGGATCCACACCTTACAGACCCTAGAACCGAAGGGTCTAAATAGGGAATACGACACTATGAGTATATTATAAAATATTCTACATTATTATTCCAGATTCTCAGACCACCAACAAGGGTATTCCCAGTATATATATATATATATATATATATATATATATATATATACACATATATGGTATATTAAATACAATGTGTGATCTCTTTTAGTATGCTATTCTCACCAATAATTAATGCCGCTATATTATAACTTTTCATATGGACTACACGTGCCAGTATATGATCTTGATTTATGACCTGTATTAGTCATTCATATTATGTCCGATTTATACTTACTTATTGTACTTAGCTATCATGATCTTTATATAAAAAACTGGGTCTGAACTGAAAAAGTAAGTTAATGTGTATGCAAAATGTAAATGCATATCAAACACATGACCATTAAACAGAGAAAACAAAAAACAAGAAACAAATATCCTAAAATAAAACAAAATAAAAAATATATTGCAAAACATGCATGAAGCTGTAATAATAATAATAAGGGTATTTGGTAAACATAATTTTGATCAAAAGAATGTACAAGCCATCCCGCCACGTCAAGGCAACCCTTTGTGGGACAGTCCTACTCTAATATTAAAAACCTTTCCACTTGTCAAGTGACGTAAATGTGAACAAGGCAGAGGGACTGAACCCACCAGTTGAAAGCATAGGCCAGACAGGATGGATTTTTCAGCTCAAAAGCAGGGCGGTCACACCCTTATATGCACAAGATGCACTAAGAACTAAATTAAAAACTGGGTCTGAACTGAAAAAGTAAGTTAATGTGTATGCAAAATGTAAATGCATATCAAACACATGACCATTAACCCCTTCACCCCCAAGGGTGGTTTGCACGTTAATGACCGGGCCAATTTTTACAATTCTGACCACTGTCTCTTTATGAGGTTATAACTCTGGAACGCTTCAACGGATCTTCGCGATTCTGAGACTGTTTTCTCATGACATATTGTACTTTATGTTAGTGGTAAAATTTCTTCTATATAACTTGCGTTTATTTATGAAAAAAACGCAAATATGGTGAAAATTTGGAAAATTTAGCAATTTTCAAACTTTGAAATTTTATTCCCTTAAAACAGAGAAATATGTCACAGAAAATAGTTAACAAATAACATTTCCCACATGTCTACTTTACATCAGCACAATTTTGGAACCAAAATTTTTTTTTGTTACGAAGTTATAAGGGTTAAAAGTTGACCAGCGATTTCTCATTTTTACATCAAAATGTACAAAGCCATTTTTTTTAGGGACCACCTCATATTTGAAGTCACTTTGAGGGGTGTATATAGCAGAAAATACCCAAAAGTGACACCATTGTAAAAACTACACCCCTCAAGGTACTCAAAACCACATTCAAAAAGTTTATTAACCCTTCAGGTGCTTCACAGGAGCTGAAGCAACGTGGAAGGAAAAAATGAACATTTTACTTTTTAGTCACAAAAATGATCTTTTACAAACATTTTTTTTTATATTCACAAGGGAAAAAGGAGAAAATGGACCAATAAAGTTGTTGTGCAATTTCTCCTGAGTACGCCGATACCCATATGTGAGGGAAAACCACTGTTTGGGCGCACGGCAGGGCTCGGAATGGAAGGAGCGCAGTTTGACTTTTCCAAACCAAAATTGGCTGGAATTGAGAACGGACGCCATGTCGCGTTTGGAGAGGCCCTGATATGCCTAAACAGTGGAAACCCCCCACATGTGACCCCATTTTGGAAACTAGACCCCCTAAGGAACTTATCTAGATGTGTGGTGAGCACTTTGAACCCCCAAGTGCTTCACGCAAGTTTATAATGTAGAGTCGTGAAAAAAAAAATCATATTTTTTCAACAAGCATGATGTTTTAGTCCCCAATTTTTTATTTTCCCAAGGGTAAGAGGAGAAATTGGACCACAAAAGTTGTTGTCCAACTTGTCCTGAGTACGCTGATACCCCATATGTGGGGGGGAACCACTGTTTGGGCGCACGGCAGGGCTCGAAAGGGAAGGAGCGCCGTTTGACTTTTCCAAACCAAAATTGGCTGGAATTGTGAACGAACGCCATGTCGCGTTTGGAGGGCCCCTGATGTGCCTAAACAGTGGAAACCCCCCACATGTGACCCCATTTTGGAAACTAGACCCCCTAAGGAACTTATCTAGATGTGTGGTGAGCACTTTGAACCCCCAAGTGCTTCACGCAAGTTTGTAATGTAGAGCCGTGAAGAAAAAAAATCATATTTTTTCCACAAGCATGATGTTTTAGTCCCCAATTTTTTATTTTCCCAAGGGTAAGAGGAGAAATTGGACCACAAAAGTTGTTGTCCAACTTGTCCTGAGTATGCTGATACCCCATATGTGGGGGGGAACCACTGTTTGGGCGCACGGCAGGGCTCGAAAGGGAAGGAGCGCGGTTTGACTTTTCCAAACCAAAATTGGCTGGAATTGGGAACGAACGCCATGTCGCGTTTGGAGGGCCCCTGATGTGCCTAAACAGTGGAAACCCCCCACATGTGACCCCATTTTGGAAACTAGACCCCCTAAGGAACTTACCTAGATGTGTGGTGAGCACTTTGAACCCCCAAGTGCTTCACGCAAGTTTGTAATGTAGAGCCGTGAAGAAAAAAAATCATATTTTTTCCACAAGCATGATGTTTTAGTCCCCAATTTTTTATTTTCCCAAGGGTAAGAGGAGAAATTGGATCACAAAAGTTTTTCCAACTTGTCCTGAGTACGCTGATACCCCATATGTGGGGGGGAACCACTGTTTGGGCGCACGGCAGGGCTCGAAAGGGAAGGAGCGCCGTTTGACTTTTCCAAACCAAAATTGGCTGGAATTGGGAACGAACGCCATGTCGCGTTTGGAGGGCCCCTGATGTGCCTAAACAGTGGAAACCCCCCACATGTGACCCCATTTTGGAAACTAGACCCCCTAAGGAACTTATCTAGGTGTGTGGTGAGCACTTTGAACCCCCAAGTGCTTCACGCAAGTTTGTAATGTAGAGCCGTGAAGAAAAAAAATCATATTTTTTCCACAAGCATGATGTTTTAGTCCCCAATTTTTTATTTTCCCAAGGGTAAGAGGAGAAATTGGACCACAAAAGTTGTTGTCCAACTTGTCCTGAGTACGCTGATACCCCATATGTGGGGGGGAACCACTGTTTGGGCGCACGGCAGGGCTCGAAAGGGAAGGAGCGCCGTTTGACTTTTCCAAACCAAAATTGGCTGGAATTGGGAACGAACGCCATGTCGCGTTTGGAGGGCCCCTGATGTGCCTAAACAGTGGAAACCCCCCACATGTGACCCCATTTTGGAAACTAGACCCCCTAAGGAACTTATCTAGGTGTGTGGTGAGCACTTTGAACCCCCAAGTGCTTCACAAAGTTTTATAATGCCTGTGAAAAAAAAAATATATTTTTTTCCACAAGATGATGTTTTTAGTCCCCAATTTTTTATTTTCCCAAGGTAAAGGAGAAATTGGACCACAAAAGTTGTTGTCCAACTTGTCCTGAGTACGCTGATACCCCATATTTTGGGGGGAACCACTGTTTGGGCGCACGGCAGGGCTCGGAAAGGGAAGGGGGGTTTGACTTTTAAATCAAATTGACTGGAATGGGCGACGCCATGTCCGTTGAGGCCCCTGATGTGCCTAAACAGTGGAAACCCCCCACAAGTGACCCCATTTTGGAAACTAGACCCCCTAAGGAACTTATCTAGGTGTGTGGTGAGCACTTTGAACCCCCAAGTGTTTCACTAAAGTTTATAATGCCCTGGCGTGAAAAAAAAATATTTTTTTTTCCCACAAAAGTGATTTTTTTAGTCCCCAATTTTTTATTTTCCCAAGGGTAACAGGAGAAATTGGACCCCAAAAGTTGTTGTCCAATTTGTCCTGAGTAGCTGATACCCCATATGTTGGGGGAACCACTGTTTGGGTGCACGGCAGGGCTCGGAAGGGAAGTAGTGACGTTTTGGAATGCAGACTTTGATGGAATGGTCTGCGGGCGTCATGTTCCGTTAGCAGAGCCCCTGATGTGCCTAAACAGTGGAAACCCCCCACAAGTGACCCCATTTTGGAAACTAGACCCCCTAAGGAACTTATCTAGGGTGTGGTGAGTACTTTGAACCCCCAAGTGTTTCACTAAAGTTTATAATGCCCTGTGTGAAAAAAAAAAATTTTTTTTTTCCACAAAAGTGATTTTTTTAGTCCCCAATTTTTTATTTTCCCAAGGGTAACAGGAGAAATTGGACCCCAAAAGTTGTTGTCCAATTTGTCCTGAGTAGCCGATACCCCATATGTTGGGGGAACCACTGTTTGGGCGCACGGCAGGCTCAGAAGGGAAGTAGTGACGTTTTGGAATGCAGACTTTGATGGAATGGTCTGCGGGCGTCATGTTCCGTTAGCAGAGCCCCTGATGTGCCTAAACAGTGGAAACCCCCCACAAGTGACCCCATTTTGGAAACTAGACCCCCTAAGGAACTTATCTAGGTGTGTGGTGAGCACTTTGAACCCCCATGTGTTTCACTAAAGTTTATAATGCCCTGGCGTGAAAAAAAAAATATTTTTTTTTCCCACAAAAGTGATTTTTTTAGTCCCCAATTTTTTATTTTCCCAAGGGTAACAGGAGAAATTGGACCCCAAAAGTTGTTGTCCAATTTGTCCTGAGAACGCTGGTACCCCACATGTGGGAAAAAACTGTTTAGGCACACGTCGGGACTCGGAAGGGAAGTAGTGAGTTTTGGAATGCAGACTTTGATGGAATGGTCTGCGGGCGTCATGTTCCATTTGCAGAGCCCCTGATGTGCCTAAACAGGAAAAAAAAAACCACAAGTGACATAATTTTAGAAATTAGACCCCCAAGAAGCTTCTCTAGATGTGCCCCCCTTCTGGAACTAATCTTTCCTGTAAAGTAAATTAGTAGTGCATGGAGGTGTGGTACAATTTGAAGCAATCCTTCATACACAGGCCAGGTTTTTCGGGGCAGGTGTCGCACTGATAAATGGTGTCCTTGCGTATTCCCCTTTTGTAACACACTCGGCACCTTTTTTGCGACTTACCTTTTTTTGCAGTTTGCGGGACCTCCCCCGGGAAATGCTGGCCTGGTACAATAGAGCACCTTCAGTTCCGGAAGTACTGGGGCCCTCTCCTTCCTGAGCGCCAAACATCAGGGCCTTGATCACTACCTCCTGGAACTGAAGGTACGACGTATTGGTATGGCGTGCACATCGTGACAGCAGGAAAGCGTTGAGCATTGCCATTTGGACGATGTGCACGGACAGCTTCTTGTACCACACCTTGGCCTTTCTCAAAGCACTGTATGGTTGGAGGAGTTGATCAGAGAGATCAACACCCCCCATGTATTTGTTGTACCCAAGTACACAGTCCGGTTTGCGGACCTGTGTAGAGGTACCCCGTACAGTGCTGAGGGCGCTGCCATCACCGTGTATGGTGGTCAAGAGAAGGACATCCCTCTTGTCCTTGTACTTGACCACCAGAAGGTGGTCGCTACATTGGGCTCTGCTCTCACCCTTTCTGAGCATCTGCCCAAGCAGCGTCTTCGGGAGGCCCTTCTGATTTTTGCGGACGGTACCGCAGGCTGCGGTACCATGCGCAAAGAGGGATTTGTGGAGTGGGATGCTGGTATAAAAGTTATCAGTGTAGAGGTGATAACCTTTATCCAGCAGTGGGTGAACCAAATCCCACACAATTTTCCCACTCACTCCCAGGACAGGAGGACACTCAGGGGGTTCAATCCTGGTGTCCTTTCCTTCGTAAACTCTAAAACGGTGAGTGTACCCTGAGGTACTCTCACACAGTTTGTAGAGTTTGATTCCGTACCTTGCCCTCTTGTTGGGCAGGTACTGATGGAATCCGAGCCGTCCCTTAAAATGAACCAAGGACTCATCCACGCAAATGTCCCTTTTGGGCACGTACACTTCAGCAAACTTTTTGTTGAAGTGTTCGATGACCGGCCGAACTTTGAACAGACGGTCAAAGTTGGGGTCATCTCGTGCGGGACACTGTGCATTATCGTTATAATGCAAGAATTTCTGGATGGCCTCAAAACGCGTCCGGGCCATGACCATTCGGAACACTGGAGCGTTATATAAAATATCAACACTCCAATATTGCCGAAGTTCTGGCTTCTTCAAGATCCCCGTGTGAAGGACCAGGCCCCAAAACTGCATCAATTCAACTGCGTCTACAGGAGACCAGTTAGAATATGATGAACGGGGGTTTTACTCCAAAAATTGACGAGCGTACAAATTTGTTTGCTCCACCATGTGGTTAATAAAATCCTCAGAGAAAAAGACTTTGAAAAAGTCT
Source organism: Oophaga sylvatica (assembly GCA_033576555.1). Taxonomy (NCBI): domain Eukaryota; kingdom Metazoa; phylum Chordata; class Amphibia; order Anura; family Dendrobatidae; genus Oophaga; species Oophaga sylvatica. Next base: position 393,768,242 of record JARQOD010000001.1, read on the forward strand.
ATTTCTGTGAGGCCAGTGGTGTCAAACCTGATTCCTGATTCTGCCACAAAATCAGGAATCAGTGGCTCGTAATTTTTGGGGGGCGAGGTCCACACGGAATCCGCAGTGGGTTGCGCTGCTTCGGCTTCGACTTCATCTTCGTCTTCTGGAATGGGGGCAGATGCCTCATCTTCTGTCCTGGGGCGTCTGCGTGGTGGTTCCGCAGGACCCGAGGAGGAAGATGAGGAGGGGGAAGAGGAAGAGGAGGAGGAAGAGGAATCTGAAAAATAAAGAAATGTGGGATCCTCTCCCTCGCTATCAGTGTCGGAGGCAAGAAAAGCGTATGCCTCCTCCAATGAATAGCGCTGTTGGGACGAACGGGACGGGTGGGACATTTTTTTGTAAATGTGGTGCTTGGGTGTACTTTATTGATAACTGTGTATGTGTGGGGGGGGGATAGTGCTTGGTGTAAACTATGCTGAAAAGAAAAATCTAAAATAAAAAAAAAATGGGGAGAAAAAAATGCCTGTGAAAAGAAAAGTCTAAAACAGCAGGCCCTAGCTCTGATAAGTGAACTGCGTCACTTATCAAAGTTTGGTGGCTGCTAGATGTGGCGCAAGGAGGGGGTGAAAAAAAAAAAAAGGGAAAACAGCCGGCACGAGATCTGATAAGTGAACTGCGTCACTTATCAAAATTCGGCGGCTGCTAAATGTGGAAACGGAGGCGGCGCAAAGGCGGGTGAAAAAAAAAGGAAAAAAAGAAAAGGAAAACAGCCGGTGCGAGCTCTGATAAGTGAACTGTGTCACTTGTCAAAGTTCGGCGGCTGCTAGATGTGGCGCAAAGGGAGTGGCGCAGGGAGGGGGTGAAAAAAAAAAAACAGGAAAACAGCCGGCACGAGATCTGATAAGTGAACTGAGTCACTTATCAAAATTCGGCGGCTGCTAAATGTGGAAACGGAGGCGGCGCAAAGGCGGGTGAAAAAAGAAAAAGGAAAAAAAAAGAAAAGGAAAACAGCCGGTGCGAGCTCTGATAAGTGAACTGTGTCACTTGTCAAAGTTCGGCGGCTGCTAAATGTGGAAACGGAGGCGGCGCAAAGGCGGGTGAAAAAAGAAAAAGGAAAAAAAAAAAAGAAAAGGAAAACAGCCGGTGCGAGCTCTGATAAGTGAACTGCGTCACTTGTCAAAGTTCGGCGGCTGCTAGATGTGGCGCAAAGGGAGTGGCGCAGGGAGGGGGTGAAAAAAAAAAGAAAAGGAAAACAGCCGGCGCGAGCTCTGATAAGTGAACTGTGTCACTTGTCAAAGTTCGGCGGCTGCTAAATGTGGAAACGGAGGCGGCGCAAAGGCGGGTGAAAAAAGAAAAAGGAAAAAAAAAAAAAAGAAAAGGAAAACAGCCGGTGCGAGCTCTGATAAGTGAACTGTGTCACTTGTCAAAGTTCGGCGGCTGCTAGATGTGGCGCAAAGGGAGTGGCGCAGGGAGGGGGTGAAAAAAAAAACAGGAAAACAGCCGGCACGAGATCTGATAAGTGAACTGAGTCACTTATCAAAATTCGGCGGCTGCTAGATGTGGAAATGGAGGCGGCGCAAAGGCGGGTGAAAAAAAAAAAAAAAGGAAAACAGCCGGCGCGAGCTCTGATAAGTGAACTGCGTCACTTATCAAAGTTCGCCGGCTGCAGGGTGTGCGCACGGAGGTGGCGCAAAGGGGGCTAGAGCACGAGTGTTGATCGGTGAAATGCGTCACCAATCAACGCTCGGCGGCTGGGTGTGCGCACGGAGGCGGCGCAAAGGGGGGGGAAAAAAAGGAAACCCGCCGGACGCGAGCTCTGATAAGTGAACTGCGTCACTTATCAAAGTTCGCCGGCTGCAGGGTGTGCGCACGGAGGTGGCGCAAAGGGGGCTGAGAGCACGAGTGTTGATCGGTGAAATGCGTCACCAATCAACGCTCGGCGGCTGGGTGTGCGCACGGAGGCGGCGCAAAGGGGGGGTGGAGGGGGTAAAAAGAGGGGGAAGGGGGATGGGGAGGGAGGAAGAGAGGGATCAACACTTACGGTTGTAGTCTCTCTTCTTTTTTCTATCTTCTTTCTTCTTTTCTTCTGTCTTCTTTTCTTCTGTCTTCAGCACTACAAGGCCCAGCACAGGAGAGATCTGTTGTATGACCGCTCTGCAGGAATCCTCAGCAAGTGTGAGGACCCCTGCAGAACGGTCACTCACAGGTCAGAGCCAGGTGAGACAGGTCACAGAGCGGTCAATTCGCTTCTGTGACCTGTGATTGGTGGGATCCATCATAACAAGATCCCACCAATCAGAGCTCTCCTGGTTACCCTGGCAACCTGCCCAGGATCGGAGCTCACAGCTCCGATCCTAGGCAGGTCACAGCCAGGGCAGCAGCCAGGTCACCTGCAGGGCACAGCGCGGTCACACAGCGATCAGACCGCTGCTGTGCCCTGTGATTGGCGCGATCGACGATGTCATCGATCGCGCCAATCAGCTCCTGCAGGCCCTACAGGGCCTGTCCTGAGCCTCTACAGCCGGATCGGTGCTTTTACAGCACCGATCCAGCCAGGATCGGTGCTATTACAGCACCGATCCGGCAGGTCAGCAGCAAGGCACAGCGCTCCTGCGCCGCGGCTGTGCCTTGCGATTGGCGCGATCGACGATAACATCGATCGCGCCAATCAGCTCCTGCAGGCCCTGCTAGGCCTGTCCTATGTTCCGGCCTAGGATCGGTGCTTTTATAGCACCGATCCAGCAGGAACCGGCAGGGCACAGCGCGGTAATACCGCTTCTGTGCCCTGCGATTGGCGCGATCGAAATGATCGGCGATCGCGCCAATCCAGGGGGGTCTGCATAGTGCTAGACCCAGGCCTAGAATCGAGTACATCGGTACTCGATCCTAGCCTGGGATCTCACTGTTTCAGCCCATCTGATTGGCTGAAACAGTGAGAAAGGCTGCGATTGGCTGTTCAGAATTGAACAGCCAATCACAGCGATCGGGAGGCTGGAGAGGGGAGGACGCAGCCCGGGATGCTGACGTCATCTTCCTAGAGGTAAGATGGCGTCGGAATTTTAATGCGATCACCGCGACTTTAGTCGCGATGTCGCATTAAAGGGCATGACGTACTATTCCGTCCATGGGAATTAGGTCCAGGGTCACATGGACGGAATAGTACGTCTGATGGCAGAGAGGGGTTAAACAGAGAAAACAAAAAACAAGAAACAAATATCCTAAAATAAAACAAAATAAAAAATATATTGCAAAACATGCATGAAGCTGTAATAATAATAATAAGGGCATTTGGTAAACATAATTTTGATCAAAAGAATGTACAAGCCATCCCGCCACGTCAAGGCAACCCTTTGTGGGACAGTCCTACTCTAATATTAAAAACCTTTCCACTTGTCAAGTGACGTAAATGTGAACAAGGCAGATGGACTGAACCCACATGATCTTTATATAATTGAAATATAACACTCGATTTTTGTTTCTCTTTAGGCAAACTATTGAGCATATCATTTCTATACTTACTTTGCTCACGTTCCAGCGCCGCGTCCCCTGCACTTAATAAGAAAGAGAATCCACCCACTATGTTGATCGTCTTCCTGTTTGTGTTCCATTTGCGTTCCACAAGGCTTCCTGGCTTAAGACACGCCCTAGGTTGCACAAGTTCCGGTCTACGGACTTTCAGTGCACTTTACTCAGCACCCACTGCTCAGAGTCGCATCTACACGTCACTTCCGGCACCATGCCGCTATGTAAGACACACACGTGCACCCCTGAGGCCAGCGCCATTCTCTAGCGATTGCAGCATAATCCACAGCGCTCTTCTCCTATCGGTAAGATATCTCCACATGGGTCACACTGGATTACTATTAGCGATTCCGATTCCTTTTCTGGGCATGATATTTAGTCTACCTCACTGAGTGATTCTATTGATCCTCCACAGATTGGCACAGACTTTTTCCCATTTTTCCTCACTCCACGTGTATAGGGTAAGAAATGGATATCTCTGTGTTATATTCTAACTGCAACTAACGAATTAGGTACGCTGTTTCTGTGACTATTATGACTATTATAATTATATAACCATGTGTGATCAATATATTCATATGTTATATTTCATAGGTTATATTTCATATGTTATACTTCTATAAGATTTGAACATAACATTATACATGTGGTCTGGTTTTGACCATAATACCTATATATCTATATATCAATATTCATAAATTTAAAACCACAAGGATTACTCTAGACCTCTTTGCTTTCTAGCTATTTGTATTCAACCTAATCTTATGGTTATCTATTATGTCGATTATTCTGGAGGTCAATTATATGGCATGTTACACTAAAGCCTTATATACATATATATTTAAAAAAAAAACCTCCCCCTTGCCCCCTTCTTCTTTTTGCTACATTTGTTGTTTATTTTTTATGTTTATTTTTTATATTTTATTTTTTCTATTATCATGTGTTTTTTGTTTTCATTTATTTGTAACTTACATTGTAACAATGTTTGACTTGTCTTACATGACAAATTAATTGTACAATCTTGTTCTATTTTTACCTTTGATCTCCAGTCTGAAGAAGGTCTAAAGTTGACCGAAACGTTATAACATTTGTTGGAGTATCACAAATAAAATATTATTTTCTGCAAGAATATATTCCTTTTGAGTGCCGGATCTTTTTTCGAAGCTGTGATGTAAGAATGATCTGATACAACCGTCCACCACAAACAGCAGAGGATCAGGGGCTGTAGACTCCTTTGGCCAGTCTTCTCATTACCTAGTAATCCATAAGGTCTTGCCACAGGGCAAACTAGCAAGGACTAAATGAGGTTCTGATTCTGCAACCTCCTGAAGACGAAAATAAATGAAATTGGAAATTAATGAGACGAGAAAATGTATTATTTTTTTTATGGATGTATGAGTTGGCGGCACCTGGCATGTCTGTTATGGAGAAGTGCTGGGGCTGGCGGCGCGAGGAAGGTGACAATCTCCAAGTGTAAAGACCTCGTCTCCTTCACATCTTCAGATACTTCAGGTTTCTTGTCGGTTTTGATTCTTAGTTCTCTTGTGATGAAATATGCCAGAGAAGCTCAATATGGCTCCAAGTCAAATGTTGGCTCCTCCAGACTTTCCTTTTAATGTGCAGTCTGCTTTCCCCGCACCCGATGCCGCATCTTGTCAAGTCTTATTATTACTTTATGTTTTTGTGAATCTTCTTGCTTTTATTGACTAAAATATTCAAAAAAAGTATAAGAAACCAGACGTCCATGAGATCCACACCCCTTAAACTATGGTTATAGTTCATCAACATCTATCTCTGCTGACGCTGACAACCAGCCTGTACATCGTGTTTGAGAGGTTGTCAGCCCTGCCCCTGGTGATGACATCACTGATATGATGACATCAGGGTCGGCTCCAGGTTTTCATGGGCCCCGGGCGAAAGAGTCTCAATGGGCCCCTTTAACACATACCACAATTCATGATGCACAAATACGGCAGAGAAATATAGGTATAGTACAATGCCAAGTATTTCACTTACTTCATACGTTACATGAGTGAAATCTATTGTAAATTCTACAATAGCTCAAAAGACAAACAATATAGTCATCCATACAGTATTATGGGCACCACATAGTGCTCCATGCAGAATAATGAGTCTCATATATTGCTCCATACAGTATAATGAGCTACATACTGTATATTGCTTCATACAGTATTATGGGCACCACATAGTGTTCCATACAGAATAATGAGCCCTATATATTGCTGTATACAGTATTATGGTCACCACATAGAGCTCCATACAGAATAATGAGCCCATATAATGCTCCATATATAATGGGCCCCATATATGATGCTCCAGTGTATGATAGGCCCCATGTAATGCTCCATATATGATGCTCCAGTGTATGATGGGCCACATATATAATACTCCAGTGTATTATGGGCCCCATATGATGGTCTCCATATATTGCGCCAAACATACAAAAAAAATAAAAATGAAATACTCACCTCTCCTCACTGGCCGCTGCTAGCTCGAGGCACCGGCCCCCGGTACTGGCACAGGCACTGGGTCCCCATAGCATGCCGGTTTCCCCGACTGTGAGTGGGCCCCCCCGCCTGCTCAGGACCCCGGCACTTGTGCGCCGGGTGCTGACGCCGGCCCTGGATGACATCTACACTTAAGGCCGGAGTCACACTTAACGTATGAAAAATCAGTCCGAGTCTCTCTGCTGAGACTCACAGGAGTGTATGCGAGTAATGCGAGTGTCATGCGAGTACAATCCGATTTCTCACACCTAGCATCCAATTGACATCCAAATGCAGTGCGATTGCTATCTGATTGCAATGTGTTTTTAACATGAGCTTTTACATACAGCAATTCTCTATGTCATTTACACATCGTTATCAAAGGAAATATGTTGTAGATTGTGAGCCCTCGCGGGCAGGGTCCTCTCTCCTCCTGTTCCAGTCGTGACTTGTATCATTTAAGATTACTGCACTTGTATTTATTATCTATACCCCTCCTCACATGTAAAGCGCCATGGAATAAATGGCGCTATAATAATAAATAATAATATATAATAGATAGATAGAATAAAAGCCAATTCATCTGCCGCATAAAGTATAATCACAGTGCAACAAGTTAGAATGGAATAGAGAGAATAGATATATACATATATAATGCATAAGATATATAGATGTCAGTGACACATGCACATACAGTACAGAACAAAAGTTTGGACACACTTTCTCATTCAATGATTTTTCTGTATTTTTATGACTGAAAATTGTAGAATCACACTGAAGTCATCAAAACTATGAATTAACACATGTGGAATTATACATTACACTTTACAAAAAAGTGTGAAACAACTGAAAATATGTCTTATATTCTAGGTTCTTCAAAGTAGCCACCTTTTGCTTTGATTACTGCTTTGCACGCAGAAAAGGTGAACGGATGGACTCTACATGCCTGGTTCCCACTGTGAAGCATGGAGGAGGTGTGATGATGTGGGGGTGCTTTGCTGGTGACACTGTTGGGGATTTATTCAAAATTGAAGGCATACTGAACCAGCATGGCTACCACAGCATCTTGCAGAAGCATGCTATTCCATCCGGTTTGCGTTTAGTTGGACCATCATTTATTTTTCAACAGGACAATGACCCCAAACACACCTCCAGACTGTGTAAGGGATATTTGACCAAGAAGGAGAGTGTTGGGGTGCTACGCCAGATGACCTGGCCTCCACAGTCACCAGACCTGAACCCAATCGAGATGGTTTGGGGAGAGCTGGACCGCTCACAGCTTCAATTTTGAATAAATCCCCAACAGTGTCACCAGCAAAGCACCCCCACACCATCACACCACCTCCTCCATGCTTCACGGTGGGAACCAGGCATGTACAGTCCATCCGTTCACCTTTTCTGTGTGCAAAGCAGTAATCAAAGCAAAAGGTGGCTACTTTGAAGAAACTAGAATATAAGTGTGAGGAACTAAGCCGACCGCCACATGGTAGCCTGGGTATCACAGCTTCTGATCCCACTGCCGCCACCAATTGTGAGGACGATCCCCTTTCCTCCCACGTCACCAATGGGACGTAACTCCACAGGTACAGCTCTCCGGCGCCCCCTTTGTCTCTCAGGTCAGTAAGGGAACTGCACCTAGAGCAAATGGCCGCCGGGGAGGGTGTCCTGTTACCCACTGGGTATTCTAAGATTTGTGATCAGAGTAAAAGCATCAGCCCAAGATTAATTTTATGGTTTAATTGCCTTAAGGGCGCACTAGATAATTACAGAAATATACAGTAAAGCTATACAACGTAATTACAATGGATTTGCAGTCAGAGAAAAAATACAACGATAATGTACAAGGCTTAAAGGTATAAGCTATAGATCAATATTACCGGGTAGTATGGTCATGGGAAGGCAGGGGGCTCTGCCGTCCCCAGGTAACGGTCTTCAGTTGCTGGATAGTCCCCAAAGCATGTGTTGCTGCACCCTTGGCAAGGTCTGTCCCTTGTGCTTCTTGCTGCTGTGTGAAAATGGATTGCCCCCAGCCTGTTCATGGCTACAGTTCTTAAACCTGCTAGACCCTTCCCCTTTGCTTTGAAGCACGCATATTAACTGGCCTGCAATTCATATGGAGCAGGAAATACTGGCTTGAGTTTGAGCTATTTAGCATACGACTGACCATCTTATTCAGACACTGGCCTAAACTAATTAGCATGTTAAAGCCCTATTGATTCATAGTGGACATCAAAACCGGTCGTACTGGATATGCTAATAGGCCCTGTGTAGTTAGCAGACTGTGGCTCTGTGAACTGACAAAATGGAGACTGGTACAAGCCCTATCTAAGATGGTGGCGGTCCCGACCTCACACCTCCCTGCTTTTGAGGGCGCTAGGGGGTATCACATTCCTGTGTTCCCCCCGTGCGCCCTACCGCACCCTCTCCTTGCCGGGACAACCTATCAGCGTTACCATGGTCCCTGCCTCTTTTGTGGCGAATAGTGAAGTGGTACTGTTGGAGAACGAGGCTCCAGCGTAGCAACCTCCCATTCGTCCCAGAGACCGTGTGTAACCAGCTGAGGGGGTTGTGGTCTGTTTCCACGGTGAATGGGCGTCCGTACAAGTATGGCTGCAGACGCTGCAGGGCCCACACAATTGCCAGACATTCCTTCTCCATCGTGGAATAGTCCACTTCCCTCGGCAGGAGCTTCCTGCTCAGGTACAAAACGGGGTGTTCATGGCCCGTAGTGTCAATCTGGCTGAGCACAGCACCGAGGCCGAAGTCGCTGGCGTCGGTCTGTACTAAGAACGGCCGCATGAAGTCGGCTGCCTGTAGTACAGGAGAACTAGAAAGGGCGGTCTTGAGCGCCTGGAAAGCTGTCTCGCAGGTGACTGTCCATTCGACTGCGACGGGCAGCCTTTTCTTGGTGAGGTCCGTCAGGGGCTTGGCCAGGGCACTATAGTGTGGAACAAACCTCCTATAGTACCCAGCAGTACCCAAAAAGGACATCACCTGCTTCTTGGTCCTGGGGGTGGGCCAGGATGCGATGGCATCCACCTTCCCGGGCTCTGGCTTCAGAGCTCCCCCACCTACCCGGTGTCCCAGGTAGTGGACCTCACTCATACCCAGCTGGCATTTTTCCGGCTTAATGGTCAAGCCTGCTCGCTGGATCCGCCCGAGCACCTGCGCCAGGTGCTCTAGGTGATCCTCCCAGGTGGGACTGAAGATGGCAATGTCATCCAGGTACGCGGTCGCATACCCTTCCAGTCCCTCGAGCAGCGTGTTGACCATCCGCTGAAAAGTGGCAGGGGCATTCTTCATGCCGAAGGGCATCACAGTAGACTCGTACAGTCCGAATGGGGTGATAAAAGCAGAGCGTTCCCGTGCCCTAGGGGTCAGGGGAATCTGCCAATACCCCCTGCTCAGATCCATGATGGTCAGGTACTTGGCCCCGGCCAGCTGGTCGAGCAGGTCATCGATGCGCGGCATTGGGTACGCATCGGTGACCGACACAGCGTTGAGCCCCCTGTAGTACACGCAGAACCGCGTAGTTCGGTCCTTTTTAGGGACGAGGACTACAGGCGAAGCCCACGCGCTGTTGGACGCTTGGATCACCCCCAGCCTCAGCATCTCGTCTAACTCTTGGCGCATCTGCTGCTGCACCTCAAGAGAGACCCGATATGCTGAACGCCGGATTGGGGGGTGGTTGCCAGTGTCCACGTCATGGACTGCTGCTTCAGTCCTTCCGGGCAGGCTGCTGAACAGCTCCCGAAAGGGGTGCAGGGTGGCCCCCAGCTGGGAACGTTGGTCCTCCGAGAGCTGGTGGCCAACCCCCACATCCTCGATGGATCCACCCACCTTGGCTTGGGTGAGCAGATCGAGGAGGGTTTCTGCCTCTCCTTCTTCTGGAAGGTTGCACACTGGGTGAGCATAAGCCTCCCGCTCATGATGGGCCTTCATCATGTTCACATGGAAGGCCTTCCTCCTTCCACGGGCGTGGTCCAGGGTGACCAGGTAGGTGACGGCGTTGAGCTGCTCGTGCACGAGGTATGGACCCTCCCAGGCCGCCTGAAGCTTGTTTTGTGGTACGGGGACCAGTACCCACACCTTTTGACCCACCTGGTAGGTCCGCTCACAAGCATTCTGGTCGTACCATCGCTTCTGGTCAGCCTGAGCTTGGGCCATATTGTCATGCACCAGCCGCGTCAAGGCCATCATTCGGTCCCGGAAGCGCACGACATACTCAATGACCGACACTCCAGGGGTGGCTAAATCCCCTTCCCATGCTTCCTTCACCAGAGCAAGGGGCCCCCGTACACGTCGCCCGTACAGGAGCTCAAAGGGGGAGAACCCCGTTGAGGCCTGTGGGACCTCCCGGTAGGCAAACAGCAGGTGTGGGAGATACCGCTCCCAGTCTCTCCCGTGGGAGTCGACCAACATCTTCAGCATCTGCTTTAAGGTGCCATTGAACCGCTCACACAAGCCATTGGTCTGTGGGTGATACGGGCTGGCCACCAGATGTTGCACCTGTACCTGCTTACAGAGAGACTCCATCAGCTGCGACATGAACTGGGTCCCTCAGTCGGTGAGCATTTCCTTGGGAAACCCCACTCTGGAGAAAATCTCCAGTAAGGCAGTGGCCACTTTGTCGGCCCGAATGGACGACAAAGCTACCGCCTCCGGGTACCGGGTGGCATAGTCCACTACCGTTAGTATGAAGCATTTCCCGGAGCGGCTGGGAGTGGACAGAGGTCCAATGAGATCCACAGCCACCCTCGAGAAAGGCTCTTCGATGATGGGCAGAGTTACCAGTGGGGCTTTGGGGCGAGGCCCCGCCTTCCCCACCCTCTGACAGGTGTCACACGAACGGCAGTAGGCCATCACCTCGGTCCTCATTCCAGGCCAGTAGAAATGCTGAGCTAGCCTGGCCCTGGTTTTAGTGATCCCTAAGTGTCCGGCCATTGGAATCTCGTGTGCGATCCGCAACAATTCCGCCCTGAACGGATGGGGCACCACTAACTGTCGGTCCCTGGGCCACGCCTCCGGTGAACCCTGCTGGATTGTTACCCGGTACAGCCGTCCCTGGTCCCAGACCACTCGCTCGCGGTCGGACTCCAGGGGAGGCTGTGCCGCCTGCTCCTTGAGAGTCTTCAGGCTAGTGTCAGCTTCCAACGCTGCCTGAAATCCCTGACTTGATGTGGCAAGAATTGATGAAACTGCCATGTCCTCTGTCAGTTCCCCGGGATCTGTCTCCTGGCTACTGTCTGACTCGGCAGCCACTTGGTCGGAGAGGGGGAAACCGTCGGACCTCCGCGAGGCTCCTTGGGCTTCAGCGCTCCCACTCCTGGTAACAGCGGCCACGACCGCTGAGACCACGGGTAGCGCCTGCTTTCCCTCGTCCCCTGACCAAGTCGCCGGGTCAGGCAGACTTCCCTGACTCCTGACATCCCGGATGTGGGGAACTCCTGCCCTGGGGTCTTACCTGGTGGCTCCTCTCCCGGGACGCCCCCTCCCCCCATGGCCTGTTCCTCTTCCTGCAGGGGCCCTAGACTCAGCAGGCTGGGTTCACTTAGGGGCCCTACACTGCCCATAGCAGCCCCTCCCTCCACCTCTGAGCTCTCCCCTACAGCCTCCTCACCTGTCCTAACTGTGAGCCCTGTGTGTGTAGTGTCAGTGCATGGCTTACCATCAGGTTTCACTCCCTCCTCCACTGTTGGAGGCACATTCAATACATTAACATTAGCATTCACAGTAGAGTCATGACATTCTTGGGGAGCCGAACTTGGGGGTTCAGTGGCCACATACTGGGACACTAGCCGCCCCAAATCGGTCCCAAGCAACACATTTTCAGGAATATTTGGCGTTACTCCCACCTCTCGCATCCCCCTCCCGGCGCCCCAGTCCAAATACATCTTGGCAACGGGCAGCGCCGGTTCAACGCCTCCAATTCCGGAGACGGAAAGGGTTTTCCCAGGTACCAAGTCTTGAGGGGACACCACCTCAGGGCGTACCAGGGTTCGTTCAGCGCCTGTGTCCCGCAGTCCCATGACCGCTGAGCGGCCGATGGTGACGGGTTGGTAATTGTCTAGGGACCTCCCACCACCCCCTCCCACACACAAAACAGAGGTCGGTTTCTGGGACAGGGATGGGGCCTTCTGGCGCAGCCTTAAAGTGTCCTGGCTGATTGCAATTATGACAACGTCTGGGTTCTGTTCCTGGCCTGGAGAGGGCAGCCAGGGGGTACACCCCTTGCACTCTGGGGGCTGGATATGGGGTTGGGGCAGGATTGGGCTTACCCCCTCTCCAGGTGCTGCTGGCAGGCTTCTTTGGCTCCGGCGCCCTGTTGTTGGCATACTCGTCTGCTAGGGCGGCTGTAGCAGAAGCCCCCTTTGGTTTCCGGTCACGGAGGAACTGCTGGAGGTCCTCTGGGCAGTTCCACAAGAATTGCTCCATGACAAACAGTTCCTGGACCTCCTGGCGGGTAGTGAGCTCTAGACCCGAGGTCCAGTGCTCCGCAGCTCTCAGCAGGGCCCGCATGTGGTCGGTCCAGGTGTCCTTTGAGCCCCGCTGCAGGCTCCTGAACTTCCTGCGGTACGACTCCGGGGTGAGGTTGTAGTGCTGGATCAGGGCCCGCTTGATGCTGTTGTAGTTCTGCTCCTCCCCGGCAGGTAAGTCCCCCAAAACTTCCAGGGACTTACCCCTCAAACGGGGGGTCAGGTACCTTGCCCACTGATCCGGGGCCAGATGATGTTGGAGGCAGGTCCTCTCAAAAGCCAGCAGAAAGGAATCCAGGTCTCCATCCTTTTCAAGTAAGGGAAAGTCCTCCGCCCGGACCTGGGAAGCCCATGTCTCCGGTGGGCCTGGTGCGTCCAGCGGGGGCCCATGCTGAGCCATCTCCAGTCTCTTTCGAGGCGTGGGTTCAAATCCCACTGCTGCCACCAATTGTGAGGAACTAAGCCGACCGCCACATGGTAGCCTGGGTATCACAGCTTCTGATCCCACTGCCGCCACCAATTGTGAGGACGATCCCCTTTCCTCCCACGTCACCAATGGGACGTAATGCCACAGGTACAGCTCTCCGGCGCCCCCTTTGTCTCTCAGGTCAGTAAGGGAACTGCACCTAGAGCAAATGGCCGCCAGGGAGGGTGTCCTGTTACCCACTGGGTATTCTAAGATTCGTGATCAGAGTAAAAGCATCAGCCCAAGATTAATTTTATGGTTTAATTGCCTTAAGGGCGCACTAGATAATTACAGAAATATACAGTAAAGCTATACAACGTAATTACAATGGATTTGCAGTCAGAGAAAAATACAACGATAATGTACAAGGCTTAAAGGTATAAGCTATAGATCAATATTACCGGGTAGTATGGTCATGGGAAGGCAGGGGGCTCTGCCGTCCCCAGGTAACGGTCTTCAGTTGCTGGATAGTCCCCAAAGCATGTGTTGCTGCACCCTTGGCAAGGTCTGTCCCTTGTGCTTCTTGCTGCTGTGTGAAAATGGATTGCCCCCAGCCTGTTCATGGCTACAGTTCTTAAACCTGCTAGACCCTTCCCCTTTGCTTTGAAGCACGCATATTAACTGGCCTGCAATTCATATGGAGCAGGAAATACTGGCTTGAGTTTGAGCTATTTAGCATACGACTGACCATCTTATTCAGACACTGGCCTAAACTAATTAGCATGTTAAAGCCCTATTGATTCATAGTGGACATCAAAACCGGTCGTACTGGATATGCTAATAGGCCGTGTGTAGTTAGCAGACTGTGGCTCTGTGAACTGACAAAATGGAGGCTGGTACAGGCCCTATCTAAGATGGTGGCGGTCCCGACCTCACAATAAGACATATTTTCAGTTGTTTCACACTTTTTTGTAAAGTGTAATGTATAATTCCACAAATGTTAATTCATAGTTTTGATGCCTTCAGTGTGATTCTACAATTTTCATAGTCATGAAAATACAGAAAAATCTTTGAATGAGAAGGTGTGTCCAAACTTTTGGTCTGTACTGTATATATATGTATTTATATTGCATAGATAGAAGAAAAGCCGGTAATACATCTGCCGTGTTCTGTAAAATCACTGAAGGAGCCGAAAGATAAATTTTCTCACGGCGCTCGCATATGTGAAGTGAGTTCATTGGCAATGAACTCGTAGGACTTGTGTAACGGCACCGCGAGCAGAACTTTCTCACGCGGTGCCGTCAGTCAGGGAATAGTATTTCACAGAGAGACACTGAGCACACGGTGCTCAGTTTCTCCGATGGATGACAGGCTGCATGTTCGCACAATGCAGCCTGCCATCTCGATGTAGCAGAGCTGAACCTGTCGTGGGACTAATGGATTAAAATCATCTCTGCGGAAAGCTGAGGAATTTTGTTGTTTCTTTTTTTTACCTCTTTTGCAGATGACGAGGGCATCGATGGAATGGGCGAGGTCGTAAGTATGGTTTAATTTAAAATATTAAAGGAGTCTGTGTCTTTCTTTCAATTAAAGGACTTTTTCTGGGTGTCTGTGTTTTCTTACAGTGTGACTATGGGGTTAGTAATGGGGCAATACAAAGGTGACATCAACCCCCCCACAACTATTACCCCACTTGCCACCGCTACAGAGCAAATGGGAAGAGTGAGGCTAAGTGCCAGAATTGGCACATCTTAGAGATGCGCCTTTTCTGGGAGGCTGAGAGCTGATGTTTTTAACCAGGGGGGTCAGTATCCATGGCCCCTTCCTAGGCTATTAATATCAGCCCGCTACTGTCTGCATAGCCTTTGCTTGTTATTAATCATAGGGATACCCCACATATTAAAATGGGGACCCCCCAAAAAAATTAGCCAGAAAAGGCTAAGTATACAGCTATGAGCTGATATTAATAGCCTGGGAACCTCCATGGGTATTACCCCCTTCCCAGGCTATAAACATCTGCCCCCAGGTGTCGACTTTCCCTCCGTTGGTTACGAAAATTGCTCAGGAGCCCACGCCATTTTTTTTTCCCCAAAATAATATTTTAATTAAATACATGTACAGTAATTTGCACACACACTGTACTAATTGTATTTGTCACTGACATCTATATATCTACGTATTGTATTTGTATTTACTGTATGTAATCCATCTCTTCTATCCTGTCGGCTCCTGCAGTGATTTTACAGAACACGGCAGATGAATTACCGTCTTTTCTTCTATCTATCTATCTATCTATCTATCTATCTATCTATCTATCTATCTATCTATCTATCTATCTATCTATCTATCTATCTATCCAATATAAATACATATATATATATATATATGTGTGTGTCACTGACATCTATATATCTATGTATTCGATGTGTATATATCTATTCTGTTCTAACCTGTCAATCTGATTTTACTGTACGCGGAACATGAATTGCAGGCTTTTCAAAGGACACCGGTGCGTAAAAATCGGACATCACTCGCATGGTCCGAGTGCTGTGCGATTTTTTTTCTCGCACCCATAGGCTTGCATTGGTGAGTCTCGGTGACAATCGCAGCATGCTGTGATTTTACACGCACGCTGAATACGCCCGAGAAAATAAACGGTGATGTGAGCTGCCCCATATATTAACACTGGCCCGAGTGCTATGTGATGTTTTCTCGCAAAGCACTCGCCTGTATTCTACGGTAGTGTGACTCCGGCCTAATATAATTTCTCTCCAGCTTTCTTGATATCATGCTATAAATATATTATATCCAGCCAGAATCATTCTATTCGTGCAGAAATAGCCTTTAAAATAAATTCAGCGTAACAACTTTCTTGACAGATTTGCTAAAGGACATAAACATATTTTATTATGAGTCCTGTCAGTCTACATCTCAGCACCTATTAATTAATTACTGCAGCTCATTGCCAATTACTGCGCCGTCTGTTCTCTGGTAACGGCTGCATATTATGCAAAGCTCAATCCTGTGTTAGAATATAATTTAAATGGTGTAGAATTAATATTAACATTATCAGTCACCGCATAAAGAGCGAGTGCGATGGTCTGCAGTGATCTATCACTATGTATCTGTCAGGAGGTGGAGGAGCGATGTTCTGCAGATCTTTAGTGGTCAGTAGTGTAATTATCTGCGGGATATATCACTATATATGTCAGGAGGTGGAGGAGCGATGTTCTGCAGATCTTTAGTGGTCAGTAGTGTAATTATCTGCGGGATATATCACTATATATGTCAGGAGGTGGAGGAGCGATGTTCTGCAGATCTGTAGAGGTCAGTAGTATAATAATCTGCAGGATATATCACTATATATGTCAGGAGGTGGAGGAGCGATGTTCTGCAGATTTGTAGTGGTCAGTGGTGAAATAATCTACAGGATATATCACTATATATGTCAGGAGGTGGGGTAGCGATGTTCTGCAGATTTGTAGTGGTCAGTGGTGAAATAATCTACAGGATATATCACTATCTGCAGAACTTCGCTCCACCTTCTGACAGAGAGGTCAGTTATGAAATAATCTGTCAGGAGGTGCAGGAGCAATGTTCTGCGGTCATTATCTAGGTCTAGACCTTGATCCGCTGTTATGTGGTATTTTATGTCCGGTTTGGGGGACTTTTTCCTCTCCGTTCAGTCTTGACTTTGGTTAGGAGAAATTAATTGGCGCTTTGTAAATCCTTTTCATACAGTGTTGTGTTCTCGTTGCCCGATGTTCGGTCACATCACATCACACTTGTTAATTGCCCTCATTCCACTGGCGGAAAAGCCACATCCTGCTGCACAGAGGGTAATATTGTGAGCTATGGCTGGAGAGTCGCTGATCTGCTCCATATTTCTAGAATCTCTTAGGAAAGCATCATACATGTCAGGACCGAGGACCTTACATATGACACTTCTCCAAAAGCTCATCCGTTCTTGTAATGACAAGGAAATAATAGAAAATCGAGCAAAACGTGGACATCGGTTTGGAGTAACAGAAAACGTCAGGAAGACATAGGAAGAGATCCGAGTATCCGGGATTAATATCCTCCCAAACAGAATATGGAAGATTTCACTGAGGAATGAGAATAAATCCTCAGACAGATGCCGCACAAATACAAGGATCCTCCTAATATAGGAAATAATTCCTGATGACATGGATGGCATGGTGTCTGATATTTCCTTATAACATCAGCACTATATGAGATATGAAGTCTGATGCCCAATGATTGCCCTGAACCACTGACATACATGGAGGTCAGACAATCAATACAATTATCTCCTGGTTATTAATGAGCCCATTAGTCCTTTTTTTATGAGTAAAGCCTTGAGGCCTCCGCGGCTCCTGTTGATAACTAGTGGATGTTGATAGATGCATCAATGGAGAAAGAAAAATATTAAAATGTCAGAGTTCTCAGTGGTTGATACTTTTAATGGCTAACTGAAAAGATTGTAACAAACAGCAGGTTATCAAGACTATGCCGGTCTCTTCTTCAGGCATCATTGCAGAAAGAATCAGATCTTTATGGTGTTTCCAGAATCGCTACTCAGGAATAAGGGATTCTCCCATAAATAACATCACCTATCCATAGGATAAATGTATTGTCAATCGGGGTTCAGAGCAGAAACACCCCAACAGTTCTAAGCATTTAATCCATGACTATCTGAGCTTTGGGATCCCTGTCTATCTGCATAATTAATGGGCTGTAGCATTTTTTCTGCTGTTTGGCCTGATCCCACAAACATACTTTCCAAAGTCAGTGATCGGTTACTAGTGATGAGCACAAGTGCTGGTTAGTCGAGTTTGCCGAGGGAACTCGGGTATGTACCAAGTATAGCGGGCGCTCAAGTGGCATGTTTGAGTCTCTACTCCGCATGTTTCATTCCACCTGTTTTGAGTTTTCCGCGACGCTTACATACACTGACAATCCCCGCATGTTTTGTGGCTTCACTTTTATGGGAACCAAACTGTATCAAAGAATGGTACCACACAATGGTATATCAATAAATAAAAATTTCTCTCTTTATTACAATATTAAAAAAACAAAATACAAAGAAAGGTGCAAGACAATATAAAGAGGGACAAACCTTCCATAGGAAACACCACTACAGCCATATAGTTAATATCATGTACTAACATAACACCATATAGAATAATTGCGCAATAGCTTGAATGTCATGTAAAGAGCTGGCAACCACAATGTCCCTATAAAATCCAAACTGCCACAATGGGCATGTGTTTGTTATGAAAACGGGCTGGTATGCAGCTAATTACCTAAGTACTCTCCTAACAATGACACCAGATTAGGAATAGTGCTAGGGTGTATGAAAACTATATCTGGTACATACCAGTATCAGCTGGTGGAGATCCCCGGACGTCCCTCTGCCCCGACACGCGTTTCGCTCAGCTTCTTCGGGAGGCGTGTTTTGTGGCTAACAGCAGACGTGGGGACCCAAGCCCCCTTGACAAACACGAGTAACGAACGCTTGCACTCATCAGTATCGGTTACTTATGGTTTAGTGATGAGATTGCAAAGTATGGCTCAGGCCTGTTGGTTGCTGGTTGTGTAGTGGTTTTATAATCTAAAGTTAGTTTTGTTGGATGGAATCATCTCAAAATTTGTACAGCTATTAAAATCTGCGCTGAGTGTGATCAGATGGCTGTAGGTGCGGTGCCAGAATTGGGTGTAACCCGCAGAATTTGGGTGGTTTACCTCTTGTGTTCTTTATGAATGTATATCCTGAATGGTCTGGGCCAATCATAAATCATGAACTTCCTTCAATTCCACTTTCATGGCATTTCATTACAGCGTAAGATGAGTGAATCTGACGAGATTGGAATTCATCATGTCACTTGAATTTGGCAGGAAAATTAGATTCACATCCAAGTTATTCGATGCAATGTGAACTCTCCTTATTGTGAGCTGCGGTCTCTATAGTCCCCAGAGCATAATACAAATGGAGGAAAAATAAATAAATTCTCACCACCACAGTTCACCATCTTGTGCTCAGCACGTGCTCTCGCATCTTCGTCAATATTCACTTGGTCCTGTTACTGTATAAGATGCAAGAGGAGGCGCGGAGCACTACCCAGCAGGCCACAGCTGTGTGACTTGTAAGCGCTGAGGTGAGTTTTTCACACTATAGGTCAGCAAAATGGTAGCCACTTGACAAGTATTTTGCTGAATTTGCCCAAAGCAAATCTCAAAAATCCTGATTTCGGGAGAATTTTAAGCTTCTGAAATATTCAAAGCGGATTCAATTTTCTATGGACAGGTGAGCTCCTCTTTAATTGCAGCACTGTGAAATTCTGCAGCTGCATCCCCCTCCTCCATTTTCTGTTTACTGCATTATTCTAGATACGGTTTAATGGCGAGAATGTATAGATCGGCTGCAGGTAGAAATACAAGGCTTCTAGAAAGTGAGGATGAGTACGCTGTGTCCTCCCTCCAGTCCCCACACACATTACCAAAGGATATTTTTTACTTTCTTGGAAAGAACATCTTGTGTGCAGAGAGGTTTGTCATCATAAAGATGATCGTTAATCCTGGTTAGGGCGTGAAGACTTCTTCCCATCTTGTCTGAAGGGTTTGTATATTTAGCTTGAAATAATGGATCCCTGTAAGTGCCTCACAAGAGCCGACTCCACAGGAGCTGGATTGCTCTATTGACTTTCCGTTATAAACCTTCACTGCGGTTACAGAGTCAGGAATAACATCCTACGATAATGCACTGAACTTCTCAGGTAATTAAGGCTTCTTCAACTGCAAAGAGCTTTGAGCGTTATTGGAAAAAAAGTTAAGACTCTGGGAGAGGTCAGTTTATATGGGTCATGTGTGGGGGAAGGGAGCAGGGTCGGTCCGGTCCAGTCAACTCCATCATGAGCCCGGCTTATCAGATCACCAGAACCTACCGCCTGGATGCTCGGTGGCCAGGTGAGGTCCCCAGAACCACAGGCTCGCTGTCACCTGTATAGAGATTCTCACCACAGATCTCTCATGAGGGTGTACCCGCACCTGCACCCGTTTTTGGTTACACCGCTCTCTGGCACATAATGATAGCAGACTGACCGTCAGATGGATGATATCAGCCTGGCTCCCTAGTCGCATCGCACGCTGTCCCTGCAGCATCCTTAAAGGAACAGGCTGATTAATTTGTGGGCGTGTGTACCTGTCAGTACAGTCAGGAGTTCCCCAATTATGGCCCCTTGTTGAGTTTGGGAACACGGACAGAAATGTTAAGAATATTTTATCTCTTCTTGGTAAAGATGCACTAGGGTAAGTGATGTTACAGGTGAAGGTTCTAGTGAGGGGCATCTCTTAAAGGAAGGCATAGCTCAGGTTAGGCCAGCAGGGTCATTTCAGCTCCCCACTACTAAGGGCTCAACTGAAACTGTTCACTGCAGCACATGGGCCACCAGGATCTGTCCCCCTCCTCTACTAACCGAACCAAATTTTTTTCATGACACGACCAGAAGGTAAGACCGACCAAGGGTTTGTTTTATTTCTTTGTTGCTTCTGCACTGGTGTTGCAGTAAACACTTCTTAGACTGTTATTTCTGACTTGACCTTGGTTCTGTCTCTAGTAACTGTTTGGCATCCTTGGATTATATTGTCTATTCCAGGCTTACGCTGAGATGGTGCTGGTTGATTTTTGGCATGGACATTGGATGCTTTGCACGGTTCCAGGTGTGAGGGATGAGGGAGACTCCATTTTGGATTTATTAATTCAGGCCCAATATATTGTCCAGAGATCTTCCACCACTCCTGAAGTGGCCCCACCCTTGGGAGAAGTACACAAATCCCCAAAAAAACAGAATTTTTGTCAAATGGCCAGAGAATTAGAGGCCACATGTTAATAAAGGTGAGGAGGGGCAGAGCTAAGATCCCCTGCTGTCTTTTGTGCAAGGCAGCCAACATCAAAGGAAGCTCGAGACACTTGGGCAGCAACAAACAGAGATGAATTACGAGAGTACCGTGAATCTCAGGGGTAAGTCCAATATACCATCAGAACCCTGGAGGCCCTGCATCTCATATTTCTCTAGCTGTCCCAGTTACCAAGCTATTGAGACTGGTTCTCCAGAACTACTTAGCTGACCCAAGTTTAGACTCTCCATATATGTCCAGCCCCAACGAACCCGTTAAGACATCAGTCATCTCGTTTGGACCTCCCACTAAAAAGTTATGAACGATCCTAGATATTGGGACTGATTTCAGCTAGGCGGTCAAGGGAGGAGAATTCAGTCCAACCCATAGGGGCAGTGGCAAATACTGGAGGGGGTGAGAAGGGGTTAAAAGCTAGCTACACACCTTTAGCCTTCGTCTTCGTTCTGCCATGGAAGCCATGTCACGACATCTGTGGAGACGGACCAGAAGCTAAGAAGATGCCTGTGGATACGAGAGCCTCCCCTCATCCACAAGTGATAAGAAACGGTAACGTCACACATCCAGGTAACTGCTATCCCATACCTGTACCCTGCCTTTATCTGTACCTCTGGCTGTAACCTCTGCATATTACCCTGTATATATTTGTATTATCTAGTGTGCCCTTTGGCAATTAAAATATCAATTAATTTTGGGCTGCTCTTTTATCTAGAAACCCAATTTCCCACATTTGTGAGTTTGGCTAGTACTTATACGCTACCTGGGGTTGGTTTCTGACCTGATATAAGCTTATTAATGGACTGGGCTTATATCTAATGAGGAACTGGTGGCAGCATACCATTCTCGTGTTATTGGGGGATCCTGGCAGTGATATATATACTGCCCTTACGGCAGAGTGCTCCGATAACCAGTACGTGACAGGGCAGCCTCTCAGGGGACTACTTATCCTAGGTGCAGTTCCCCGACTGACCTGAGGGTAAGGGGAGCACCAGAGAGCTGCGACTGTGTAAGTTCCATCACAGATTGGTGATGGCGGGGTGATATTCGTATCCCCCCGACTCTGTCTTGTGTGTGTTTTCCTTACACCAGGGTTTCTGTACAATTGAGAGTGTTGGTTTGTCACATCCGCCACATTTGTTTCCTTACACATTTGTGGCAGAGTAAGTTTTTATTAGTATCTAGTAAAAATTATGCTTTAAAATGTCTTTCTAATTTACTCAAGTTTAATTTTACACCTGACGCTCGTCTGAGATCAAAACAGTCCTAAATAGTAATGATCGAGCACTAAAATGCTCGGTACTCGAATCGAGCAGGTTGGACACTTGGGTGGGTTCGAGTATGAGTATAATGGAAGTCAATGGGAAACTCAAGCATTTTTCCAGAAGACTCTAACAGGAGGGCTGGGGGGGGCAGAAAAATTGCTGAAATGAATGGAAATAGCGCTCAAGTGGAATGGGAATAGGATGGGGAAGACGCCTGGACGTATCTCTCACTTGCAGGTCGCTGCTGGGAACAATGTTGTCAGAGTTTTGCTCCACTTATACGGTACATTCCACCATCAGTGTTTGTTCAGGCTCTCACACAGCTGAATTTCCACATGAATCCAGCACCTCAACTCACTTGCGCTTTTCCTCGCGTTTTTGACATATTTTTTTTGTCTCTCTTTGGTATGTACTTAGATGTGCAAAGAAATAGATAGATATGGGGTAGATAGATCATTTTATAATTAGTGCCGTGCTTGTTTGTTTACTTTACATGGATTAACCTAATAAATAAATGGGACCACCCTTGTTTTGATAACCAGCCAAGGTAAAGCACACAGTTCAGAGCTAATATTATCAGGCTGGGAAGGTCCATAGATATTCGGCCGTTCCCAACCTAAAGATACACTCCCGCAGCCACCACACAAGTGTCACACATCACATTGGATGCTCCAATTCTGGCACTTTGCCCTGCCCTTCCCGATTTCTCTGGTGTGATGGCAATTGGAGTAATGGTAGTTGGGGTTGATGACAGCTGTAATTTGTCAAAAATCACAGCTGCAATCAACCCATGGGGCTAATAATAGACAGCCCCATTACTAAACCAATAATCAAAAAAAAAAGACAGAAAAGATACTTTATTTGAATACTCACCCACACTATCCCTCGTTCACCAATTTATAAAAGAAAAAATCCCATGCAGGTTCGTATTAAAGGGAATCTGTCACCCCATTTTAGCCATATGAGATAAAGATATCATTGCATAGTGCGTCCCATAAATAATCTATGGGTACCTATGATATCTCTGGACACCCCAGTTTTCATGTAAAAATACCTTTGTAAATTTCGTTTTCCAGTATGCAAACCCATGCGGTCCGGTCCGATGGGCGGCGTTTTTTTTCTTTCCCCCCCCGCTCCTCGGCTTCTCTTACGTAAGTATGTCTGTGACTAGCATAGACAGCGTAGTGTTTCCACGCTTGCGCTTTTCAAAATCCCCTCGCGCATGTGCAGTGTGCTTTGCCCAACAGTGGGCAAAGCATAAAATCATTACGAATGACTGCTTGCCTTGGACGAATTCCGGGGCAAGGAAAGTGAAGGAAAATAGTTGCGCATGCGCTGTAATGATTTTATGCTTTGCCCACTGTTGGGCAAAGCACACTGCGCATGCGTGAGGGGATTTTGAAAAGTGCAAGTGCGGCAAGCCGATGATAAAGAAAAAAAAACTGCGTAGGGCAAGAATGGAGGCGGTGGGGGAATGCGAAGAAACGCCACCCATCAGACCGGACCGCAGGGATTTGCTTACTAGAAAACGAACTTTACAAAGGTATTTTTACATGAAAACTGGGGTGTCAGGTGATATCATAGGTACCCATAGATTAGTTATGGGACGCACTATGCAATGATATCTTTATCTCATATGGCTTAAATGGGGTGACAGATTCCCTTTAAGCCAATGAATCTGAAGTAATCCAGAAAAGAATACCTGAAAAACATAAAAAGACATACATAAAGACAACAGACAGTACCTATTTCACCAATTTATTACCCAAAATGTTCCCACTCAGATCCGATGTAGTCCATGTTCCCCGATGTCTCCATCATCTGTGGATAGCATTAAAGTGACCGTTATTCACAGTCGATGGGTAGTGACATCAGTGCTCATCATTGTCACTGGGTCTCACTGGGCACAGCAAGACTAGGCAGCTTTGATGAGCATGGTAGTCACTACCTGGTGCCTGTGTCAGTAGCCATGATTTTCCTAAATGTTCTATGCAGATGAGTCAGTATAATGTTCAATCCTCGTCCATTAGAGGATAAATCACATCAAATCTCCCAATGAAAACAGGATTTTTTTCACAACTAAAAAAACTCAAAATGCAGCAAATTCTTCTGCACAAGAGAGTTTCCAAACATTTTGTAGGTTATAAAGAGCTGAAAATGGTCATTTACGGAATTTGCAGAATTAAGAGGTCACGTTTACTGAAATAAATAGTTTTCTCAATCAGAAACCTTGTCACAGACCAAGTTACATGTAACATCAGAGCTTCTGTGATTTCACCATCCCAATTCTCCCTCCTTTGAACTTGCGAGTTTTTGGATAGTTTCTGCTTGGATTTCTTTGCAGGATGTCAGAATCGCCCCACTAGAGCAGCTGTTCTGGTATGATCGGCCTCCCACCCTCATAGATCTTCTGCCAAGGATACCCCAAAGTTTCTCAACAGAGATGAGGTCGGGAGGATGGTAGCAGCCCAATGAGTATCTCTACTTTTTGCCCATAGCAGACAATGACTCTGAGGTTTATTTGCAGCATCAGATGGGGCATTATCAGCATGAGATGATTTTTCTACGGACGGCGTTCTTATTTTTGTATCATGGAAGAAAGTGGCAAGTCAAAAACTATATACTTTGCCAAGGTCATTTTCACACCTTCAAGGACCGCAAAGGGGCTACCAGCTCTCCCCATGATTTCAGCCCCAAACATGACTCCATCCCCTCCTTGCCGATGTTACTGCCTTGTTGGGTGGGACATGGTGGCTGTCCACCAACCATCCACTAATCCATCCATCTGGACCATCCAGGTTTGCGTGGCATTATCAGTAAACATGGCTGATATACAATGAGTCAATGTATGTCAGAGCCACTGCACTCGATTCTGCTTGTGATCATTGTTTAGGGTGACCTGAATAGTAGGATTATGCACAACGGCCACCTATGGAGGATCTGACACCTTCAGGTTCACGGATTCCACAGACACCAGCAGCTTCATATACCTGTCTGCTGCTTTGTAATGAGATTTTAGCAACTGGTCTCTTAATCTGATGCATTTGTCTGGCAGAAACCTCCCTCGTTATGACTTTATCTGCAGGAAACTTCCTCATTATGCCTTTATCTGCACAAACCCATCTGTGCTCTATATCAGCCACAAATCTCTTCACAGTACGATGATCGTGCTTATGTTTTCATGAAATATCTAATGTTTTCATACCTTGTCCGAGACATTGCACTGTGTGACACTTTTAGGCAGCAGAGATCCCTTTTCTATCCCATATTACTTGAAACCTGCAGCTGTTAAAAATAAGGAATGTCCTTCTTATGGAGTTTTTCTTTAATTGGAACTCGCCTGGCATCTAATTATCACAGAGGTTTGAGATTGATTTCAGTGACCAAAGACCCCGAGACACAAACCATCCATGAGGGTTATGTGAAATACAAAAAATTACATCTTTATGACACTTGCATCCAATTTGCAGAATAATTTGGAACGCTGTTGAAATGTGATCAGAAACCCACATCCTGCACGTAAAACTATTGATATTGTGTTAAATTCTACTTCATATTGAGTCAGATCATTGCAGTCTGCTCGGGGTCCTACGATGGCTCTCAGGCTGAAGTCACAAACGGTGAAGAGCAAGGTGACATTGGGCTCAGCTGTATGACCACAAGCAGTGTCTGCAGAAGCAGCATTCACACAATGTCACTTATACACCAGCAGGGATCAGTTATTGTCCACCTGCTTTATATTGTACACTCATCGCATCGACTATAAGGCCGGGATCACACGGTGCAGTAGTGTTCTGTGCAAACATTATCCGTTTACCATGGATGCACGGGAAGTATGAGGACAGCACATTGTTTTATATGCTACACCGATTCTTGCTTAGAATTTACTGTAAACCGCGTGCGGTTTCTCCACATGGTTCTTAATGGCGCAGAACACTGTGAGCCCAACCTATAGAACAAATTGAGCGTGAACGGCGAATACAGCATCCGTCTCTGGTGTTTCTCATCCATTACCCTATTTCACGTCTTGGAGACCCCAGAATGCTACGATTACAGATGTAATGGGAGTAAGTGCAATAACAGAGCATGTCATCAGTGGAGCGCTGCACTGCAGGGAGCACATAATGCACTGCTCCAGAGATAATCATCAAATCATACTGCTCTTAATTGCTAATTATAGAGCTTATAAGCATGAACGATGAG
Organism: Oophaga sylvatica; assembly: GCA_033576555.1. NCBI lineage: Eukaryota > Metazoa > Chordata > Amphibia > Anura > Dendrobatidae > Oophaga > Oophaga sylvatica. Next base: position 393,794,514 of record JARQOD010000001.1, read on the forward strand.
AGCAGACGGTAAATGTTACATTGTATTATTACACCTCCATTTTATTAATTACTTGTTCTCAGCTGTCAGTGAGAACAACTATAACCAGAGCCAGAGGTGACAAAATCTTGGGCTAAGGTCACACCTAGACGTTATATACTGGTACTACTAAAATCAGTGTTCTGTGCTCTTAACACATTCCAGAGTTAGACAACCCCTTTAAATCTCCAAGGCCCTTATGCAAAATTTATAACTAGACGCCAACCTACCATGTGCCTTTCATAATACTGGTGTCTTCTTGTGTGGCAGGGAGACCTTTGGGCCCCCTTAAATTTCAGGGCCTGTGTGCACTTGCTGCCACTGCACCCCACATGGCCACCACCTGCCTGCACCCTGTGTCGGTTAAACGAAAATGTGACCTTTCACTTTATAAAGCAATTTTAGAAAAAAACATCCATGATCAAGCCTTTAAACAACTCTGTAAGACAAAAGGATACTTTTGAGGCTCGCTGGGAGAATGGTCGTGCGATCATTAGTCACTAATGTAGTGACTCAAATAAATGTGACACAGGTAACAGGTGGCCGGTCATTTTGGTAGTTTGATCTGTTCTGCAGCAGGTCTGACTGTCCATTGTCTCACAGACTGCAGTCCTGGTTATGTTTTATGCATCTCCTATAAGGCCGTGTGATTTTTTTTTTTTTGCCGACGTTTTGAAAAATTCAAATTTTTCCCACGATTTTTGAGAATCACAACAAAGCTACCAGTTTTTGCTACAATAGCAGCAAAATAACGCACCCTGGCTGCAGAGTGTGAATGCCACCTAAAGTGGCCATACACATCCCAAAGCTCGGCCAATAAATCTCCCTTCCAGCCCCCCATACATTTACATGCTTGGCTGAGTGTTCACTTTTCCTGTATGTGGAGAGTAAGATACGGCTATTGACACCTCTGTCCCACTACAGACCCCTCAGTTCCACTCCAGACCCTTCTGTCCCCCTCAAGACTCTTCTGTACTCTTCCAAATGGCAGAGTTTTATAGCAACAAAAGGATCTGGCATGTATATTCATCCTTCCCACAAACAGGAAGTCCCCATACACATTTGTCATCCAATTTTGCAGAAATTTGCTGGTTCAGACGACTTTTTAAGGTGCTAGTGGATGTTGACATGGAGTCTTCTAATTTTTGCATCTCTTATTTATCTTGGCTTCCAGCAAGAGTAACAAATAGTTGGTCACAACTATTAAAGGCGTTAGTGTAAGATAAACTCCTTTTGGTTCGGCCTATTTGGACTACTTTCTTTGCTAGAAGGGAGAGCTGTGGTGTAAAAACTGTCCACCGCACTGGCAGATACAACGGGTCCACAAATGGTCACCATGTAACGTGGACGTCACGTGGCTTTCTCTGGCCAGGACAGCTGAGAGAGAAGCTGGTTATCCCATGTGATTATCATCCATAGTAATGCTTCATTTTCCAGGGTGGGGTTGTACATTTTTCCCATTAGGGCAGATATTGGTTGCATTTCGGTTCCCAGCACTGAATCTGCCTGTCACCCCCCCCCCCCCCCCCCCCCGAACGCTCATGTTTCTCCTTACTTCCTGGTCTCTTCATATTTTGATGATATTTATTTTCTTCTATTTGCGATGTTCGTGACCTCAATTTGCTGCCCGGCACAGGGAATTTATCTCCTGATTTGCAGAAATATTGTAAAAGTCTTCAATAAAAGGCAGCTGGTTCCAGAATAGAAGAGGATCACAACCCTGATGGCCGTCTTATTATCAGATGCTCACGCTTCTCTATCGCAGCCAATAAAATCCATACAAAAAGAAAAAGTTTTAAAACTCTTATTAACCAGGCAAGAAAAACTTTTATCCTCATACAAATAAACCTCAGAGCAAGTATAGAAGTGAAGGAAAGTGGCGCATAGGTAAATCCTTATACCATAGACGGTTCATGACGGTTCTTTTTGTATCAGCAACATATACCGGTACTTATGTGGGGTTATCTGCCATTGAGCATTTATATTTGAAATAATCTTTACTTTCAACTGTGGTATATGTTCTACTACCTTCATTATTGGTATTGCAGCACACTTTAAGCCCTCCTATACATTATTTATAGCATTTGCACTTTACCTTTGTATCTTATGCACATATTGGTACTATTACATACCTTAAGCTCTCTTATGCAATTATTTATAGCATTTGCTCTTTACTCTTGTATTCTATGCACATATTATTTGTACAGCAATATTTTTTTCGCACTTACTCATTCATTATTGTGGCTTATTCATTAACTTTTTTTGATGAAAATACATTTGGCGCTTTCTTATGTGCAGTATATATTGGTACTATTTATCCCCAGTGTTGCCCCCTCTTTTGGTATTTTGTTCCCACCCCTCCCCATAGTTCTTTGTATGTTGCAACATTTTGTCTATAATTGAATATTGGACGTCCTTTTCGTTTTTTTTCGTTGTTGTGTATGAAGACACATGGGGGCTGACGAGGCTGGAGACACATGGAGGGGACAAGGCTGAAGACACATACATATGGGGGACAAGGCTGGAGACGCTTGGTGGGGGGATCAGGCTGGAGACACTTGGTGGGAGGACCAGGCTGGAGACATTTGGTGGGGGGGGACCAGGCTGGAGACATTTGGTGGGGGGGGACCAGGCTGGAGACACATGGGGCAGCAGGACAAGGTGCCAGGATGGATACATATGGGGGGCGAATATGGATACAAATGGGGGGGCAGGACAAGGGACCAGGATAGATATATGGGGGCCAAGATGGATGTATGGTAGAGCCAGGATGTATATATATATATATATATATATATATATATATATAGGGATTTATGGGGGGGAAGCAGCACATGGCACCAGGATGGATATATGGGGGTGCAGCACAGGGGACCAGGATGGATATTTGGGGGGGTGGTAGCACAAGGGATCAGGATGGATATATGGAGGGGAGCAGCACAAGGGACCAGGATGGATATATAGGGAGCAGCACATGGGACTAGGATGGATATATGGGGGTGGCAGCACAAAAGGCTAGGATGGATATATGGGGGTGGCAGCACAAGGGACCAAGATGGATATATAGAGGGGAGCAGCACAAGGGGCCAGAATGATATATGGGGGGCAGCACAAGGGGCCAGGATGGATATATGTGGGGAGCAGCACAACAGGCCAGGATGGATATATGGGGAGAATGGCAGCACAAAGGACCAGGATTGATATATGGGGGAGCAGCACATGGGCACATGATTGATATATGAGGTGGAACAGCACAAGGGACCAGGATGGAAATATGGATGGTGGCAGCACAAAGAACTAGGATGGATATATGGGGGGGAGCAGCACACGGGCCCATGATTGTTACACAAGGGAGGAGCACCACAAAGGACCAGGATGGATATATAAGGGGAGCAGGACATGGGCCCATGATTGATATATGGGTGGGAGCAGCACAAGGGACGGATATATGGGGGGAGGAGGACAATGGACATATATGGGGGCCTGTATGGATAGCTGGGGAGCAGGATGGATATCTGGGGCCCAGGCTGCATATATTGGGCCAGGCTAGACAAGGGACATGGGGGGCCAGGATGGGGCATATTATAAAATAAAGGGTGCCAAGCTGGGCAAGATTATTAAATAAAGAGGGACTTAATTACTTTTTGGGGCCAGAATGAGGAACATGCTGTATTAGTTTATGGCAGAGGTCTCAAACTGCATTCCTCAAGGGCCACAAACAGGTCATGTTTTCAGGATTTCATTGTATTGCACAGGTGATAATTTAATCACCTGCACAGATAATGATTCCAGCACCTAGTGCAATGCTAAGGAAATCTTGAAAACACGCACGGTTTGCGGCCCTCGAGGAATGCAGTTTGAGACCCCTGATTTATGGTGACAAGTGGGGAAAGTGCTCTGGAAGTGATCAGCTACTGACGACAGTGTTATATTTTGCAGAGACAAGCCCTGGCTGCAAGAAGCGATGGTCTGTGCTGGATGGAGAAAAGTGAAGACGAAGGACTTCAACTACAGACTTCACTGGTGAGTTCAGTGTATTACATGAACACGCACACTATACACTATATACAGAGCTCCTGTGTACAATTTCACTTGTGATCCCTGTATTACCTGTACACTTACACTATATATAGAGTTCCTGTGTATAATATCATTGTTGTTCACTGTATTACCTGTACACTGACAGTATACAGCTTCTGTGTATAAGGTCATTGGTGATCACTGTATTACCTGTACAATGACACTATACACAGAGCTTCTGTATAGAAGGTCATTGTTGATTACTGTATTACCTGTACACTGACTATATACAGATCTCCTATCTATATTGTCACTGTTGATCACTGTATTACCTGTACACTGGCATTATACAGAGCTCCTGTGTATAATATCATTGGTGATCACTGTATTACCTGAACACTGACACTATATACAGAGCTCCTGTGTGCAATTGTCTCGACCCGCACCACAATTGTGGTTTACCAGAGCAATGGGGTACTCAGAGCCGAGCCCATGGAAGTCTATGGGGTTGTCACAGGTAGCGTTGGCTCGGTCTGTGGCCCTGGCGGTCAGGCGTATGTTGGGGGGAATATTCACAGGGGATAGGTATATATACAGTTCGTGACGCCACCTGTAGTTCTCTGATCACTAAGACCAGCGCTGCTGTAGATCTCTGAGGGGATGGTGAGGCAGCTAGATGTCGGGTCCCCTACAGGTGGGACTCTTCCCTCAGGTCGATAGTTATGGTGGGGTTGTGCAGGGATGCAATCAAATAACTCAGTCTCACACATAGAAGCTTCTTCCCATACCTTTTACTTGTCAGATGATAAGGCAGGTCCCAGGGAGGCTGGTCGGGTGGAGGATGTGCTTTGAGGCAACAGCTGAACAGGTTATGGGCCTCCTTAACTTTCAAAATTATGAGTTCAACCAGCATAAAGCGTAGTTCACTCCAGAATCTCCAGCTTCTCCAAGCTGTACTGCCCGGTCAGTTTTGTGGTCGGAGTCTTCCGTTGAGAGAGCTGGGTTCCTAATGTGGTCCTGCAGTGACTCCAAGTTCCCACTCTCCCTGACCCCAGTTACGTACCGACACTCCAAGGGCTGCTTTCTGCTACCTAAGGTCCAGTAAGCCTCTGGTTTTTCTATCACTATGCCTGGAGCTATAGTGACGCTTCGGTCCCCAGTGACCGGTGACAATGTGCAGGATAATCCAATCCTAAGGCACTTCTAAATTCCTTCCACTATGCCTTTCGCCCTGTCCGCGCTTGTAGCATAAGCACTCCACACTTCCAAAGGCTATGCAGACTAGTCCCTTCTTTCTTCTTTCCAGAGCTTGCTAACAGGTGCTCAGTAATCTTCTAGTTCAGGAGCACGTCTCTGAACTCCACTGTCCTTGGGACAGGAGACTGAAGGTCCTGATGCTCACTCCTCTCTCTTCCTGAACAGACTTCAGACTGGTGGGATGACTCACACAGGAGTCACCCGGGCTAGACTGACCTCCTCCCTCCAAGTCCAGACTAGACTGACTGACTGGCTAGACTGACTAGCTATATATATCCTATGGGTGTGTCTAAGTGTGTGATGGAGTGAATGTTTATTGAGCATTAAATTGTTACCTCTCCACACATCCTCCAGGGTACTGCGTGTGCCTTCACACCAGGGCTACACATTCCCCCATGGTAAAATACAGCACTCCCGGGCTGTGAAATATAAGAAGACATTTTGTTTTTCATAAACAATAAACATTAACTCTTCCCATCCGGGAGGTAAGGATTTCTTGAACGTTGCATTAAAACATATAGAAAAATACAAAATACTAAATAGACATTTTCATACAAATATATACAATATTCTTGTGAAGGACCCGCACCAAACCTTCAACGTGGGTCCTGGGTGGGCTGCAGGACATCTGAATGCAGACCTCACTCAGTGCCACACCACACGGGTTTTATATTCAGAGGTAGTTGAGGTGGTTTCATGTAAAACCAATATAATGCACCTTAGTGCAACTATTTACAGGATACAGTTTTTGGGCTGGCTCAGTCCTCAGCCACGCAGTCTCTTATAAGACACATTTTCAAATAATTCACATTATATCAAATTCTATTTACTCAACTAGAGTATTCCCTATAAAACTTGGTGCAAATATGCGACCACTTATCACATAAATACCATAAAGTGCAAAACTCTCTTTATCTGCTTACCCAGCCGGGCATTCTATTTTTGGCAAAATATGCAAACATTATATACTCGTATCAACGGTGCAAACTATTTTCACTTTTATAAAAACTTATATACATCTTCTCAGCTGCGGTAAACCCTGTCTGGGTCCTACCGTTCTTCACATTTTCTTGCAGGCTTCCATTATACTTTCCATCCCGGGGGCTGGAACAATACGATGATCCTTAGATCCCATGACCAACAAGTCGTGACCTGCTATCAGGGTTTGGGTCGCTACAGTCCTCGTGCGAACCACTAGGGGCGCGCCGGGCGCTTCCGCTTTGTGAGACGCTGTCTGCGTCACTGTAATAGCCACTTTCTCTCGCGATGCAGAAATAGTCGCCGTGCGTGACGTTGTGTAGACTGCTGATTGCGATGTGGAATGGGTCGCAGGTTGCGATGTAGTAGGACAAGGTAGTGAAGAGTACGCAGGGGGCACTTCCAACTGTGATATACTCTCCTGGGGCGATGCCGGGCACGGCCTGATGCAGCGGTAGATTGTGACTGGGATGCGCTGGCAATGATGACGTTACCTGCGTCAGGGACGGGGTCACGGACGATTGTGACATTAAGGGCATACCATCCCTTCATACCCCAGTGCCGTGTGTAGTTGACTATGTCTCCATTAACTAGGTCCCTCCCGGGATGGCCGATGGGCAGGTGGGATTCTACGTCCCTGCGACTGACAAAGACCCCTGGGTAGAGGCCCGGTTCTCTAATGAAGCCCCAGCCCTTCCGGAGCTGGAACTCTGTCACACACCCCTGCCGCCGCGGTTCCCTTAGAGTACCTTTTTCTCGACGGACACTTTCCTTGTCCGCGATCAGCTGCTCGTACTGCCGCTGCCGGTTCCGCTGCGCTTCCCGCTCTTCCTCCTGCCGGCGTCGCTGTTCCTTTTCGCAACGCTGCCACTCACGTTCCCACTGGGCGGTGTAGGCGACGTCATCCAGGCGCGCCATCTCATCCCAGTCGACGTCTGGTAATGATGGACAGGACCCCTCCGGTGTCCCTGCCGGGGATCGATCATCTGCTGCGGCCTCCTGGCCGGGCGGGCGTTCCGGAACTGGCGGTACCTCCTCAACCTCCTTCGCTTCCACCGCTTCCTCGGTAGGTTCAGGGTCGGTCCTTTTGGGGGTAGCCTCCGGTTGCTCCTTAGCCTTGGGCAGCAGAAGTTTCGGTAACTCAAATCGTGGGGGGTCGTCGAGGGGAGAGAACACCGCGTCCCACAGCCGCCGCTGCATCAGGGTACGCCGGCGTCTCTCGATCTCCTCCTTGCCAGGTTGTTGCAAAACCATCTTCTTCAATCTGGCATTTTCCTCTTTAATCTCTAGCAATGCTTGCTGCAGGTGCAGGACCACGGATGGTTCCGGTTCTAGTGGCAGCTTGGCTGGGGAAAGGGGCCTGCCTTCCTCCGCTTCCCTGCTCGGCTGCACACGTCCTGCCTCCATGATGTTCCAGAACAGACTCTCTTCTACCAGAGCCGTCCGGTCTTTTCCGTGGAGGCGGGGTTTGCGTCTCCTCCTCTTCGCAGGAAAGGTGAAGAGGAGGCGGACCTCCCTTGCTGTAGGGCAGGATCGCATATTGTAATAGCACTTTGAGAGGGCAGGCATTCTCTTCGCGCCACAGGGGGGCACACGCCCACGAATCCACGCCCACCTTCTTCTCCAGCGCCTGAGGGCGCGAATTTGGCGGCAAAATGGCGGATTTTAGCGCCAAAAATAGCAAACAGTCCTTTTTCACAAAAACACCTCCACAGGCACACAGGGCTCGCAATTTTGCGAGTTTCGCATCCTGTTCGTGACGCCAAATTTGTCTCGACCCGCACCACAATTGTGGTTTACCAGAGCAATGGGGTACTCAGAGCCGAGCCCATGGAAGTCTATGGGGTTGTCACAGGTAGCGTTGGCTCGGTCTGTGGCCCTGGCGGTCAGGCGTATGTTGGGGGGAATATTTACAGGGGATAGGTATATATACAGTTCGTGACGCCACCTGTAGTTCTCTGATCACTAAGACCAGCGCTGCTGTAGATCTCTGAGGGGATGGTGAGGCAGCTAGATGTCGGGTCCCCTACAGGTGGGACTCTTCCCTCAGGTCGATAGTTATGGTGGGGTTGTGCAGGGATGCAATCAAATAACTCAGTCTCACACATAGAAGCTTCTTCCCATACCTTTTACTTGTCAGATGATAAGGCAGGTCCCAGGGAGGCTGGTCGGGTGGAGGATGTGCTTTGAGGCAACAGCTGAACAGGTTATGGGCCTCCTTAACTTTCAAAATTATGAGTTCAACCAGCATAAAGCGTAGTTCACTCCAGAATCTCCAGCTTCTCCAAGCTGTACTGCCCGGTCAGTTTTGTGGTCGGAGTCTTCCGTTGAGAGAGCTGGGTTCCTAATGTGGTCCTGCAGTGACTCCAAGTTCCCACTCTCCCTGACCCCAGTTACGTACCGACACTCCAAGGGCTGCTTTCTGCTACCTAAGGTCCAGTAAGCCTCTGGTTTTTCTATCACTATGCCTGGAGCTATAGTGACGCTTCGGTCCCCAGTGACCGGTGACAATGTGCAGGATAATCCAATCCTAAGGCACTTCTAAATTCCTTCCACTATGCCTTTCGCCCTGTCCGCGCTTGTAGCATAAGCACTCCACACTTCCAAAGGCTATGCAGACTAGTCCCTTCTTTCTTCTTTCCAGAGCTTGCTAACAGGTGCTCAGTAATCTTCTAGTTCAGGAGCACGTCTCTGAACTCCACTGTCCTTGGGACAGGAGACTGAAGGTCCTGATGCTCACTCCTCTCTCTTCCTGAACAGACTTCAGACTGGTGGGATGACTCACACAGGAGTCACCCGGGCTAGACTGACCTCCTCCCTCCAAGTCCAGACTAGACTGACTGACTGGCTAGACTGACTAGCTATATATATCCTATGGGTGTGTCTAAGTGTGTGATGGAGTGAATGTTTATTGAGCATTAAACTGTTACCTCTCCACACATCCTCCAGGGTACTGCGTGTGCCTTCACACCAGGGCTACACACAATGTCACTGATGATTACTGTATTACCTGTACATTATATACAGAGCTCCTGTGTATAATGTCAGTGGTGATCCCTGCATTACCTGTACACTATACAATATATACAGAGCTCCCATGTACAATGTCACTGCTGCTCACTGTATTACCTGTACACTATATACAGATCTTCTGTGTATATTGTCATTGGTGATCACTGTATTACTTGTACACTATACAATATATACAGAGCTCCTGTGTATTATGTCACTGGTGATCTCTGTATTACCTGTACACTGACACTATATACAGAGCTTCTGTGTATAATGGCACTGGTGGTAATAACAGTGTTGTTAGTATTGTGGTTTATATTCATGATCAGTACTGTAGTATTCAATCACTGTGTGGTGGTAATTTGTGGTTTGGTCACGGTGCGGCGGTATTTGTCCCTAGTATGTGGTATTTTTCGGTCACTATGAGGTGGAATATGTAGTCTAGTTATGGTGTGGCGGTATTTCTCCTTGTATAGCCACGTTCACACGTTCAGTATTTGATCAGTATTTTACGTCAGTATTTGTAAGCCAAAACCAGGAGCGGGTGATAAATCCAGAAGTGGTGATGCGTTTCTATTATACTTTTTCTCTGATTGTCCCACTCCTGGTTTTGGCTTACAAATACTGAAGTTACTCACCTTTTTCGTTCTAAAATTTTCCAACCTGAACGACCATGGCTTGCCCCCACTAGTTTTGATCCTGGGTACGCCCATGATCACACCTCTGCTAGTTACAGAAAATGGATGAACTTCTCTAGTGCAAGGGGGAGGGGCAACTGAACAAGCAAGGAATTCTGGGAGATTTCAGCTTTCTGAGACTTGAGTGTACACAGTGATTCCAGAGTAGTGAGTGCACAGTGCAGTAGCTTAGGTATCCATGGCTACGATCTCTAACAACTAACTCACTTTATGAGTGGTTGTAACCATCGATACCTAAGCTACTGTAATGCCATGCACATGGGGTAAGTGACATATTTTATCAGAAGAACTACTACACCCACTATATATTGGGATAGAATCTTGGGGATGGGAATACCCCATTAATTCTATATGTTACATGCTGTTGACACTCTATAAAGATTTTTCAACTTAATTACCTTACCGGTCAATTGCTGCCGCACTAATTTATGTTAGGCCGGGGTCACACTTGCGACTGCAATGTGAGAAACTCGCACGAGTCTCTCGCCTCAATACCCGGCACTGCCGCTGGCACTCTGCCCGGAGCGTTCATAGAAATACATGCAGCCACACACTCCGGTCCAGAGTGCCGGCGGTAGTGCCGGGTATTGATGTGAGAGACTCGCGCGAGTTTCTTGCATTGCAGTCGCAAGTGTGACCCCGGCCTTATAGTAATGATCCTACATCTTCTTTCATCCTTGTGGAGCCCACCCCTGCTCTGTCCCCAATACCTGCAGGTATCACTCCTTTTACATGATGTGGATACATTACTGTTTCTGACTAATACTTCTCAGTCTTTTATATGGATGGAGCCTTTTTCTTAGGCAGGAGGGGTTAATGTGGAGCAGCGTGGTGGCTGTCTGGTGTCTATTTAGCTCTCAGTACGACTTTACCATCAACCAGCGCTAATTGACTGATAAATTGCATTCAACGCTGGGGAGGAACAGGACTCTGGGATTCGATTGCTGTTTGCCCTTCTCTTCATCGATGGCTTCCACTGACTTTAAGTGTCTGTGTCCTCATCCAGTGATTGCTACCTGTCATGTAACGTCCCCTGTGCAGCATCCGTGCCTCCCCTGCTGCCAACATCACACGCACTCAGGACGAATGGTGGAGAAAACGTTTCTCTTATGGCAAATAGTCTAAATAAGAGGTGTTTCATCTGTAGCAGTCAGGACATGCTGGGAGTTGTAGTTTGGCTGTGCTTTGCGGAACAGGTGTAGGCTCTAGACTCTTACATTGTCCACCTGTCCATACAGCTGCGACCCCACGACTTTCAGTGTCGCTACAGGGGGACGAGTTCTTGTTACCCAGCCGGTCGCAGCTGTTGTGTCACAGCCAAGTTGGCTGCAGTGGCTGAATATAAAGCAACATCCCAGTCCACATACACTTCGGCCCCCCAACTTCACACTGGAGCCCCCATGGCACTGTCACTCCTGGGACAGAGACAACATTGGAGTCAGACGTAAAGTGCCGGTGTCCAATCTCCTATAAATAACGCCCAGTATACACAATCTAAATCATTGCATCTAAAATGTAAAGTGCTGCGGAATATGTTGGAGCTATAGAAATAAATTATTATTATTATTATTGCATCTTTCTTATACACTTTGTGATACATTGTCTCACTATTCTCAAGATGCCTTCATGCAGTCAGTCGCAACTTTTTTTTTTCTCTTACATTTACATTTAGAGGCTGCAAGAAAGCATTTGACACAACCTATCACGGCCACTAGGGGGAGGGTAGGTTTGCACCTGTTCTTGGCCCACAGCAGTGGTGTGAACTGTCACCATGTTGGCTGCTGACGGCGTCATTAGTCTATGTTTGTATTGGAGCTGATTGTGACCCTTTGCACGGTCCTGTCGTACATTGCAGTGCCCCCTAATGGTTATTACCCCGAGCCCCGGCATGGTTGGCCCATCCTCGCCCAGCAGTATATTATGTGTGTATCTGATTCTCATCATGAGGACGTGTTGACCGCGGTGACAGGTTTAATATTGTACGTGTTCTGTTTGATAACAGTTTATTGGCGGCCGCTGTGTATCAATTCATGAAATCACAGGGAACACAAAGCTTCCACTGATAGAAATAAAGACGGAAAATCTAGACATGAAGGATGTCAAAACATTTCCTGTTTATTTTCGTCCCCTGGAGGAATCGCATGGTTTTCTGTGCTTGGGGAGGGGGTCTTTAGCCAGTTAAAGTGCGCAGTTTATTGAGACAGACATTGAATGTGGTGTGATATCACTGGGAGCTACAAGATGTGACCCATGACGGG
>JARQOD010000001.1:393806854-393845336 GCA_033576555.1 Oophaga sylvatica
GGTATCACTCCTTTTACATGATGTGGATACATTACTGTTTCTGACTAATACTTCTCAGTCTTTTATATGGATGGAGCCTTTTTCTTAGGCAGGAGGGGTTAATGTGGAGCAGCGTGGTGGCTGTCTGGTGTCTATTTAGCTCTCAGTACGACTTTACCATCAACCAGCGCTAATTGACTGATAAATTGCATTCAACGCTGGGGAGGAACAGGACTCTGGGATTCGATTGCTGTTTGCCCTTCTCTTCATCGATGGCTTCCACTGACTTTAAGTGTCTGTGTCCTCATCCAGTGATTGCTACCTGTCATGTAACGTCCCCTGTGCAGCATCCGTGCCTCCCCTGCTGCCAACATCACACGCACTCAGGACGAATGGTGGAGAAAACGTTTCTCTTATGGCAAATAGTCTAAATAAGAGGTGTTTCATCTGTAGCAGTCAGGACATGCTGGGAGTTGTAGTTTGGCTGTGCTTTGCGGAACAGGTGTAGGCTCTAGACTCTTACATTGTCCACCTGTCCATACAGCTGCGACCCCACGACTTTCAGTGTCGCTACAGGGGGACGAGTTCTTGTTACCCAGCCGGTCGCAGCTGTTGTGTCACAGCCAAGTTGGCTGCAGTGGCTGAATATAAAGCAACATCCCAGTCCACATACACTTCGGCCCCCCAACTTCACACTGGAGCCCCCATGGCACTGTCACTCCTGGGACAGAGACAACATTGGAGTCAGACGTAAAGTGCCGGTGTCCAATCTCCTATAAATAACGCCCAGTATACACAATCTAAATCATTGCATCTAAAATGTAAAGTGCTGCGGAATATGTTGGAGCTATAGAAATAAAATTATTATTATTATTATTGCATCTTTCTTATACACTTTGTGATACATTGTCTCACTATTCTCAAGATGCCTTCATGCAGTCAGTCGCAACTTTTTTTTTTCTCTTACATTTACATTTAGAGGCTGCAAGAAAGCATTTGACACAACCTTATCACGGCCACTAGGGGGAGGGTAGGTTTGCACCTGTTCTTGGCCCACAGCAGTGGTGTGAACTGTCACCATGTTGGCTGCTGACGGCGTCATTAGTCTATGTTTGTATTGGAGCTGATTGTGACCCTTTGCACGGTCCTGTCGTACATTGCAGTGCCCCCTAATGGTTATTACCCCGAGCCCCGGCATGGTTGGCCCATCCTCGCCCAGCAGTATATTATGTGTGTATCTGATTCTCATCATGAGGACGTGTTGACCGCGGTGACAGGTTTAATATTGTACGTGTTCTGTTTGATAACAGTTTATTGGCGGCCGCTGTGTATCAATTCATGAAATCACAGGGAACACAAAGCTTCCACTGATAGAAATAAAGACGGAAAATCTAGACATGAAGGATGTCAAAACATTTCCTGTTTATTTTCGTCCCCTGGAGGAATCGCATGGTTTTCTGTGCTTGGGGAGGGGGTCTTTAGCCAGTTAAAGTGCGCAGTTTATTGAGACAGACATTGAATGTGGTGTGATATCACTGGGAGCTACAAGATGTGACCCATGACGGGAGTGGAACAGCAATGCTCCCGATACCCAGGCTTTACTCTTCATGTCACCACCATATTGCTATACACACAGACTGACACTTCATAGTGTATCCTCCCTTTTGTTTGCTTTTTCTCGTACTGTGGACATCATTCCCTTATTTAAGTGCAGAATTGTTAGCTGATGAATTCCCTCATGGAGCGCTGTCAACCTCATATACAACCCAAATTTCCTGCTTTCCTTCTCAAAGCCTTTGAGTTATGGAATAAAACTTTTCCTGCAGCCACCATACAGGGAGCCCATAGGTCTATACAGTCTGTAATAACTCCTCACTACCCAATTAGGTCCCCCTAATGGTGACCGCGAGCAGGTCAAATTACGTTACACAAGACTGCGTGTGTGGATGGAAGCTAGGGATTTGCTGCACTTTTAGGAGGTATCTCCAGTTCCTTTACTCAGGATCATCTATGAATTGTCAACTCCATTTGATGAAGTAGTCATATTCTCACATTCATCCGAATCTCTTCTTTCATCCTTGTAATGTCTATACCCACCTTCATCATCCATACGCTCACTCTCATCATTCCTTCTCCGATCCTCATTATTTCTCCCCCCATCTTCCCCTACTTTACACATGCTACACTGCATAGAGCTGGATTAAAACGACGTCAGGCGCAGAAAATAGAATAAATCTGACTGCACTTTAGCAAATCTCCTAAATCCAGGACATTAATATTGATCTGAGATCTCCGCTTGACACAAACTATGACACTATAAAAACCATGTAATGTTTTCCTTGGATGCTTTGTATTTTTAGGCCGTGCCAGAGAAAACGTCTGGACCCTGGCACCCGCCAGGAAGGCCGGGGGCTGCGATGTTCAGGCATTATGCAGGCGCTGCGCTATGTTAGCTTTGTACCGTCAGAGCTGAGAATGAAATGTAGAGGGACAGAGATGGCACAGAGGCCGCCGAGCACTGAACGAAAGCCTCATCCCTGGAGTGAACCTTGCATTAGGGAACTGTATTATAAGATTATAAGAATCGCTCCTCTCACTGCTTACAGTGCAATTCCTTCATATAATACTTACACTGCCTTCATACTAGATCTTCAGTATTGGTGTCCAGTTATCTGTCCGCTCCAACTAAATTCTCCCCTAACCACAAAAACAGCTGACAACCAGCCTGCCTTCCTCATGGTTGACTGAGACGTTGTCACAGCCTAGCCTAGTTGGAAGACCGAACACCAAACTGACACCAAACTTGGTATACCTAACAACAAATTGACTGACAAAAAAAATATGTATTATTTTTTCTTTATGTGTTAGAGGGGATCTCACCGAGGTCACCGCAGTTTAGCCCAGCTGGGAACGGAGCCTCAGTGACCGGACATAACCTCAATGACGTCACCACTGGTCACTGAGGCTCCATTCCGAGCCGGGCTGAACTGCGGTGACCTCGGTGAGATCCCTGCTAGCACAGTGAGAAAGTCACACGGTGCAGAGGCAAGTTTACCAGGAGGGCACCATGCGACTTTCTCACGGTGCTTTCGGGGATCTCTGCGAGGTCACTGCAGTTCAGTCTGGCTGGGAACACAGCCTCAGTGACGTCACTGTTAGTCACTGAGGCTGGGCTCGCAGCCGCTCAGTCAACAGTGGCTCTCAGCCTGGACGGTCGCATCTTGGCACCGTCCAAGTTGAAAACTGTTTATCCCCCAGACATGGATTATGGCTTGGGACAGAACGACGGACTGGTATGGTATATTGTTGTTTTTTTATTTTAGTTTTATTACAGAAAATCGAGGGCTTTGGTGGAATTAGGCAAGGTCGTAAGTATGGTTTAATTAAGGTTATTAAGTCTGTCATTCTTTCAATTAAAGGACTTTTTCTGGGTGTCTGTGTTTTCTTACAATGTGACTATGGGGTTAGTAGTGGGGGTGTTTTCTTGACACCTCCCCATTACTAACCTCGGGGCTTGATGTCACCTGACAATACAAAGGTGACATCAACCCCCCCAACTATGACCCCACTTGCCACCACTACAGGGCAAGTGGGAAGAGCCGGGTAAAGTGACTGAATTGGAGCATCTAATAGATATGCCTTTTCTATGCAGCTGTGGGATGCTATTTTTAGGCTGGGGGGCTAATATCCATGGCCACTTACCAGCCTGAGAATACCTGCCCTCAGCTGTTTGCTTTAGCAAGGCTGGTTGTCAAAAATGAGGGGGACCCCATGCCGTTTTTTTAAATTATTTATTTAAATAATTTAAAAAAACAGCGTGGGGACCACTCTGTTCTTGATAACTAGCCTTCCTGAAGCTGACAGCTGAGGGTTGCAGCCTCCAGCTGTGAGTTTTACCTTGCTGGCTAGCAAAAAAACAGGGGAAAACATGACTTTTTTTTTTTAAATTATTTACTGCACAGGAGCAGCTGATGAATACACATATCCGCCGCTCCTGCTCTCACTGTAATTAGCGTTAGCAGTTGTCGGATGATGGGATCAGTAGTCCCATTAGCTGACACCAGTGACCGGAGGTAAACTTTATACCTCCGATCACAGCTGAGCGCTCACGCTATCTTTTGACAGTGTGGGAACTGCGGCTCTCTGACCGGCGGGGATGATTTCACCGCCGATCAGAAGCGTTGTTTGCCACGCTGTCATGCACGTGACAGCGCGACAAACATCCGGTGTTCGGGCAGCCGAACCCAAACAGTAACACGGACTTCCTGGTGAAGTCCGTGCCCGAACAGTAGGTGTTTGGTACGGATGCCGAACTTTACTGTTCGGGTTCGCCCATCTCTATTAAAGATTTGTCTGAAAGCCAGATGCAGCCATCAAAAGAGCCACATCTGGCTCGCGAGCCTTAGGTTCCTGACCCCTGGTGTAGAGGGATCATCCCTATTCTCATTTGCACATGGAAAGACGAGAAGCAATAGAATGAAACTGAAAGGGAGAAGATACAGATTAGATATTAGAAAAATACTGTCAAAAAGTTAAGGGTGATCAATGAGTGGAACAGGCGGCCACAAGAGGTGGTGAGTTCTCCTTCAATGGAAGTCTTCAAACAGAGGCTGGACAGACATATGTCTGAGATGGTTTAGTGACTCCCGCATTGAGCAGGGGGTTGGGCATGAGGACAATGGAGGTCTCTTCCAACTCTAACCTTCCAGGATTCTATGAACCTATGAAAGTAAGAATGCTTTAATAAAGAAAAAAATAGTTAATTTTTATCCATTAGCAAAATATATAAACAAAAGCGAAATCTAACATGTGTATATATGTATTAATACGCCTCCTCCTTTAATTTCTAGATGTATTAATATGTTACCAGTTATGTCTTTGTTGAGAACACGTGCAGATTTTAATGATGTTTTCTGGTGTAAGAATAGAAGGGTCACTTCTACACTGAGAACTTTTCTCTGTCTGAACATCTGAATTGGATTTAATTACAGTCAAATAAATTAAAATGAAAGTGTGAGGACGTGCTGAACGCACAGAAGAAGCTGACACAGAAGGAGAACGTTCTGCAGCAGTAAACAATTAAAATCAACCACCGCCATTACTATTATTATTATCGGCAAACTCTGTTTGTTCGAGGATGTAATGAGGACAGAGACCGGCTCCTTATGATAACAATAAAGCGACTGTGCTAGTGGCAATGGGAAGATAACAAGTCTGACCATGGAAAATGTATCTGTAAACGGTGAAACACGAATGACACGTAATATGGACAGTTTACAACAATTCAAGTTGAGCCCTGTGGACACCAAGAGCAGGAGGGGAATCGGAGGCTTGTGGACACCATGGGCAGGAGGGGAATCGGAGGCTTGTGGACACCACGGCCAGGAGGGGAATCGGAGGCTTGTGGACAGCATGGGCAGGAGGGGAATCGGAGGCTTGTGGACAGCACGGGCATGAGGGGAATCGGAGGCTTGTGGACAGCACGGGCATGAGGGGAATCGGAGGCTTGTGGACAGCACGGGCATGAGGGGAATCGGAGGCTTGTGGACAGCACGGGCATGAGGGGAATCGGAGGCTTGTGGACAGCACGGGCATGAGGGGAATCAGAGGCTTGTGGACAGCACGGGCATGAGGGGAATCAGAGGCTTGTGGACAGCACGGGCATGAGGGGAATCGGAGGCTTGGGGAGGCTGAGAGCAGGAGGAGAATCTGAGGCTTTTGGAAGCCGGGGCAGGAGAGCAATCTGAGGATTGTGGACATGGAGAACTGGTGGGAATTCAGTAAAAGACAATGAGAAATGATACTTCAAAGACCTTGATTCATCATTTTTGCAATTTTTTACCCAACTTCTTTTTTGTCACGTGATATTTCTTGCCATTTTTTTTCGCCAAATTCTTCAAAATGGCACATGGATGTGATTAAATTTGTGCCAAATAGAAGGTGCCCTTATTGTCTTTTACCTTGTTTTGCTCCCTTTTAGACCCAAAAAAATCAAAACATCATTTAAAATTTTTGCACATTAGACTTAAATTGTGCTGAAATAAAATTAGACAGGGCTTATTCTTCCAGTATTGGAGTACAATCTTGCGACATTTCGATAAATCAGAAAATGAAGAATTAGGCTGAAACATCTGGATTGGAAACCACGTCCAGATTACTGAACCAAATATAAAAACAGATGAAATCTAGTAAAAGTAACGTAAAAAAGAACAAATTAATAATGAATAAGGTGCAAACATAAGTCTTTATTAAAACTATTTTTAGACGAGAAAAAAACGTGCAAAGACTATGATGAAAGTTTATGGACTTTTTGTTCTATAATGATTGAGTTTTATTTCCAGAGCACTAGGCTAGTCCTTCATGTGACGCTTTCACGACAGATGCTGTGACCGCGCTATTCTCAGCCCGTGACCACACAGCCACTTTACGGCCGGGCGATCACAGTGATTGCGGCAGCCCAGCATTGTAAGGGTCTTCATTGGAGCGTTCATCTTTGGATTGGAGCGTTGTGAGCCTACAGATTACCGTTTGGCCTAGAACGTGTCGTTTGAGCCTTTCTGTGTTAACAGGGATGTCCAGAATTCTCCAACAGATGGAAGGTTTGTATCGTCCTTGCTCCCCTGACTCATCTGTCATAACCACTACATCACGGTGCAGAAATGACACAGCGTGGCCTCCGCATCAGCAGATGAATGGTGTTAAGACGATGCTGCTGAATTAAAGACTGAGCGTCTGTTGTGCAGTTTGATTATGGAAGCAGCCGAGGATACAGGACACAGCTGGAGGATAGAAGGAAGGATTAATCACTGCTCTGACAGGAGCTCATGATACCCGCACACACCTGCCTCCTCCAAATATTACTAACACTTTCCTTTTTCTGTCATTCTCACCGTTTTTTCTAGAAGTGTCCGATGCTGAAGCCCATCTGAACAGATCCATGAAGGCTGCACCTCAGAACAGGACATAAAGGATCTGCTGGTGACGTCTCGGAGACAGATAACACGGGGCATTTTCAGGGGTTTTATCCGCGGCGAGGGGGAGCTTCGCAGTGTGAGACAGCTGCTGACTGATCGATGTCTATAGTTAGTCACTGAACCTCATGTAGCGCAGTTTACGGAAGGTTCTGAGTTCATGGCACTGGTTTTGTGAAGGCTGTGTTCTCTGTTATCATCTGCAGTATATATCGTCCTTTTAAGGCTGGTGTCACATTTGCGTCTGTATGCGCAGCATTTCATTTCATGCGTCATGCTTACATATCTTTAACATGGTGTACACAGAGACATGCGTTTGCATGTGTTCGCTTGCAAACGCGTAAGCATGCGTCTTTTTTTTTAAGTGCCAAAAATCCGTCAATTATGCGCAGTCATGCGCATGTGGATGAATGCGTAAAAACAACGCGTTACTGTCTATGGGAACACATTGGTATGTAAGGACATATGTATGGATGGTTCGATACTCATGCGTTCTTCAAGAGACACTCCCTTTTGGTGTCTGTCATATCGAACTCATGCGCATAAACAACGCAAACGCATGCAAAAAATGCATGCACACGCAGCTTTTTTTGGCGTCATGCGTAAGATGATGCGGATAAAAAAAACACTGTGTAAACATGCGTTTGCGTATGCAGATGATACGCTGCGCACATATACGCAAATGTGAAGCCAGCCTTAGTGATGATGTTCCTGACTGATGACAGAAATGACATCTTCAGAATTGTTCAAGATGCAGAAAAGACGTCCAGCACATTATACAAAAGTGAATCCAGAACCTCCATCTGATCAGAGATCGCCATGGAAACCGGATAATTTTGGAAACGATTATAAAAACCATATGAACGCAGGAGCCAAGCAACCTAAAATATCAATCCGACCGCCTGCGGAAAGGGTTAATGTGCAGACCTCTGCAATGTGAGGTGTCACCTGATGAAATAATGTAGCGGACGCCGGTGTTTCACCTGCTGGCTGTGTTCCAGAATTATATTGAGGAATTGCATTATGAGGGATTTTGCAGGATCCTATGATCACCCTAGTCCCTGACAGAGCTGACGAGGGTCCGCAATGAACAAACCCATCCGAGGCTGTTAGTGGAATGGATCGCTAGCCATGGGGTGAGAGGGGATTGCAGATATGGCTGCTTCCTGTGTGCTGTGTGTGGACACAATCCACTGCTATATACACATCAGTCCCTGAGTCCCAGGAGAGATCTTGGTCCCTTCCACCTGCACTGCACACGGGGCCAGGGTCTGCACTACACTGACACCAGCCAGGACAGGTTTAGGCAATGTTTTCATTCATTGATAGTGAGCAGACATATTTACCATTTGGGAATAATAAAGTATTGTGTTAGGAACGTTTCATTCTTCAGTGACGATGCTTCACGTGCAGAACAACAGGCCGGCCTTAGGTCTTATCTGTTGATGCAGCTCCTCCATCGGCCTGATGTCTCATACGTCCCTTTTCCGTTCAGTGTTTTTTTCTTTTCCGCCTTGTAGCACTTTCGGAGGCGCCGTATGCAGGATTTTCCTTCATCGCTTTCTTCGCAGCAGCGGTTTAGGACATGATCTAATTTCTACAATTTCCTGGAGAGAATTTTCATTTCCTGGAAATGTTTGCAGCTTTATAAGATTTCTCTTAGTAAATGACTCTGTAACGTAAAAGATTCCAGCTTGATGCCACGACCTCTCCCTGCTGAGAAACATGGCGTCCGGCCAATCTGGCAGCACAGTAAACACTGCAAAAATGTCATCATTTAATGACTTTCAACACAATCTGATATTCGCTGCGGGAGGACAGATTCAGGCTATTTATCTCCCCAGCAGCTCGGCCTGTTATGTAAAGTGCCCCTCTGTGTCTCTACAGGATACAGGACGATGTATCTCTTCCAGGACTCCTGATATTAATGTATCATCAGAAAGCTCCGCTGCTGAGCGTCGCTGTACGGGCAGTGTCCATATAGCGCTGACTGTCTGTCAATCTCCTGCTGATCTTCTACTGATGCTGAGTTACATCATAAATTATACAGCAACCAGATCCAGAGCTGCATTCACAATTCTGCGCTTATACTCAAGTTACATCCAGGGCTGTATTCATATATTTGTCTTTACACTATTCCTGTACTCCGTCTTATGCCAGTCGTAGCCAGAGCTGGAGTCACAATTCTGCTGTTACATCATGTCTTATCCTCCAGAGGTGCAGTCACTGTTCTGCTGTTACATCATGTCTTATCCTCCAGAGGTGCAGTCACTATTCTGCTGTTACATCATGTCTTATCCTCCAGAGCTGCAGTCACTATTCTGCTGTTACATCATGTCTTATCCTCCAGAGGTGCAGTCACTATTCTGCTGTTACATCATGTCTTATCCTCCAGAGATGCAGTCACTATTCTGCTGTTACATCATGTCTTATCCTCCAGAGATGCAGTCACTATTCTGCTGTTACATCATGTCTTATCCTCCAGAGTGCAGTCACTATTCTGCTGTTACATCATGTCTTATCCTCCAGAGCTGCAGTCACTATTCTGCTGTTCATCATGTTTACTCAACGCAGTCACTCTCTGTTACACTGTCTTATCCTCCAGAGGTGCAGTCACTATTCTGCTGTTACATCATGTCTTATCCTCCAGAGGTGCAGTCACTATTCTGCTGTTACATCATGTCTTATCCTCCAGAGGTGCAGTCACTATTCTGCTGTTACATCATGTCTTATCCTCCAGAGGTGCAGTCACTATTCTGCTGTTACATCATGTCTTATCCTCCAGAGATGCAGTCACTATTCTGCTGTTACATCATGTCTTATCCTCCAGAGGTGCAGTCACTATTCTGCTGTTACATCATGTTATATCCTCCAGAGATGCAGTCACTATTCTGCTGTTACATCATGTCTTATCCTCCAGAGCTGCAGTCACTATTCTGCTGTTACATCATGTCTTATCCTCCAGAGGTGCAGTCACTATTCTGCTGTTACATCATGTCTTATCCTCCAGAGGTGCAGTCACTATTCTGCTGTTACATCATGTCTTATCCTCCAGAGGTGCAGTCACTATTCTGCTATTACATCATGTCTTATCCTCCAGAGGTGCAGTCACTATTCTGCTGTTACATCATGTCTTATCCTCCAGAGCTGCAGTCACTATTCTGCTGTTACATCATGTCTTATCCTCCAGAGGTGCAGTCACTATTCTGCTGTTGCATCATGTCTGTAAGGTTCTGTGTACATGTTCCTGAAACTCAGTTTGTTCGTCAGCCATTTTACTTTCTGTCTTGCTGCAGCTATCTTGCCCTCAGTCAAAATGGAGTTTCCAGCTTGCATGTTCCCGCCCTGATTCCCTCCTTTTGCTTCTTAAGCAGCCACAGCTGAGCAATCAGTGCTTCAGAATCTAGCCTGCAGTGAACCTGTGACCTGACTCCTAAAGCCTTGGACCTTGTACTCCAGCTATTCCTACTGAGGAACTCTGAAGCACTTGTGGACTCTGAACCCTGCTCTTTGAAAGACCCACGTTTGCATGGACTTACGGTAACAGAGAAGAAGATCCTGAACCTGTTGTGGAGAGTGATTGCTGAGCTTAGATTACTCTGGCCTGCTGTGTCTCCTGCTTCTGTGTCTGCAAACTGTGTGACTATTTTTGCCAACTTGTATGAAGTAATACAAGACTTTCTATATCAAACCTGTGTCTCATGTATTTTCATCGCACCCAAGCACAAGACGCTATATGAACTGTACTACATACATTACAAGATTCTGAAGCCAAAAACGTTAGTGTCTGCTGGGTCTGGAAAGGCTGTGTCTGCTGTAACTGTGGATATCGGATGTCCGGTTGTACTTTCTGTGAAGACAGTGGTTGTGACTTCTCACAACCATTCCAGGTGAGCAATTCCCTTAAGTGTTTTTTTTTTCTGCAGTGTTACCACAGGTAAACACTATTGTTTTTTTTTTTTCTCTTTTCTCTTTTTTGTCTGCTGTAACTGTGGATATCAGATGTCCGGGTGAACTTTCCGTGATGATAGTGGTTGTGACTTCTCACAACCATTCCAGGTGAGCAGTTCCCTTAATTTTTTTTTCTCTCTGCAGTGTTACCACAGGTAAACACTATTGTTTTTTTTTTTCTCCTCTCCTCTTCTTCCAGTACTCCTGTCTTAAAAGATCTGGAAAATGGAGGCCCGCATAAAGGAACTTTGCGGAGTGACTGATAATATCCTTGCAGATTTGCAGAATATAAAGACCCGTTTTTCAAGCCTACAGGACCTCATAATCATAATTTGCAAGTGTTTGGACAGACTGCCCAGGATTTGCGAGCCAGGATTGAGGTTCTAGAGGAGCGAGTCCAGGCTCCTGCCGTAGCCCCAAGTTCTGGGATTCCTAAGTTGCCCCCTTTTCGTTTTGGCGGTGAACGTGAGAAATTCAGGGGATTTATTAATCAATGCAATCTTTTTTTTCTGCACATGCTTCACAATTTCCCACTGAACGATCTAAGGTGCTTACTATAATTATGTTGCTTACCAACAAGGCTTTGATGTGGGCTAACCCTCTGATTGAGACTGAGGATGATTGTTTGAATCACCTTGATGCTTTTATTTCAGCCATGGGGCAGGTGTTTGATGACCCCAATCGAGATGCAACAGCTGAAGCAGCCAGTGCTTTGCGCAAGGAACACCGTAGTATAGCCTTGGATTAGGATGGCCCTTGAACCACTGGGACAGTTCCGCCAAAAAATCTATTTTTCGAAAGGGGTTATCTCCACTGATTAAGGATGAACTTGCTCGTGCCGACCCTCCCACTGCGTTAGGTGACTTTATTAACTACTGCATCCGTATTGATACTCA
The DNA here is from genome assembly GCA_033576555.1 of Oophaga sylvatica. Classification (NCBI taxonomy): domain Eukaryota; kingdom Metazoa; phylum Chordata; class Amphibia; order Anura; family Dendrobatidae; genus Oophaga; species Oophaga sylvatica. The sequence goes on from JARQOD010000001.1 coordinate 393,818,652, forward strand.
TCTGACTGAACGCAGGCAAGAGAGATGGTTCGAAAGCAATCGCACTAACCTTTTCCTACCTTCCTCTCCAGCTAAGGAACCTTTGAGTAGGATTACACGGGAACCTGAACCTGAACCCATGCAGGTAGACTCTTTACAACGACGGGTTAGTGATGCACGCAAGGAACATCGTTTTAAGGAAAATCTATGTTTCTATTGTGGTAAGTCAGGGCACTTCATTATAAACTGCCCCAGCCGTTCTCGTAAGACTACTGCAGCACTCATTCATTGTGAGTGTTGCGAGAGGGGATCTGTCAGGTCCGAGCCTCAGGCTCCAGAGAGATCTGCAGCAACAGATCTTGATTTCTCGGACTTAAACTCCGTTACCTCTGAGGACGTTGACTGTGTAAACGCTGCCATTTTTCAAGTTTCCTCAGCGGTGTCCCAGCTGAGTTGTAAGAAAAACAATTCTCATTGCTTTCTTTCCTTCAAACTCTGGGTTGACTCAGCTTGGGTGTCTAGCTCTGCTATGATCGACTCAGGGGCAAGTGGAAATTTTATGGATGTCTTCTTTGCTCTGAAACAGGGGATACGTTCAGTGAAGAAGGCTACTCCAGTACAGATGGAAACTGTGGATGGCTCCCTGCTGACCTCTGGACCAGTGGATCAGGAAACAGAGCCTTTGAGGGTTCTTATGGGTAAAGATCATCAAGAGAAACTGTCCTTTATGCTTATCTCTTCTCCCCACTTTCCCATTATTCTAGGGCTACCATGGCTGCAGGCTCAGAATCCTACCATTAACTGGGAGACCAAGGAATTACACTTTCCAGAGAAACAGATGAGTCCAAAAGTTTCAGCTTGCTCTGTTCCTAAAGGAACCATGTCAGTCCCTGAACTACCAGCTGTATACCAGGACTATGTGGATTTATGTGACAAGAAGAACGCTGACCAGCTTCCTCCTCACCGTCCATATGATTGTCCAATTGAATTATTGCCTGGAGCAGAGATACCTTTTGGTAAGATCTACCCCCTGGCGGGGCCCGAGCTAAAGGCTTTAAAGGATTACATAGACGAAAATCTAGCCAAGGGCTTCATACGCCCCTCTTCATCTCCTGCAGGTGCACCCATCTTCTTTGTAAAGAAGAAAGATGGATCTCTGAGACCATGCGTAGACTATAGGGAACTCAATAAGGTTACTATTAGAAACCGTTATCCATTGCCTTTAATCCCTGAGTTATTGGAGAGAGTGCGACATGCCAAAATTTTCTCTAAACTAGATCTTCGTGGGGCCTATAACTTAGTCCGTATTAGACCTGGGGATGAATGGAAGACTGCATTCAGGTCACGCTATGGACACTTTGAATATCTAGTTATGCCTTTTGGTCTGAGTACCGCCCAGCCACTTTCCAACACTTGGTGAATGACATCTTCAGGGATCTCCTAGATACATTCGTGGTAATTTATTTGGATGATATTCTAATTTTTTCTAACTCCACAGAGGAACATCATGGACATGTGAGAATGGTCTTGGAACGTCTAAGACAAAATCATCTTTACATCAAACTTGAAAAGTGTGAATTCCATAGGACCGAAATTCAATTTCTGGGGTATGTACTGTCTACACAAGGAATTAGTATGGATGGAAGCAAAACCCAAGCCATCAAGGATTGGCCAAGTCCTAGAAATGTGAAGGAGGTACAGCGCTTCATCGGGTTTGCCAACTTCTATAGACGTTTCATTAGAAATTTCTTTGAGGTAGTGTCACCTATCACCCAACTTACCCGGAAAGAGTCTAGGTTCTCCTGGACTCCCCAAGCCCAGGAAGCATTTTCCCGTCTAAAAGATAAATTTACCACTGCACCTATCCTAGTACATCCCAACCCCGAGCTTGCCTTCATAATAGAGGTGGAGCTTCAGACTGTGCCGTTGGAGCTATACTCTCTCAGAGAACAGGTGAGAAGAATGTCTTGCATCCCTGTGCCTTCTTTTCCCAGCAGTTGTCTTCGGCTGAGAGGAACTACGATGTGGGCAATAGAGAGTTGTTGGCCATTATTGCCGCCTTCAAAGAATGGAGACACCTTCTTCAGGGAGCTGCACAGCAAATAGTCGTCCTGACAGACCATCGTAACCTTGAATTTATCAGGTCGGCTAAGTGCCTGACTCCTCGCCAGGCTCGCTGGAATCTTTTCTTAAACCAATTTAATTTTATCATTTCTTATAGACCAGGATCGCGCAATGGAAAGGCTGATGCACTCTCTAGGATTTACTCAGCAGAGACACGTCCAATTACTCCTCCTAAGACTATTCTTCCTGACTCTAGATTCCTAGGAGTAATTCATAATCAAGACCTACTTAAGGACATCAAGGAAGCATACCATGCGGATTCCTTTTTGGCACAACCCCCAAGGGACGTAAGTCTTGTCTTTAAGAATGGTGTGTGGATTCAGGGACAACGCCTGTATATTCCTGAAACAGTCAGATTGAGAGTATTGCAACTCATTCACGATTCCAAGATAGCTGGGCATAGAGGAATTCTAAAGACACAGGAATTTCTCTCTCGTTTCTTTTGGTGGCCCACTTGCAGGAAGGATGTTTTAAACTATGTCACTTCATGTGAAGTCTGTGCAAGATGCAAAACACCTCGCTCCTCACCAACTGGTCTGTTACAGCCTCTTCCCACCCGTCCCGCCCGTGGGGATCCATTTCTATGGACTTCATTGTGGAGTTACCAACCTCTCAAGGGAAGAACACCATTCTAGTGGTGGTTGACCGTCTAACAAAGGCAGCTCATTTTATCCCTTGTGTCGGCTTACCCACTGCAAAACAGACATCAGATTTGATGATTAAAGATGTGTTTCGCTTACATGGAGTACCGGATGAGGTTATTTCGGATCGAGGGGTGCAATTCACTTCTAGGTTTTGGCAACATTTCTGTGCAGCATTGGACATTAAAGTAAACCTTTCTTCTGCTTTTCATCCCCAGACTAATGGACAGACCGAACGAACCAATCAAACCCTGGAGCAGTATCTCCGCTGCTTTATCTGCCACCTACAGGATGATTGGGTGGATCTACTTCCATTAGCTGAGTTCTCGTATAACAACTCTCAGAGTGCCTCCACTAAGCAGTCTCCTTTTTACTCTAATCTAGGTTATCATCCTAACATTCTACCACGATTTCCCATAGAAACGCCTTTACCAGCAGTGGCTGAAAGAATCACGTCTTTACAGAAGAATATGGATCTTCTAAAGGAGAATCTGGAATCGGCTCAGGAAAGGTACAAGAAAGCAGCAGATAAATTTCGTAAACCTGCACCAGCTTTCAAGGTAGGAGACTTGGTCTGGCTGTCAACCAGAAATCTTAAGTTAAGGATTCCATCGTCTAAGTTGGGACATAAGTACATTGGACCCTATAAAATCAGTAAAATTATAAGTGCCGTTGCTTGTCGTCTTCAACTGCCAGAACTATGAGAATTCACCCTGTCTTTCATGTATCCCTACTAAAGGCTGCGACACCCAATACGTTTCCTGGACGTTCTTCTCCTTGCCCTGACCCAGTGCTAGTCGATGGTCAGGAAGAATTTGTGGTGGAAAGGATTTTAGATTCCAGGTTGTATAGAAATCAGTTACAATATCTGATTAAATGGCAGGGCTACCCAGTGGAGGACAACTCATGGGAACCAGTCAATAACGTTAATGCTCCTCGCTTGCTCCGTCAGTTTCATCAGAGGTACCCACACAAGCCTGGCCTGAGGTCATCCGGAGGTTGTCCCTAAGGGGGGAGTAATGTAAGGTTCTGTGTACATGTTCCTGAAACTCAGTTTGTTCGTCAGCCATTTTACTTTCTGTCTTGCTGCAGCTATCTTGCCCTCAGTCAAAATGGAGTTTCCAGCTTGCATGTTCCCGCCCTGATTCTCTCCTTTTGCTTCTTAAGCAGCCACAGCTGAGCAATCAGTGCTTCAGAATCTAGCCTGCAGTGAACCTGTGACCTGACTCCTAAAGCCTTGGACCTTGTACTCCAGCTATTCCTACTGAGGAACTCTGAAGCACTTGTGGACTCTGAACCCTGCTCTTTGAAAGACCCACGTTTGCATGTACTTACGGTAACAGAGAAGAAGATCCTGAACCTGTTGTGGAGAGTGATTGCTGAGCTTAGATTACTCTGGCCTGCTGTGTCTCCTGCTTCTGTGTCTGCAAACTGTGTGACTATTTTTGCCAACTTGTATGAAGTAATACAAGACTTTCTATATCAAACCTGTGTCTCATGTATTTTCATCGCACCCAAGCACAAGACGCTATATGAACTGTACTACATACATTACAGTCTTATCCTCCAGAGCTGCAGTCACTATTCTGCTGTTACATCATGTCATCCTCCAGAGCTGCAGTCACTATTCTGCTGTTACATCATGTCTTATCCTCCAGAGCTGCAGTCACTATTCTGCTGTTACATCATGTCTTATCCTCCAGAGATGCAGTCACTATTCTGCTGTTGCATCATGTCTTATCCTCCAGAGATGCAGTCACTATTCTGCTGTTACATCATGTTATATCCTCCAGAGGTGCAGTCACTATTCTGCTGTTACATCATGTCTTATCCTCCAGAGCTGCAGTCACTAGTCTGCTGTTACATCATGTCTTATCCTCCAGAGGTGCAGTCACTATTCTGCTGTTACATCATGTCTTATCCTCCAGAGGTGCAGTCACTATTCTGCTGTTATATCATGTCTTATCCTCCAGAGGTGCAGTCACTATTCTGCTGTTACATCATGTCTTATCCTCCAGAGGTGCAGTCACTATTCTGCTGTTACATCATGTCTTATCCTCCAGAGGTGCAGTCACTATTCTGCTGTTGCATCATGTCCTATCCTCCAGAGATGCAGTCACTATTCTGCTGTTACATCATGTTATATCCTCCAGAGGTGCAGTCACTATTCTGCTGTTACATCATGTCTTATCCTCCAGAGCTGCAGTCACTATTCTGCTGTTACATCATGTCTTATCCTCCTCCAGAGCTGCAGTCACTATTCTGCTGTTACAGCATGTCTTATCCTCCAGAGCTGCAGTCACTATTCTGCTGTTACATCATGTCTTATCCTCCAGAGCTGCAGGCACTATTCTGTCATTACATCATGTCTTATCCTCCAGAGATGCAGTCACTATTCTGCTGTTACATCATGTCTTATCCTCCAGAGGTGCAGTCACTATTCTGCTGTTACATCATGTCTTATCCTCCAGAGCTGCAGTCACTATTCTGCTGTTACATCATGTCTTATCCTCCAGAGCTGCAGTCACTATTCTGCTGTTACATCATGTCTTATCCTCCAGAGGTGCAGTCACTATTCTGCTGTTACATCATGTCTTATCCTCCAGAGCTGCAGTCACTATTCTGCTGTTACATGGTGTCTTATCCTCCAGAGCTGCAGTCACTATTTTGCTGTTACATCATGTCATCCTCCAGAGCTGCAGTCACTATTCTGCTGTTACATCTTGTCTTATCCTCCAATCACCTCCAGAGCTGCAGTCACTATTCTGCTGTTACATTGTGTCTTATCCTCCAGTCACCTCCAGAGCTGCACTCAGTATTATTCTTCTGTTCAACCATGTTTTTTTTTTCTCTGGTCACATCTAGAACTATATGCAGCTTGTAAGATCAAGATAAAAATATTCACTCACTATGTTCTCCCAATCACACGGAATAATGTGACTCTATGAAGGATGTAATGACTCAATTTGGTCACTTGGGGGACCTTTACAACATATATGAAGGACAGGACAATTTGTGACGCCCATTCTAGTTGTCATTTATGGCTTGTAGGATTGCTACTTCCAGTAGGTGGCGCTAGAGTTCAAGTCCTCTTTCTTTCTGAAGAAACAATTTGCATATTTCCTTCCATCACAAAACTGTTCCCCTGATTATCCCGCAGAGGCGACGCTGAGCAGATAGCGATCCCTGCAGATCACACAGTGCAGGCGCAGATTGTTAGCTGTTATTAACACCTATAGGAATCATTTGTTTGTAACCTGCCACCTCATCAAGACTCAACGTTATACAAACACTACATCACAAAATGACGATGAACTGCATGCATTGCAAAATGAGCAGCAGCCATGAAACCCCAGGAAATATTCCTAATTCCAGGAGACGGTGGTCTGTTAACCTCTCGCTGCCCGGCACCGCACATTTTGTGGCTTGATCTTTACAGAGCGAAGGCAGATAACAGGTTGCTTCTTCCCTCCTGCGTCTCAGCAGGTGTTTTGTTGCTCTATGAATAAAAGCTGCATTATCACAAAGTGATGGTAAAGCTTCAGTGGCTGAAAATAAACTTCAAAACCAAAGAATACGGAATAACATTACTGCCCCCTGGTGGTCACTTCTGAAACGACGTGATGGCACCCTAATTGCTCCAGAACCATTACCCATGGGCACAAGAGCTGAAGACCGGAGAGCTACAGAATTCTTAAAAATTGGATTGATCGCCATCATGCACATTCAGCCGACTGTAAAAGTCAAGCAATTCATCTGCCGACATTAAACCATACACAATGTGTCCAAAAAGTGAGAAGATGACAAATCCACAGAATCAGCAGAGCTCGCTCATTAATTTACTTCCATGTCCCCTAATAAAAGGAGCCACGTGGAGCGCCAGTACCAAATGTATCGTCTCTCTTCCCACTGGTCTCTTTGTGGGGCCATCAAGACCTGTAATTCACCTCTGCAATTGCTGGGCCTGAGTTTGTACATCGTAGATTTGGAGGCCGGAGCAGCTCGATCATTGTGGGAGTTCACATGACAAAAAATAACGAGCTTTCCAAGCGGAAGCTGGTCCAGGAAACGCCAATCATTTTCTCACCATTTTTTTTATATTTTAAGCATTTTAACATTGTTTTAGGTGTTTTATTTTTACCATTTTTTTTATTTCTTTGTCATGCCAGCGTGTTTTGACGTGAAAATGATTTAAAAGAAAAAAATGCCCAAAAAGTTTCCCAGGTGTCTTTCGGGCATTTTTTTTAACCATCCAATTGACTTATATTGTAAAACTGGCTCCATAGTGGTAAAATTCCTGTAGAATGAGCCGCTTACTTTTTTTTAACTGCTTGCTATTTTGGAAACCTGAAACAATTTAAAAAAACGCTCAAAAGCCTGACTGTGTGAAACGTTTTTCAAGCACATTTTGAAGCGCTCTTCGGAGCAGACCTGCTCACAAAACTACTGAAAAAACATCATGTGAACATACCCCAAGTGGAGCGGAGGCTGCAAAAGATTGTTAATAGTGAGAAAAGTAATGGGCTGGAGGCCGGAATAAGTAACAATGACTCTGTAAAGATGCTTCTTGGTGGGTGCTTGGTCTGCTTTTGGTGGATCTGTAGACATGATGAGCCATGGTGGCATCATATAGCAAGACCTGAAGGATAGATGGTTACCTGACAAAGGGAATGAGCGCCACTTTATTGCTGTGGGATAGTCAGGAGGAGGGACAACTTGTGGGCCTGAAGTGGAGTGGTCTGCGTGTGGGTAAGGTCCATTCTGGGTAGACTCTTGGGGGTTGAGAGAAATGTTACCCCGGAGACAAGTCAAGGGAGCCTGAGATGTGCGATGCTTTAGTTAGGACTAAGAGGTGTGAGTCAGGCACAGTCAGAAGAGGCTTGTGTTAGACGCAGCTTGTGAAATGGGCCAGTAAGGTTCAGCCCTGTGGCAAGGAGCTGTTGTGGAGTTGCTGGAGTCTGGCTTTGATTTAAGCAGTGATCGTAATGACTGGATATTTGAAAAGAAACCTCGACCAGCATGTTCAAGGCCACAGTAACGGAAGAGTCTGGCTCAAGAGTAAGGCCACTGTAACGGAAGAGTCTGGCTCAAGAGTAAGGCCACAGTAACGGAAGAATCTGGCTTAAGAGTAAGGCCACAGTAACGGAAGAGTCTGGCTCAAGAGTAAGGCACAGTAACGGAAGAGTCTGGCTCAAGAGTAAGGCCATAGTAATGGAAGAATCAGGCTTAAGAGTAAGGCCACAGTAACGGAAGAGTCTGGCTCAAGAGTAAGGCCACAGTAACGGAAGAATCTGGCTTAAGAGTAAGGCCACAGTAACGGAAGAGTCTGGCTCAAGAGTAAGGCCACAGTAACGGAAGAGTCTGGCTCAAGAGTAAGGCCATAGTAATGGAAGAATCAGGCTTAAGAGTAAGGCCACAGTAACGGAAGAGTCTGGCTCAAGAGTAAGGCCACATTAATGGAAGAATCTGGCTCAAGAGTAAGGCCAGAGTAATGGAACAGTCTGGCGCAAGAATAAGGCCACAGTAACGGAAGAGTCTGGCTCAAGAGTAAGGCCACAGTAACGGAAGAGTCTGGCTCAAGAGTAAGGCCACAGTAACGGAAGAGTCTGGCTCAAGAGTAAGGCCACAGTAACGGAAGAGTCTGGCTAAAGAGTAAGGCCACAGTAACGGAAGAGTCTGGCTCAAGAGTAAGGCACAGTAACGAAAGAGTCTGGCTCAAGAGTAAGGCAACAGTAACGGAAGAGTCTGGCTCAAGAGTAAGGCCACAGTAACGGAAGAATCTGGTTTAAGAGTAAGGCCACAGTAACGGAAGAGTCTGGCTCAAGAGTAAGGCCACAGTAAAGGAAGAGTCTGGCTCAAGAGTAAGGCTACAGTAACGGAAGAGTCTGGCTCAAGAGTAAGGCCACAGTAACGGAAGAGTCTGGCTCAAGAGTAAGGCCACAGTAACGGAAGAGTCTGGCTCAAGAGTAAGGCTACAGTAACGGAAGAGTCTGGCTCAAGAGTAAGGCACAGTAACGGAAGAGTATGGCTCAAGAGTAAGGCCACAGTAACGGAAGAGTCTGGCTCAAGAGTAAGGCCACAGTAACGGAAGAATCTGGCTTAAGAGTAAGGCCACAGTAACGGAAGAGTCTGGCTCAAGAGTAAGGCCACATTAATGGAAGAATCTGGCTCAAGAGTAAGGCCACAGTAATGGCAGAGTCTGGCTCAAGAGTAAGGTCACAGTAACGGAAGAGTCTGGCTCAAGAGTAAGGCCACAGTAACGGAAGAGTCTGGCTCAAGAGTTAGCTTAGAAGCACCTGATGCAGAGACGCCGCCTCAGACCACTATTCTAGGACCACTATAGTGTGCTCTTTCCTTGTGCGCAGGCAGAAAAGTCAAACCTTCACTCAAACAATGGTCAGAAGTGTCCGGCTGGCATCATAATATATCTGTACGGCGTTGTGGAATATGACGGCACTATATAAGCAAGCAAACATCTGCCACACACAGCATCACGGTGAAGCTGATGGTAAATACAGCGTATCCCATGAGGATGATTACATCCACCATATTCTGTTACACTTCTTCCATCGTGCCTCAGGATGGAGCACTAATGTCATCTCTATTTCTTAGAAGGGCATTATTCCTGTGCTCAGTGTCGCCCTCTGTTCATCTATGTATTATTTTGTCAGGAGGAGCAATGAAAGGAAAGTGGACAATTCAAATATTGTATGTGCCTCTTTTTTATTGACCCCTCCGGTCCTTGATGGATGCCTATGTAGGACAAGGTAAATAATATAATAGGATGGAGCCTAACATCTCATATAATGAGAGAAAAGTCAATTTCTTATATATTTTGTAGCAGAGATCCCCTTCCACATTTTGCAGCTCCATCAGTCTTTTTCTTTGTTTTTATACTTTTCTCACTTTCACCTATAAAAGAGAGTTTCTTGCACTTTGCAGCTAATTTGTGGCCATCCATTTGGCGGTGCAGACAATGTGCTGATGTCATCCTATTTTCCGCCGTTAATCATCGGATGATGTCGCTGTAATAGCTTCTGAGAGCGATTATGGATGAACCACTGCTATAAAGATGTTAATTAGGAAGCAGGGACTGCGTGGAGAAGTGAGGACCCCCATCACTGTTGGCTTTATGATCTGATAACATTAGAGAAACACAATCTCTTATAATTGTTCACTGAATGTCCCAAATTCCAGACCGTGTGCTGGGTACGATCCCTGCTGTATCTCCCTGCGTTGCCATGTATTCTATGGAGCTCGCTGTGGACAGCGTCAGGTTAACTAGACGTGGCAGTGAAATACACAGTGTGCAGGAGATTGCTGCAAAGGACCAAGGTTGGCAGTGACAGGAGGCGTCATAACATACTAATGAAGAGGCCAGACCCCACAGTAGGTGCTACTGGTCTGTATGAGGGGAACATATACATTATCAGAACCATTGCGTTCATATGACATCATGGCACCAGGTTATGTAACGTCACAAGTGAAGGTTTCGGTATACCCGCAGGTAAAGCCATATATATTCTGCTATTCTGATTCAGGTGAAGTTTACACCATTATGTATGACACCAAAAGTCATATATGTTGGCATGGAGGGTCTCTGGAGCCAAAACTTTCCTATAAGATCCAATGGTGCCCATCAGGTGTCTGAAGATTGGCTGTGCCTGACTTTTATTTCTCTGTCTTTGCTCTATATTAATACATTTTTCCATATAATGGGGACATTTCATGAACTGTTGGGAGATATTAGATGATTTGAGGGGGGCACAACATATGAGGCCCTTTTAGAGTGGTGGCCTCAGCTCAGGTCATTCCTATTTCCTAGATGGAGGATTAATCTCGAATCTTCTGGCAACATTGCCAGAAAGAAGAAGAGAACCGTCCTGGGTGCCGCGCACCATTACTTTCTGCAAGAGATGAGGAGTGGGTGTAAATATTCTTCAGAGGATAGGGGCCCCAGATATCTGATGTGGCCGGATATCGGGAGGGGCCCTCACAGCTGCAGCACTAAGAAGACAGATGTGTTCCCGGCGTCTTCGTAAGGATGTGCACTTCCTCCATTAACTCTCAATTATTTCGCTTTTAGTGTCAATAAAGGACAATTAGACTCATCAAGTGACAATTTCTTGTGAAATGAAGGTTTTCAGCTCAAATTTGTGTAAAGAAGATTTTAAATGTCTGAAAATGAATCAGAAGTAACTGCAGGAAATGAGAACATCGGGTTGGATAAAAGTGAGGTGGGGATGAGGCAGGTAATGTGTGACATAACACTGCGCCGGCCCTTTTAATATGTAGGATGCTGTTCTTGGACTCACTTTATTCAGGGTGTACCTAAAGTCTGGAGACATAGTAAAAATATATATTTTCAAGAGTTAAATTTTAATAACATTTTATTCAATTGGAATAGTAAATTACTTTTTCAATATGATATCCATCATTTGCGATGCAAAGTTTAATGCACTTTGCAAAATTCTATTATAGTTAATTAAATTAATTAGTAATTCTCATTAACTATAATTTTATGTGTTCTGAGTTAAGGGACACCCAGTATAGTTGTAAAGATTGGATGACTGTTCTCCAGGAGATCGTTTGTCACCAAGTTTTCCACAAGAATGGCTGTCGCCCACGTTTTCAGGAGTTCGGCTGTATCCCATCTTTTCAGGAATTTAGTTGTCCCCTAGCTTTTCAGGAGTTTTGGGGTTCGTCCAGCTTTTCACGAGTTTGGTGGTCTCCCAGCTTTTCAGGCGTTTTGTGGACTCCCAGCTTTTCAGGCATTTGGTGGACTTCCAGCCTTCAGGCATTTGGTGGTCGCCCATCTTTTCAGGAGTTTTGGTGGTCGCTCATCTTTTCAGGAGTTTGGTTGTCATCTATCTTTTCAGGAGTTTGGTTGTTGCTCAGCTTTTCAGGGGTTTGGATGTCGCCCAGCTTTCCAGGACTCAGAATTTTCATGGAGATCCAGAGTATGGTATGTTTAGTATTTTTTCTCCTCTTCATAGCAGCAGTTTTGTGCCAGGGCAGGCTGCAGATGATGCAGGGATTGTCTGGAGAGTTTGCTCTTGGGCAGGACATTCACTGCTGAGGTCACAGTCATTGCCAAGGTCGCATCTGCCATTATCTTCTCTCCGAGCGCCATTGTTTCCCTTTCTTTTAGGAACCATAAATAAAGGAGTCCTGTATCTTTACAGACTCTTCAGGGTCCAGGGAAGAAGCGTCACCTCCAGGGTGAACCATTATCCACATTCACATCTCATCACAGTCACTTATCATGAAGATCAGAAAATGAGAAGAAGGAAATTCACATAAGATTGGCCGAGCCCTCCGGGGCCGAGGTCATCTGTGGAGACAATAAGCAGCACATCATGGCCTTGTGCTGTTACCCGTCACCTTCTCTGAATGGCTATTACCTTGTAACCTGCTGTTATCAGCCTCCTCTGGTCTGCACCAGCGATTGTCACAGCAAAACATGGAGGCTGAAGGTTAACTTCTTCATGACCTGCAGCCTTTTTACAGGTCCTCCAACATTTGGAAATAGAAACTGGTAAAGAGTGAAAAACGCTTCTCACTCCCCTTGTGAATCACTCTGATCAGTCGCAAGGTTTAGTTGCACTGTTAACATTTACAATAGGGCAGTTCTGTTTTCTCACACTGAAGGGCTTATTTTACTTGTGATGTTACATAGGAAAATATATTGACAACTGCTTTACTTAGGTTTAGGGTATGACATCTTAGGTGTACAGAATTACAGCATTGTCTATCTTTAGGGAATTGATTAGGTGTGTGTGGCGCCCTGAGGGTCCAGTCGCCGCAGAGATGCTGCATCGCACCCAGCGGTGTGACATCTGACTGTCAGGTAAGGAGGAAGCACCCCATTGACTCCCACCACCTGCATCCAACATACACTATGCTGTCTGAGCACAGGCGGACCCTTCACGAGGATGGTCTGACTCAGGCTGGTTAGGAAAGGGTGTAGTTAGTTGGTGGGTGGAGCTAAGGCAGCACTTAGGCTGCCTGTGAGGATAGAGATCAGTCTTCCTCAGGAAGGAGCTGCTGCAGCAGCGTGTTAGAACAGTGGGTGTCAGGCAGTCAGTGAGTGGGTACTGGACTGTCCTGCTGCTCCTTTGAGTTCATCTCAGGGAGCCGAGCTGTGAGAGCGAAAGGGTCCAGGGCGAGACAGCAGTTGGAGCTGTGCCCCATCCTGGAGAAGGAAGGACCAGGCGAACATCGGGGAACGGTCCCTAGATTAGTGGGAAAGTTCAGCTCCGCTAGTAACACCGACAACAGTGGTCACTTCACGGGGCCACTAGCCATCATAATCTCACTGGAAGGAAGCTTAGGGGTCAAGTACGTGCAGAACATTTGCACTGGTCTGTTAACTGAAAGGGCCCAATACTCCCTTGTCCGAGGGATCTGTGGTGGCGTGGTGCATGGAAGTAAGGAGAGTTAGCACCTAGAGAAGAAGCCAGAAAGGAACATACTGAAAGGGGAGTCTTTGGAAGTGCGACTAACTTACCTGAGGGTTGCTGGACCACTCTCTTGGAGGACACAGCGCCCGACTGGTATCTGTACCGCGGATAACAGACTGTGAGTAAAACCTTGAAACTGCAACAGACTTGTTTCCCTGATTATTCCAGCGATGCACACTCCCCTCTGCTACATCCCTCTGCACCATTGCAACATCTCTCATCTACCTGCCCTGGAAGGACACAGTCTCACCTGTAGGAGACTTTACATCTAGCTGCACAACACCATCCCTTCCAGAGGACCTGCACAGCAGCGCTGGTCACCCTGACCAGGTACTACAGGTGGCGTCACAATCATCATACAAACATTTATTCCCCTGTAAATATCCCCCATTTATAGTGAGCGCCCAGGGCCACGGACCGAGCAGTGGCTGCCCGTGACATCCCCCATAGAAGTTGATGGGCTCGGTGCTGAGTACCCCACGGCCCTGGCGGGCGGCTCATTTCTGGCGTCACGAACAGGATCCTGAAGCTCGTGATAAGCAAGTCCTGTGTGCCTAAATTGACTGTTTTTGTGCTACAAGCTTTATTGTGAAATTGCCGCCATTTACCGCCATTTTGCCGCCATATTCACGCCATGAGGCGCTGGTGAAGAAGAAGGGCGTGCCTTCGTGGGCGTGCGCTTCCCCAGTGGCGCGAAAGAAATGCCCGCCTACCCTAAATGCTTCTGCAATGTGCGGACATGCCCCACAGCCATGGAGATCCGCCTCCTCATCCTCCTTGGTGGGAGGAAGAGAACACGAAAGCTACGCCCCTATACTACAAAGCGGGACCCTCCAGAGGGAGACATGAGATGTGACCAGGAGAAGATGGCGTCAGGAGGCGAGCTGCCATGGGGAGGGATGGAGGAGCTTACCCTCTCCCCCCATGAGGAAGAGCTACCCGTCACTGAGCTACCTGCAGGGCCCGAACCCATCGGTGCCCGCTCCAGTCAGGAAGCGGATGCCGCGCTGGAGGACCTGGCCCGGCACCGGGCGGAAGTGGAGAACATGGAGCAGTGCTGGAGGGCTCTGAAGCTGCGACTGCAGCAGCGCCGACCGCTCTGTCCACCTGCGATACCGGAAGCCACCCGGGAAGCGACCCCCATCGCAGACGCTGCCGCCGGATCACCGGTCCCCACAGCGGAGGAACGGCTTCCCACGCCGCCTGCACCAGCTCCATGTAAGCCGCTCGTAACTCCGGAGGAAGCCGGGTCCTGCTACATCAAGAGCCGGAATGAGCCGGCTCCAACTTCTGCCTGCCCGGAGCGACGCCAGTCCAGGCGGGCGCAGAAAGACCAGGAGAGGTACTGTGCACGAGCCGCAGCAGCAGGGGGCTATACGTTACTTTTGGCTGAAATGGGGCTGGGGGTTCATCAAGGAACCCGGCCTCTATGCAGAGGCTCAGGTGACACCCGGTGTCCCACCACCTGCAAATAAGTAAATGCATTAAAGGAGGGAGGGATGGAGGAGCTTACCCTCTCCCCCCATGAGGAAGAGCTACCCGTCACTGAGCTACCTGCAGGGCCCGAACCCATTGGTGCCCTCTCCAGTGAGGAAGCGGATGCCACGCTGGAGGACCTGGCCTGGCACCAGGCAGAAGTGGAGAACATGGAGCAGAGCTGGAGGGCTCTGAAGCTGCGACTGCAGCAGCGCCGACCGCTCTGTCCACCTGCGATACCGGAAGCCGCCCTGGAAGCGACCCCCATCGCAGACGCTGCTGCCGGAACACCGGTCCCCACAGCGGAGTCCGCGGAGGAACGGCTTCCCACGCCGCCTGCACCAGCTCCATGTAAGCCGCTCGTGGCTCCGGAGGAAGCCGGGTCCTGCTACGTCAAGAGCCGGAATGAGCCGGCTCCAACTTCTGCCTGCCCGGAGCGCCGTCAGTCCAGGTGGGCGCAGAAAGACCAGGAGAGGTACTGTGTTTAGGATTACAGTATGACAGAAATCTAGGTGTATACTACAGCAGCATTCTTTAGGTGTACAGTTTGACAGCATTGTTTAGTTGTATAGTATAGCAGTATTGCGGTGTACAGTAGCACATCATTGTATGACAGTATTGTCTAGGTTTACAGTATGGCAGCATTGTATGGCAGTATTGTTGGTGTACAGTAGGACAGCATTGTAAGGCAGTGTTATTGAGATGTACAGTATGGCAGCATCATATGGCAGTAGTGTCGGTGTACAGTAGGACAGCATTGTACGGCAATATTGTCAAGGTGTACAGTATGGCAGCATTGTATGGCAGTATTGTCGGTGTACAGTAGGACAGCATTGTATGGCAGTATTGTGGAGGTGCACAGTATGGCAATATAGTATGGCAATATGGTCAAGGTGAACAGTAAAAGAGCATTGTATGACAGCGTCATTAAGATGTACAGTAGGACAGCATTGTATGGCAGTATTGTTGAGGTGTACAGTAGGACAGCATTGTGTGGCAGTATTGTGGAGGTATACAGTATGGCAGCATTGTATGGGAGTATTGTCCTGGTGTACGGTATGGCAGCATCGTATGACAGTATTGTCAAGGTGTACAATATGGCAGCATTGTATGGCAGTATTGTGGAGGTGTACAATATGGCAGTATTTTACGGCAGTATTGTCGAGGTGTAGAGTAGGACAGCATTGTATGGCAGTATTGTCGAGGTGTACAGTAGGACAGCATTGTATGGCAGTATTGTTGAGGTCTATAGTACGGAAGCATTGTATGGCAGTATTGTCGAGGTGTATTGTATGACAGTATTGTGGAGGTGTACAGTTTGACAGCATTGTATGGCAGTATTGTGGAGGTGTACAGTAAGGCAGCATTGTATGGCAGCATTATCAAACTACAGCAGGACAGCATTGTATGGCAGTATTGGCTAGGATTACAGTATGGCAGCATTATAAGACAGTATTGTGGAGGTGTACAGTATGCTGCATTGTATGGCTGATGGCAGCGGATTATTCAGGATACTCTCCAAGCGTTTCACAACAGAGCTTCTTTATTCAGGAACAAACAGGAACAATATATGATAAGCTTAACAGATCAGGAATAAATCATTTATGTGTCTCTAACTGTGCAGCATCTACAGCAGGCTGCTTCTCTCATACACAGACACAGGAAAACCAGGAAATACAGTCACATGCTCTCCCTGTGTGAGCCTCTGGGAGTTTTTTTTTTAACTTTATAAACAGCATACAAATCTAGCAACTAAACACTCATAGACAGGAATGGAGTTGTTGCACCAAACATATTCCAACACCCCCATTCAACAACTACTTATCCTGTTAGTCCCATCGTGGTTCTGAAGTCCACAAACTTGGCTCTTGATAATGGCTTTGTCATACCATCAGCCATCATCTTGTCAGACTCGCAATAAACAAACTCGAGTACTCCACGTTCCACTAACTTACGTAAGTGGTGATGCTTTACATCAATGTGCTTAGTCCTTGCACTAATCTCAATGCTGGCAAGTTTAATGCATCCTTGGTTGTCTTCATAGATAACTGTTGGTTGAGCTAGTGGCTTGCCGAAATCTTCCAAAAGTTGTTTCAACCAAATTACTTCTTGACTTGCATAAGCAGCAGACATATACTCTGCTTCTTCAGAAGATAATGCGACTGACACTTGATTTCTGCTGGACCAAGAAATTGAATTTTCTCCTAACTTGAACAAGTAACCACTTGTTGATTTGCGATCATTTGAATCTCCAACCCAATCTGCATCCACATAACCTCTGAGAGTGAGATCTCCGGATGAAAGATATCAGATTAAGCCTTTGAGTTTCTTTAAGATATTGAAGAATTTTCTTAATAGTCTCTTTGGCGTGGCTTGCTTATACATCGGCAGAGAATTCCGACTGTGGCTGTGATATCCGGACGAGTTGTGGTTGCTATGTACAGAAGCGACCCCAACTGCTTGTCTGTAACTCTCATTGCTGGGTAGCAGATCTTTTTCTCCTTCCAACATTAAGTAGGACGGATCCATTGGTGTTGACGTACCTTGGGCTTTCTGAGATTCCAAACTGGTTTAGGATTGCGGAAATTTTAGAACTTTTGCTGAGAAGAAAACTCCCATCTTTCTCTCTCTGGATTTGGATTTCCAAATAATATGTCACATTTCCAAGGTCCTTAGTCTCAAAGTTCTGGTTGAGAATTTCACCTACTTTGCAATTTCTTTTTCATCTTGATGAGACATAATTACATCGTCTACATTTAGGAGAAGATACATCCACTCCTTCACTACATTTTTCATATACAAACATGGATCAGCTTGAGATCTTTTAAATCCTTCAGTCATCTAAACTCTGTTCATTTTCGAGTTCCAAGCTTTTGCCGACTGCTTAAGTCCATAGAGAGATTTTTGTATTTTACAAACAAGGTGATCTTCACCCTTTTTAATATATCCCTTGGGTTGGCTCATGTACAACTCTTCAATGTCACCATGTAGGAAGGCTGTTTTGATGTTAAAATGTCTCAGTGTCATCTGTTAAACTGCAGCTACGGACATTAAAGTTCTGAATGTTGTTTGGTTCGCAACTGGAGAAAATGTAGCATCATAATCTTCACCATACTTTTGCGAGTACCCTTTTGCGACCAATCTTGCCTTAAACCGGTGAACTTTACCTTCTGAGTCATATTTGTTTTTGAAGACCCACTTACATCAGATAGCTTTTTCCTTGTGGTAGCTCACTAAGCTCCCATGTCTGGAGTTGGTGAAGGGACTCCATCTCTTCATTAGCAGCATTTATCCACTTCTGCTTCTCGTGGACAGGTAGTTTTTGCATCTCTTGCCATGACTGGTTCAGGGAGTAATCTGACCATATAAGAAAGGCGTCTAGCTTGGATACCTTTGGCCTTTCTGATCTCTTTACTGGAGGTTGACTTCGTTCTTCAGTGTCTTCTATGGTGGCTTAAGAGCTTTTCCACACTTCAGTATTTTCCTTTTCGGTGTCTGGGTTTGGTGATTGAGATTCTTTTTCTTACTTCTTAGGTTGAATAACGGGTGTAACTTCATGGAATTTGAGTGATACAGAGTTTTCATCAATCACTACATCTCTGCTGATTGTTACTGTGTTGGTCTCTGGGTGCAGGATTCTGTATCCCTTTTGAGTTTCACTATAGCCCACCAGGACTCCTTGCTTTGTGTGTGATTCCTACTTGGAACGTTTTTCGTTGGGAACATACATAAACGTTTTGCTTCCAAATATCCTTTGCAGTAGAAAACTTCACAGAGCAGGCTTCATAGGATAACAAGCTTTTACTTCTTACAACATGACACACCTAAGTATATCCCTTTATATGGCCATGAGGTAAATACATAAAACACCAAAAGCAAAAACCTCATAACAAGCCAAGTATGAGAAAGCACATAATCTTTATTGAAGCATAATACAAAAAACAATTACAATTGGCAATACCACAAGTACAGGAAACAAGTGGGACGCAACCGGGCTGATTCAAATAGACAATGCATACCAAAATATCATCATCTCAAGGTAGTCATAATTAAGCACCGAAATATATCACTTAATGGCTCCAATATTATTGGGTCTATAGCTATATCATATTACTAGTTCAGCACAACTCACATTAGTGCAAAAAGTATGAAAGTTTTAAAGTACACACATATCACCAAGCTATTGTAAGTAATAACATATGGCAGATTATAATGGTGCATATTAAACATGGTACATTGACTATAAGCAAAATAAAGGCATAGTTACCAAAATAGGAAGGAGACCGGGAGACCCACCACACACCCGACGCGCGTTTCGCTCTGAAATGCTTCGTCCAGTGTGTACTTTAAAACTTTCATACTTGGCTTGTTATGAGGTTTTTGCTTTTAGTGTTTTTTTCTTACAACATGAGGTAAAAGGAAAATGCAGTCATTTCAGCATTGCATCAGGAAACCAGGAACAAAACGAAAGTGAAACTACAAGTGAGACTATTTCTTATACAAGACATTAAACAGAAGGAAACGTTACACAACATCGCCATCTATTGTCAGGTCAGCATAAAGTCCTCCTTTTACTTATAATAAGTCCTAATCTGTTACATATGCCAACACCCTTTCTCAACAATAAGGACTTATTCAATCAAACCCAACTTTTTTATTAGTCTCTGATGTTTATCAGCATTCAACGCCTTCGTGAAAATGTCTGCTGTAATTTCTTCAGTAGGGTAATACTCCAACTTCAAGACTCCTTGGTCCTGATGATCTCTCAAGAAATATTTCACATCAATATGCTTGGTTCTTGGATTGACTCTTTCCATCTGAGCAAGAACAAGACATCCTTGATAAGTCCTCTTTTAGTTTTGATGGTTCCAACTGTGGTTGTCCTAGGTCTGTTAACAATTATCTTAACCACAGTACTTCTTGACTCGCATGTGCTGCTGCAACATATTCTGCTTCTGTTGAAGATAGTGTCACAATTGACTGTTTCTTACTTGTCCAACTTATTGGTCCACCTGAGAGAAAAAAAATATGTCCACTGGTAGATCTTCTGTCAGTTGGATCTCCAGCCCAATCTGCATCAACATATCCTGTTAAAATGCAATTATCACCTGTGGGTAATTTCAGCTTAACATTGCTAGTTCCTTTCAGATAACGTATTACTCTCTTCACGGAATTCCAATCAGCTTTATTTGGTTTGATACCTTTCTACTCAGGATTCCTACTGCTGCTGCGATGTCTGGTCTTGTAACGGTAGCTAGATACAGTAGTTTTCCTATTGCTGTTCTGTATTCTTCATTGTTTGGTAAGCAGGAGGTGGTGAAACCACAAAAACACGACCACAGATCCAATATATGAAAAAATACAAAAAGTTTTTATTAACAATAATGGACACAAGTGATTGTAGTGACACACATGGTAGGTAAAATGTGGGAAAAACATGCAACCATGAAGGAAGCACAACATCACCAGACACACCAACTGAGTATAAGGTCAAAATGAATGAACATGAAATAAAAAGAAATCAAAGAAATATGACGGATGGTCATAGAAATAATATAATATACATGAACACAGGGAAACGGTATCCTAAAGGTAATAATGTCAAAAATATACTAAGATGTCAGAATATCAACTATCCCCTCCTGTGTCCAAAGTAGAGACCTAACAGTCGGACGACGCCCCCTGATGAAGGAGTTTATCCGAAACGTGCATCGGGGCTGACGCACCCAACACCGGACACCCCTGAGCACGCCATCGCCTGAATCCCACTCGGTATATATACTGTTTGTAGCCTTTCCGGGGGGTTTAGCTCTAGGATCGCTGTCTGGGTAGACAGAATGGCACGGAAACAGTTCATTCAGACAGCAGTTTGGTGAAAACTGGCCGCAACCAGTTTTATTAAAGTCCACAGCACACAGATAAAAACAAATCATAAACAGAAAACCTGGGCTTGTCTAGCCACTAAATTACACTTAGATAGATGGCCCTCTCTATCCGGGACCCAGACTCTACCAGTCTGTGCCCAAAACAACACATATCACATATGTTACCAGTATGGAGTTTCACAGACACTCCTCTTTATGTCCGAAGGCAACTCCAATGTCCAGACTTGAGAGAGGTCACCTCCTATTCAGTCGCTATTCGCACGGATTCTCACTGCGACTACTCCTGTGTCCGGGGTACTTCCTGCACCCAGACTGAGATAGCTCACACTCTTAGAGACTGCTTCCTTGTGCCAGGACACCTCCCTGTGTCCGGCTAAAGACAGCTCCCACACTCTTGGAGACACCTTCTGTGTCTGGACCCCTTGTCCAGACTGAATGAGCTCTCTGACTGTGCTCACAAGCACCTACTTCTGGCTTCCTAATCAACACCTGAGTGGATTCAGGTCTGAGCTGCAAGCGTGTACTGAATGGCAGGTGTAGTGACCTTTCTTTACCACCAGGTTTACAAAGCCACACATTTCGCTCATACCAGTCAGCAAGGTACTTAGGTGAAATATACACCTCATTCACCACATATTCCTTCACTGTCTCACATATCCCCTCCCTCTTCTCCAGACCGGAGGGCTGGTCATCCAGACCGGAGGGCTGGTCAACAATCCAACAGAGACAGTGAACTCTGGACCAGTCATGGCCCTCATCAGCTTCATCCTCACCACTGTCATAGCCAACATCAGTTTTCTCTTCATCTGAAGCATCCGCACTACCCTGTACCCTCCCAGGCCTATACTCTCTGCGGGCCTCGGGTATCCTGCACGGTTTCATCTTGACTTTAGTGCCAGCCTCAGTCTCGGTATAGTGGCTCACCAGATAAGTACGACCAGGCACGTCAGAACAGCTCTGCTGATTCTTCCTCAGAAACTTTCGTACCTCCTGTTTTTGGGGCACTGACCCTGTGTCACCCACTGTCACAGGAGGTATAGGGGTTTTCTCTAATTCCCCCTGAACTTTCTTTAGCACATCTACTTTCTTAAATATCAGTTGATTCATAAATTCTACCTCACAGAACCCAAGCGCCTCTGTCATGGTCTCTGACCATTCCGAGCCACACTGTTCAAACGATTGGCACTGTAGAGGGAGCTGATCGTTTTTCTTGGTCGGTACACATAATTTATCCTCTTCTGGTACAGGCTCACTTTGCATAAGACTCAGAGCTCTTACTTCTTTCTCCAGGAGATCCTCATGGCTACGCATCTTCTCCTGTAGTTGTTGGACGTCCTTTACGTCTTCGGCCCTTTCTTCAGGCTCTTCTGGTAGGACATGCTCAGAAGCCCTACCATCAGTCTTCTTTTCCACCACATCTTCAGTCTTGTTCCTCACAGCTTCACTTGAGACATCAGCCTCTGGTGAGGCACCTGGCCTGGTGTCCACCACTTCCATGGCTTTCTCCACCTCTGCAGCATCACCTTCCGAGTCCTTGGCATGATGCAGATCCACACCACACACTGACAACTTCTCATCTTCAACAGCATCCACTTGTGCTGTGTTCAGTTTCAGAGTCCTGCCTTTAAAGCTCAGCTCTCCTCCTTTCACCTTAGTCTTCGCCAGGGAACCGGCCAACTGTAAAACATCTTCAGATGCCATCTTCTGTCTGGCTGTAAGGTCAGCATCAGCTTTCTTCTCAGGACTCTCAACCTCCTCTGCTACCATGCCTTCCTCATTTGCCCTGGTTGCTTTATGGTCATCAGATAATTCACTATCACTATCTGACCCCTTTTTCTCAGCCACATCTGGCTCACTGTCAGGGCTATACACTTCATTTTCATTCACATCCTGCTCACTGTCAGGGTTATACAATTCATTTTCATTCATATCCTGCTCACTGTCAGGGTTATACAATTCATTTTCATTCACATCCTGCTCACTGTCAGGGTTATACAATTCATTTTCATTCACATCTTGATCTGGAACCTTAGTTAACATGTCATCCACAACATTAACTTCACCATCTGGTCCCTCAAGTATGTGACTATGTGACAACCCCAGCACTATACTTCTATATAGTTCAGGCACTAGGAGCTGACTCACAACCTCTCCCTGGACTTCAGTGTTTATGGCAACATGAGAGAACCTCTCCTCAGAGTCAGGCTCCTGGGAAACCTCATTTAGAACAATCATATTTTCCTGTGCTGTTTTAAGAGAGGGTTCTCGCCACTGCTCACTCTCAAAACCGTCACAGGACACAGGCAAGTCAGGGACACTCGGTTCCCGAGAACCACCATCCTCGTCTCCCAACATCACCTGCAAAGGAATTTCATCACTACCACAGTCATCATTATTATCAACATCATTATCATGACTATGATCAGTATTATCATCACTATCATTATCAGCATCAGCACCATTTTCATGGTCATCATCATTATCAGGATCATCATCATCATTAGCATTATCATCATCATTATCACATAATTTTAACATCCCACTAGCATCGTGTTCCTCCCCTCGGGACTGCGCACCCTCAGTAGGAGCTTCATCACACTGTCCATCAGAAACATTTTTCCCCCAGAGATCCTTAGACCGGGGAAAGTCATTACCCAATATAACGGGGTGCACCAGGTCTTCACTACCCCCACTTCATATGAAACCTCCCCGAGTTTGGGGACCAAGTCCACGGCAGTCTCTGGGTAGACTTTGGTGTCTTCATGGATGTACACCACACTCAGGTGCTTATCAGGGATGAAGTCCCTATCACTCAGGCTGTCACATACGGAAGTCACTGGACTCTCTGAGTCCAAGAGGGCCTGTGCTGGGCAGTCACTTACAACCACCGGGGACCCCTGTGGTCCAGTCTCTTCGGCTGAGGTGGACACACACACAGGTTCTGCGCAGAGAGAGAGGGATCTGCCATCATCACAACACATAGGCTCCCCCTCTATTGGACAGTTGGCTGCAATTTCACGCCAGCTCCAACACTGTCCATCACACTCTCCCACCCACATGTCCCCTCGGGCCTGAACCCGCTTATCAGCATACCCCATGTCCCCAACAGCTGGAACGCTCTTACCGCGAGAGTTCAGCGTCCGGGAACTCCGAAGTGACGACCTCTCAGACGGCTGTACCTCAGGAGGACGTGCTTGGGTGTAGCGGTCCACTATCACCTTTTCAACTCCATAATCAGGCCTGCTGACTGCAGACTCCCAACTGTATCTCCAGTCACGAACTCCCCTGGCACGGGCTGTCACCGTAACACCCAGCCGGGTAAGAATCGCCGCTTTCAACTTGGCATAGTCTTCGCTGTCCTGCTTGCTCAGGTCAGCCCAGACTTTTTGGGGTTCCCCAATCAGATAGGGTACGACCACCATGGCCCATTCAGATAGTGGCAGATTCTCCTTCTCTGCCAGTCTCTCAAACCTAGTAAGATATACCTCCACATCATCACGAGGTGTCATTTTTCTCAAGGACCGTCTTACCGCCTTCTTTATAGCGGACAACGCAGGTGCCTTCACAACATTACTTTGGGACGCGGCACCGAAATCCTTTTTTGGTGCTGTCATCTGCTCAACAAATAACCGGTTATTCTCCTGCTGCTGCTGCAGGAATTGCTGCTGGGCCTGCTGCATGTGCTGCTGGTGCTGCAGGCGCTGCTGCTCCATGCTTCGCTGGGCCTGCACCAAGTACTCAACGAGTTCCTCCATACTGCCGGACTTATCTGTCTCAACCACGGCAGTTTTATGTTGCACATTAACTTGTGCCATTTGTTCAAACAGCGCCTCCATGCTGTCATCCATGCTGTCAGACTTCTCTGTCTTAACAACGGCAGTCTTCACTCAAGACATACACACTACACAGCTTTTTTCCCACAGAAAATTCAGCTTTGCTGTGCAACCACTTTTTTTTTTTTTTTCCTTTGCAAAGTCTATTAGGGCTACTGTCTCTTTAAGACTGCTCCACAAACTTTTATTTTGCTGCTGCACATTCCACAGTCATTTTCACAACAAGTTCAGCTTTGCTGTGCATACATTTTCTCTCTGCAGACCCTATCAGGGCCACTGTCTCTCCAAGACTGCTCCAAACAGACGTTTCTGCTGACACACACTTTTTTTTTTTTTTTCTGTTGCTATTTCAATAGACTTCACCTTTAATGCTGTCTCTCGCCACTGTGCTGCATACACACTCCAGCACTAACTGTACCAGGCCCTGCGCTGCCCCAGCATTCTCCGCCAATTGTAGCCTTTCCGGGGGGTTTAGCTCTAGGATCGCTGTCTGGGTAGACAGAATGGCACGGAAACAGTTCATTCAGACAGCAGTTTGGTGAAAACTGGCCGCAACCAGTTTTATTAAAGTCCACAGCACACAGATAAAAACAAATCATAAACAGAAAACCTGGGCTTGTCTAGCCACTAAATTACACTTAGATAGATGGCCCTCTCTATCCGGGACCCAGACTCTACCAGTCTGTGCCCAAAACAACACATATCACATATGTTACCAGTATGGAGTTTCACAGACACTCCTCTTTATGTCCGAAGGCAACTCCAATGTCCAGACTTGAGAGAGGTCACCTCCTATTCAGTCGCTATTCGCACGGATTCTCACTGTGACTACTCCTGTGTCCGGGGTACTTCCTGCACCCAGACTGAGATAGCTCACACTCTTAGAGACTGCTTCCTTGTGCCAGGACACCTCCCTGTGTCCGGGCTAAAGACAGCTCCCACACTCTTGGAGACACCTTCTGTGTCTGGACCCCTTGTCCAGACTGAATGAGCTCTCTGACTGTGCTCACAAGCACCTACTTCTGGCTTCCTAATCAACACCTGAGTGGATTCAGGTCTGAGCTGCAAGCGTGTACTGAATGGCAGGTGTAGTGACCTTTCTTTACCACCAGGTTTACAAAGCCACACATTTCGCTCATACCAGTCAGCAAGGTACTTAGGTGAAATATACACCTCATTCACCACATATTCCTTCACTGTCTCACATGTTATATTGCTATATGGCTTGGTCTGCATTATTCTCCTAGTTTGGTACCGGGACCCATCAATGGCCATGATAGGGATACCGGACCAGGTTATTTTGATTTAACCTAATAACTATTACACCCTGTTCCCATTGAATAATGCATTGACTGTTAGGTCTCTACTTTGGACACAGGAGGGGATAGTTGATATTCTGACATCTTACATCTGACTACACTGGTTGAGCTAACTTCTGGGTCTCTGTACCCAAGACGTCTGTGCCATAGATGGATACAGTTCTTATGCAGATCATGTCTAGTACTGTATACTCCTTTTTTTCATTTTAGCTGACAAAGTTCATCTTGGATTTTTCCTTCTACACGAGTGTGACCCTTCTTTGAGATGATGCAGCTGTTATCTTTAAAAGTAACTACATTCCCCTTTTGCGTGAACTTCTTTACTGACAGAAGATTGCTTTCAAGGCTGGGAACATAGAGAACATCCTTAAGGCTACTTTCACACATCAGTTTTTTGTGTCAGGCATAATCCGTCCTATGCCTGATAGGACGGATCCGGCGCTGATTTTAAAAAAACTGATGCAACTGATCAGTTTTGTTGCCAGATCCGTCCTGACCTTTTCAACCCGGAAAGATAAAATTTCTATGTGGAAAATGGAGAGAGAGAGAGAGAAAGAGAGAGAGAGAGACCTTGGTTTCCGGATCAGTTTTTTGACGGTTCCATAGACTTGCATTGTTTCCGGCCGCCTGAAGCGCCGATTCAGGCACTATCAGGCGGCTCCGGAAGAAAAAAAAAACGTTGCAGCCAGCGTCTTGTCCGGCCGCCGGAATGTACATTTCCAACGGATCCGGCCAAAAACGGATGCAACGCAATGACATCAGGCGCAATCCGGCGCTAATGAAAGTCAATGGTAAAAAAACGCATCCGGTACGGATGCGTTTTTTTAAAAACACGCCGGATTGTGCCTGACGTCAAAAGACTGATGTGTGAAAGCAGCCTTACTGGGATCTTTCTGCTTTGTGCTGAAGAAACTGGACAGTGGAGGTAGCAGTCTCCTACTCCTTCTGAAGTCATATAATAACCA
>JARQOD010000001.1:393845436-393910377 GCA_033576555.1 Oophaga sylvatica
CATTAAATATCAGCAAGCCTTAATGTCCTGAAGAAACAAGTAGAGATCTGACATTATAATAATCAGCATCATTTACACTTGTGGGATAAAGTGTTCTTTTATCGTCACTCGGCTCCGAGGATCTGCATAGAATTGTCTGACCCCAGCCGCCGCGCGCAGATGAGATCACTGTCAGGTCTGGTCCAGGAGGGCTGCGCTGCCAGCCTGCCATGTTGGATCCACAGATGGCAAACACTTTTTCTTCTGTTTGTTTCCATTTCACAAATTGCAGGTCACATCTGCTCCGACCTGTTCAAAATTCAGCACATACAGAAATTCATCTGCTGCAACAGGGACGGAGGCGGCGATCACAGCATGAAAAATACTAAATATATGTCTATTCGTGCTGGCAGAAAATGTGCATGTACACAATATATACATTCACACACATTTACACACGCAGTATTGCACATTATTATCAACTAGAAAATGCAAAGTAAATGAACAAAGGAGAAATGCAAATCCCATCAGTATCCGGTGATTGCCGTTGTCTCCATCATCAGTATCCGGTGACTGCCCGTTGCCTCCATCATCAGTATCTGACTGCCCGTCACCTCTTTAATCAGTATCTGGTGACTTCCTGTCGCCCCCATCATCAGTATCTGTTGAATGCCTGTCACTTCCATCATCAGTATCTGGTGACCGCCAGTCACCTCCATCATCAGTATCTGGTGATCGCCCATCACTTCCATCATCAGTATCTGGTGGCCGCCCATGACCTCCATCATTAGTATCTGGTGACCGCCCATCGCCTCCACCATCAGTATCTGGTGACCACCTGTCACTTCCATCATCAGTATCTGGTGATTTCCTGTCGCCACCCCTCATCAGTATCTTGTGACCGCTCGTCGTCTCCATGATCAGTATCTGATGAATGCCTGTCACCTTCATCATCAGTATCTGTGACAGCCCGTCTCCTCCATCATCAGTATCTGGTGACCGCCCATCGCTTCCATCACTACTTCTGGTCACTTGTACTCAGGTTATGGAGGATCTCGGCAGGAGTTTGTACCAAACATCTTGGAGAACTTCTCCCAGATCTTCTGTGTATGAGGCTGTAATGTATGTGGTACAGTTCATATAGCGTCTTGTGCTTGGGTGCGATGAAAATACTTGAGACACAGGTTGATAAAGAAAGTCTTGTATTACTTCATACAAATTGGCAAAAATAGTCACACAGGTTGCAAACACAGAAGCAGGAGACACAGCAGGCCAGAGTAATCTAAGCTCAGCAATAACTCTCCACAACAGATTCAGATCTTCTTCTCTGTTACCGCAAGTCCATGCAAACGTGAGGCTCTCAAGAGCAGAGTTCAGAGTCCACAAGTGCTTCAGAGTTCCTCAGTAGGAATGGCTGGAGTACAAGGTCCAAGGCTTCAGGAGTCAGAACACAGGTTCACTGCAGGCTAGATTCTGAAGCACTGATTGCTCAGCTGTGGCTGTTTAAGAAGCAAACGGAGAGAATCAGGGCGGGAACATGCAAGCTGGAAAACTCCATTTTGACTGAGGGCAAGATAGCTGCAGCAAAACAGAAAGCAAAATGGCCGACGAACAAACTGAGTTTCAGAAACAGATACACAGAACCTTACATTACTCCCCCCTTAGGGACAACCTCCGGATGACCTCAGACCAGGCTTGTGTGGGTACCTCTGATGAAACTGACGGAGCAAACGAGGAGCATTAACGTTATTGACTGGCTCCCATGAGTTGTCCTCCACTGGTAGCCCTGCCATTTAATCAGATATTGTAACTGATTTCTATACAACCTGGAATCTAAAATCCTTTCCACCACAAATTCCTCCTGACCATCGACTAGCACTGGGTCAGGGCAAGGAGAAGAACATCCAGGAAACGTATTGGGTGTCGCAGCCTTTAGTAGGGATACATGAAAGACAGGGTGGATTTTCATAGTTCTGGGCAATTGAAGACGACAAGCAACGGCACTTATAATTTTACTGATTTTATAGGGTCCAATGTACTTATGTCCCAACTTAGACGATGGAATTCTTAACTTAAGATTTCTGGTTGACAGCCAGACCAGGTCTCCTACCTTAAAAGCTGGTGCAGGTTTACGAAATTTATCTGCTGCCTTCTTGTACCTTTCCTGAGCCGATTCCAGATTCTCCTTTAGAAGATCCATATTCTTCTGTAAAGTCGTGACTCTTTCAGCCACTGCTGGCAAAGGCGTCTCTATGGGAAATCGTGGTAGAATGTTAGGATGATAACCTAGATTAGAGTAAAAAGGAGACTGTTTAGTGGAGGCACTCTGAGAGTTGTTGTAAGAGAACTCAGCCAATGGAAGTAGATCCACCCAATCATCCTGTAGGTGGCAGATAAAGCAGCGGAGATACTGCTCCAGGGTTTGATTGGTTCGTTCGGTTTGTCCATTAGTCTGGGGATGAAAAGCAGAAGAAAGGTTTACTTTAATGTCCAATGCTGCACAGAAATTTTGCCAAAACCTAGAAGTGAATTGCACCCCTCGATCCGAAATAACCTCATCCGGTACTCCATGTAAGCGAAACACATCTTTAATCATCAAATCTGATGTCTGTTTTGCAGTGGGTAAGCCGACACAAGGGATAAAATGAGCTGCCTTTGTTAGACGGTCAACCACCACTAGAATAGTGTTCTTCCCTTGAGAGGTTGGTAATTCCACAATGAAGTCCATAGAAATGGATCCCCACGGGCGGGACGGGGTGGGAAGAGGCTGTAACAGACCAGTTGGTGAAGAGCGAGGTGTTTTGCATCTTGCACAAACCTCACACGAAGTGACATAGTCCAAAACATCCTTCCTACAAGTGGGCCACCAAAAGAAACGAGAAAGAAATTCCTGTGTCTTTAGAATTCCTCTATGCCCGGCTATTTTGGAATCGTGAATGAGTTGCAATACTCTCAATCTGACTGTTTCAGGTATATACAGACGTTGTCCCAGAATCCACACACCATTCTTAAAGACAAGACTTACATCCCTTGGGGGTTGTGCCAAAAAAGAATCCGCATGATATGCTTCCTTGATGTCTTTAATTAGGTCTTGATGATGAATCACTCCTAGGAATCTAGAGTCAGGAAGAATAGTCTTAGGAGGAGTAATTGGACGTGTCTCTGCTGAGTAAATCCTAGAGAGTGCATCAGCCTTTCCATTGCGCGATCCTGGTCTATAAGAAATAATAAAATTAAATTGGTTTAAGAAAAGATTCCAGCGAGCCTGGCGAGGAGTCAGGCACTTAGCCGACCTGATAAACTCAAGATTACGATGGTCTGTCAGAACGACTATTTGCTGTGCAGCTCCTTGAAGAAGGTGTCTCCATTCTTTGAAGGCGGCAATAATGGCCAACAACTCTCTATTGCCCACATCGTAGTTCTTCTCAGCCGAAGACAACTGCTGGGAAAAGAAGGCACAGGGATGCAAGACATTCTTCTCACCTGTTCTCTGAGAGAGTATAGCTCCCACGGCACAGTCTGAAGCATCCACCTCTATTATGAAGGCAAGCTCTGGGTTGGGATGTACTAGGATAGGTGCAGTGGTAAATTTATCTTTTAGATGGGAAAATGCTTCCTGGGCTTGGGGAGTCCAGGAGAACTTAGACTCTTTCCGGGTAAGTTGGGTGATAGGTGACACTACCTCAGAGAAATTTCTAATGAAACGTCTATAGAAGTTTGCAAACCCGATGAAGCGCTGTACCTCCTTCACATTTCTAGGACTTGGCCAATCATTGATGGCTTGGGTTTTACTTCCATCCATACTAATTCCTTGTGTAGACAGTACATACCCCAGAAATTGAATTTCGGTCTTATGGAATTCACACTTTTCAAGCTTGATGTAAAGATGATTTTGTCTTAGACGTTCCAAGACCATTCTCACATGTCCATGATGTTCCTCTAGTGGAGTTAGAAAAAATTAAAATATCATCCAAATAAATTACCACGAATGTATCCAGGAGATCCCTGAAGATGTCATTCACCAAGTGTTGGAAAGTGGCTGGGGCGGTACTCAGACCAAAAGGCATAACTAGATATTCAAAGTGTCCATAGCGTGACCTGAATGCAGTCTTCCATTCATCCCCAGGTCTAATACGGACTAAGTTATAGGCCCCACGAAGATCTAGTTTAGAAAAAATTTTGGCATGTCGCACTCTTTCCAATAACTCAGGGATTAAAGGCAATGGATAACGGTTTCTAATAGTAACCTTATTGAGTTCCCTATAGTCTACGCATGGTCTCAGGGATCCATCTTTCTTCTTTACAAAGAATATGGGTGCCCCTGCAGGAGATGAAGAGGGGCGTATGAAGCCCTTGGCTAGATTTTCGTCTATGTACTCTTTTAAAGCCTTCAGCTCGGGCCCCGCCAGGGGGTAGATCTTACCAAAAGGTATCTCTGCTCCAGGCAATAATTCAATTGGACAATCATATGGACGGTGAGGAGGAAGCTGGTCAGCGTTCTTCTTGTCACATAAATCCACATAGTCCTGGTATACAGCTGGTAGTTCAGGGACTGACATGGTTCCTTTAGGAACAGAGCAAGCTGAAATTTTTGGACTCATCTGTTTCTCTGGAAAGTGTAATTCCTTGGTCTCCCAGTTAATGGTAGGATTCTGAGCCTGCAGCCATGGTAGCCCTAGAATAATGGGAAAGTGAGGAGAAGAGATAAGCATAAAGGACAGTTTCTCTTGATGATCTTTACCCATAAGAACCTTTAAAGGCTCTGTTTCCTGATCCACTGGTCCAGAGGTCAGCAGGGAGCCATCCACAGTTTCCATCTGTACTGGAGTAGCCTTCTTCACTGAGCGTATTCCCTGTTTCAGAGCAAAGGAGACATCCATAAAATTTCCACTTGCACCTGAGTCGATCATAGCAGAGCTAGACACCCAGGCTGAGTCAACCCAGAGTTTGATGGAAAGAAAACAGTGAGAATTGTTTTTTTTACAACTCAGCTGGGACACCGCTGAGGAAACTTGAAAGATGGCAGCATTTACACAGTCAACGTCCTCAGAGGTAACGGAGTTTAAGTCCGAGAAATCAAGATCTGTTGCTGCAGATCTCTCTGGAGCCTGAGGCTCGGACCTGACAGATCCCCTCTCGCAACACTCACAATGAATGAGTGCTGCAGTAGTCTTGCGAGAACGGCTGGGGCAGTTAATAATAAAGTGCCCTGACTTACCACAATAAAAACATAGATTCTCCTTAAAACGATGTTCCTTGCGTGCATCACTAACCCGTCGTAGTAAAGAGTCTACCTGCATGGGTTCAGGTTCAGGTTCCCGTGTAATCCTATTCAAAGGTTCCTTAGCTGGAGAGGAAGGTAGGAAAAGGTTAGTACGATTGCTTTCGAACCATCTCTCTTGCCTGCGTTCAGTTAAACGAGTATCAATACGGATGCAGTAGTTAATAAAGTCACCTAACGCAGTGGGAGGGTCGGCACGAGCAAGTTCATCCTTAATCAGTGGGGATAACCCCTTTCGAAAAATAGATTTTTTGGCGGAATTGTCCCAGGTGGTATCAAGGGCCCATCTCCTGAAATCCAAGGCATATTCAGCTACCGAGTGCTTACCTTGGCGCAAAGCTAACATGGCTGCTTCAGCTGTTGCACCTCGATTGGGGTCATCAAACACCTGCCCCATGGCTGAAATAAAATCATCAAGGTGATTCAAACAATCATCCTCAGTCTCAATCAGAGGGTTTGCCCACATCAAAGCCTTGTTGGTAAGCAACATAATTATAGTAAGCACCTTAGATCGTTCAGTAGGAAATTGTGAAGCATGTGCAGAAAAAAAAAAGATTGCATTGATTAACAAATCCCCTGAATTTTTCACGTTCACCACCAAAACGAAAAGGGGGCAACTTGGGAATCCCAGAACTCGGGGCCACGGCAGGAGCCTGGACTCGCCCCTCCAGAACCTCAATCCTGGCTCGCAAATCCTGGGTAGTCTGTCCAACCACTTGCAAATTGTGATTATTTAGGTCCTGTAGATTTGTAAAACGGGTCTTTATATTCTGCAAATCTGCAAGGATATTATCAGTCACTCCACAAAGTTCCTTTATGCGGGCCTCCATTTTCCAGATCTTTTAAGACAGGATACTGGAAGAAGAGGAGAAAAAAAAAAAAAAACAATAGTGTTCACCTGTGGCAACACTGAAGAAAGAAAAAACTTTAAGGGAACTGCTCACCTGGAATGGTTGTGAGAAGTCACAACCACTATCATCACAGAAAGCTTTCAACCAGACATCTGATATCCAGAGTTTCAGCAGACAAAAAGAGAAGAGAAAAAAAAAAAAAAAACAATAGTGTTTACCTGTGATAACACTGCAGAAAAAAAAAACACTTAAGGGAATTGCTCACCTGGAATGGTTGTGAGAAGTCACAACCACTGTCATCACAGAAAGTACAACCGGACATCCGATATCCACAGTACAGCAGACACAGCCTTCCAGACCCAGCAGACACTAACGTTTGGCTTCAGAATCTTGTAATGTATGTGGTACAGTTCATATAGCGTCTTGTGCTTGGGTGCGATGAAAATACTTGAGACACAGGTTGATAAAGAAAGTCTTGTATTACTTCATACAAATTGGCAAAAATAGTCACACAGGTTGCAAACACAGAAGCAGGAGACACAGCAGGCCAGAGTAATCTAAGCTCAGCAATAACTCTCCACAACAGATTCAGATCTTCTTCTCTGTTACCGCAAGTCCATGCAAACGTGAGGCTCTCAAGAGCAGAGTTCAGAGTCCACAAGTGCTTCAGAGTTCCTCAGTAGGAATGGCTGGAGTACAAGGTCCAAGGCTTCAGGAGTCAGAACACAGGTTCACTGCAGGCTAGATTCTGAAGCACTGATTGCTCAGCTGTGGCTGTTTAAGAAGCAAACGGAGAGAATCAGGGCGGGAACATGCAAGCTGGAAAACTCCATTTTGACTGAGGGCAAGATAGCTGCAGCAAAACAGAAAGCAAAATGGCCGACGAACAAACTGAGTTTCAGAAACAGATACACAGAACCTTACAGAGGCTTGTGCGGATCCTTCTGTCTCTTCATGTGATCCCAGACAGACTGGATAATGTGAGATGAGGGCTCTTTGGGGCCAAATCATCACTCACAGGACTCCTCACCCTTAATGACATTGGCTGAATGCTGAGGGTCGTTGTCCGCCTGCTGAATAAATTTTGAGCCGATCAGATGCCTCCTGATGGCATCACATGCTGGATGTGTCTGTATTTCTGGCCAGACTTCTCTGAAAAGTAAATGGTTGAAGCGGGGTTGCACTGGTTGCTGCTCGTTCTGAGCTGATGGCACTGCTGAACATCTTTTGATTTTGAAGGAAAGTGAATGATGTGTGCTTCATTTGCTGCACTAAGTTTCTTCGTCCGACCACTGCATTTATGTTCAAAATGGCCATTTCTTTGTGCTTCTGCAAAAAAACTTGAACAGTGCATCTTGAAACCATAGTCTACTAAAAACCACATTAAACAGATAAAAACTGCCCCATATTAGGGGAATAATTCCATCCCAATTCCAGATATGGCAATCAGTCTAGTGACCTGGAGCAAAGCCCATTGCAGAGAGTAGCAGTCATAACTGGTGGATGATGTGACCGCTGCACTTTCTCCAGTGCCAGGCACAGTCATCCTCCTTGTAGCGTCCCAACATATGCTATTCTTTATACTGATTACTCGTGTCATCATTATCATCCAGGCGGCCCCCCTGGGTTAAAAGATGGCATGCTCGCCACAATGCAAGAGCATTAATAAAGACCACAACTAGCTAGAAGTTCAGTTTTCATTCTGGGGTGGTGCGAACATCCACCGCTGCTTCCATATTTATGTCTTCACCTTTAGCACCTATTTATCCTTGGTATCTATCTTTAATAAGAAACCGGACCAATGACTGAAGGGGGAAGTGGCGGTATTTTAATTACAAAAGGCACCTGAGCTTGGCCGTCACAATATTACTAGCACAGAGTGTGAATGATGGGGGTGGCTGTTACTTCATGTTCTTACCGCTTCTAAACTTCCCACAGAATTCCCTTATTTGCTGTATAATTGGGGGGAGACCTTTTCTCGATATATCCCTCAGACTGGCATTACCTGGAGGAACCCTCCAAAGCTATTGCACATCTGGTCCCTCTCCAGTATTTCGCCTCCATGAGCAAGCAGATATCTTGGAGAATAGAAGAAAACATGATGTGAGAACATTGCAGTGTTTCACTATACAATGATGAACCCAGAAAACATCAGTGACGGAGCGGACATGATGGGATCTGGGTGGATCCGTGGCCTCTCAGTCTCTCTCTCGATGATAACAGGGTAGTTGTGTTTTGTGGTACAGGGTAATCATTTCATTGCAATTCCCCTGACGCTACAACTTTGGTTAATAAATGTGAAAGCTGCTGATCGATGCAGGATCTGAATTAATAACAACAAACTTGTGGCTTCTGACCATTTCTTCTTCATGTGTAGAAATAGAAGGCTTCCTGAAAGTCTTCAAATGACTTCCTGGCCCGATGTGAGGGACATCTGCAGCCCATCATCCCCACCAGATCAAGACCTGCAGAACCTGCTGAGGACACATCTGACAGCTGCACCTGGCAGAAAAATGGCTGCTTCCTGAAATGAATATGGAGCGGCATCCAAGTCTTTCCAGAACGGCATACGATGGCCCTCGGCTACCGGATGACACAAAGGCAAACATGCCGAGTGCAGCATCCACACCATTGTCCCACAGCGAAATGACAATTACATGCACAGGTGCCACTGGCATCATCATGAATGACTACAACATAATATGTCCATAGCGCCTACATACTCCGAAGCCCTGCACGATAAGAATGGACAGGTACAGGCAATAAAGACATTGCAGAGCAACATATGGATCACCAGATATAGGAGGAATGAGGGGCCGGCTCCAAGCTGCAGTCTATAAGAAAATAGGGGGGACAATATGTAGAACGTGCTTCTCATGTATGGTCCCGCCATCATTATAATAAATAAGGGGAGTCATATCATGCTGCATGATCCGGTCACCAGATCAACTGTGAATCATGGTGGGGGAATCATGATTCTTTGGGAGTGCTTTTCTGCAAAGGGGACAGGATGACTGCACCATATTGAAGGGAGGATGAATGGGGTCATGTACCGTGAGATATTGCCCATCAACCTCCTTCCCTCAGTAACACCATTGAAGACAGGTCATGGCTGGGTCTTCTAGCATGACAATGACTCGAAACACATAGACAGGGCAACAAAGGAGTGTCTCCGTAAGAAACATTTCAAGGTCCTGGAGTGGCCTAGCCAGTGTCCAGACCTGAACCCAATAGAAAATCTTTGGAGGAAGCTGAAACTGTTGCCCAGCGACAGCCCCGTAACCTGAAATATCTGGAGAAGATCTGCATGGAGGAGTGGGCCAAAATCCCTGCTACCGTGTGTGCAAACTACAGGAAACGTCTGACCTCTGTAATTACAAACAAAGGTTTCTGGACCAAATATTAAGTTTTGTTTTCTATTGTATCAAATACTATTTCATGCAATAAAATGCAAATTAATTGTGTAAAAATGATACAATGTGATTTTCTGAATTATATTTTTAGATTCTGTCTCTCACAGGTGAAGTGTACCTAAATAAAAATTACAGACCTCTCCATTCTTTGTAGGTGGTAAAACTTTCAAAATCTGCAGTGTATCAAATACTTACCGGTATTTTCCTCACTGTATATTACAAAAATAATGGATGTGCAAGAGCACCATGCAGCCATGTAAGCCAGTGACAGCCTGTGGCCTGAATGCCATCATGTGGCCCATTCACGTCGTACAGCCTTTCCGTGTGTCACAGTTGGGTCATGGTCATCCGGCTACAAAGACCTCAATCTATCCCCAACCGCAGACTGCACCGCAATTATAACTTTCACTAAAACTACAGCCACTTCTATCGGATAAAAATCCTGCAGAGTCTTGTCACGTAATCGTTGCCACAAAGCAGCGCAATAGTCGAAGAGTCGCAAAGACAATCTCATTGCTGGGCCCAAGATGTTGCTGTGATTGTGAGCGGCAGGGAAGAGGTTACTGTTGTTTAGATTTCTCCAGCTGCAGAATCTTCTGACAATCATCTGAAGCTCGTCCTCGTCGATTAGCCGGTTCCTGCGCCTCTGGCATTAATCTGCAGCGTATTTTCATTTTAAGTGTACTCAAGTCGAGCACAGAATGTGTATGAGTAGTGACACCTGCGCCCGGCGAGCCTCTTATTTGATGCCTGCTGATTTTGATTACTGTCAGAGGTTTATATATACTTTGTAGTTTTCACGCAGCAGCGGCGTCACATCCAGCTCTTCCCTGGCGCTGGCACCGGCTCTGAACGCACATGCCAAGGTCATTTTGCCAAGTTGCTTAATCTGGGAGAGCAGCCTCCCACCTCACAATGATAATCTCCTGCGCTGGAGCCTTTTATATCCTCCACTTCTCCCGGTGTCTTCAACAAATGCATAAAGTCTAGATTTTATAATGAGAAAAGTTACAGAAGTTCAGTGCGCTGCGCTTATTACTGGATGAACCAGAGACGACAAATCCGGCATTTCTGCTGCAAATGTAATACAGGTTTACTGCACCAAGCAATGGCAGTGATCCTCCCACACAACAGGCAAAATCTTATGTAAAGGCAAGTTAGAAGCACCGAGCAAGGCTTCATATATTATACAGATACATATATATACACCTCATAAAGTGCTTCATATATTCTATATATGTATATACACATCATATAGTGCTTCATATATTCTATATGTACACTTCATATAGTGCTTCATATATTCTATATATATACACCTCATAAAGTGCTTCATATATTCTATATATGTATATACACATCATATAGTGCTTCATATATTCTATATATATACACCTCATATAGTGCTTCATATATTCTATATATGTATATACATCTCATATAGTGCTTCATATATATACACTTCATATACGGTAGTGCTTCATATATTCTATATATTGTATATATATATACAGTACAGACCAAAAGTTTGGACACACCTTCTCATTCAAAGATTTTTCTGTATTTTCATGGCTATGAAAATTGTAGAATCACACTGAAGGCATCAAAACTATGAATTAACACATGTGGAATTATACATTACACTTTACAAAAAAGTGTGAAACAACTGAAAATATGTCTTATATTCTAGGTTCTTCAAAGTAGCCACCTTTTGCTTTGATTACTGCTTTGCACACTCCTGGCATTCTCTTGATGAGCTTCAAGAGGTAGTCACCGGAAATGGTCTTTGAACAATCTTGAAGGAGTTCCCAGAGATGCTTAGCACTTTTTGGCCCTTTTGCCTTCACTCTGCGGTCCAGCTCACCCCAAACCATCTCGATTGGGTTCAGGTCTGGTGACTGTGGAGGCCAGGTCATCTGGCGTAGCACCCCATCACTCTCCTTCTTGGTCAAATAGCCCTTACACAGCCTGGAGGTGTGTTTGGGGTCATTGTCCTGTTGAAAAAAAAATGATAGTCCAACTAAACACAAACCGGATGGAATAGCATGCCGCAGCAAGACGCTGTGGTAGCCATGCTGGTTCAGTATGCCTTCAATTTTGAATAAATCCCAGTGTCACCAGTGTCACCAGCAAAGCACCCCCACATCATCACACCACCTCCTCCATTCTTCACGGTGGGAACCAGGCATGTAGAGTCCATCCGTTCACCTTTTCTGCGTCGCACAAAGACACGGTGGTTGGAACCAAAGATCTCAAATTTGGACTCATCAGACCAAAGCACAGATTTCCACTGGTCTAATGTCCATTCCTTGTGTTCTTTAGCCCAAACAAGTCTCTTCTGCTTGTTGCCTGTCCTTAGCAGTGGTTTCCTAGCAGCTATATTACCATGAAGGCCTGCTGCACAAAGTCTCCTCTTAACAGTTGTTGTAGAGATGTGTCTGCTACTAGAACTCTGTATGGCATTGACCTGGTCTCTAATCTGAGCTGCTGTAAACCTGCAATTTCTGAGGCTGGTGACTCGGATAAACTTATCCTCAGAGGCAGAGGTGACTCTTGGTCTTCCTTTCCTGGGGCGGTCCTCATGTGAGCCAGTTTCTTTGTAGCGCTTGATGGGTTTTGCAACTGCACTTGGGGACACTTTCAAAGTTTTCCCAATTTTTCGGACTGACTGACCTTCATTTCTTAAAGTAATGATGGTCACTCGTTTTTCTTTACTTAGCTGCTTTTTTCTTGCCATAATACACAATCTAACAGTCTATTCAGTAGGACTATCAGCTGTGTATCCACCAGACTTCTGCACAACACAACTGATGGTCCCAGCCCCATTTATAAGGCCAGAAATCCCACTTATTAAACCTGACAGGGCACAGTGAAGTGAAAACCATTTCCGGTGACTACCTCTTGAAGCTCATCAAGAGAATGCCAAGAGTGTGCAAAGCAGTCATCAAAGCAAAAGGTGGCTACTTTGAAGAACCTAGAATATAAGACTTATTTTCAGTCGTTTCACACTTTTTTGTTAAATATATAATTCCACATGTGTTAATTCATAGTTTTGATGCCTTCAGTGTGAATTTACAATTTTCACAGTCATGAAAATACAGAAAAATCTTTAAATGAGGTGTGTCCAATCTTTTGGTCTGTACTGTTTATATACACCTCATTTAGTGCTTCATATATTCTATATATATATATATATATATATATATATATATATATATATATATATATATACACCTCATATATTGCTGATGTGTAACCCAGCTGCGCTTGGTGCCACATGTTCCCTGGAGGATGCACGGAAAGGTAATTCACAAATACCTGATAAGCATACAACACTTCACATTTTTCCTGGTTCCACCAGAGGGAGCCCTTGAGACAGCAGTGAGATGAAGACAATCTAGCTGAACGTTAGTTAGTCGTTGGTGTTACCTCAGGAGAGCAGACACTACTTTGGAGAACGCAGTTACCTCAGACGAGCTGTGAGGGGGAAACTCCTGTCAGATTAGCCTGAGGGCTGAGGAACGGTCAGTGAGCGGTGGATAGAAGGAAGCTGACTACTACATCTACTGCTGCCTGTGCTTATATTAAGGTGTGCGTAGGACGACAGGCGAGTGGACAAAAGGGAGAGAGTGACTGAGGAGAAATAGCGACGATAGCTTATCCTCCACTCTGCACAACCGGACACCGGGTCCGAGCTTGCTAGCATCTTCACAGCTAGTGGGAAAAACCGGAGACTCTGGACTTCAAGTCGCAGAGGGGCCCTTCAGTGCTGATACGTAACCGGGGTCAGGAAAGACGGGGGTCTGGCAGGTACCGCCATAGAGACACTGTTCTGTCCACAAAAAGACCTCATCACAAGATCAGCCGGGCGTAGCAAGGAGAAGGAGTTAAACTTAGCTTCATGCAAGTTAGAAACCCACACACATCGGGAAGTAAGGAGGCCTTAACCCTACACAGTGATTACTGGACGTGCATCCTCCACCCTGAGCAGCTTCCCGGGACATGCCTGCAACCATCACCAGTAAAGGTATGGAAAGAGACTGACTTGTGTGTCTGCCTTATTGCTTGCACCCCTGCACCGCCATATACCTCGAGGGATTAGTCTCGCCTGTGGGAGACTTAACACCTTGCTGCCCAGTAACAACCCCTCAGAGGATTCACCCTGCAGCGCTGGTCACCCTGATCAGAAACCACAGGATGGCGTCACGAACATTTCTAAATCCCCTGTAAATATTCCCCCCTTGAATGAGCGCCCAGGGCAACAGACTGAGCTGCGCTACCCGTGACCTCTCCCCCATTGAAGTGAACGGGCTCGGTGCCGAGTACCCCATAAGCCCTGGTTCGTGCGACTCATCTTTGGCGTCACGAACAGGATAAGAAGCTCGCTATATATGAGTCCCGTGTGCCTAAATGAACTGTTTTTGTGCTAGAGACTGTGTTACTGTTGTTGTGATTTTTGGCGCCAATTGTCCGCCATTGGCCGCCAAAGTACAGCACTACAGCGCAAAGAGAAGGGGCGTACCTGCAGAAAGCGCGCGGAGTCCCGACACGCCCCCAACGCTGACACGGCGGCAGGTCCTGTGAAGAGCTTCCGTGATCGCTCTGACGTCAGCGCCGGCGACGCAGGTCCTTCCACATCGCTGTGCCTGGCAGAGCTGCAGCCTTCAGGAGAAGGTAGGCCACACTTAACTAGGGGGGTGCAGACATGTCGCAGCCGCAAGCTGACAGCGCGGCCGAGGGCGACCGCTCCAATGACTTACCCGCCGGCGCTGCCGCGCAGGATGGAAACGCTGGCCCCTCACCCGGTCCTGTGGCCCCGATAGTACCGCTGACGCTCCCATACCTGCCTGGAGCAAAGTGGCTCCCTAAGTATAGCGGTAAGCCGGATACCCTGTCAGGGTTTAAACGCAAAATATGCAGCTTAATGGACATGTACCCTATGACAGAGAAACAAAGAGCTGCAGTGGTATTGGGACAATTGACTGGTGCTGCAGAGAGGGAAGTAGAGACTTGGACAGCTGCAGACCAGGAATCAGTGCTTTCAATTTTCTTAAAGCTACAGACTATTTTTGAGGACCGCACTGAAACAGATCTCCGGATGAGGTTTTACCAATGCTCCCAGAGACCAGATGACAGTATTAGAGACTACGCCTGCCGACTACAGGGGGCCCTGCGAGCTCTCAAACAGGTTAACCCTATAAGCGCCATTAATGAAAGCAAAATGCTGAAGGAACAATTTGTACGGGGACTGAGGTCCCAAGCTGAAAGCAGGACTGTGCACTGGTGGTCCTTGGATCATCCTGACGCTACCTTTGATGCCCTAAAAGATATGGCTATAAAAGGACTGCGACCCCTGGAGAAGCCCGAGGTGTCGACCCAGTGTCACCCGGGTGAAGCCATTCTAAAGCCGGCAGCATCCACCTTTTCCCCGCTGGTGGCGGAAGCCAAAATGCAGGTGGCGCCCCCTACTGAGTTGGACTGTCTGCGCTCAGAAGTGCGCCAGCTGACTAAAAACCTGGCCGCTGTAATGAGTGCCCTGCAACTGCAGAAGGAAGAAGAGGAAAGATCCTGCTAGCCGACTGCCCAGAGGATGTCCCTTGGATGAACCGGAGGAAAAGAAGGACGTCGCCCCACCGGAGGAGGACAACGCCACCCCCAGGAGCGACCCCTGATCAGCACAATCCTCGCCGAAAGATCATCTGCTACCGTTGCAACAGGGAAGGTCATCCAGCCCGACAGTGTCATTTAAACGAGCAGATCCTGGGTCCGAGGGCCAACACCCAGGAATAGACTCATCAGGCCCCTCAGACTGGAACCGCAGGTTTGTGGGAGGAAGACCCTACCTGTCCATCATCTTGGATGGGATCGCAATCCCTGCCCTGCTGGACACTGGATCTCAGGTGACCATCATACCTGATGTCCTGTATAATAAGTTTTGGTCCATGGACAGTCTCCAGCCCCCGAGCCCTGACTTTGCTGTGTATGCCTCTAATGGTCTCCCTGTTGATATACTAGGAGCCAAAAATGTGGACGTAAAGGTGGGCAGAGTGGAGCTGAAGGACCAGGGACTCTTAGTAGTAAAGACTGTAAATGAGGAAAATGGCTTAAATGTGGTTTTAGGTACAAACATTATTAGTAACTGTCTGGGAGAAGTTGTGTTTTTGCTCCAACAGCTCGCTGAAGTTGCCAAGCCAAAGCAAAAGGGAGTGATCCAGAGGGAGATCCGGGCCCTGATGTGCCAGCAGCAAGCGAAGCTGACAGATGGTGAAATTGGTAATGTACGGGTGACAGACCCGAACCCCATTGTGATACCCCCAATGAGTGAAATGCTTATATGGTGTAGGGCAGCAATAGGTCTGAGAGGACAGAACTACCAAGCAGTAGTAGAGCCCCATTGTTCAGAGCACAGACCTACACTCTTGACTGCTAGAGGGGTAGTAGAGGTACGAAATAGGAGAGTACCAGTACGTCTTCTCAACTGGGAGAAGATGAAGTGAATTTACCACGCTATGCCACAGTTGCTAAATTACATACCGTAGATAACAACTCTATTCTCACGACAGAGTCCTTAGCCTCCCGCCAACCAGCGGAGGATAATGACCCAGCAACCCAGGTGGAGGATTGGTGTCAGCAGCTCCATGTCGGGACAGACACCACTCCCGCCCACCAGAAACAGGGAGTACTACGGGTGGTACAGGAGTACACACAGGTATTTAGCAAACATCCACTTGACTTTGGGACAATTAAGGGAGTACAGCATCATATCCCTACAGGCAGTCATCCTCCCATCAAAGAGCAGTATAGGCCTATACCTCCAGCACACTACCAGAAAGCTAAGGAAATGTTGCGTGACATGAAGGAAGCAGGGGTGATAAGGGATAGTTGTAGTCCCTGGGCAGCACCTCTAGTCCTAGTTAAGAAAAAGGATGGAAGCATGAGAATGTGTGTAGATTACAGACAAGTAAATCGCATAACACATAAAGATGCATACCCTTTACCACGCATTGAGGAATCCTTAGCTGCCTTAAAAACTGCTAATTACTTTTCCACCCTCGACCTCACTAGTGGGTACTGGCAAGTAGCTGTGGCTGAGGAGGATCGGGAGAAGACGGCTTTCACCACCCCAATGGGACTCTGTGAGTTTGACAGAATGCCGTTTGGACTCAGCAGTGCCCCGGGAATGTTCCAGAGAGTGATGGAGAGTTGCCTGGGACATCTCAACTTTGAAACAGTGTTGCTGTACCTGGACGACGTAATTGTGTACTCCAAGACGTATGAGGATCATCTGAAGCACCTGGCAGAGGTATTCGAGTCACTGTCCAAGTATGGGATGAAACTGAAGCCTTCAAAGTGCCATCTGCTCAAACAAAAGGTACAGTACTTGGGACATATTGTCAGCTCAGAAGGAGTAGCGCCGGACCCCGAGAAGGTCACTGCCATCCAGAAATGGCCAGAACCAAGGAATCTCAAGGAGGTGCGTCAGTTCCTGGGACTGACAGGTTACTACCGGAGGTTTGTAAAGGACTACACCAAGAAAGCAGCGCCTCTGCAGGACCTCCTGGTAGGACAACCCCTCAAGAGCAGAAATCCTCCATTCCACTGGGGTAAAGAACAAGCTGAGGCATTCAAAGAGATGAAAGAGATCCTGACAGACGATGAAATCTTAGCCTACCCTGACTACAGCCAGCCGTTCCTGCTGTACACTGATGCCAGCAACGAAGGATTGGGAGCTGTCCTCAGTCAGAAGCAAAATGGCCTGGAGAAAGTCATCGCATATGCAAGCAGGAAGCTCCGGCCGACCGAGAGAAACCCAGAGAACTATAGCAGCTTCAAGTTGGAGTTCCTGGCGCTGGTCTGGGCCATTACAGAAAGATTCAAGCATTACCTAGCCTCCAGCAAGTTCACTGCTTACACTGATAATAACCCCTTGACACATCTTGAAACAGCCAAGCTGGGAGCCATGGAGCAACGTTGGATGGCTCGGCTGTCGAACTATCAATTTACCATCAAGTACAGGGTGGGCCGTAAGAACGCCAACGCTGACGCCTTGTCCAGAATGCCGCATGAGTCCGACATGGAAGAGGAATTGGATGACCTAGAAGAGATTGAGCTACCTGCATTCCACAGAAATGGGATGATCCACGAGCAACGAGCCTACAGGAGGTAGCGTGGTAAGACGTTAAACCCTTTACCTCTCCACAGCTGGAAGGAGACCCAGAACAGTGACCCGGTTGTCAGCCACATCAAGGAACTGATAACTCAGGAAGGTTCCTCCTTGGAGAAGGATGCGTCTCAACAAGCGAAGCAGCTGTGGAACGAGAGAAGCCGGCTGTTTATCTACCGACAGAAGCTGTGCCGAAGGTACGTCAACCCCAGAACCCATGAGATGGTATGGCAGATAGTAGTGCCAAGAACAGACATCCAGATGGTGTTGGAAGCCTACCACGATCGAGCAGGGCACTTTGGCTGGAAGAAGCTGGAAACCCTGCTGAAGTGTCGTTTCTACTGGGTGGGAATGCGAAGTTCCATCGAGAAATGGTGTAAAAACTGTGCGTCCTGTAGCCTCCGAAGAAA
This sequence comes from Oophaga sylvatica, assembly GCA_033576555.1. NCBI lineage: Eukaryota > Metazoa > Chordata > Amphibia > Anura > Dendrobatidae > Oophaga > Oophaga sylvatica. The sequence continues at coordinate 393,863,535 of JARQOD010000001.1, forward strand.
AGACTACAGTAGCCAGAAAGCACCCCTGCAGCCCATCAAGACTACTCGTCCCTTGGAGATCGTGGCCTTGGACCATGTCAAGTTGTCACCCAGCAGGTCAGGATACTCATATGCCCTGACAATGGTGGATCACTACTCCAGGTTCCTAGTGGTCGCCCCTGTCAAAGATCTGACAGCTGAAACAGCAGCAAAGACGTTTCAGGCGTATTTCTGCAGACCCCATGGATATCCAGAGCAAGTGTTAACTGATCAAGGTCCTGCATTTGAAGCCGAACTGTTTAAGGAATTCTGTCACTTGTACGGGTGTAAGAAGATAAGAACCACACCGTACCACCCCCAAACCAATGGTCTCTGTGAGAAGATGAATCACATAGTCATTGATCTGCTGAAGACGGTACCACTTGAGGAGAGGAATAGGTGGCCAGACCTACTACCTGACCTGGTAGATCTGTACAATCACATATCGGTGAGTTCTACCAACCTCACTCCAGCCTACCTTATGCGAGCAAGACCAGGAAAGCTGCCCATGGATTTGGAACTTGGTGTTGTAGAACCAGAAGCTGATGTTACTACTGAAGATTGGGACACAAACAGACAGGAACAGTACAGGAGAGTACAAGCCTGCGTGGAAGATAGTCTCAATAAAGTAAGGGAAAAGCAAGAGGAGAACTACAGCAAAAGTGCGCCAGCTAAGCCTTTTATGCCTGGAGAAATTGTGCTAAAAAGAAAAAGAAGAATGCACAAATTGGATGATCAGTGGGAACAAGAGCCATATGTCGTGCAAAATTCCAAATTTGACAACAGGAAAACCTGTACCATTAGCAAAGATAGAGGAAAAACGACCACCACGGTATCCAGAGATCACCTAAAACTGTGTCCAGACATGTTAAAACTTCCTGAGGAAGAACTTGTTATGGAAAAAGAGAAATCAGGTGAAGTCATACACACGGACCTAGGAGATTTTCCTGCAGATTGGCCTTGTATCGGAGACGCTGTGATTATTCCAGTACTTCAATTTTACCAACCACAAGAAGCGCTTCAACGTCCAGTTGAGCCAGTTGCCGCAGCAGAAGAAATAGTTCAAGAAGAACCTGCTCCTGTAGCATCTCCAGAAGTAGTATCTCAAAGAATGGAATCTCAAAATGTGGAACCTTCAGATGTTGGGTCTCAGGTAGAAGAATCCCCTGGCGGAGCAGAACCGCATCGCCCAGTCGCTAGTATGCTTGCCAGATCCCTAGAGAGGTGGAGGCGGATTTACAGTTTGCCAGCACGCAGCACAGATAGGCTAGATGCTACTATACCTGACACCACACCACGTAGGTCAGTACGCACAACGAAAGGAAGGTTACCTGTTAGGTACCAAGAGTAGTCCTAGCAAATTAATCCAGTATGACCCAGACAGGGTTTACTTAATTGTACAAAGTTATGAAAAAATTGCATTTTATTGAGAATGTTATATGATGATAATGTTTACATGCTGAAGTAGTATACCCTAGTTGGGTAATGTGATAGGTGAAATGTGTTTCTTTTTGAAGGACTGCGTGGCTGAGGACTTTGCCAGCCCAAAAACTGTGTTGTAAATAGTTGGCACTCAGTGCCCCATCTTGGTTTTAAGCAAACCATTCTACCTCAGAAGAAAAACCCGTATGGTGTGGCCTTGAGTGAGGTTTGCAGCAGAGAAGTCCTGCAGCCCACCCAGGACCCCGTGGGAGGTTTTGTGCAGGTCCTCCACAAGAATCTTGTATTTATTTGCACTGTAAAAGTATTTGATATTTTTCTATTGCCATTTGTACACATTGTAACGTTTGAAGTGTCCTTACCTCCCGCAAGGGATGAGTTATGGTTATTGTTATGTTATAAAAATAGTTTTTCTTTTTCAGCCCGGGAGTGCTGATATTAACTAGGGGGGGATGTGTAGCCCAGCTGCGCTTGGTGCCACATGTTCCCTGGAGGATGCACGGAAAGGTAATTCACAAATACCTGATAAGCATACAACACTTCACATTTTTCCTGGTTCCACCAGAGGGAGTCCTTGAGACAGCAGTGAGATGAAGACAATCTAGCTGAATGTTAGTTAGTCGTTGGTGTTACCTCAGGAAAGCAGACACTACTTTGGAGAACGCAGTTACCTCAGACGAGCTGTGAGGGGGAAACTCCTGTCAGATTAGCCTGAGGGCTGAGGAACGGTCAGTGAGCGGTGGATAGAAGGAAGCTGACTACTACATCTACTGCTGCCTGTGCTTATATTAAGGTGTGCGTAGGACGACAGGCGAGTGGACAAAAGGGAGAGAGTGACTGAGGAGAAATAGCGACGATAGCTTATCCTCCACTCTGCACAACCGGACACCGGGTCCGAGCTTGCTAGCATCTTCACAGCTAGTGGGAAAAAACCGGAGACTCTGGACTTCAAGTCGCAGAGGGGCCCTTCAGTGCTGATACGTAACCGGGGTCAGGAAGACGGGGGTCTGGCAGGTACCGCCATAGAGACACTGTTCTGTCCACAAAAGACCTCATCACAAGATCAGCCGGGCGTAGCAAGGAGAAGGAGTTAAACTTAGCTTCATGCAAGTTAGAAACCCACACACATCGGGAAGTAAGGAGGCCTTAACCCTACACAGTGATTACTGGACGTGCATCCTCCACCCTGAGCAGCTTCCCGGGACATGCCTGCAACCATCACCAGTAAAGGTATGGAAAGAGACTGACTTGTGTGTCTGCCTTATTGCTTGCACCCCTGCACCGCCATATACCTCGAGGGATTAGTCTCGCCTGTGGGAGACTTAACACCTTGCTGCCCAGTAACAACCCCTCAGAGGATTCACCCTGCAGCGCTGGTCACCCTGATCAGAAACCACAGGTGGCGTCACAAACATTTCTAAATCCCCTGTAAATATTCCCCCCTTGAATGAGCGCCCAGGCAACGGACCGAGCTGCGCTACCCGTGACCTCTCCCCCATTGAAGTGAACGGGCTCGGTGCCGAGTACCCCATAAGCCCTGGTTCGTGCGACTCACTTAATATATTATATATACACTTCATATAGTGCTTCATATATTCTATGTATTATATACACATCATATAGTGCTTCATATATTATATAAATATATATATATACATACACACACACCATATAGTGCTTCGTATATTATGTATATATATATATATATATATATATATATGTATATATACACACATACACACACAACACACTTCATATAGTGCTTCATATATTTTAGCATCCTTTGCTGCAGTTGCAGGTCCAGGATTCATTTCACTCTTCTCCTTTTTTTTACATCATTAAACATCAGAGAAAACTTAGAAAAAAATAAGTTTATCTATTGATTTACAGCAGCCGCAAAGTGAGACAGTGTTCATTGCCACCTGGTGGTCACTAGTAGTACTGCAGCGCTTGCTCTTTTATTATTTTACAATAAATTTTATTTATTTTACTCACTTATATAGCGACATTATATTCCACAGACATTATCTTAGTAAATAGGAATATCTGTTATTATTCTTACTGTCTTAATTCTCACATAATATTTAATGCTGTTTAGAAACTAATTGCAGATGAGACAAACTCTCAAAATAACAAGTCTGCAGATTCTCCAATCATTAAATTTAATGCAGAAGCAGATTTCCCGTTTAGGCCAATTTTCCTTTTGCAATTTTTTAAAATGTAAAAGACGATAATATATATTTTTTGACTAATATAAAAAGGAAATGTCTCATCTTTAACTTCAGGGAATTTAGAGATCATTTCATCTTCAACTTGCTCAAATGTTCAGAATGACAGTAAGGGGTATGTTTCCACTGGGCATACTACATCAGGATTTGCTGCGTACAGCCGTAGCATCCAATCCGCAGTGTCCATATGTTACAGCATAGTGGAGGGGATTTTATGAAATTCTGCCTTCACTATGCATGGCGTATCCGGACATGCGGAGCGTCTTTCCAGACCGCACCATGTGTATTTAAATAACCCAGTCTATGAAAACAATGCTGTGATTCTGCAAGTGTTCAATGAACACATGCGGAAATCACCGCGCGCGTACAACAGGGTGCGGCTGTGTAGCCCTGGTGTTAGGCACACGCAGTACCCTGGAGAGTGTGTGGCGAGACAGCAGTTTAATGCTAAATAACCATTCACTCAACATACACTAGACACACCCTTAGGGTAGTGTAGTTACTTGTGAGGGAGTGGTCAGTCAGTCAGTGCCTGGACTTCAGAGAGGAAGGTCTAGCCTGGACTGAGGAAAGAAGAAGCTTAGTGCAGAAAGACTTCAGTCACCTGTCTCAAGGACAGTGAAAGGTTCAGAGACGTGCTCCTGCCTAGTGATAACTGAGAATCTGTAACTAACTTTGAAGGAAGTGAATGAAGGAAGTAACTACCCGACTTTATGCAAGTGTGAGTGCTTATGCTACCAGCGAGGACAAGGCGAAAGGCACAGTGGAAAGTTTATTGAAAAGGTGCGTTTGGATTGAAGAAGTCCTGCACATTGCAACCGGTCACTGGGACCGAAGGATCACTATTAGCTTCAAGCATAGTGGTAAGAAACCAGGAATTTACCGGACCTTAGGTCGCGGCAAACAGCCCCTTATAGTCAGTACGTAACTGGGGTCAGGGGGAGTGAAGACTTTGAGCCTGATCAGCAATATAGGAATTCAGCTCTCTCGCAGGAAGGCTCCTACCACAAAACTGACTGGGCAGTACAGCTATGGATTAGCTGGAGTTATTGAGGGAACTACGCTTCAGGCTGGTTGTACTCGTTGTATTGAAAGTAAAGGAGGCCCCTAACTTGTCCAGCTGCTGTCTCAAGATACACTCTCCTTGGATCAGCCTCCCTGGGACCTGCCTGAACATCTTACAAGTAAAGGTATGGAAAGACGCTGACCGTGTGAGACTGAGTTATTATTGCATGCCCGCACAATCCCTACCTAACTACCGACCTGAGGAAAGAGTCCCACCTGTAGGGGACCCGACATCTAGCTGCCTCACCATCCCCTCAGAGATCTATAGCAGCGCTGGTACAAATTACCAGAATACTACAGGTGGCGTCACGAACTGTATATAAATCTATCCCCTGTAAATATTCCCCCAACATACGCCAGACCGCCAGGGCCACAGACCGAGCCACAGCTACCTGTGACAACCCCATAGACTTCTACGGGCTCGGCTCTGAGTACCCCATTGCCCTGGTAACCCACAATTGTGGTGGCGGGTCGACACAAAAAAACTTTGGCGTCACGAACAGGATGCGAAACTCGCAGAATTGCGAGCCCTGTGTGCCTAAGGAATTGTTTTTGTGAAAAAGGACTGTTTTCACTTTTGGCGCCAAAATCGCCATTTTTGTCGCCATATTCGCGCCCTCAGGCGCTGGAGAAGAAGGTGGGCGTACCTTCGTGGGCGTCTACCCCCCAGTGGCGCGAAGAAAATGCCTGCCCTCTCAAAGTGCTATTACAACATGCGATCCTGCCCTACAGCAAAGGAGGTCCGCCTCCTCTTCACCTTCCCTGCGAGGAGGAGGAGACGCAAACCCCACCTCCACGGAAGAGACCGGATGTCTCTGGAGAAAGAAGAAAGAATCTTCTGGAACATCATGGAAGCAGGACGTGTGCAGCCGAGCAGGGAAGCGGAGGAAGGCAGGCCCCGTGCCCCAGCCAAGCTGCCACCAGCACCGGAGTTATCCGTGGTCCTGCACCTGCAGCAGGCGTTGCTAGAGATTCAAGAAGAAAATGCACGCCTGAAGAAGATGGTACAGTACCAACCTGGCTTTGAAGAGATCGAGAGACGCCGGCGTACCCTGGAGCAGCGGAGGCTGTGGGACACGGTGATCTCTCCCCCCAACGACCCCCACGATTCCAGTTACCGAAGATTCTGCTGCCCAAGGCGAAGGAGCAACCGGAGGCTGCCCCCGAAAGTACCAATCCTGATCCCACCGGTGAAGCGGTGGAGGCGAAGGAGGTTGAGGAGGTATCGCCAGTTCCGGAACGCCCGCCCGGCCAGGAGGCCGCAGCAGATGATCGGTCCCCGGCAGAGACACCGGAGGGGTCCTGTCCGTCACTACCAGACGTGGACTGGGACGAAATGGCGCGCCTGGATGACGTCGCCTACACCGCCCAGTGGGAATATGAGTGGCAGCGTCGTGAGGAGAAGCAGAAACGCCAGCAGGAGGAAGAGCGGGAAGCTCAGCGGAATCGTCAGCGACAACATGCAGAGCTGATCGCGGACAAAGAGAGTGTCCGGAGAGAGAAAGGTACCCTGAGGGAACCGCGGCGGCAGGGGTGTGTGACTGAGTTCCAGCTCCGGAAGGGCTGGGGCTTCATCCGTGAACCGGGCCTCTACCCAGGGGTCTTTGTCAGCAGGCGTGACGTAGAATCCCACCTGCCGCAAGGCCATCCCGGGAGGGACTTAGTAAATGGAGACCTCGTCACGTACACACGGCATTGGGGAATGAAGGGATGGTATGCCCTTAACGTCACCATCGTCCGTGACCCGTCCCCGACGCAGGTAACGTCACCACTACCGCAGCGTCCCCGTCTCCAGCTCAAGCAGTATCCGGCCGTGCCCCAGCATCGCCCCCTGCAAGTTCATCGCAAATTCAAGCCACCTCCACATCGCAACTAGCGACCCAGTCTCAATCGCAATCCATGACACGGTCCATATCGTTAACTGTGATTGAAACGCAATCGGTGTCACGTGAGGAGAATGTACCGTTGCGCCCCTAGAGGTTCGCACAAGAACTGTGGCGACCCAGACCCTAATCGCAGCGCATGATTTGTTAGTCCTGGGATCTAGGGCCCATTGCATTGTTCCAGCCCCCGGGGTGGAAAGTGTATTAGAAGTAAATGAATAAATAGTAAAGAAGAATCGGTGAGACCCCTATAGGGTCTACCATAAGTAATATTGTAGAAAGTTTAAGAATGTTTTACAAAATTTTGCATAAGTTGAAGAGTATAATGCATATATATATTTCTAACCGTAGAATGCCCGGCTGGGTAACCAGAAAAAGTTTGCACTTTAGTATTATAATAATGTGATATTATATCTGTGTCTTTGGTTTTACAATGGACTTTGAGGTTGAGGACTGTGCCAACCCAGAACTTATTTGTACATAGTTGCGCTTCGGTGCCTTATCTTGGTTTTGCATAAACCAGCACAACTACCTCTGAATACAAAAACCCGTGTGGTGTGGCACTGAGTGAGGTCTGCATTCGGATGTCCTGCAGCCCACCCAGGACCCACGTTGAAGGTTTGGTGCGGGTCCTTCACAAGAATATTGTATATTTATTGAATGCTATTTAATATTTGTATTTTTTCTATAATGTTTGCAACGTTCAAGATATCCTCACCTCCCGGATGGGACGAATTAATGTTATTGTTAATGTTTTCATGCATAAACAAAATGTCTCTTTTGTATTTTACAGCCCGGGAGTGCTGTCTTTTACCATGGGGGAATGTGTAGCCCTGGTGTTAGGCACACGCAGTACCCTGGAGAGTGTGTGGTGAGACAGCAGTTTAATGCTAAATAACCATTCACTCAACATACACTAGACACACCTTAGGGTAGTGTAGTTACTGTGAGGGAGTGGTCAGTCAGTCAGTGCCTGGACTTCAGAGAGGAAGGTCTAGCCTGGACTGAGGAAAGAAGAAGCTTAGTGCAGAAAGACTTCAGTCACCTGTCTCAAGGACAGTGAAAGGTTCAGAGACGTGCTCCTGCCTAGTGATAACTGAGAATCTGTAACTAACTTTGAAGGAAGTGAATGAAGGAAGTAACTACCCGACTTTATGCAAGTGTGAGTGCTTATGCTACCAGCGAGGACAAGGCGAAAGGCACAGTGGAAAGTTTATTGAAAAGGTGCGTTTGGATTGAAGAAGTCCTGCACATTGCAACCGGTCACTGGGGACCGAAGGATCACTATTAGCTTCAAGCATAGTGGTAAGAAAACCAGGAATTTACCGGACCTTAGGTCGCGGCAAACAGCCCCTTATAGTCAGTACGTAACTGGGGTCAGGGGGAGTGAAGACTTTGAGCCTGATCAGCAATATAGGAATTCAGCTCTCTCGCAGGAAGGCTCCTACCACAAAACTGACTGGGCAGTACAGCTATGGATTAGCTGGAGTTATTGAGGGAACTACGCTTCAGGCTGGTTGTACTCGTTGTATTGAAAGTAAAGGAGGCCCCTAACTTGTCCAGCTGCTGTCTCAAGATACACTCTCCTTGGATCAGCCTCCCTGGGACCTGCCTGAACATCTTACAAGTAAAGGTATGGAAAGACGCTGACCGTGTGAGACTGAGTTATTATTGCATGCCCGCACAATCCCTACCTAACTACCGACCTGAGGAAAGAGTCCCACCTGTAGGGGACCCGACATCTAGCTGCCTCACCATCCCCTCAGAGATCTATAGCAGCGCTGGTACAAATTACCAGAATACTACAGGTGGCGTCACAAACTGTATATAAATCTATCCCCTGTAAATATTCCCCCCAACATACGCCAGACCGCCAGGGCCACAGACCGAGCCACAGCTACCTGTGACAACCCCATAGACTTCTACGGGCTCGGCTCTGAGTACCCCATTGCCCTGGTAACCACAATTGTGGTGGCGGGTCGACACACGGCGCTTTGGGCGAGCTGACTATCCACTGCGTCCAAAGCGCTGGGATTACGGACCGTGAAAACATACCCTAATTTTGACCAGGGGTGTACAAACTTTTACATTCCACTGTATGTGGACCTTTCTAGTCTGTAGATGATTGTTACCTCCACAACACCAATTTCCCCTCGGCATCAAGCCGACCTTATCCACCTATTTCACTCTCTTTTCCCTACACATGGATTAGTTGTCGGGAACCATTGGACATCTATGCTCCCTTTCGTGGATGCATCATGGTGGCGGGGAAGGGCATTTCTTATTTTTGTGGTTTCTCACAGCCATTACTGATAATTTGACCTGTGGGTGCAATGAGGATGGAATAAATGATGATACTAATAAAGGTGCACTCCGGAGCAGCGCTCCCTCCTCAGTACATTGTAGCCGTCGTACACTTGGGAGACTTCCCAGCGATGCTCTCACTTTTCTTTTTTTTATTAATGCTTTTATATTTTTAATTAGGGCAAAATAAATGCGACATCCATAAATAGATGCCTGTGATGTTCATCACGATGTGGAGAAGGATCAGGAGCATGGCGAGGACGGCGCTCCCCCTAGTGAGGCTTCTGCTGCAGGTCTCTGTCCTTATCCTTCTGGAATCCTTATATCCTTCCCTCCTAGCAGGAGACTGTAATTATTATTAGATTTTAATGCTGGATGAGGTTTTGTGCTCCAATAATTAGTAATAATTAGATAACGATAATATTTAGTAACTCATCGGAATAAAAGCAGCAGCACAAATGGTCTCCCCAGGTTTGATGCTCTGCGATACTGTATTCATGCGGGGAAATGCATCAGTCTGCAGTCCTGGCGGTTCGGCTTACAGATCACTGTCTCTACTGGATGCTGCTGTAACAAACCCTTAGCTGTTTGAACAGGACTAGGTCAGGATGGTTTTTTATTCAGGATCTAAACAAGAATATTCCAGTTCTCTGACAACAAGCAGAGGTCAAGAAAGTAAGGAGAATGCGAAACACAAAGTCAAGCAAATGTTGCAGTTAAAAGGGAACACGTCACGTTGTACATCTGATCTGTCTGATGTGTGAACAGAAGGGTTTAAAGAAGGGAGATGAGAAGAATGATGTATAGTGCTAGGCGCCCATCTCGACTCCAAGGACTGGCTCCGCTCCCTCACCCTCAGGTGGCCGCCCTGTGCTGTGGTCCATGTTGGGTGGTCCATGTTACCCTCTCTGACATCATCATCCAAGGCCTAGACATACCTGTGTGCCTGAGTATTCAGTAAGTCATGTGTTCAGCGGCCATGTGTTTTGGAGTTTGCCAAAATCCAGTTTCTTCAGCTGCAATCATCTCTGCAAACTCCTGTGGTTTCTATAACCTGCATCTACATCCTGGTTCAGACTTACTGATTAAACTTTCACCTGCTGGAAGCAAATCAAACTGTTACCTGGACTTGTTCACATTACGCTGCAGTAATTCCTGGTCCGCTTTACATCTTCCGCTCCTTTGTATGTCTACACTCCTTGTTCTGCGGCTTCTGATGTTTCCTGCTCCGCTTGTTTGCCTACCGTCCAGTCCTCGCTGTTCCATATGTCATGCGGCAAGTCTATCCCACTGTGCCATCACCCCCTGTAAGTTCACCGAGACCTGTTGCTTAGGCCAGGTTTAAATTTACGTATCTGTGCACAGCGTAGGCCTGCGTACTTCTTTCCGCATAGATCCGCATAGATCCAAATGCGTCTTGCATACCTATATTTAACGTTGTGTACGCAGGGACATGCGTCCCCGTGTGTCGTTTTGACATGCCTGCCAAACACAACACTGAAGATCACTGTATAGTGCCGCCCACTGGACTCCTCTGCATACAGTCCGCAGGGATTTCAATGAATAAAATGCAAATTGTACTGGAACTTTTCCCACAATATTGTTTATCAATCTGATCGGCACCTCTTCCTCATTAACATCCCGCCTGCATATACGACACCATTTTCACATGACAGGTTTCCTTTAAAATAATTAAGGAGTCTTATTTACAGAAGACTGGATCAGCCCTGTAAAAGCACTGTCATAAGTGCAGGTTGAGTTTAACACAATTTTATGTATCTCCTCCTTATATGTGGAATTTTTTTAAGGGAAAAGTTTTTTTTTTAACCATATCTCCTATTCTGGATTTATATGCTACATATTTTGTATTTGTTTCCTTTCTGCACTTGTCCTCATGACAACACTTCCTGCCCCAGGTGAAGGGACAAGAAGTTCCACTTATGATGGAGCCACACCCCTGCTCAGCATGCAGCACAGTCACACCCTTGCTTAGTATGCAGCATTGAAATGCCCCTGTTCAGTATGCAGCATTGACATGCCCCTGCTCAGTATGCAGCATTGACATGCCCCTGTTCAGTATGTGTGTAGCCCTGTGTTAGGCACAGCAGTACCTGGGAGTGTGTGTCGAGACAGCTGTTTAATGCATCAATACCCATTCACTCAACATACACTAGACACCCTCTAGGTAGTGTAGTACTTGTGAGGGGTTGGTCAGGGTGTAAGTTTGTTGAGTGATTAGTAGTGGTTTCCTGTCTTCGACAGGAAGACGTCTGGAGTTTAGCTGGAGGAGGAGCCGCCAGCCAGCTCATCATCAGTTCAGAAAGTAGGCTAGTTACAGTTGGACAATTCCCTTAGCTCAGTCAGAGCATGACCACCCATGAAACATTGAAAGAAACTACAGCTTAGGCAGAAAGACTTCATCACCTGCTCCAGGACGTGAACATGTTCAGAGACTGCCCTCCTCATGATAACATGAGCATCTGTAACTAACTAAAGGAAGTGAATGAAGGAAGTGACTAACCGACTTTATGCAAGTGTGCAGTGCTATGCTACGCAGGAAAGGAGCAAGCACAGTGTAAGTTAACTGGAAAGGTGTTTGGATTGAAGAGTCCTGCACATTGCAACACGGTCACTGGGGACCGAAGGTCACTATTAGCTTCATGAATAGTGGTAAGAAAACAGGGATTTACCGGACCTTAGGTCGCGCAACAGCCCATTATATGGAGTAACGTAACGGGTTCAGGGAGAAGTGAAACTTTGGTCAGTGCACGACAAAATTGAGAATTCAGTCTCTCGCAGGAAGGCTCCTACCACAAAATGATGGGCAGTACAGCTATGAATAGCTGGAGTTATTAGGAACTACGCTCAGGTGGTTGTACTCATCCTGTTGAAAGTAAAGGGTGGCCCACCTAATTGTCCAGGCTGCTGTCTCTAATACACTCTCCTTGGATCAGCCTCCGGGACCTGTCCTGTGAACTACAAGTAAAGGTATGGAAAGACGCTGACCGTGTGAGACTGTGTTATTTATCTGCACCCGACTTCACTAACTTCATAGACTTTGAGGGACCAGTCCCACCTGTAGGGGACCTGACATCTAGCTGCCTCACCATCCCCTCAGAGCTCTACAGCAGCGCTGGTATAAATTACCAGAAGACTACAGGTGGCGTCACGAACTGTATGTAAATCTATCCCCTGTAAATATATCCCCAACATACGCCAGACCGCCAGGGCCACAGACCGAGCCACCGCTACCTGTGACAATCCCCATAGACTTCCATGGGCTCGGCTCTGAGTACCCCATTGCCCTGGTAATCCACAATTGTGGTGGCGGGTCGTTACATATGCAGCATTGACATGCCCTGCTCAGTATGCAGCATGGACATTCCCCTGTTCAGCATACAGCACGGACATGCCCTTGCTCAGTATACAGCACGGACACACTCCTGCTCAGCATGCAGCACAGACACTCCTGCTCAGTATGCAGCATGGACACGCCCCTGTTCAGCATACAGCACGGACACGCCCCTGCTCAGTATGCAGCACAGACACACCCCTGCTCAGTATGCAGCACAGACACACCCCTGCTCAGTATACAGCACGGACACACCCCTGCTCAGCATGCAGCACAGACACACCCCTGCTCAGTATGCATCATTGACACACCCCTGCTCAGTATGCAGCATGGACACACCCATGTTCAGCAAGCAGCACAGACACACCCCTACTCAGCAGGCAGCACAGATACACCCCTACTCAGCATGCAGCACGGACACCCATCCGCCTCCAGCAGAGACCACCTCTACTTAAGATCATGAAAGTTCAGACAATAACTAAGCCAGGGATTAGGGAGGACTGACATCAAATCTGATTTATGAAGCAGCAAATGACTGCAGGATGGAAGTTTTCAAGCATCAACTATTGTATGTAACAACCTGACATTAGGAGGTTTGCCGCTACTGTGCTGGAGATGACATATTGTCTATCACAGCCATCCCCAAAGTCATGTTCCTGCTTTAGTGAATATTTGGAAATACTAAGGGGGTTATCCTGTCTTGGGGTGACATCCCCAGAGCCTTAATACATTAGGAGCTAAGAAAGGTTCAGCAGAAAAAAAGACATAAATAACATCTAAGTGAAGTGACCATCAGAAAAGCAGTCGGTGCGGAGAACCTACTAAGAGTGCCCGTTCACTCAGCCCCTAATTGAATAAAAGCTTTGTAATAGACTTGACCTTAACTTTGGCACGGAGCACGGGATTATCTGCTCCTTGCTTAGAAAAAATCCAAGGGCTGGCGGTGGTGGCAACTCAGCCACTGGCGGGGGAGATTTGTCATGGCAGCGGATGCTCAGCATCCTATCATGCAATCTCCTGTTGTGTCCTGAAGTCAGGGGCTGCTGATACATGTGATCAGGTCCAACACTCCCCTGAATCATATTATATCCAGATAGTTCTAAGGTAAATCTCTGGGAAAACCAAACACACACAAGAAGGATATTTTCAATCTGAAAGCAAGCAGAGATCCTGAAAATAGTGGGGGGATAAAGCACAAAGGCCTGATTCATCACTGCATGTCCAACAGTTTTTGGCATGAATTCCTCTCCATTACTGACGTTTTGGTTTGCAAGAAACTTTTGAAACAATTTTCTCTGTTTCTAAAGTTTTCTTTTGTGGTTTAGTGTTCTGATTTTATGTCACTGTGGCTTTTCCAGATGTTTTAGAGATTTTTTTTTTAAATTTGCAACTTTACTCCAGTCTTCCTCCAATGTGATTTCATGTACACCAGTTATTTTGATCCATTTTTTTGTGACATTTTGCAAAATGTGTGATTTTTCCTTGATAAAAAAGTGGCAACAACAGTTAAAGACAGAAAAAAAAAGAAAATGTTTTATTTTGTGCAAAATTCATGAATTGCATGTACAATTTTGATGCATTTGGCACGAAAACATCAGCCAATATCACAAGTAAAAAAAAAAAAATGGTAACTTAAAATCAAACTAAGGCCGGGGTCACACTTGCGAGTGCAATGTGAGAAACTAGCGCGAGTCTCGCACCTCAATACCCGACACTGCCGCCATCACTCTGACCATTGAGTGTTGAGTGTTGAGGCGCTAGTTTCTCACATTGCAGTTGCAAGTGTGACCCCGGCCTTAATGATGAATCGGGCCCAAAGTGGAAAGCTGCAGAACTTAATGCAGAAATGAAGCCTTGTTTAGAGACGAGTGGATCATCCCATTGGAAACCGCAGCACTGAGTGCAGGTGGCGATTTACCATCACTTCATGTGTTTTCTGCTTCCACTCTGAAATTGTTCATCATTATTGCAGATGGAAAAGCCTGACGTGGAAGCAGCGGCCGCTCGCTGCGTTTCGTTTCGCACCACATATTTCGCTCTTGTCTGGAAGTTTTGATTGGACGTTTTCTCTAAGTGAACTTTTCAACAATCTGCTGGATAAACATTTCCTCAAACCTCTGCAGATAAATCTCCCTGATCAGGCGATGGGCAGCCTCTCCGCGCAGCCTCACACTAGATCAATATTTCCAGCAGGGAACGTTCCTGGTAAAAGGGAAGGGAATCAAAATTGTTTTTAGATTGCAATGGCGGCTATTTATGGGGTGCGGGACTTGCCATCATAATTGGAAAAAGAAATCTTAAATAAATACTTGAGACTTTAATTGTGCTGTAAAACCATTCAGAGGATGTCAGGGACCCCTCCCCCGCTGCGCTGAATGGGGAACGGGGTGGGAGGGTGAAGGAAATTCTCCATGTATTTGGAGAATGTTCAGATGAACCGATTTTATTTTCAAGGATAAATATCCTTTTTGTCTCCGCACCAAAAATAACAAAGCAAATTCGTTGGGCCGACCGTGCTTCCCCAATGCTTTATTGGGCCGCGGGCTGCGGCTGCTGTGTCATTTTTTACAGCCCATTAATAGTATACAGGCAGGTTTTACAGTTCTGAGTGAGGACATGATTGGAGTGGGGTGAAAGGCATTTAGGGAGCCGGTCCCCCGCGGCTTTCCGCTTTCCAGCCGGTAGCTGATTCAGCTCATTATACAAGTGGAAGTTACCTGCAGCATTTCCAGAACGGACACATAGTTATTACCCTCCGCACCGATTATTCCACGTACATGCTGATATACGCAGCTAATCAGATTTGTCATGTCAGTGTCATAAGAGGCCAAATCCAGACATCAGTCCGTCTGAGACCTCGCGGTCACACCAAGGCTACATTCACATGTTGCGGATTTGCTGCGCAGATTTTAAGCAGACACAAGGTTGCGACTGCTGCAGATGTTTCTTCACTGACCAGGGAAATAGTTTTTCTATCAGTTGTGTTTCTTTTTCTGGGGTTACATAAGGACAACACTTTCTCAATGTGTTAAAATTGTGACCAAAACAATTCCCTTTCCTAGAAGAACATCAAAGGCAACAATAAAGAAGGTGACGCAGGACGAGGAGAGGTAGTCTCCTGATGGACTCATCCGTTCTTCTAGAGTGAGTCATCATTTTAAAACGAAAAGTCCTACAGCTTTGTAACTTGGCATTTCCATTTCTTACCATATTCAAGATCAGTTTGCTTGCAGTGAACAGAAAATTCTGCTGAGATTTACTGAATAAATGCGCCAGAATTTGCAGCAAAAACTGGCCTAAAAGCCTTGCAGGTCAGCAAAAATGCAGGGTGGCCTCACCATGCAGGGCGAGTATTATGAGGAACCATCACATCGGGACTGATTTATTATGCTACATTACATCTGGCTTAATTGTGAAAAAAAACCAAACTAAAGCATCACTCATACCTCATACTCATTACTTATTTGTTTGGGGTGCTAGACATGATTTTTCAACATGCGCAACAAGGGGTTATCGGAAAGTAGGCAGACAATGCAGCACGGCCTAATTCAGGATCTGATGCTGTATAACTGCACAATTGTGGTGAACCAGTGTCCGACAGGACAATGTGCGGTAACACACAGCAACAGACCCTCAGCTATATGAGCAGGACTAGAAGGTGGAGCGTCTATACACACAGCTCTACCTGTAACCCACAATCTCTGCTGATCACAGAGTTGTATGTGACCCAATTAATTACAAAAAACGAAAGTCAAGTAATCACAATGTATCCTGCAGCCCTTCGTTCTTCTCGCTGGGCGTCCATGTCCCATCCCTCACTCCTGCCCGTCCGCCCGTGGATCCACTCATCCCACGCTGGGTCGGCGGCATGCAGCTAATCCCCCATCTGTTATACAGATCACAGAGGTGTGAATCATTAGCCAACTGATCCAGGCACAATTTGGCAACACTCGGCCACCAATTAAAAAGCAAATTTATCAGAACGGCTGGAAAATCTGCGTAAAGCTGAAAAGTTCCGGTAAAGCTGTACTATAAATTACACGTACAAGAGATAGCGGAAAATAATAATAATAATGTTCTGAAGCAGGAAAGTTCTCACATAATTGTAAATAATTAGTCTCACTGGGATCTGAACTAAAGAAATCAGATTTTATTACATTGGATGAGAACTCCCACCTGCTGCAGCCATGGACGCCATCAATCATCGCTCTGCCATACTTGATTGCCAGCTCCACTTCTACACCATCATCATCCATGTAGGGAGAAGTCTCGTTCACAGGAGCCTCCATCTGATTGTCTCACATTTACCTGCAGGCGGCTGCTGATCTTCACTGAATGTCTGACATCTCGTTCTTCAGGATGCTCAAGGCTTTAATCAGACATTTTGGATTCTTTTCCATGTTATTACTGGCAGTCCTTATATTCCTTCACCTTACTTCTACCATCTTCCTTTCATTTCCTTTCCTTCCTCCACCATGTCTCAGCCTCCGTTCCCTTTTGTTTTAATATTCTCTCTACTTTCTCATGTCTTCTTCTGCCCCGATCACTTCTCTTAACAATTGCTACCCATCCGTCTTCTCCCCTTCTCACTTTCTTTCATTCTCTATTTCCCATTCTTTTTCTTTATTTCATTTAATTCAGTTTAAATTTACCTACTGATTTTTATTTCCAATCACCTTTTCATGCCTTTCACCTTCTTTCATATTTCTCTTTCTCCTTCATCTCCCTTTCCCTTTACTATGCCCTTCATCTCCCTTTCCCTTTACTATGCCCTCCATCTTCCTTCTCTTTTCTATTTCCCTCACCTTCTCTTCTCCCTTTACTATGCCTTTCATCTCCCTATCCCATGCCCTCAATCTTCCTTCTCTTTTTCCATGTCCCTCACCTACACTTCTCCCTTTACAATGCCCTCAATCTTCCTTCTCTTTTTCTATGAACTTCACCTTCCCTTCTCCCTTTACTATGCCCTCCATCTCCCTTTACTATGTCCTTCTTCTTCCTTCTCTTTTTCCATGTCCCTCACCTGCACTTCTCCCTTTACTATGCCCTCCATCTCCCTTCTCTTTTTCTATGTCCCTCACCTTCCCTTCTCCCTTTACTATGCCCATCATCTCTCTTTCCTTTTACTCAGCCCTCCATCTCCATTTCCCTTTACTATGCCCTCCATCTCCCTTCTCTTTTTCTATGTCCCTCACCTTCCCTTCTCACTTTACTATGCCCTTCATCTCTTTCTTTTTACTATGCCCTCCATCTCCCTTTACTATGTCCTTCTTCTTCCTTCTCTTTTTCCATGTCCCTCACCTGCACTTCTCGCTTTACTATGCCCTCCATCTCCCTTCTCTTTTTCTATGTCCCTCACCTTCCCTTCTCCCTTTACTCAGCCCTCCATCTCCCTTTCCTATTACTATGCCCTCCATCTCCCTTCTCTTTTTCTATGCCCCTCACCTTCCCTTCTCACTTTAATATGCCCTCCATCTCCCCTTCCATTTACTATGCCATATCGTTTTGCTTTCTTTCTCCTTCGCTTCCCCTATTGTTCCATGCTTACTTTCTCTGCAGTAAGCAGCCACCTTTTCCTTTTCTTCGCTCCCCTTCCTGTCCTTCTTTTATTTCCCCTCATTTCCCCTTCCTTTCTTATGTCCTCTCTTGACCTCTCCTTTGTTGCTTTCGTTTCCCTCATTTAAGTCTTGTTATTTCCTCTTGGGGCAGAATTTTCATCTTGATCAGGTCAGGGATCCAATTATCTGATTTCCTTGCTTCTATATGATTTCTGGAATCCTTTAGGCTGTGAATCACATTCTGATTATATAACCCTGGTACATATATGACCGTGTATCCGATATAGGTCTATAATGTACATATACTGTACATATTGAGATAACTGGACATATGTGCATGTTTGTTATACTGGAGGTCCATAGTTTTATGTTCGCTTTGCTTCCTGCCCCAGCTTCTGGTTCTCCACATGCTCCTTCCCAGCCTTCATAGCTGATATTTTTCTGTATTTTCTTAGTCCACTATCCTGCGCTCGTCTCTGCTCATCACTTCATTAATGTGACATCAGCTCCGTGCACAGAGAATATAACGTGCATTGTCTGCTCGGATCATGTAAGTTGGGCCGGGGGCGTCCGCGTTCACCTGTGTGTTCTGGGCAGCCGCCAATAGGCTGAGTCCTGGTGTCGCAGCTGAACACGTCAGGATCAGGCAACGTTTATGTTATTTCAAATGGAAAATTGCCTGAAAGAACAAAACGCTTCCAAGTCAAAGCACAAAACCTGCAACCATCCAGATTCTTCTATCAATGATTCTAGAGACAGGCTGTCCCAGGAAAAACACAGAATTTCTTCACCCCCCTCACACCCAGCATATAATGGGGGAAAAAGGGTAAAAATGACTGAATGATTTCTGATAGATCGTGCCAAGAAAGTTCCTAGCATTAACCTCCTTCATACACTTCATTCAACATGGACCAGACATCAGCATGGGATGGATGATATTCATTGCCTATAGATTGTAATCTCCTGTAGTCAAGGCTCCAGCCTGCGATGTTGCCTGTCGGGTTATCACATTGCTCCTGTGCATTTGGTCGCTGCCGATGGAGATTCGCTTTTCCATAGTTTTCTATACACTCAGACGGGGGAACAGCTGCTGTTTTGCATATTGTGCTTCGCGTCTCTGTGATGTATATATGGATATTAAACACCTCCAGGGAAACCAATGAGCGACAAAAAGTTGTAAAACTGCTACTAACAGCGATGGAACGACCGGCATGGGTTGCACAAAGCTTTCTGTGTGTGAACGGTAATATACAATGCATCAATCCATTTAAACAATACAAGTAAACAACGTTCTGCGTCAGAGCAGACAATCAGCACCACTGACACGGCAGATCATAAACTCTCATAAGGTGGCATCACTGTAGGAAAGTTATTCTGATTATCTGCTATCATATCACAATGGTCTTCTGGAAGGGGCGACCCCCCCACTGGTATCAATGTTACCCTGCAGACCCCCAACGAGATAGGAATGGAAATTGAGAAATAATCTACTCCACCATTGGTGCTTCCATGCCACAATTTTAAGGTGCAATGGAAGTACCCGTGCTGGAATGGATTATTCCTACATTAATAAACAGATGTACCCCACATGGAGCACAAGTACTTAGGATTTGTTCTCTATTTCATCCGTGTCCAACGGATCCCCATACACGTCAACGGCCGTTTCTGATCTACAAAACGGACCTGCTCTCAGACTCACGGACCGAAGATATGGATCCATTTTTAAGTCAGATGTGTGAATGGATCAATGAAACTCTAAGGGACAGAGCGAAAATGAAAAATGCAGCCTCAGTGTGAACTAGGACTTGTGTCACTAATGGAAGCCTGTCCAGTGCACACAGGGTTACCTCGTCCCCTATTTTGCTGACCCACAGCCTCCTGTAAGCAATGGATCTGCTGTAGATGACGCGATGGAAAAATTGTCACATTCTGCAATTTATAATCAATCTATCAATTCTCATTTGTGTAGCAGCTTGGTTACAATGAAAATGAGCTGGCAAAATAAAAGTGCCCCCTCCACCAGCCACCATTAATTTATAGCAGACGTAAAATCATATCTGGAGAGTCTATTAGTCTGCAGACACCCCTACGGTGTGTGATGCAGCAGTATCACACTTATGCAGTGATGAGGCAGTGACCCACAAAGTTCCAACACAAAATCTCTTTAATGCGTTACTTCACGGCATTAAATGTCCAATTCACACAAGTGCATATAATATTATTATCCATTTCACATCACTACATACTACACGGCATCCTTTAGTTTACAGTCACTAAATACGCTGGACTTCCCTTTGACCAGTAGCTGTGGGCGACTGCACCGCTGTGTTCACATCTCTCTACTCACAGCCAAACACAGTCCATGATATCCTCCGGATTGCAGCTGGAAACCGTATCCTACTGTTTGCAAACATTACACACGCCAGTCCACCTCTGACCAGTTACCGTGGACGACAGAAGCGCTGTGTACGCTGAGGGTGCCAGGCTTTCCAGCTGCCTTGGCTGTTCGGCTCCGCTAGTCTGTGCCGCCTCACACAGACAGAGCTCTGCAGAGCCTCCTGCTCTATACTCCCACCAAACACCAGACTGACACTGGCCCTGACACAGCCATACCCTTTACTGCAGGGCTTTTAATTTGAATCTGTGGCCTTCAGCCACATGGAAAACCAGGGCCGGGCATGAAATGGACTGCACGACTATCATCCTGCAGTCTGTTTCAAAGCACAAAAGCCCAGAGCAGGTTTTCCCTAAATCTGCCTTGGACAACTAGCATGTCCAAGACCTATACTCACTTTAGTATTCACTGCAACCACAGCTGTGCGTGCAATGCCCTCTCATATCCTCCATATGCCTCCGGGCGCATCCTGGGGGAAAAATTAGGCGACCCCTACCTGTAACACCAGTCTCTGCCTCACAGGCAGAAGGCGCAGACGACGTAACAAACATGTGTATACAGGGTAATATATGGGACTTGCAATAGATGAAACATCAGTGCGCATGCGCCGTTATGATTTAGGCTCTGCCTGCGATAGGGCAAAGCATAGTGCGCAGGCGCAAGGCAGCGGTTTCTCTGCGCAGGCGCTAGATTTTGACCGGCTACATGGAGGCATCATCCACGTCAATTACAGCAGGAGGACGGCTATCAGCTGCCACGAGGAGGGATACAGAAGCCGGGAGGAGAAATGGAAACTGCAGAAACCATGACTATTGGACAGACAGGATTAACATAAAGTGCGGGAAAACTTCAAAAGGTTTTTTGGGGTATGTATATATGTATCCCTACATCCGCAAATCAAGAGGCGGCTGGGGAAGTATTGTCAGGGGTGTTAGACCGCATTCAGACAAAGCACCCAAACTCGTTAACTGTAATCTCTGGGGACTTTAACAGAGCCATGATCTCAAAGACTCTTGCAAAGTTCTATCAATATGTAAAATATGCCACAAGAGACAGCAGTATACTGGATCTCCTCTATGCGAATGTTAAAGATGCCTATTCATCATCTGCACTGCCCCCCCTGGGGAAATCAGACCACAACCTCATACTATTGTCTCCATCATACCAAACTGTTGTCAGTAAACAGCCAGCCACAATAAAATTAATCAGGAAGTGGAATCCAGAGTCAGAAGAGGCTCTACTAGACTGTTTTGACCACACAGACTGGGAGGTGATTTGCGACAGGGGAGAGCATGATGATGTAAATGATATTGTCGGGCGAGTAACGGATTATATAAATTTTTGTACTGACACTGTTGTACCAGCTAAAAAGATTCGATGTTATGCAAATAACAAGCCTTGGATTACAAAAGAATTGAAACACTTACTAAACAAGAAAAAACTGGCATTTAAAAAAATGAAGGATACTAAGAAACTGAAATTGATACAAAGGGACTTAAAGGGGAAAATTAAGAATGCCCGTGAGGCGTTCCGAATTAAATTAGAAAATAAATTGTCACAGAACATTTCCATGGAGGTGTGGTCGGGCATGAAACAGCTAACTGGGTTTAAGGCAAAGTCGGAGCATGGGGAAGTGGATCTTCCCTGGGCTAATGAAATGAATGAGTTTTTCAACAGATTCACCAGCACAAGCACAGTGTCATCAGAAATGGGGGATGGATCTGGGAAAAGATCTGCAGCATTGACATTGGGGGATAAGCTGCCTGCTTTCACTGTCTCCCAAAGCGACGTGAGAAGACAGTTTAGCAGACTTGTTATTGGCAAAGCAGCTGGGCCTGATGGCCTCAGCCCACGTGTCCTCAGAGCATGTGCCAACCAACTGTGTACTGTCTTCCAGCACCTGTTTAACTGGAGCCTTCAATCACAGGGGGTACCAGAACTGTGGAAGACCACCTGCCTGGTGCCAGTTCCTAAGACCACTTTTCCAACTTCCCTACAAGACTATCGTCCAGTGGCCTTAACATCGCATGCTATGAAGTCCTTGGAGAGAATAATACTCGCCTACTTGTGCCCGAGGGTGAGGGCCTACACTGACCCCCTGCAGTTTGCGTACCAGCAGAGATTGGGGGTGGATGATGCTGTAGCGTCTCTGCTACATACAATGCATTCGTTCTTGGACAATGATGGAACTGCAGTGCGCGCTATGTTCTTTGACTTCTCTAGTGCTTTCAATGCCCTACAGCCGCTCTTACTATGTAATAAGTTGACTGCTATGGCGGTAGATGAGGGGATGGTGAACTGGATAAATGACTACCTGACAGACAGGCCGCAGTTTGTAAGGATGGGGGAGGTGGTATCTGGCAGTGTACGGAGCAGTGTGGGAGCCCCTCAGGGTACAGTGCTGTCACCCTTCCTCTTCTCATTGTATACAGCTGACTTTCAATATAAATCTGATTTTTGTCACCTCCAAAAATTTTCAGATGACTCCGTGATTGTAGGGGGCATTGTGGGGGGCCGGGGGGAGGAGGAATATAGAAGGGTGGTTTCTGACTTTGTGGATTGGTGTCAGACTAACTGTCTAGAACTAAATGTAAAGAAAACCAAGGAGATGGTGGTGAGTTATAGAAGGAAAAAGGAGGATTACATACCAATCACCATTGCTGGCCAGGAGGTTGAGATTGTTGAGAGCTACAAATATTTGGGGGTTCACCTTGACAGTAAACTCGATTGTAGGTGTCATACAGAAAAGGTTTACAAGAAGGGAATGAGCAGACTGTACTTTCTGCGGAAGCTCAGGTCGTTCAATGTGTGCAGTAAAATGCTGGAGATGTTCTACCAGTCCGTTGTAGCAAGCGCCATCTTTTTTGCTATCATTTGCTGGGGCAGTAGTGTGCGAGTAGCTGACGCTAATAAACTCAACAAACTTATCAAGAAGGCAAGCGCAGCTGTTGGCCTCCATCTTGACTCTTTTGAGGAGGTATTGGAGGATAGAATTCAGAAGAAGTGTAGGGCAATAATGAACAATAATACACACCCACTATACGAGCTGTTCTTGAATCAGAAGAGCACATTCAGCAGCCGTCTAATCCTACTAAGGTGCAAGAAGGAGAAATTCAGGAAATTGTTTGTACCTACTGCTATGGGGATGTATAATAATTTCCTAAGGGTGGTAGAAAATAATGACTGATGGTTGGTGTACTAATGTCAATTAACATTATCTTATATACACCTGAACTACCCACTTTTATTTATTATGTAATGTTGGTACACCTGTGCAAGATTTGTGTCCTAATATTTTATGTACTGCTGTTTGTATTGCTGCTGTAATACTGTAATTTCCCCCGGGATCAATAAAGTGTATCGTATCGTATCGTATCGTATAGAGGGAGTCAGGGGGCTATATAACCATTGCTGGACTTAAGCGCTGATTAAGGTCATAGTTTTAGGTGACACAGTCCAAAACTGGTAACACAAGTTTCCTTTAAGAGGAACTTAGGAACCAGGGCCCCAGATGTCCTCCTTTAGTATCTATTAGTGCAGAAAAATCACAATGTTTCGGCTGCGCAGGGCCTTTATCGAGTCATAGAAAAACAGAGCTATGCATTGCTTGATAAAGGTCCTGCGCGTCCGTAATGTTGTGCTTTTCTGCACTAATAGTTACCATAGACGTCTAGTGCCTGGTTCCTGGATTTGTCTGTATTGCTACAACCTTGTGAAGCGTGCGCGGACATCAGAGCGGTGCACGGGATTCATCTATTGCAAGCGTTACCGCTTTAATTACCGGTAATACAGTTCCATAGTTACTAATAGATTTTCTATTTCAATTCCTTATGTTTTTCAAGAGCTCCATTTTCCATCAGCGAAAGGAAACGTTAATATTTACATCCAGAGGCTGAAAACCCCTCCAGACCTGAACCGGCTCTCTATGAATTAATGTAGAAATCCCCTGCGGTTTGGAAACATTCAGGGCACAAGTTGTACTTTGTAATCTGCATTCGGAGCCCGAGCATCCGTACGCAGCATAAGTTGTAAATCTGTGTCGGAGGACAGGAGTACGAGGTACAGTGCGCCTCATCCTGCAGCTAATTATCCCGGATAATGTAACAATGATTCAGCACCGAATATATCAGCGTTTAACACCGTGTTATGAGCCGCTCGCCCCATTCTGCCTATAGCTCCCTCCATATAACACACGCAGGCGACGGCAGCTCATTAGGAATTCATCATCTGGATGAAGTTTGCGAAGATCAAGCAGCCGCCTTCTTCTCGTATTTGCGGCGAGCGCCGAATCCCAATAACGTTTTATTGCCTGTGTTAGTGGGAGATAGCGACCGTAATGGTGACGCCAGAATCACCGGCGAATTATGAAGTCTGCCCTGAGTGCTCAGCTGCGAGCGTTACCCTAATACTGCGGCTTTCTACTGACTCCCATTATCGCCTCCGGGCCGCTCGCTCAGACACACAATAGACTCAGGCGCGGCGAGCGACACTTTATACGTAAATTTAAGCTGATGTCGACAAATGTACAAATGTCAGAGCTAAAACTCCTATAAGCCAAATACTTCAATATTTAACAAATCCTATTTAGCCGTAAAATCAATAGCGTTATCAGGATGTCGTCCGGGCGGGGATTGGCGCTGGCGGGCGAGGGCGGCATCCGCCATGTCGGAATGAAGCTGCTGTTTATTTATAGTAATCCGGGAAGAGGGCGACGGCCGCACACAACTTTAATCTGTTTGCCCAATTTATTATCAGGCGTCCAGGAAAAAATAAATCCTCCGTAATTAACAATCTGGAATAAGTGTTTTATCCAATGACATTTCTAGCTCGCTGACCCACAATGAGACAAAGTCACGACTCATCAGCGCAAGCGCTCCATCTCAGACTTAAAGGGATGAATCCACTTACACCAGCGGCACAAACAATTCTGCCTTCACAAGGAGATATTCCTTTAACTCCACTTTGTAATATACAATGTAGTTTCTTTTTGTATCAATCTCCCATTCTCTGCATGCATGGAGCCAGCAGTGTAAAGAATGGTGGCTTACTGGCTTTCATTCTGGCTGTTGTGGTTACATCCATAGTCACACACATGACATGCAAGAACAATGATTTCCCTAGTCTTTACTAGAAATTTCCGCTGATTACTTTGCGGGTTTGCAGCAATGAATCAATTGAGTTTTGGATAGGAGAAACAATTGTGCTTCTGCGGTTAATATTGGCCACCGGATAAAACATTGTAACAAGACATCAGCTGTGATAAGATGGGTTTTAGATCTTTCTTTCCGTTCACTCACAATAAGCAGACGGCTGGGGATTGTGGGGTAGTGGGTCTCCATACTTGGGGGATAATGTGGACTCGCCATATAAACAGGTGGGGAATGTCTCGTTTTGGGGGTCTCTCCCCAGCTCCTCCAGCCCTTCTGCTTTATGGTCTCTGAGTGCAGCAAGTGCAGGCTCCCGTCCCGGCGCATCACTGCGATCTTATTAAAGCGCAGCCCGCAGCAGATACCGCTACGTACTTCTATCCCTTTAAAGCTTCGTCTATGAATCGTCGCAGAGACTAATTAAGAAAAAAGTGAAATGAAAAATAAAGCACAGTCGCCCTGGGAAGGAAATGAAATATGCGCTCTCCTTGGCTGTCGCCATGGGCTGATTGCGCTGATTTTTGGGGGCTCTCAATATGACAAACTCTGCAGTTTATGACTAGTTCTGTGAAATGCTGAGATTATTGAGAGCTGCATACGACGCAGATTTACTGAGAAACTGGCAAAATGGGCAAAAGATTCGTCTGGGAGTTTGGCTTCAACAAGTTGCTGAAATCTTCAGTAGAACATTCATCTCAGCCGCCCAAAGCCATGATAATGAGGATGTGCCGCATCCAAGAAGCGTGCAGAAAGACAATGAGGGGGACTGCGGACTGATGCAAGAAGAGGACCGGTGCAGCCGAGTACTGGAGAAGGGATTGCCTGGCCATCAAGCTTTATTGGGACAAGATATTCCCTGGTCAACTGGAGGCATTGGGGCAAGTGATTCATGGGCCAGCAGGAGGCATTGGGTGAAGTCATTCATGGGCCAGCAGGAAGCATTGGGTGAAGTCATTCATGGGCCAGCAGGAGGTAATGGGTGAAGTGGTTCATGGGCCAGCAGGAGGCATTGGGTGAAGTCATTCATGGGCCAGCAGGAAGCATTGGGTGAAGTCATTTATGGGCCAGCAGGAGGTAATGGGTGAAGTGGCTCATGGGCCAGCAGGAGGCATTGGGTGAAGTGATTCATAGTCCAGCAGGAGGCATTGGGTGAAGTCATTCATGGCCAGGACTGGTAAGCATCAGGCCAGAGAGGCATTGGGTGAAGTCATTCATGGGCCAGCAGGAAGCATTGGGTGAAGTCATTTATGGGCCAGCAGGAGGTAATGGGTGAAGTGGCTCATGGGCCAGCAGGAGGCATTGGGTGAAGTGATTCATAGTCCAGCAGGAGGCATTGGGTGACGTCATTCATGGGCCAGTAGGAGGCATTGAGTGAAGTCATTCATGGGCCAGCAGGAAGCATTAGGTGAAGTCATTTATGGGCCAGCAGGAGGTAATGGGTGAAGTGGTTCATGGGCCAGCAGGAGTCATTGGGTGAAGTGATTCATAGTCCAGCAGGAGGTAATGGGTGAAGTGGTTCATGGGCCAGCAATAGGCATTGGGTGAAGTGATTCCTCGGCCAGCAGGAGGTATTGGGGGAAGTGATTCATGGGCCATCAGGAGGCATTGGGTTAAATGATTCATAGTCCAGCAGGAAGCATTGGGTGAAGTGATTCATAGGCCAGCAGGGGGCACTGGGTAAAGTGATCCATGGGCCAGCAGGAAGCATTGGGTGAAGTGATTCATGGGCCAGTAGGAGGCATTGGGTGAAGTAACTCATAGGCCAGCAGGAGGAATTGGGTGAAGTAATTCATAGGCCAGCAGGAGGTATTGGGGGAAGTGATTCATGGGCCATCAGGAGGCATTGGGTGAAGTGATTCATAGTCCAGCAGGAAGCATAGGGTGAAGTGATTCATAGGCCAGCAGGACGAATTGGGTGAAGTAATTCATAGGCCAGCAGGAGGTATTGGGGAAGTGATTCATGGGCCATCAGGAGGCATTGGGTGAAGAGATTCATAGTCCAGCAGGAAGCATAGGGTGAAGTGATTCATAGGTCAGCAGGGGGCACTGGGTAAAGTGATCCATGGGCCAGCAGGATGCATTGGGTGAAGTGATTTATGGGCCAGCAGGAGGTATTGGGTGAAGTGATTCATGGGCCAGCAGGAGGCATTGGGTGAAGTGGCTCATGGTACAGCAGGGGGCATTGGGTGAAGTGATTCATAGTCCAGCAGGAAGCAGTGGGTGAAGTGATTCATGGGCCAGCAGGGGGCACTGGGTAAAGTGATCCATTGGCCAGCAGAATGCATTGGGCGAAGTGATTCATGGGCCAGGAGGAGGCATTGAGTAAAGTGATTCATAGGCCAGCAGGAAGTATTGGGTGAAGTGATTAATGGGCCAGCAGGGGGCATTGGGTGAAGTCATTCATGGGCCAGCAGGATGCATTGGGTGAAGTGATTCATGGGCCAGCAGGATGCATTGGGTGAAGTGATTCATGGGCCATCAGGAGGAATTAGGTGAAGTGATTCATGGTCCAGCAGAAGGCAGGGGGTGAAGTGTTATGTTTCGGTAGCTGAGGAGGACAGGAGCAAAAAACCGCCAAAGCAGCAAAACACCAGAGAGGCTGGGAACTAATGGGTTGCAGATCCCTAAACTAACCGCACAACTAGAAGTAGCCGTGCAGCGTACATACGGTTATCCTAGACGCCTCGGCACAGCCGGAGAGTTAGCTGTTGTGAATATGTTAGAAATTAATTCTGAGCAGAAGCTCCCTCAGGTGGTTACAAACAGTACTGAACTATTCAATGAAGATTGTGAAGATTGGCAATCAGGTGTTACAGACTGGTCTTATATAAGGGAGATTCCCTCCCATCAGGGTTGCGGTGATCAATTGTTCTAGTCTCAACTTTGGTTCCTGGTACACTTGGAAGCTTGCTGTGTCTTGCCTGCATCTTCTGCTAACAGATAAGATATTTTCTGCTTTTATTTTTGTGCTTGCTTTTTGCATTTTGTCCTGCTCTTCTGTGGAGGTCAGCCAGGTCCCCTCCGGGGGCTTGTGCTCCTCTCAGTTTATCTGAGCCACTGTTATTTGTTCATTTGCCTTTTCCAGTTTTTTCAGTGGCTGCTGCTTAGTTTTGTTACACCAGAGAACTAATTTAGGTGGTAGAGGTCGTGTGATGTCAGGTGTTTTTGCAATTAGTGTGTTGGTATTTTTTTAGGGTTTTTTGGATTGCAGTAAGTGTCCTTCCTATCCTTTTCTTTCTAGGAAGATTGGGCCCCAACGTTTGCTCATACTATTTTCTGTCTGTGTCTGTATTTCCTCTTGTCTAACCGCCATTACATGTTTGGGGGCTTCCTATGTTCTTTGGGGATCTGCTCCGGGGCAGATAGTTTTCCTCTTTCTATCTTTAGGTGTAGTTAGCTTACTCAGGCTGTGACGAGGCGTCTAGGACCAACGTAGGTACGCTCCACAGCTGCCTTTAGTTGTGGTGGTTAGTCAGGGTACTGCAATCCAGTAGATTCCAACCTCTCTGGTGTATTGCCTTTTTGCCTGCTCTCTTCAGCTACCAAATCACAACAGTATCACCGGCCAAACTGAAAATTATATGGTACTCACAGAAGGGAAAGATAGTGTAAAAAAAAAAAAAAAGTTGTCAGAGTTTTTTTTTTTTTTTCTTTCCCTCTTTTTCTCTGGGTGCTGAGGATTTTTTTTTCTCTCAATGGAGTTTGCACAGTTGTCTGGCCGTGTGGATCAGCTTGCCACTGAAGTTCGGAGTATTGCTACCTATCTTGCAGGGTTGCCGGTTGTGGAACCTAGGATCCCCATGCCAGATTTGTTTTTAGGGGATCGAGCTAAATTTCTGAATTTCAAAAATAACTGTAAGTTGTTTTTTGCCTTAAAACCTAAGTCCTCAGGGAACGCAGCACAGCAGGTTCAAATTGTCATCTCTCTCCTGCGCGGCGATCCTCAGGATTGGGCTTTTTCCCTGACACCTGGGGATCCTGTTTTGAGTAATGTTGATGCATTTTTTCTGGCTCTGGGGTTATTGTACGATGAACCTAATGTCACTGATCAAGCTGAAAAAGCCTTGTTGGCATTAAATCAGGGGCTTGAGGACGCTGAGTTATACTGTCAGAGATTCCGAAGGTGGGCAGTCCTGACCAAATGGAATGATGATGCTTTGGCAGCCCTTTTTTGGAAGGGTCTGTCAGAGAATGTAAAAGATGTTATGGTGGGTTTCCCTGCTCCCTCTGGTCTCAATGATTCTATGTCATTAGCGATTCAAATTGACAGACCTTTGCGTGAGCGTAGAGGTATGCGTGGAATAGTGTTGCCTTGTGAACCAGCTTCTGAACCCATGCAGTGTGATAGAGTGGCTTCTGGGGCACAGCGTCATGAGTTTTGAAAACGCAATGGGTTATGTTTCTACTGTGGTGACGCCTCTCATGCTATTTCAGTCTGCCCTAAGCGGGGAAGACGTTTTGCACGCTCAGTTGTCTTGGGTAGTGTTCAGACTACATTTCTGTTGACTGTTACCCTGATTTGCTCCCTGTCCACATTTTCTGCTCAGGCTTTTGTTGATTCGGGAGCAGCTATTAACCTGATGGATTTTGATTTTGCTAAACGTTGGGGTTTCCCTTGATACCCCTACGGAAGTCTATTCCCCTACTGGGGATTGATTCTACCCTTTTGGCTGAGAATAAACCCCAGTTCTCTACTCAGGTGATAATGAGGGTTGAACCTGATCATCAGGAGAGTTGCAAATTTTTGGTGCTGTATAATCTGCATGACATTATTGTACTAGGTTTCCCTTGGTTACAGTCTCATAATCCTGTTTTGGATTGGAAATCTGTGTCTGTAACCAGTTGGGGCAGCCAATGTGTTAATGTCAACACTCCTGTTTTTTCTGCCTCTCCCCAGGCTCAGGATGTTCCTGACTTTTTGATTGATTTTTCTGATGTGTTTAGTGAAAGTAAATCTGCATCCTTGCCCCCCATAGGAGCTATGACTGCGCTATTGAATTAGTGCCTGGTAGTAAATTCCCTAAAGGTCGCCTTTTTAACTTGTCTGTACCTGAACATGACGCTATGCGGTCTTATATCAAGGAGTCATTGGAGAAGGGTCATATCAGACCATCCTCTTCACCCTTGGGTGCCGGTTTTTTCTTTGTGGCCAAAAAGGATGGTTCATTAAGGCCGTGTATTGATTATTGTCTCTTGAACAATATCACTGTGAAATATCAATATCCGTTACCCTTGATTTCTGACCTGTTTTCCAGGGTGAAAAGTGCTACTTGGTTTACCAAGCTTGACCTCAGGGGGGCGTATAACCTTATTCGCATTAAGCACGGGTATGCATGGAAGACGGCATTTAATACCCCAGAGGGGCATTTTGAGTACCTAGTGATGCCCTTTGGGCTCACTAATGCTCCTTTCGTCTTCCAGTCCTTCATGAATGACATTTTCAGGGATTTTGTGGATAAATTTCTGATTGTTTATTTGGATGATATCTTGATTTTTTCCAATGACTGGGACTCTCATGTGAAACATGTTTGGACTGTGTTCCAGATTTTGAGAGAAAATGCTTTGTATGTGAAGGGATCAAAGTGTCTTTTTGGCGTACAGAGGATCTCATTTCTGGGATTCATTTTGTCCCCATCTGTTATTGAAATGGACCCGGTCAAGGTTCAGGCCATCTGTGATTGGGTCCAACCTACTTCATTAAAGGCTCTTCAGAGATTCTTGGGTTTTGCCAATTTTTATTGTAAATTTATTGGTAATTTCTCTGTTATTGTTAAACCATTGACTGATTTGACCAAGAAGGGTTCTGATGTGGTGAATTGGCCTCCTGAGGCAGTCTCTGCTTTCAGGAACTTAAGCATAGATTCACTTCTGCTCCTGTTCTACGGCAGCCTGATGTTTCTCTGCCATTTCAGGTGGAGGTTGATGCCTCTGAAATTGGGGCAGGTGCCGTTTTGTCCCAAAGAGATCCAGAGACCTCTAAAAGTAACCCTTGTGCCTTTTTCTCTCGAAAATTTTCTCCAACTGAACGTAATTATGACGTGGGTAATCGGGAGTTATTGGCCATGAAGTGGGCTTTTGAAGAGTGGAGACATTGGCTGGAGGGAGCCAAACATCAGGTGGTGGTCCTCACGGACCATAAGAATCTGGTTTATCTGGAATCAGCCAAGCGACTTAATCCTAGACAGGCCAGGTGGGCCTTGTTTTTCACACGTTTTAAT
Source organism: Oophaga sylvatica (assembly GCA_033576555.1). Lineage (NCBI taxonomy): Eukaryota > Metazoa > Chordata > Amphibia > Anura > Dendrobatidae > Oophaga > Oophaga sylvatica. The sequence goes on from JARQOD010000001.1 coordinate 393,895,143, forward strand.
TTTGTTGTTTCCTTTCTTCCTGGCACTAAGAATGTTAAAGCGGATGCCCTCTCGAGGAGTTTCCTTGCGGACTCTCCTGAGTTATCTGATCCTGCTGTTATTTTGAAAGAGGGTGTAGTTCTTTCCGCCATCTCGCCCAATTTGAGACTGGCTCTGGAAGGGTGTCAGGAGGATAAACCCGAGCGCTGCCCTATTGGGAAATTGTTTGTCCCAGACCGGTGGAAAAAGAGTGTTATGTCTGAGATTCATTGTTCCGCGTTGGCCGGTCATCCCGGAATTTTTGGTACCAGAGACTTGGTTAGTCGGTCCTTTTGGTGGCCTACTTTGTCTCGTGACGTCAGGGAATTTGTGCAGTCCTGCGGGACTTGCTCTCGCTCCAAGCCTTGCTCTCGCTCTAGTGGTTTGTTGATGCCATTGCCTGTGCCCAAGAGACCATGGACCCATATCTCTATGGATTTCATTTCCGACCTCCCTGTTTCTCAGAGAATGACCGTTATCTGGGTGCTTTGTGATAGGTTTTCCAAAATGATACATCTTGTGCCATTACCTAAGTTGCCTTCCTCCTCCGAATTGGTGCCTTTGTTCCTTCAGCACGTGGTTCGGTTACACGGCATTCCTGAGAACATTGTGTCTGACAGAGGAGTCCAGTTTGTTTCCAGATTTTGGAGGACTTTTTGTTCTAAACTTGGTGTTCAATTGTCTTTCTCCTCGGCTTTTCATCCTCAGACCAATGGACAAACTGAGAGAACAAACCAGACATTGGAGACTTATCTGAGATGCTTTGTGTCTGCTGATCAGGATGACTGGGTCTCTTTTTTGCCTTTGGCTGAGTTTGCTCTTAATAATAGGGCTAGCTCTGCCACTTTGATGTTTCCATTTTTCTGCAATTTTGGGTTTCACCCTCGATTTGCTTCGGGACAGACGGAGGCTTCTGTCTGTCCAGGTGTTGACTCTGTTGTGGAGCGTATGCAGCAGATTTGGGACCAGGTAGTGGAGAGGTTGTCCCTCTCTCAGGAGAGAGCCCAGCGGTTTGCCAACCGGCATAGGACTGATGGTCCTCATTTTGAAGTGGGGACTTGGTCTGGTTGTCCTCAAGAAATATCCCTATGAGAGTTGCATCTCCTAAGTTTAAGCCTAGGTTCATTGGACCTTATAAGATCATGGAGATTCTTAATCCTGTTTCCTTTCGTTTACTTCTTCCAGGGACATTTAAGATCCATAACGTGTTCCACAAGTCCTTATTGAAGATGTTTGTCGAACCAGTGGATCCTATGGCTGCGACTCCTGATCCTGTTTTGGTTGAGGGCAATCTGGAGTATGTGGTTGAGAAAATATTGGATTCTCGTTTTTCTAGATGGAAACTCCAGTATTTGGTTAAGTGGAAAGGTTATGGTCAGGAGGACAATTCTTGGGTGTTTGCTTCGGACATCCATGCTAGGAGACTGATCCGTGCGTATCACAGAGCTCATCCTGACTGACCTGGTTGCCCAAATGAGGGTTCGGTGACCCCTCCTCAACGGGGGGGTACTGTTGTGAATATGTTAGAAATGAATTCTGAGCAGAAGCTCCCTCTGGTGGTTACAAACAGTACTGAACTGTTCAATGAAGATTGTGAAGATTGGCAATCAGGTGTTACAGACTGGTCTTATATAAGGGAGGTTCCCTCCCATCAGGGTTGCCGGCGATCAATTGTTCTTGTCTCAACTTTGGTTCCTGGTTCACTTGGAAGCTTGCTGTGTCTTGCCTGCATCTTCTGCTAACAGATAAGATATTTTCTGCTTTTATTTTTGTGCTTGCTTTTTGCATTTTGTCCTGCTCTTCTGTGGAGGTCAGCCAGGTCCCCTCCGGGGGCTTGTGCTCCTCTCAGTTTATCTGAGCCACTGTTATTTGTTCATTTGCCTTTTCCAGTTTTTTCAGTGGCTGCTGCTTAGTTTTGTTACACCAGAAAACTAATTTAGGTGGTAGAGGTCGTGTGATCTCAGGTGTTTTTGCAATTAGTGTGTTGGTATTTTTTTAGGGTTTTTTGGATTGCAGTAAGTGTCCTTCTTTTCCTTTTCTTTCTAGGAAGATTGGGCCCCAACGTTTGCTCATACTATTTTCTGTCTGTGTCTGTATTTCCTCTTGTCTAACCGCCATTACATGTTTGGGGGCTTCCTATGTTCTTTGGGGATCTGCTCCGGGGCAGATAGTTTTCCTCTTTCTATCTTTAGGTGTAGTTAGCTTCTCAGGCTGTGACGAGGCGTCTAGGACCAACGTAGGTACGCTCCACGGCTGCCTTTAGTTGTGGTGGTTAGTCAGGGTACTGCAATCCAGTAGATTCCAACCTCTCTGGTGTATTGCCTTTTTTGCCTGCTCTCTTCAGCTACCAAATCATAACAGTTAGCTACACCTGAAGATAGAAAGAGGAAAGCTAACTGTCCCGGAGTAGAGACCCCAAAGAAATAGGAAGCCCCCAAACATGTAATGGAAGTTAGACAAGAGGAAAACACGAACACAGACAGAAAATAGAATGAGCAAATGTTGGGGCTCAAATCTCTCTAGAAAGCAAAGTACAGGAGAGAAATTCTGTCTGCAACCCAGAAAAACCCTAACCAAAATACCAGCACTTCTGATTACAATAAACCTGAGACCACACGATCTCGACCACCTATATCAGATCTCTGGTGTGACACACAGCTACCCAGAAGTAAAAAATATCTCAGGAACAGAGAACAAGTGCAAAAACAAAATGAAAACAGGAGGCAGCGCAAGCCCCCAAAGGGGACTCGGCTGAAGTCCAAGGCAAGACTGCAAAAAGCAAGTAAAATCAAACCTCAGAAAAAAACAGGAAGTCACTTATCTGAATGATAGCAGGAAAGCAAGCTGAAATTCCAACAAAGACCTGGAAGCAACAATTGATTACCAGTGAGGATCATGGGAGTTCAGCTCACTTATATCAGGCCAGTCAGCTCCACCTGAGACCCATTCCTTAATTGGTTCAATACCCTCAGCAACCACCAGAGCGAGCCTCAGCTCCGAAGTCATCTCCAAGACATTCACAACAGTGAAGTCATTCATAGGCCATCAAGATGCATTGGGTGAAGTGATTTGTGGACCATCAGGATGCTTTGGGTGAAGTGATTCATGGGTCAGCAAGTAGCATTAGGTGAAGTGATTCATGGGCCATAAGGAGGCATTGGATGAAGAAATTCATGGGTCATCAGGAGGCTTTAAAGGGAAAAATAATTCCCTGGCCAGCAGGAAGCATTCAGTGAAGTGATTCATGGGCCATCAAGAAGAATTGGGTAAAGTGATTCCCTGGCAAGCCGGAAACATTAGGTGAGGGGATTCATGGGTCATCAGGATTCATTAGGTGAAGTAATTGACTTGCCACCACACTTTTTCGAGAGAAGCGGTTACCTGGCCATTAGTAAGTACTGACTGAAGTGATTCCGGAGCCATCAGGATACATCTGATGAAAGCATTCTCTGGATCCAGATTTACTAGGATAACATTTGGTAAAGTAACTCCTGGACCATCAGGATAATCTGGTTAGGTGACTCTCTGGTCATTAAGTTTCATTGGGTGAAGTGATTCTCTGGCTTTTGAAGTTTATAGACAGAAGTGATTCCCAGGGCAGCAGGAAATTTGGGTGGCGTAAATCACTAGCCATCAGGACTTATTTGAACAAAGTCTTTCTCCATCCAGACCATCAGGGAACATAATGTGGAGGTGATTATGTATTGTGTTAAGCATTTCCCTCATCAGCCTAATGTTTTGAGAGAAGTGATTTCCCAGCTACTAGGAGTAATTGGGATGTCCCTTACCCATCTGGATGCATTAGATGAAGTGACTCCGCACGTAGGATGCATTGTGTGAAAGGATTTCTTGCCCATCAGAATGAACTGGTAAAACAGATTCCCCGGCCATTTGGATGGATTTGTAAAGTGATGAGGATGCATTGTATGACACGATGCCCTCGCCTTTATCAGGACTTACAGATGAATTTTTGGTAACATAAAGAGAAAAACTTGATTATTACATTTGAGAATTTTTCATTTGCACCTTCTTTTAATTTGTGCCTTTTATAAAGTCTATTTCATGTGTTCAGATGTTTGCCTTTTCATCTTGGCCATTAAGGGTGGGGTTTGGAGGTTCCCGGATGTTTTTGGCTGATTCATCATACGCACTTTTTAAAAAGTGGCAACTATTTGTTCAAATGTGTCTGTCCCTAGAGTGATTTTCATTACATCAAATTTTATTGTGAATTTTTTTATGCCATTTTAGCGGGTCATGTGAGTTTTTCTCTAAATTGACAAATTGACAAAAAAAAAAAAAAGAAGATAACAAAAATATGACCATTTTTGATTTTGTGAAACTTTCATGAACCACGTGAGCCACATTGAAGAATTTGGAGAAAACGCAAATAACACCAAAGAAGATCACAAGATAAAGAAAACAAAAGTGACTTTAAGTGCACACGTTCAGGATTATTTGCGTTTTTTTGCGGCAAAAAATGCGTAAAAAACGCATGAATAAAGTATCCTATTATTTAGAATGAATTCCGCAATTTTTGTGCACATGGTGCGTTTTTTTCCGCAAAAAAAACCGCATCACGGAAAAAGAAACAACATGTTCATTAATTTCACGTAATTCTAGCGTTTTTCCCGCTATATTATTGACCTAGAAAGTTCAGGGAAAAATCCCTGTAAAAACGTGCAAAATCCACCCAAAAATGCACAAAAAAATGCACGTTTTTACCGCTAAAAAAGTCCGGTTTTGCTCAGAAAAATTCTGAACACATTCCTGAACGTGTGCACTTAGCCTAAGAAACGAAAATGATGAATGGGGCCATAACACTCCTCACCATTCCTACATTAGGGTGCATCTGACAAACCACTCATCCTAAAAAAATAAGAAAATGTTAATCATAGAGTTATCCTCTTCCACCAAGTTATTCAGAGCTACGAAAAAGCTTTCCTGGCCTTCTGGTGGACCTTCTGCATTGACGCATGCCGCGCTTCACGTCGCTGCCGTGTCTAGCCAGCCATATACGGTTCAAGTAAACCCCGGAGGCAATATATATGGTCACCCTTGTATGTCAGCTCCGACCAACTGTAGCAATATTGAAGCAGCAGATGGAGCTAAACTTGCCATTCGGACTCTAGGAAAGTTTGGTGACAACCCGTGTGCTATTTTGTAGGTCATACTTGGATTACCAACTATTCCATTAAGGCCGGTTTCACACGTCCGTGTCTCCAGTACGTGTGGTGACAGTTTTCACACGTACTGGAGACACGTACAGACATAGACACATTATAATCTATGTGTCTATGCGCATGTGCGTGTTTTCACACGGACCGTGTGTCCGTGTGCCAAACACGTAGACATGTCCGTTTTGACACGGACACATGGACCGGAAAACGTCCTGCACACGTGCAAACGGAGAACTGTTCACACAGTCTTCCATGTGCGTGGACGGCCGCCGGGGAACTCGCGACTACTGTAAGCGCTGTCCCCCTGCGGCTGTTGCTGAAGTCGGCTGTAATTCCCCATGCTCTGCCTGCGAGCAGAGGAGAACGAAGAGCGGTGTATTAATATACTACTCATCGTTCTCCTCTGCTCGCAGGCAGAGCATGGGGAATTACAGCCGACTTCAGCACCACCTGCAGGGGGACAGCGGCTTACTGTAGCCGCTACTTCCCCTGCGGCCATCCGTGTGTCCATGTGGTACTGATGTGGCACACTGTTGCCACACGTGTGCCTGCGGCCGTCCGTGTGGTACTGATGCGGCACACGGGTGGCACACGGTTGCCACACGTGTGCCGCACATAGTACACACACGGACACTGATATCTCCGGTACCGATTTTCTGGTACCGGAAATATCAGGACGTGTGAAACTGGCCTAAGAAAAATGAGACAGAAGATGATTCCAGGAATTTACTTCTCGAAAGCTAATGAAATTACTTCAGACATACAAGGCATTATGGAAGGATGCTCATTACTCAGTGCACATAGCGATGGAAGTGTTAACATGTGTCCTGACACCTGCACTAATGACTCCTCTCTGAATAGTGGGGGGCAGAATGTGACATCGAACCTCACGACCCCCCATCTGTATCCAAACATCCATCCACTTACCATAATTACGGATTCACACACACACAGTCTAATAAAGCAGATCAAGTTACCGGCTCAATCACCACGAACGTGTCACCTGAACCAAGCTCCTAATATGTAGTATCTGCTGCCCAGGACGTCACATGTGGGAACGCTTATCCTCTGCCATTAACATCAAATGAAATCCGACCAGTGAGACGATTTATCTTACTAATATATAAATATAAACTTATCATTCTATGCAGCTTATTATCATTACTGCGAGGAAAACAGCACATTAACCCCGCCATCAGCGGAGATATAAATGCTGACAGCTGCTTATCGAGAAACTCTAGAAAAATGTACATTCCACATAATGAATGACAACTATTCATATTCTCTAGAAATTGTTCCAGAAAATGGAAGTATTTCTCCCAGAAGATTATTGCGATTACACTTTTTGTTATACACATGTTTATTTCCTTTGTGCGTATTGGAAAAAACAAAAAAACAGAGAAAAAGGCAAATTGGACATAATTTCACACAACACCCCTAAAATGGGCATAACAAAATTGTTGACACCCTCAGCTTAATATTTGTTTGCACCCTTTGGAATAAATAACTGCAATCAATCGCTTCCTATAACCATCCACAAGCTTCTTACACCTCTCACCTGGGATCTTGGACGACTCTTCTTACAATGTTCTCCAGGTCTCATATGTGAAGGCGCCTTCTCCCAACAGCAATTGTAAGATTTCCCCACAGGTGATCAATGGGATTTAGATCCGGACTCATTGCTGACAATTCACAACTCTCCAGCGCTTTGTTTCCATCCATTTCTGGGGCTTCTTGAAGTATGTTTGGGATCATTGTCCTGCTGGAAGACCCATGACCTAGGACGCAAAATCAGCTTTCAGGGCACTACATTGGTCAATAACACCAAAATATCTGAACCACATGATATCGGACTGTAGGTACTGTGTTTTTTTTCTTTGTGGGCCTGAATACCATTTTGGTAAACACTAGAATGATGTGCTTTACTAAAAAGCTCTATCTTGGTCTCATCTGTACACAAGACGCTTTCCCAGAAGGATTTTGGTTACACATGTACATTTTGACAAACTGCAGTCTAGCTTTTTTAGGTCTATGTGTCAGCAGTGGGGTCCTCCTGCCATAGGGTTTCATTCCATTCACATGTGGATGCATAGTTGCACCTGATTGCCCTTAGCTGCAGATATAGTCAGTGCAATGGGTCTGCTCCAGACCCGTGTCTGCTCCACATATTTCAAATCCCATATTTCAAATTACAGATTTCTAATTACACTACTGTGAATTAGACTAGAATTCTAGAATGCATTTGGCCACACATCAATCCTACAGCATTGTCATCATCACCTTGTGACTGAGATGTTCTTCTGTTCCCACAGGTATGAAAACTCCAGCTTTTCTATGCTCCTGAATGCATCATGTATATTGCTTTGTTAATGGTATGAAAACTCCAGCTTTTCTATGCTCCTGAATGCATCATGTATATTGCTTTGTTAATGGTATGAAAACTCCAGCTTTTCTATGCTCCTGAATGCATCATGTATATTGCTTTGTTAATGGTATGAAAACTCCAGCTTTTCTATGCTCCTGAATGCATCATGTATATTGCTTTGTTAATGGTATGAAAACTCCAGCTTTTCTATGCTCCTGAATGCATCATGTATATTGCTTTGTTAATGGTATGAAAACTCCAGCTTTTCTATGCTCCTGAATGCATCATGTATATTGCTTTGTTAATGGTATGAAAACTCCAGCTTTTCTATGCTCCTGAATGCATCATGTATATTGCTTTGTTAATGGTATGATTTGCTCACCCATCTTCCTGTGTACATAATTGTACTCCATACTTCTTATCTTCACCACACATCCGAATGGTCTGTGTAATCCCTACCCCCTTTTATGACCTTTCCTTAACTCTGCATCTGGCCTGAGCAGTCTCAGCCCACTTTCCACTCACACCTGATTGCCCTTAGCTGCAGATATATTCAGTGCAATGGGTCTGCTCCAGACCCGTGTCTGCTCCACATATTTCAAATCCCATATTTCAAATTACAGATTTCTAATTACACTACTGTGAATTAGACTAGAATTTGACTGGAATTTGGCTGCAAGGTAACAGATTATAAAACCACTATGTTTCATTTTCTTATCACTTTCACCCCCATCCTCCTTTCTTTCTTCCTATCCCCTGTAATCCCCCCACCTAGTAAGGAATTAGTCATTTCCCCCTCCATTCTCCCCAGCCATCTCACCTTTCCCTCAGAACTGTTCCTCCACATACAATCCTTTTTACCAAGACACACACGGCCACACCATGGTTTATCCTGCTCCCACCTTCTAACGCTCTGTCTGCTACTCCTCATCGCTGGCGATGTATCCCCAAATCCTGGCCCTCCTCATCACATCCCCACACTCATTTCTAACACCCTGCCACGATCTTCCACACGTTTTTGCAACCCTGTCAACCTCATACCTATCCATCCACACCCCCCCTCCCCCAGTCCACCTACCCGGAGCACTATGGAACGCACGCTCCGTCTGCAATAAACTGTCATTTATCCACGACCTCTTTATCACCAACAAACTCTCCTTCCTTGCCATCACTGAAACCTGGCTCACTCCCTCTGACTCAGCCTCTCCAGCTGCGCTTTCCTATGGCGGATTTCATCTTTCTCACACCCCTCGCCCCAGCAACAAACGTGGTGGAGGAGTTGGCTTACTCCTGTCTGATACCTGCTCCTTTACCCCTATTCAAATTCCACCCTCCGCTGCTATTCCCTCGTTCGAAGTGCACTCCGTCCGCATCTATTCCCCCTCCAACCTCCAACTGGCTGTCATCTACCGCCCCCCGGAACTAGCCATCTCCACCTTCTCGACCACTTCACCACCTGGCTACTCAATTTCCTCTCTGCTGACATCCCCACCATCATCATGGGCGATTTCAACATCCCCATTGACACTTCCACCCGGCGGCCTCTAAACTTCTTTCACTCACAGCTTCCCTTGGCCTCACTCAATGGTCCTCTGCGGCCACTCACAAAGGCGGTCACACGCTGGACCTTATCTTCACCCGTCTCTATTCCCTCACTAATCTCACTAACTCCCCACTCCCCCTGTCTGACCACAACCTACTGACATTCTCTTCCCTCTCCTCTGTTAGTACGCATCCCCCACTCCACAAACTCACCCACCCTCGCAGAAATCTCAAACACCTCAATTTACAATCGCTCTCTGAGTCCCTCCTCCCTCTTACAGACATAGCCTCACTTCATGACACAGATGCTGCTGCCACATTTTATAACACCACAATAAAAACCACACTTGATTCGGCCGCCCCCCTCATGCAGAGCAAAACTCGTACAATCAACAGGCAGCCCTGGCTGACCGGCCTGACCAAAGAACTGAGACGGGCTTCCAGGTTACCGAGCGGAGATGGAAGAGAACCCACTCCACCGAGCACTTCAACGCATACAAGCAGTCCCTTGCCAGCTTCAAGTCCACGCTCTCTGCCGCAAAACAAACTTACTTCTCATCTCTCATATCCTCCCTGTCTCACAACCCTAAACAGCTCTTCAACACTTTCAATTCTCTACTCCATCCCACAGCACCTCCTCCCTCTCCTCTCATTTCTGTCGAAGACTTTGCCTCCTTCTTTAAGCAAAAGATTGATACTATCAGAGAAGGCTTTGGCCCGCAGCCCCCAATGCCCCTCTTAGCCACTCAGCCCTGTTCTTCCAAAACCAGCTTCACCACCATGACAGAAGATCAGCTCTCCACTCTCCTGTCAAGATCACACCTCACCACTTGCGCGCTTGACCCACTCCCGTCCCACCTCATCCCTAACCTTGCCACAGTCTTCATCCCTACTCTCACACACCTCTTCAACCTTTCACTTACAAATGGTGTCTTTCCTTCATCCTTCAAACATGCTTCAATCACCCCGATCCTCAAAAAGCCCTCCCTCGACCCATCCTCAGCGTCTAGCTATCGCCCGATATCTCTTCTCCCCTTCGCCTCAAAACTACTGGAACAGCATGTATATCTTGAACTGTCCTCCCACCTTTCCTCCTGCTCCCTCTTTGACCGGTTACAATCAGGCTTTCGACCGCATCACTCAACTGAAACTGCCCTAACTAAAGTCACTAACGACCTGCTAACCGCCAAGAGCAAGCGACACTACTCTGTCCTCCTTCTCCTGGACCTGTCTTCTGCCTTTGACACCGTAGACCATTCCCTCCTCCTACAGATTCTCTCATCTCTTGGCATCACAGACTTGGCCCTATCCTGGATCTCATCATACCTAACAGACCGAACATTTAGTGTCTCCCTCTCACACACCACCTCCTCACCTCGCCCCCTGTCTGTCGGTGTTCCCCAAGGCTCAGTCCTAGGACCCCTACTCTTCTCCATCTACACCTTCGGCCTGGGACAGCTCATAGAATCCCACGGCTTGCAGTATCACCTCTACGCCGATGACACGCAGATCTACCTATCTGGACCTGACCTCACCTCCCTACTGACCAAAATCCCACAGTGTCTGTCTGCTATCTCAGCCTTCTTTTCTGCTCGCTTTCTCAAACTGAACATGGACAAAACAGAATTCATCATCTTTCCCCCACCTCATTCTACCCCTCCACCAGGCCTATCCATCAATGTCAATGGCTGCTCGCTTTCCCCAGTCCCACATGCTCGGTGCCTTGGGGTGATCATCGACTCTGCCCTCTCTTTCAAACCACATATCCAAGCCCTCGCCACCTCCTGCCGCCTCAAACTCAAAAATATTTCCCGGATCCGCTCATTCCTCAACCATGAAACCACAAAAACACTAGTGCACGCCCTTATCATCTCCCGCCTCGACTACTGCAACCTCCTACTGTCTGGCCTCCCCTCTAGCACTCTGGCACCACTCCAGTCCATCCTACACTCTGCTGCACGACTAATCCACCTGTCTTCCCGCTATTCCCCTGCCTCCCCACTATGCCAGGCCCTTCACTGGCTTCCTATTGCCCAGAGGATCCAGTTCAAAACCTTAACCATGACATACAAAGCCATCCACAACCTTTCTCCTCCATACATCTGTGACATGGTCTCCCGCTACCTACCCACACGCAACCTTCGATCCTCTCAAGATCTCCTTCTCGACTCCCCCCTCATCTCTTCTTCCCACAACCGCATACAAGACTTCTCCCGGGCTTCCCCCATACTCTGGAACTCTCTACCGCAAAACATCAGACTTTCACCAACAACGGAGACCTTCAAGAAAAACCTGAAGACCCACCTGTTCCGACAAGCCTACAACCTGCAATGATCCTCAGTGTACTGAACCATCGCACAACCAGCTCTACCCTTTCCTAGTGTATTCTCACCCATCCCTGTAGACTGTGAGCCCTCGCGGGCAGGGTCCTCTCTCCTTCTGTACTTATGCGTCCCTTGTCTAGCACATGTTTATTGTATCTGTCTATATTTTTCCCCTTTTCATATGTAAAGCGCCATGGAATAAATGGCGCTATATAAATATATAATAATAATAATAATAGTTCGCACTGACACTGATACTGAGCCTGCAGGACAGCTTGGATTTCTTTGGAACTTGATTGGGGTTGCTTATCCACCATCAAAATTATCCTGCTGTGGAGACACAAGAGTCAGTGGTGCTCTCATCCACTGACCTGGCTGTCTTTAGAAAGACCGCATGGCCAGGGTTCATCCCACTAAATGCCTATATTCCTTTCCTTTGGGCAGAATACTACTTAGACAACACAGGGCGAGGGTAATACACTGTGGTAATACTTTATTGGCTCATCAACAGTCAACAACATATAGTACGGTCCCAGCAAATACACAAGGTGGTGCAATTGACAAAGTCTCACCCTTCCGCTGGCTCACCGGGAATTAGAACATCTGCTACTTCGGGCATCCAGGGCCAATTACCCCAACCAGCAGCACCCCGCTTTTGGTGACCACCCACAGAAAACAGAGAAGAGGTAGTGGCAAGCTTAGGAAGCTGACTGAGTACAGTGATGACATGATTGCCTCAACCTGGGTTGTCCAAACGCCTTCGTGGGTTCAGTGACGGGCAGTGGAGCAGATCTGTATTCCACCCAGCTAGTGTCATGGTTCTTTGGCTGTTATCCTGTAGAGTCTCACTGGAGAGGGAGACAGCCCCTTCTATACCAGTGTAAGGGCTGGCCAGGGCTGTAGTCGTGACCACGGACACTAAGATGTAGGTGTCCTAGCTGTCCCCTACAGAAACATAAAGTCCATTGCTGTGCGTACATTATCAAAACATATACAATGAGGAACAATCAAACATGGAAACAAAGTGATGGTAATACCCAGAAGGGGTAGCAGTACCATATCATACATGAGGTAGTACATGTAACATGTAGCAATACCAGTAAGCAAAAAGGCATAAATACAACAATGAACTTTATTAACTTAACCCCTTTACACCCACAGCTGCCATTCAGGGCATTATCCCCACGGAGAGGGGAAAAGGGGGAGGAGGTAATACATCATTGTTCTATTGTTCAATTAACCTACATATTTGTCCTCTAACTACTACTAACTACTATAATACTGCTCCCATGTACAAGAATATAACTACTATAATACTGCCCCTATGTACAAGAATATAACTACTATAATACTGCCCCTATGTACAACTATGTACAAGAATATAACTACTATAATACTGCCACCTTTGTACAAGAATATAACTACTATAAATACCGTCCCTATGTACAAGATGTGACATTTCCAGGGGATATAGCTCTAGGATCGCTGTCAGGTAGACAGAGTGACACGAAAACATGTTCATTCAGACAGCAGTTCTGATGAAAACTGGCCGCAACCAGCTTTATTAAAGTCCACAGCAAACAGATAAAAATAAAGCATAAACAAAAACCTAGCTTGTCTAGCCACTAATTACACATAGATCGATTGCCCTGTCTATCCGGGTCCCGGCTCTACCAGCCTGACCCAAAACAACACATATGATAATATGTTACCAGTATGGAGTTTCACAGATACTCCTTCTTGTGTCTGAAGGCCCCTTCAGCGTCCAGACTTGAGAAAGATCCACTCCTTTTCAGCCGCTATTCGCACGGATTCGCACTGAGACTACCCTGTGTCCGGGGTCCTTCCTGCACCCAGACTGAGATAGCTCAAACTCCTGGAGACTGCTTCTTGTGCCGGGACACCTTCCTGTGTCCAGACTGAGCCAGCTCCAACACTCCTGGAGACTGCTTCTTGTGCCGGGACACCTTCCTGTGTCCAGACTAAGCCAGCTCCAACACTCCTGGAGACTGCTTCTTGTGCCGGGACACCTTCCTGTGTCCAGACTAAGCCAGCTCCAACACTCCTGGAGACTGCTTCTTGTGCCGGGACACCTTCCTGGTCCAGACTAAGCCAGCTCTCGACTGTGTTTGCAGACACCTACTTCTGGTCTCCTAATTAACACCTGAGTTATTTCAGGCCTGAGCTGCAAGTGTGTGCTGAATGTGAGGTGTAGTGACCTTTCTCTACCACTAGGTTTACAAAGCCACACATTTCCCTTATACCTAGGTGAAATGTACACCCCATTCAACACATATTCACTCACTGTCTCACAATATCCCCTCCTCTTCTCCAACCGGAGGGCTGGTCATCCAGACCGGAGGGCTGGTCAACAATCCAACAGAGACAGTGAACTCTGGACGAATCATGCCCTCATCAGCTTCATCTTCACCACTGTCATCACCAACATCAGCTTTCTCTTCATCTGAAGCATCCGCACTACCCTGTACCCTCCCAGGCCTATACTCTTTGCGGGCCTCGGGTATCCTGCACGGTTTTCATCTTGACCTTAGGGCCGGGCTCAGTTTCGATATAGTGCCTGGCCAGAGAAGTACGACCCGGCACATCAGAACACTTATGCTGACTCTTCCTCAGAAATTCACGTACCTCCTGTGCTACCATGCCTTCCTCATTGCACTGGTTGCTTTATGGTCATCAGATGATTCCCTATCACTATCTGACCCTCTTCTCTCAGCCACATCTGGCTCACTGTCAGGGTTATACAATTCATTTTCATTCACATCCTGCTCACTGTCAGGGTTATACAATTCATTTTCATTCACATCCTGATCTGGAACCTTAGTTAACATGTCATCCACAACATTAACTTCACCATCTGGTCCCTCAAGTATGTGACTATGTACAACCCCAGCACTATACTTCCATATAGCTCAGGTACTAGGAGCTGACTCACGACCTCTCCCTGGACTTCAGTGTCCCTATACAATAGGTTATTGTTCATGGCAGCTTGAGGAAACCTCTCCTCAGAGCCAGGCTCCTGGGAAACCTCATTTAGAATAATCATATTTTCCTGTGCCGTCCTAAGAGTGGGGTCTCGGCACTGCTCACTCTCAAAATTGTCACAGGACACAGGCAAGTCAGGGACACTCGGTTCCCGAGAACCACCATCCTCGTCTCCCAACATCACCTGCAAAGGAATTTCATCTTTATCATGATCATCATCAGTATCATCACTACATCATTATCAATATCAGCATCATCATCATGGTCATCATCATTATCATGATCATCATTATCATTATCAATATCAGCATTGTGTTCCGCCCCTCGGGACTGCGCACCCTCAATAGGGGCTTCATCACACTGTCCATCAGAAACATTTTTTTCCCAGAGACCCTTAATCGGGGAAAGTCATATTACCCAAATAACGGGTGCACCAGGGTCTTCCTACCCCCACTTCACATGAAAACCTCCCCGAGTTTTGGGGACCAAGTCCACGGCAGTCTCTGGTAACTTTGGGTGTCTCCATGGATGCACACCACACTCAGGTGTTTATCAGGGATGAAGTCCCTATCAATCAGGCTGTCACATACGGAAGTCACTGGACTCTCTGAGTCCAAGAGGGCCTGTGCTGGGCAGACATTTACAACCACCGGGGACCCCTGTGGTCCAGTCTCTTCGGCTGAGGTGGACACACACACAGGCTCTGCGCAGGGAGAGAGGGATCTGCCAACATCACAATACATGGCTCCCCCTCTATTGGACAGTTGGCTGCAAATTTCACAATCTCCAAAACTGTCCACCACAAA
>JARQOD010000001.1:393910477-393941023 GCA_033576555.1 Oophaga sylvatica
CCCCAGGAATATTGCAGATTCTCTGACAATGGGAGAGGCTCCAACTGGAAGACGGTTTGCTGTATCGGAAGGTGCAGTTGTTATGAGAATTGGGAGGCACCTGGCAAGTGGCACTACCCAAAAGGTGATCAATGAAGTGGCTACGGAAGCCCATGTAAGAGGAGCTCACTTTGGTCCGGAGAAGACGTTTCAGTGGTTGCAGAAGCTGGTCTATCATCACCGACTGAAGATTGCAGTGGAAGAGCCTGTCAAACAATGTCGAAGTTGTGAATTGGCTAAACCCCCGGGAGCAGAGAAACCCACGCAGACTATTGTGACCTCTCCTCCACTGGAAGAGCTACTGATCGACTACTTGACCGTGGGTCCCACTCAACTCAGATGTGAACATTGTCTTGTAATGACCGATCAATTCACTAAGTTTGCTGTGGTGACTCTGACTCGGGATCAGACGGCTGAGTCAGCTGCATAGGCCATCTGTAGAGATTTCATCCGGGTGTATGGGTGCCCGAAAAGGGTCCATTCTGACCAAGGCACTTGCTTTCAAGGTCAAGTGCTGGAGGAGCTCCACCGCCTGTATCGGATTGAAAAGTCCAGGACGACACCTTACCATCCGCAGGGAATGGAGCCTGTGAACGTTTCAAGTGGACGCTGATTCAGATGTTGAGAACATTGGAGGAAAACAGGAAAGTCCGTTGGCCTGAGTATGTAGCTGAGTTGGTCTGGGTGTACAACAACCGAGTGCACAGTACAACCGATACACGCCATACACCCTGCTGTTCGGCCGAAAAGGACGAGAGATTACTGAGCTAAAGTTGGACCCAGAGGAGACTACCCATGGACTGTGTGTCTACCTGGGACCGTGAACATCGACATCGCTTGCAGACTCTACATCGACTGGTACAGACCAAGTTTCAGGAACTTGAGCACCATGAGGCGATGCCCCTCCGAGGACAGCTCTCAAGGCTGAAGACCGAGTATTGGTCCGAGACAAGTGACCTCGAGGCAAGTTAGAGCATCGATGGGAAAAAACTCTGTATCGGGTGAAACGCCGAATTGGATCTAATGGTCCCGTCTATGAAGTTCAGCCTGAAGGAGAAGGGGCCCCTAGCCGAGTGGTCCACAAAGCATGCTACGTCTCTCCCTGTCATGAGATCCCGAAAGAGAAGAGGAGCGCCAAGTGTTCCCAAATGTCCGCTCCAGCGACCTTCGATTGTGATGAGAACTGCCTGCCTCACCCCCGATTTGAAGGTCTGCTACCCACTGGCTCAGGGAAGTGCGAGAACCTGAAACTCCCGAGATGGCTGTTTCATTAAACCCCGGGACGCGTCTCCGTCCTGAATTGCCCAACCTGACTCGACCACCCATCCTGACTTACGCCGCACAGAACGAACGACAGCTGGAATACCTCCCAATCGTTATGAACAAGACCAATTTATTTGGCAACGGATCATTCACGAGATGGAAGAGTGTCAACGACTACTGCAAGAACTCTCGCCTGTGGAATGGCAAGCTAAAGGAGAGGGGAAGTATAAGGAGGAAGATCGGGCTGCGGGTACCTGCACCAAGCCGGGTTCGGAACTCTTGAGGCTGCCTCCCATGTTGCATGAGGGAAGAAATGAGGGACCGGACCAACGTCATGACCCGGGTAGGAGGGCCAGATAAAATAAAAAGCGCGCGCAGCAGCAGGCAGTTTGACATGAATCAGCAGCCGTGCGCTGCAACGTGAGCAGCGTGCTCCGTCCCCTGAGTACCGATGCCGCGACAGGCTGCGTGTGTCGGCTCCCGCCGTCTTCAGCGGAACCGTCGAGGAGAGAGGGTTCGGGTTTGCCAAGTGACTGTAAGAGAGAGAGATGCCGTGCGCTCACTGACCGTGAGTACCGTGCACGTGTGGAGGAGAGAAGGCCGAGTATCGGGCATACTCTTGCGGTTTTCCCTACCGTTCGCTGTACCCCATTCACGTCTGACTGTGGATCGCTGTGTCCCTGTTTGCTTCAGCCCCACAAGTTCATGGACTAGGGGCTCAGCGGAAGGTGCTGGAGACTGACCGCTGCCGCCAGAGACGGATCATCGTTCCAAGGACCCCCTCTGTGGATATTCTTCTGGCTGCTGCAGGGACTACTACCCCTGTGAGATCATCTGCTGTGGAGAAGCATAAAGGACACGATAAGTTCCTTCACTAGACTGCCATTATTTTGCACTTGTTTCTATTACCTAGTCCTTAACCCGTTACCTCCCACAAGGAGTTAATACATTGTTTAAATAAATTGTTACATTTTGTTAACCCTTGCTCTGCCTCCTGTCTGTCACTGCATCCCGCAAAATGCTTACAAGGACACACGTAGCTGGAGCAAGGGGCACGAGAGGAAGCACATTGCTGGAGCAATCGCACAAGAGGACGCATGTAGCTGGAGCAAGGAGAGGGTGCACGTAGCTGGAGCATGGAGCAAGAGAGGACATATGTAGTTGGAGCATGGAGCACAAGAGGAAGCATGTAGCTGGAGCAAATAGCACAAGGACACATGTAGCTGGAGCATGGAGAGGGTGCTATAGCGCGAGAGGATGCACGTAGCTGAATCATGAGAGGATGCACGCAGCTGAAGCATGAGAGGATGCATGTAGCTGGATCATGAGAGACGCATGTAGCTGGAGCATGAGAGGACGCAAGTAGCTGAAGCAGGAGCACAAAAGGAAGCACGTAGCCGGAGCATGGAGCACGAGAGAACACATGTAGCTTGAGCATGGGGCACAAGAGGCTGCACATAGCTGGAGCATGGAGCACGAGAGTATGCACGTAGCTCGAGCATGGAGAGAACTCATGTAGCTGTAGTATGAGAGGACGCATGTAGCTGGAGCAAGGAGCACAAGAGGAAGAACGTAGCTGGAGCATGGAGCACGAGAGAACACATGTTTGCTGGAGCATGAGAGGATGCACGTTGCTGGAGCATGGAGCACATGACAGAGGGGTATCCGTGACTCCTGGGAGCTATTGTACATCGTGATCGCATAACCGTGAATCCCTTTTTCACTAACTCCAAACAGTAAGGGTATGTTTCCACGATAAGGAAACACTCCGGATTTGCTGCGTGTTTGGCGCTGTGCGTTGGCGCAGCGCCAAACACGCAGCGTCCTATGTTACAGCATAGTGGAGAGGACTTCAAGAAATCCCGTCTCCACTATGCGTAAAAATACGCAGCGGAAGACCTGCGTTTCCGGACATGCGGCGCGTCTTTTCAGACCGCAGCATGTCCAAGCGTCTATGCAGCCCTGCGTTTCTTTCCGGATGTGTTCCGGAGGTGTCCGGACACATCCGGAAAGAGCGCGCGTCAGAAAGGGGGCGGGGCTTTGGGCGGTGCGTAATTTCCGCTCCGTCCAAAGCGCTGTGGTTCCGGACCGTGGAACCACAGCCTAACATCCCCATTCCGAACCCAACAAAAGACGTGACAAGTATGTTGGATTACTGGCCACAGCAGCCATTTTATTAAAGTTAATACAAAACAATTTTAAACATTTTTACCCAAGAGGGGGAAGGTCCTCGAAGCCCGAACCCTGTAACTGTACATGACCACATATTCCACCTCCTTATTTGGCCCCCAGGTCAAGTCGTTACCCCCAACCGCTAAGCACCAGCTCGAGGATAATTAACAATTAACCTGCCAAAACAAAAAACCCTTAAGGGGCCCACCAAAAATACCCTCCCTGGGGTTATCGTTACAACCGTTACCGTAAATCCACCGAGGGAGTCCAGGACCTCTCAAGATCCCCCCCCACTAATCCGCCATTTACCACTTCCACCAACTTCGAGGATCTCCCCCCCGCCACCAACACAAATGGTCTGACCTCTCAAGCATTTGTGTCCCTCCATACCCTCAAAGCTGTTTTGATGCCCTCTTGAATAGGGCATTCAGGTGAACCCCATCGTTCCTCCAAAACCCTCCTTCGCCCGACTCAAAATCCCTGTGCCTCACGACCAATGCCCCATTCCTTGCCATAAACCTTGAAACAGCTTTGTTCAATTTGATTCGAGCTTTATTCACGCCCGCTAATGACCGTGCCCCCCTCCAAACTTTCCGAAACACCACGTCTGACCATACGACCGTAACCCTTGGAAACGAGCACCACAAACGCAACATGTCTAACTGTATGTCTTTTATTAATTCCCTCCTCGGTCTCCTGACTAAGTCGTTCCCGCCTAGGTGTATAACCACTATGTCTGGGGCTTGATCCAAATGCACGAAGCGATGAAAATCTGGCAAGAACTGTCCCCATGTCATCCCCCTTTTACCAATCCACTGCAAGGCTACTGAATCCCGCGGAAAGCCTAACTGACGCCCGTCAGGCCGCACTGCTGCTCTCAGAGACGCCCAGAAAACGAATGAGTGTCCCATAATCCACACCAGTCTTTGACAGCATTCTGCAATAGAAAGAAAACACAACAACAACATTACGAGGTTAAACAACGATATAAGTCTGTCATTTCAAACCAAGTTTGGGCGGACATAAGACCGGAACCTTGTCGATTCCCACCGTCCTATCCTCTTTAACCGTTTCTTCACCCAAGCCCAACCTGGTAGCCTCTGTCGCGGCCCCAATTCTAAAGGAATGTCCATTGAAATTTCTTGCCGGAATGCCCCCTGACTCCAGGCATCGCAATAAACTGGAACCGTGATAAAAAAGAACCGTCTGCGTGCCGCAACAACGGGTCACCCGAAATTCCCCCTTTACACATAAAAGTTCCAACATAAACCACCGGACACATCAGCGAGCCTTGTACCCGATAGAGCACCACTTTACATCCTCTGCCTGTCACGTCCGTCTTGGACGAACGTAAGAATACAACGACTCTGTCCGCCAATATATCAACATCCTCCCATAAGAGGCCTCCCTTTTTAAATTTGGATGGGCTGACTACCTCCCCCAGACGAAATGCCCCAAAAAATGCCAAATAAAAAGCTGCCCGGAACAAATCAACCTCCCAGCTAGAAGAGCATATATCTGATAATTGCCTTTCGATGACTAACAATACCTCGTACGACACCAGCCTTCTGCCGTCGCTCAACTTCCGTCCCTTTTTCCAACCCCTAACTGCCTGCTTAATAAGAAATGATTTTGTCACATCAGCGATATCCCAACTTTTGCTGCTGACCAACCTACATCCCAATAGTGACCTAAAAATAACAAGAGCGCATTCTCGTCCCCCAAATCTTCCTCGCACAACGCCCTCCATTTCTGCCACACTGACCAAGCCTGCTCGTATTGCCTCCATGACCTGTCTGACAATGACTTATCAAACAGGACCCTTACGGCCCGAAGGGCAGGTTCCATAATGCCATTGGAAAATCCAGGCCCGTTGACATTGAGAGAAGATCAGACTCCCAGAATAGGTCCCACTGCGGATGAAACAGAGCGTCAGCAACAGGGTTAGCGATTCCACAGCCAGTCTCGGCGACAATCCACAAATTGTACTTCAGACCCAGAAAAACTAAGTGTTGCAACAATTTAACTATTTCCGACATTGTCGCAGATAACGTGTTGATAGCCTTTACAACACCCACGTTGTCACAATTAAAACAAATTTTTCTGTTCTGCACCGCCCCGCCCCACAATGACAATGCGGAAATTATTGCAAACAGTTGAGTCAGGACCTTATTTGCCACTAAACCTCTCTCTACCCACTCACTAGGCCATTTTGCCAAAAACCATTGGCCCTGAAAACACAAACCAAAACCGCGATGTTCCACAACATGAACAAAGAAACCCAATGAATCAGCGCTTTCTAACGGCCTGATCCAAATGGATCTGCCATTGTAACCTTCCAGGAACGAGGCCCAAACTTTCAAATCTTGTTTCAACTCGCTTTTTAACCTGATAAAGTGCGATGGAGATTTTACACCCGCCGTCGCCAAAGATAACCGACGACAAAAAACCCTCCCCATGGCATGATCCTGCAAGCAAAATTCAATTTACCTAACAGTGATTGTAAATCACGTAGCGTAATCTTCTTTGAACTACCCGCCTTACAGACCTCCACCCGAAGGTTAGTTACTTTGTCAATTGGCAATCTACATTCCATAGTCATGGAGTCAATCTCTATGCCGAGAAAAGTCAAAACCGTCATAGGACCCACCGTTTTTTTTCGGCCGCAAGCGGAACACCGAACCTCTTCGCAATTCTTTCCATCGTCCTCAATAAAATAGAGCAATCTGCAGTTTGGGCCAGACCAATAAACAGGAAATCATCTAAATAGTGGATGCAAGAACTTTACAAAAAAGTGTGAAACAACTGAAAATATGTCTTATATTCTAGGTTCTTCAAAGTAGCCACCTTTTGCTTTAATTACTGCTTTGCACGCAGAAAAGGTGAAGGATGGACTCTACATGCCTGGTTCCCACCGTGAAGCATGGAGGAGGTGGTGTGATGATGTGGGGTGCGTTGCTGGTGACACTGTTGGGGATTTATTCAAAATTGAAGGCATAGAGAACCAGCATGGCTACCACAGCATCTTGCAGCAGCATGCTATTCCATCCGGTTTGCGTTTAGTTTGACCATCATTTATTTTTCAACAGGACAATGACCCCAAACACACCTCCAGGCTGTGTAAGGCTATTTGACCAAGAAGGAGAGTGTTGGGGTGCTATGCCAGATGACCTGGCCACCACAGTCACCAGACCTGAACCCAATCGAGATAGTTTGAGGTGAGCTGGACCGCTCACCGCTTCAATTTTGAATAAATCCCCAACAGTGTCACCAGTAAAGCACCCCCACACCATCATACCACCTCCTCCATGCTTCACGGTGGGAACCAGGCATGTAGAGTCCATCCGTTCACCTGTTCTGCGTGCAAAGCAGTAATCAAAGCAAAAGGTGGCTACTTTGAAGAACCTAGAATATAAGACATATTTTCAGTTGTTTCACGCTTTTTTGTAAAGTGTAATGTATAATTCCACATGTGTTAATTCATAGTTTTGATGCCTTCAGTGTGATTCTACAATTTTCATAGCCATGAAAATACAGAAAAATCATTGAATTAGAAGGTGTGTCCAAACTTTTGGTCTGTACTGTACATATACCTCACCCCTAGCCGTGTCGTCTAAATGAATCGTCTCATCCCTCTCCGCATTAGCAATGACGCCTTGACTCTGAGCCGCAGGCTCTATCTCCGCCGCCACTATATCTCATCAGCCGTAGCACTGCGCCCGCTGACGTCACGCCTGTCACTTGACTAGAGTCTGACAAGATCCCCACACCAACGGCACTCCCAAAACCTGACTGGTTAGTTAAAGCCGCCCCTACATTCCCAACCAAGCCGCCGACGGTGACGCTCTATTCGTAGCCCCCATATCTAGCTAGATCATTAATAGCATGTAAAATCATCCCGACGCCCCCGTGAAATCCCCAGATACCCACTCCCTGTCCCTGTACTGGGTTAGTATTAGACGGGGGTCAGAAGGAAAAATAAGATCGCTCTCACCTGGCTGCCTGGGCGCTGTGATCCCAGCAGCCGCAGGTCCAGATGAGACGTCCTCCCATCACTGGCCGATCGTTCTTCTGTTGATGTTGCAGCTCCCGGGTCTCCCTGTGTTGCAGGCCGCCAGCCATCGGCGTGGACTGCGCTGGCTACCTGAACAGGGACACAGGGAGCTGGTGATGAACCCCTGCTTGGTGTATTTTCCTGTTGCCAGCCTCCGCACTGGTGAACGCTGCCTGCATCCCAGTTGTGTAGTCGCCGACCGAGGCAGCCAACTGCTGCCGGCTTGTCATAGCCCCCAACGCTGAAGGTCCCCCACTGGAGCTGAGCACATTGTGCGCAGCCTGGACCTGCGCCGCTGCTGGCGAAGCGCTGAACCCTGGGCCAGCCGACTGCTGCCCGCTCCTCTCCTGCTGCCGAGGGGCCCACGTTGCGACCCCCGCCTCCTTGCCTCCCTGGCTCTGCTCGGCTGAGCGGGCGCTGTCGCATCACAGGCGCCCGCTGCTCCTGGTCCCGACACCACGCGCCAGCCGCTCGATGAGGAAAGGGAGGACGACCCCTCCCCCTGCTGTGGGCCCTGCCGATGTTGAGGATTCCTCCCAGCTCCCGAGCGGGCCGCCGCCTGCCTGCAGGCACCGCTGGAAGCCGGAGGGTCCCTGGAGGGGCTCCTCATTCAGCGCCGGGCCCGGGGAGTGACATCGGGACTGAGGCGCTCAGGAGGCCTGGACCTCCTCGCCCGTCGTCCCTCTGCGGGAGTGAGATGTGCTCCGGTCACAGTCCCCTGCAGCAGGCCATTTACCGACGCCTGCAGCCATTCAGCACCATGCTCCCCTGCTGCGTCCCTCAGACGCTGAAGCAAAGCCTCCACCTCCATACAATACAGGTACTCAGCCTGTTGTATGTCCGGTGAGTACCTAAAATGGATGCCCATCTAATATGGCTACCCCCTTATATATGGTCCTGCCCACTGCCCCCTAGTTCCACCCCCCACATTGAAACCACATCTCCCCCTCTTTTCTCCCTTGCCGCAAGACCTTCTCCTGTCTCATCACTATTAACCCTTTAATCATCCCCTACCCCTGCTAGCTCCCTAGTATCCCACGTCGCCCTGTCATGGCGGCCTCCCTTGAAGGCCAGGGGCCCAGTATGGCCTTACTAGAGTACGCACGTAGCTCGAGCATGAAGCATGGAGAGGACGCATGTAGCTGTAGCATGAGAGAATGCACGTAGCTGGAGCATGGAGCAAGAGAGGACAAATGTAGCTGGAGCAAGGA
The DNA here is from genome assembly GCA_033576555.1 of Oophaga sylvatica. Taxonomy (NCBI): domain Eukaryota; kingdom Metazoa; phylum Chordata; class Amphibia; order Anura; family Dendrobatidae; genus Oophaga; species Oophaga sylvatica. The sequence continues at coordinate 393,919,217 of JARQOD010000001.1, forward strand.
GCACAAGAGAAAGCACGTAGCTGGAGCATGGAGCATGAGAGAACACACATAGCTAGAGCATGGAGAAGACGCATGTAGCTGGAGCATGGAGCAAGAGAGGACAAATGTAGCTGGAGCAAGGAGCACAAGAGAAAGCACGTAGCTGGAGCATGGAGCATGAGAGAACACACATAGCTAGAGCATGGAGAAGACGCATGTAGCTGCAGCATGGAGCAAGAGAGGACAAATGTAGCTGGAGCATGGAGCACAAGAGAAAGCACGTAGCTGGAGCATGGAGCATGAGAGAACACACATAGCTAGAGCATGGAGAAGACGCATGTAGCTGGAGCATGGAGCAGAGAGGACAAATGTAGCTGGAGCATGGAGCACAAGAGAAAGCACGTAGCTGGAGCATGGAGCATGAGAGAACACACATAGCTAGAGCATGGAGAAGACGCATGTAGCTGGAGCATGGAGCAAGAGAGGACAAATGTAGCTGGAGCATGGAGCACAAGAGAAAGCACGTAGCTGGAGCATGGAGCATGAGAGAACACACATAGCTAGAGCATGGAGAAGACGCATGTAGCTGGAGCATGGAGCAAGAGAGAACAAATGTAGCTGGAGCAAGGAGCACAAGAGAAAGCACGTAGCTGGAGCATGGAGAAGACGCATGTAGCTGGAACATGGAGATGACGCACATAGCTGGAGCATGGAGCAGGAGAGGATGCATGTAGCTGGAGCATGGAGCACGAGAGGACACACGTAGCTGGAGCATGGAGAGGACGCATGTTACTGTAGCATGAGAGGATGCACGTAGCTGGAGCACAGGAGGAATCACATAGCTGGAGCATGTAGAGGATGCATGTAGCTAAAGCATGGAGCACGGGAGGATGACACAGCTGGAGCATGGAAAGAATGCATGTAGCTGGAGCAGTAGAGGATGCACATAGATCGAGCATGGAGCACAGAGAGCATGTAGCTGGAGCATAGCGCACCAGAGGATGCATGTAGCTGGAGCATGGAGGACGAGAAGATGAACGTAGCTGGAGCATTGAGAGCAGGGGCATAACTACAGCAGTCGCAGCGGCCGCCACTGCGACCGAGCCCGGTGGGTCAGGGGCCCAGCAGGTCGGACGTATACTGTTGCCATGCAGGAGATTTCTCCTGCACTGCAACAGATTCCTCCTGCACTGCAGCATGAAATATCAGCACTTCCTGCCCGGTCAGTGTAGGAGCTCAGCGCTGCCGGTGGCCGAGCTTCTGCACTAGCAGCCTGGAGCGGTGTCCGCACCGCCATCGTTGTTAACCCCCTAATTGCTGCGATTGAGCGCGATGGCAGCGTTCAGGAGGGAGGCAGAGGAACGGGAGCTCCTTCTGCCTTCTGATCGACGTCATCGCGGGGCCCAATCTCTGGGGTGTCATGAGGACCCCGGGTCATTAAGCTACGGAAAGCATCTGAGACCATGCTCACAGCATGGTCTCAGAAGCTTTCACCACTGCAATGTATTATACCTGCAATCAAAGTAAAAAAAGTGAAAGTCCATAAAGGGATAAGGTAAAGAAGGAAAAATTTTAAAAAAATCTGTAAAAATAAAAATACTTTAAAAAATCCACTAATAAATACACATTTTTATGTAAAAAAAAGAAATAAATAAAAAAAGTACACGTTTGGTATCACCGCATCCGTAAAATCCCATCTATAAAAGTGTCACAGTTAACCACTTCAGTGAACGCCATAAAAAAAACACAAAAAAGTAGCAAATTATACTTTTTACAAGTGGTATTATCATACCACTTGGAAAAAGCGGAATAAAACGCGATAAAAAAACGAATGGTAATAAAAATGTAGCACTGAATGCGCCATCTTGTCCCTCAAAAAACAAGCCCTCACATGACTCTGTCGGCCGAAATATGGAAAAATTATAGCTCTCAAAATGCGGAGATGCAAAAACTTCTTTAAAAAAAGTGTCTTTTAGTGTGTGACAGCTGCCAAACATAAAAACCTGATATAAAAACCCGCTTTAAATAGTAAATCAAACCCCCCTTTATCACCCCCTGAGTTAGGGAAAAAGAATAAAATTAATTTTTTATTTATTTCCATTTTCCAATTAGGGTTAGGGTTGGGTTGGGGCTAAAGTTAGGGTTAGGGTTGGGGCAAAAGTTAGGGTAGGGTTGGGATTAGGGTTGGAATTAGGGTTATGGTTGAATTAAGGTTAGGAGTGTGTTAGGGTTAGATTTGTGGTTAGGGTTATGGTTAGGGTTGGGGTGTGTTGGGGTTAGGGTTGGAGTTAGAATTGGGGATTTCCACTGTTTAGGCACATCGGGGCTCTCTAAACGCGACATGGCGTCCGCTCTCGATTCCATCCAATTTGTCATCTGCATCACTGTCACTTCTTTATTCAATGACCACTGCTCCGTTCCAATCAACAACGGACTGGTCATCTGGACATACTGGCAAATGCCAGATAAGGGTCGACAACACTCATAACAGTATCGGCATCTCAAAAAGTGGATATTTTGACAATTGTAGCAGAATAGAGAGCTGTCGGCTCCTTGGTCCACTACCATTACTTCACTTGGGCCGACCATATACTGCTCCCAGCTTGTGGCCTTCCAGAAGCCAAAGCAAGGTAGAGGATGCAGGCAGAGCAAGGCAGGGGATGCAGGTGTGGCGCCCCTGAGGGTTCAGTCGCCACAGAGGTGTTGCACCTCACCCAGAGGTGTGACACCCCACTCCCAGGTAAGGAGGAAGCACCCCTTAGACTCCAACACTTGCATCCAACACGCCATGTCAGCTGAGCATACGGACGTACCCTACGGGAGGTTGGTCTGACTCAGACTGGTTAGTAAAGGGTGTATGGGTGGGTGGAGTTTTAGGCAGCAGTAAGAGGAGAAGAGAAGTTTAGAGAGTAGACACTCTTAGGAGTGAGTGTGGAGAGGAGAGCTAGCTTTTAGGAGCTCGTCCTCTGATAGAAAGAGCAGACTGAGGAGCTTCTGGAGCTCATGAGAAAGGATCCAAGAGCACAGACAGTGATTATCCTATCCGTGGCCCTATCCAAGATAGGAAGGACCAGGCCATCAGGGAACGGCCCCTAGACTAGTGGGAAGCTTCAGGTCCTGCTAGTAAGCCGACGGCGGTGATCACTTTATGGGTCATTGCTACTACCAACAGCAGCATCTCCCGGAAGGAAGCTAAATAGGGCCAAGGACGTACAGAATTGATGTTTCCCGACAGGACCGCAGCTTCTGGTCTGAAAGACTGCATGGTGAAGGTACTAGGAAGAAAGGAGTGGAATAGCACAGAGAAAGAGAAGGCCAGGAAAGGAACACACTGAAAGGGAGTCCTGGTAGGCGACCAATCCAACTGGGGGTTGCTGGACACAGTGCCAAGCGGGCATCTGTATGGTGCACATCAGACTGTGAGAAAAAACCCTGAAACTGCACTTGGACTGTTTCCTAGATTTCTTCCAGCGTCGCACATTCACCTCTGCTGCATCCACAAGCACCATCCTTCAAATATCAAACTTCCACCTGTCCTCGAAGGACACAGCCTCACCTGTAGGAGATTTACCAACTAGCTGCACAACACCATACCTCCAGAGGACCTGCACCGCAGCGATGGTCACCCTGACCAGACACTACAGGTGGCGTCAAGAATCACTAACATTATACCCTGTAAATAAATCCCCTTTTTGGTGAGTGCCCAGGGCCACGGACCAAGTCGTGGCTACCGTGACATCCCCCATATAAGTCAACAGTCTCGGTACCGAGTACCCCACGGCCCTGGCGGGCGACTCACAAGCAGAACAAGGCAGGGGATGCAGGTGGCGCAAGGGCAGGCCAGAAAACCTAGATATACCTCTGGCAACAGTTAACAGCCGCCGGCCTTTCACAGGCCGGCAGCTGACGTCAGCGCGAATGTCGCCGACGTATGACGTCACTGTCATATGCTGAACGACGCTGCGTGACTCAGCTGAATTGTGGGTGAGGACATCGCTGGAGCTCGGCCAGGTAAGGAACAACTTTTTTTTTGTAAAGCCGTGGTATGGGGCACATTATACTGGTATGGGGGTGCATTCTACTATGGTGGGTAGGGGGGAAGGGAATGTGTGTAGCCCTGGTACACAATACCAGGAGGATGAGTGGAGAGGTAACAGTTAAGGTCTCTTCATGACACATGTACACTTCTGACACACCCAGCAGGGTGTGGAAGGGAGTGATTTTAGTCAGTCAGTTTCCTGTCCTTGGACAGAGTAGACGTGTCCATTTGAGCCTGTCAGCAGTTCAGAAAGTGGAGGCTGGTACAGGTGGTCTTATTCACCTTAGCCTAGTCGAGCTGTGCCCCACTGGAAGAAAGACTGAACTAACTATTAAGAGTCGAGCAAATCGAAGGGCAAAGTGGAAGGAAGATTATAGGAAAAGTGCTTTTGGCTTGGAAAAGTCCTGCACATTGCTTACCGGTCACTGGGGACCGAAGGATCACTATTAGCTACAAGCATAGTGAAGAGAAAACCAGAGATTTACCGACCCTAGGTGGCGGCAAACAAGCCCTTATAGTCAGTACGTAACTGGGGTCAGGGGGAGTGAAGACTTTGAGTCAGTGCACGACAAGATAAGAATTCAGCTCTCTCGCAGGAAGGCTTCACCACAAATCTGACTGGGCAGAACAGCTTTGGAAAAGCTGGAATCATAGAGGGAACTACGCTTCAGGCTGGTCGTACTCACCATTATTGGACAGTAAAGGAGGCCCCTAACTTGCTTAGCTGTTGCCTCAAAGCTCATCCTCCATCAACCCCATCAGCCTCCCTGGGACCTGCCTTATCATCTTGCAAGTAAAGGTATGGAAAGACGCTGACCGTGTTGAGACTGAGTTATTGATTTGCATGCCTGCACAATCCCTACCTAACTACCGACCTGAGGGAAGAGTCCCACCTGTAGGGGACCCGACATCAGCTGCCTCACCATCCCCTCAGAATCTACAGCAGCGCTGGTACAAATTACCAGAATACAAGGTGGCGTCACGAACTGTAAATATATCTATCCCCTGTAAATATTCCCCCAACATACGCCAGACCGCTAGGGCCACAGACCGAGCCACAGCTACCTGTGACAATCCCATAGACTTCTACGGGCTCGGCTCTGAGTACCCCATGCCCTGGTAAACCCACAATTGTGGTGGCGGGTCGACACAAATCTTTGGCGTCACGAACAGGATACGAAAACTTGCAGCATTGCGAGCCCTGTGTGCCTGTGGAGTGTTTTGGTGAAAAAGACTGTTGCTATTGTTTGGCGCCAAAAATCGCCATCTTGTCGCCATATTCGCGCCATCAGGCGCTGGAGAAGAAGGTGGGCGTACCTGAAAGAGCGCGCAAAGTCTTGGACACGCCCCCGGCTCTGACTCAGCGGCAGGTCCTGCAACAGGAAGTGAACGCTCTGACATCAGAGCGCCTGCGACGAAGTCCTGTTCCCATGCGGTGCCTGTGAAATAGCAGCGTCTGAAACCGGTAGGCTCCGTTTAACAAGGGGGCGCTAAGATGTCACAACAACCGGCTGACAGTGCGGCCCCGTCGGAGTCCCCAATCCCGCACCGTCTGGTATTGTAGCGCCAGATGGGGGCGCAGGCCCCGCACCCAGTCCGGTAGTCCCGATCATGCCACTAACGCTCCCATATATGCCTGGGGGGAAATGGCTTCCCCAATACAGCGGTGAGCCCGGCACATTAGCAGGCTTCAAGCGGAAGTTATGCAGCATCTTAGAAATGTACTCTATGCCTGAGAGACAAAAAAACTGCTGTGCAATAGGGCAGCTAACTGGCGCTGCTGAAAGGGAAGTGAGACCTGGGATACCGTTGATCAGGAGTCGGTACCTGCGATCTTCCTTAAGCTACATGCCAATTTGAAGACCGCACAGAAACGGATCTCCGGATGGCCTTTAATCACTGTTCACAACAGCCAGGTGACAGCATCCGGACTACGCTTGCCGACTACAGGAGCCCTGAGAGCCCTCAAGCAAATTAACAATTTAAATGCTATCGACGAGAAAGAATGCTGAAAGAACAATTTATACAGGGATTGAGATCCCCAGAGGAACGCAGAACTGTAAATTGGTGGTCCTTTGATCATCCGGATGCTACCTTTGATGCCCTAAAGGACATGGCAATAAAAGGGCTGCAGCCCCTGGGCAAACCTGAGGTGGCCACCCAACATCATCAGGGTGAAGTCACTCTGGAACCGGCAGTAACCCCCTGTTCCCCGTTAGGGCCGAAGCCCAAAAGCGCAGGTGACACCTCCTAGTGAATTGGACTGTCTGCGCTCAGAGTGCGCCCGCTGACTAAAAATCTGGCCGCTGTGATGAGTGCCCTGCAGCTGCGGAAAGAGGAGGAAGGAAAGATCTTGTTAGCTGACTGCCCAGAAGACGTCCCGTGGATGCACCGGAGAAGAAAGAAGACGTCGCCCCCCCGGAGGAGGACAACGCCACCCCCAGGAGCAACCTCTGATCAACACCCTTCTCGTCGAGAGATCATCTGTTATCGCTGCAACCGGAAAGGTCATCTGTCTACACAGTGTCCTTTAAACGGGGAGAACCTGGGTCCAAGGGCCAACACCCAGGAGAATACCCGTCAGGCCCCTAGACTGGAACCGCAGGTATGTGGGCGGGGGACCCTACCTGTCTATTATTCTAGATGGTATTGCTGTTCCAGCATTGTTAGAACACTGGGTCCCAGGTGACCCTAATACTGATGCTCTATATACCAAGTACTGGTCAATGGACAGTCTTAAACCTCCGAGCCTTGACTTTACTGTGTATGCTTCTAATGGTCTTCCTGTAGAAGTACTCGGAACAAAATGTGTAGATGTAAAGGTGGGCAGAGAGGAGTTGAAAGACCAAGGGCTTCTGTAGTAAAAGACTGTAAATGAGGAGAACGGTTTAATATCATTTTGGGTACTAACATTATCGGTAATTGTTTGGGAGAAGTTGTGTTCTTACTCCAACAGCTCGCTGAGATTGCCCGACCAAGGCAGAGAGGAGTAATCCAAAGAGAGATCCGGGCCCTGTGTGTCAGCAGCAAGCGAAGCTTACCGACGGCGAAATTGGTAATGTACGGGTCACAGATTCAGATCCTATTGTGATACCCCCAATGAGTGAAATGATAAATTTGGTGCAGGGCAGCCATAGGTCTGAGAGGACAGAATTACCAAGCTGTATAGAACCCCACCATTCAGAACATAGCCTACACTTATGACTGCTAGAGGAGTAGTAGAAGTGGTGAATGGAAGAGTACCGTACGGCTTCTCAATTGGGGAGATGATGAGGTAAACTTACCCCGTTATGCAACCATTGCAAACTTCATGCTGTTGATAATAATTCTATTCTCCCGGCTGAGTCCTTAGACTCCTGTCAAATAGGGGAGGACAATGACCCAGCAACTCAGGTGGCGAATGGTGTCAGCAACTCCATGTTGGGACGGACACCACTCCCGCTCACCAGAAGCAAGGGTATTACGGGGGTGCAAGAGTACGCCCAAGTGTTTAGCAAAAATCCACTTGATTTTGGGACAATTAAGGAGTACAACATCATATCCCTACAGGCAGTCATCCTCCCATCAAGAGCGGTATAGGCCATACCTCCAGCTCATTATCAAAAGGGCTAAAGAAATGTGAATGATATGAAGAAAGCTGGGGTGATAAGGGATAGTTGTAGCCCTGGGCAGCACCTCTAGTTCTGGTTAAAAAGAAAGATGGTAGTATGAGAATGGGGTGTGGGATTACAGGCAGGTGAACCGCATAACACACAAGGATGCATACCCGCTACCACGTATAGAGGAATCATTAGTGCTCTGAAAACGGCTAACTACTTTTCTACCCTTGATCTGACTAGTGGTTACTGGCAAGGGGCTGTGGCTGAGGAGGATCGTGAGAAAACGGCTTTCACCACCCCAATGGGGCTCTGTGAGTTCGACAGAATGCCGTTTGGGCTCAGTAGTCCCCCAGAACATTTCAGAGAGTGATGGAAAATTTGTCTGGGACATCTCAATTTTGAAACCGTGCTGCAATACCTAGACGACGTCATCGTGGTATTCCAAGACTTATGAGGGACCACTGAAGCACCTGGCAGAAGTATCGAGTCCCTGTCCAGGTACGGGATGAAATTAAAACCCTCAAAATGCCATCTACTCAAACAGAAGGTACAATACTTGGGGCACATCGTCAGTTCGGAAGGAGTAGCGCCGACCAGAGAAAGTCACCGCCATCCAGAAGTGGCCGGAGCCGAAAAACCTTAAGGGAAATGCGACAGTTCCTGGGACTAACGGGTTACTACAGGAGATTCGTGAAAGATTACACGAAGAAGGCAGCTCCTTTACAGGACCCCTAGTAGGACAATCCCTAAAGGCAGAAACCCTCCCTTAATTGGGGTAAAGAACAGGCTGAGCATTCCAAAAGATGAAAGAGATCCTGAAGGATGAGATCTTAACCTATCCTGATTCAGCCAACCGTTCCTGTTTGTACACCGACGCCAGTAAATGAAGGTTTGGGAGCAGTTCTCAGTCAGAAGCAGAATGGCCAAGAAAAAGTCATCGCTTATGCTAGCAGAAAACTCAGGCCAACGAGAGGAATCCGGAAAATTATAGCAGCTTCAAGCTGGGTTTTCTGGGGCTGGTCTGGGCCATTACTGAAGATTAAGCACTATCTGGCCTCCAATAAGTTCACGGCGTACACAGACAACAACCCGTTACGCACCTGGAAAACCGCCAAGCTGGTGCCATGAAGCAGCGTTGGATGGCTCGGTTGTCCAATTACCAGTTTACCATCAAGTACCGGGCAGGTCGAAAGAAAGCTAATGCTGACGCGTGTCCCGAAGGCCGCATGACTCTGATACGGAAGAAGAACGGACGACCTGGAAGAAATTGAGCTACCCGCGTTCCATCGAAATGGGGTAGTCCACGAGCATCGAGTTCACAGAAAGCAGTATGGTGCAACATTAAATCCTTACCCCATCACAGCTGGAAAGAGACTCAGGACAGTGATCCAGTGGTCAGCCGCATCAAGGAGTTGTTAAAACAGGAAGGTTCCTCCTTGGAAAAGGATGCACCTATGTCAGCAAAGCTCCTGTGGAACGAGAAAAGCAGGTTGTTCCTATACCGTGAGAAGTTGTGCAGGAGATACGTCAACCCCAGAACCCATGGATGGTCTGGCAAATCGTGGTCCCAAGGCAGACGTCCCAATGGTGTTGGAAGCGTACCACGATCAAGCAGGACACTTTGGCTGGAGAAAGCTGGAGACCCTGTTGAGATGCCGGTTCTACTGGGTAGGGATGCGCAGCTCCATCGAGAGGTGGTGTCGGAACTGTGGACCCTGTGGTCTCAAAGAAAGGATACGGAAGTCAGAAGGCCCCCTGCAACCTATCCGGACGACTCGTCCTCTGGAGATTGTGGCCCTGGACCATGTCAAACTGTCGCCAGTAGATCTGGATACTCATACGCCCTGACCATGGTGGACCATTACTCCAGATTCCTGGTGGTTGTTCCAGTGAAGGACCAGACCGCAGTGACGGCCGCGAAACCTTTCAAGCAAGTTTTTGCAGACCCCCATGGGTATCCGGAGCAAGTCTTAACCGATCAGGGACCTGCTTTTGAAGCTGATCTATTCAAGGAATTCTGCCACATGTATGGGTGCAAGAAAATTGAACGACACCATACCACCCTCAAACCAACGGTCTTTGTGAAAAGATGAACCATATTGTCCTTGACTTGTTGAGATCCATACCGTTGGAAGACAGGAATCGAGGGCCCGGATTTATTTACCTGATTTGGTTGATTGTATAATCATATACCTGTAAGCTCAACTAACTGCACTCCAGCCTATCTTATGAGAGCAAGGCCTGGAAAACTACCAATTGGATCTAGAACTTGGAGTGGTAAAAAACCGGAGGCAGACGACGCTGTTGAAAACTGGGACGTCAATCGGCAAGAGCAATACAGAAGAGTACAAATCTGTGTAGAGGAAAGTCTCAATAAGGCACGGGAGAAACAGAAATGTTTACAACCGAAATGCTCCTGCCAAGCTTTGATGCCTGAGAGTAGTATTAAAAAGAAAAAGGAAGATGCACAAATTGGATAATCAGTGGGAGCAAGAACCCTACGTCATACAAGATTCTAAATATGACAACAGAAAAGTTTGTGTCGTCAGTAAGGACGGAGGAAGAAACAACAACCACTGTGTCCAGAGATCATTTGAAATTGTGTCCAGAACACTTAAAGCGTTGTGAAAAGAACCCTGTCCTCAATCAAGGAGAAGAAAGGAAGAGGTCATAACACACCGATCTGGGAGATTTTCCTGCGGATTTGGCCTAGATGGGAGATGCTGTGATAATTCCAGTGTTGCAGTTTTATCAGCCACAAGAGGAAGTTCTACCTCCAGTTGTGCCTGTGGTGCCAGTTGAGCCCGCTCAGGAGTTACCCATCCCAGCAACACCTCAACCTGTGGAACCTCAAGATGGATCATCTGAAGCAGCGCCCCATACTAATGGGATCTCCTGGTGAAGCTGACTCACACCGCCCAGCCATCAGTACGCTTGCCAGATCCATAGAAAGATTAAGGCAGTTCTATAGTTTGCCGTTACGCAGTGCAGACAGATCGCAACTTGATATATCTGAAACTACACCACGTAGATCAGAGAGAATCACAAAAGGGAAATTACCCATTAGATATCAGCAGTGATTATAACGAATTCATGTGAATATATTGTGAAAAGTCTTATAATAAATGTGTTTTCCCTATTTATGTCTTCGTTTTACATGGACTCAGAGGCTGAGGACTGAGCCAGCCCAAAAACTGTATCCTGTAAATAGTTGCACATAAAGTGCCTTTTTTAATGGTTTCACATGAAACCTTGACTTACCTCTGAACCAAAAACCCGTGTGGTGTGGCACTGAGTGAGGTCTGCATTTGGATGTCCTGCAGCCCACCCAGGACCCACGTTGAAGGTTTGGTGCGGGTCCTTCACAAGTATAACTGTATATTTATTGAATGCTATTTATATTTGTATTTTTCTATAATGTTTTGTTTGCAAACGTTCAAGATATCCTCACCTCCCGGATGGGACAATTAATGTTATTTGTTAATGTTTCATGCATAAACAAAATGTCTCTTTTGTATTTTACAGCCCGGGAGTGCTGTCGTTAACCATGGGGGAATGTGTAGCCCTGGTACACAATACCAGGAGGATGAGTGGAGAGGTAACAGTTAAGGTCTCTTCATGACATCATGTACACTTCTGACACACCCAGCAGGGGTGTGGAAGGGAGTGATTTTAGTCAGTCGTTTCCTGTCCTGGACAGAGTAGACGTGTCCAGTTTTGAGCCTGTCAGCAGTTCAGAAAGTGGAGGCTGGTACAGGTGGTCTTATTCACCTTAGCCTAGTCAGAGCTGTGCCCCACTGGAAGAAAGACTGAACTAACTATTAAGAGTCGAGCAAATCGAAGGGCAAAGTGGAGGAAGATTATAGGAAAAGTGCTTTTGGCTTGGAAAAGTCCTGCACAATGCTACCGGTCACTGGGGACCGAAGGATCACTATTAGCTACAAGCATAGTGAAGAGAAAACCAGAGATTTACCGGACCCTAGGTGGCGGCAAACAAGCCCCTTATAGTCAGTACGTAACTGGGGTCAGGGGGAGTGAAGACTTTGAGTCAGTGCACGACAAGATAAGAATTCAGCTCTCTCGCAGGAAGGCTTCACCACAAATCTGACTGGCAGAACAGCTTTGGAAAAGCTGGAATCATAGAGGGAACTACGCTTCAGGCTGGTCGTACTCACCATTATTGGACAGTAAAGGATCCCTAACTTGCTTAGCTGTTGCTCTCAAAGCTCATCCTCCATCAACCCCATCAGCCTCCCTGGGACCTGCCTTATCATCTTGCAAGTAAAGGTATGGAAAGACGCTGACCGGTGTGAGACTGAGTTATTGATTTGCATGCCTGCACAATCCCTACACTAACTACCGACCTGAGGGAAGAGTCCCACCTGTAGGGGACCCGACATCTAGCTGCCTCACCATCCCCTCAGAGATCTACAGCAGCGCTGGTAAAAATTACCAGAATACTACAGGTGGCGTCACGAACTGTAAATATATCTATCCCCTGTAAATATTCCCCCAACATACGCCAGACCGCTAGGGCCCACAGACCGAGCCACAGCTACCTGTGACAATCCCCATAGACTTCTACGGGCTCGGCTCTGAGTACCCCATTGCCCTGGTAACCCACAATTGTGGTGGCGGGTCGACACAAATGCATTATACTGCTATGGGGCAGCTGCATTTTATACTTCTATGGGGCTGCTGCATTATACTATATATGACTATGGGGTGTATTGTACTACTATGAAGTACTATGGGGTGCATTATACTTTATGGATGACTATGTTGTGTGCATTTGATTATACTACATGGATGACTAGAACTGTTCAGTATATTATATAGAGGACTGTGGGGGTGCATTATATTAATGGAGGACTATAGGTGTGCATTATACTTCTTATTGGATCCCCATGACTTCTATGTAAGCCCCTGATGAGTTATAATGGTTTATTTTCTTTTATACATTACAGAACAACGGCAGTACAGGGGCCAAAAATACATACCAGGATAGGGCACCGGATAGTTACGCCACTGACGTCAGACTATACAACATTGCAACAAAGCTATAGTGTGCAAAATGAATAGGGAAAATGTGAATTTTGGTGGAAAATATTTTGGAATGGGGGGGCCCATTTGAAAGTTAGCACCGGGGCCCATAACTTTGTAGTTACGCCACTAATGGAGAGGACACATGTAGCTGGAACTTATAGCACGAGTGCATACCTCCCAACCGTCCCAGATTGAGCGGGACAGTCCCGATTCTGACCCCCCGTCCCGCTGAGGACACTATGTGTCCCGCAGTGAGATGAGCCGCTACGCCCCCATGCACCCATCCTCGCCCTCCCTGTCTCTACAGCTCAGCCTCTCACAGCTAGCAATGACGCTGCTATGCTGTACTCTTCTGTGCCCCCCAGGACCTGTGATGAGGTCACAGGAGGGGAGGAGTCAGGGGTCACATGATCAGTGTCCTCGTTGTGTGCAGGACTCTGCTGTGATGGTTGTCATGGTGCTGAATGAGGGTAAGTTTGTGTGTGGGGGTCGGGACTCGGGTTTACAGTGTGGATGTAGCAGTGCTGTAGTGTGTGTACAGGTTGGATGTAGCAGAGTCGTGTGTGTACGAGGTGTACGGAGCGGAGCCGTGTGTGTACGAGGTGTACGGAGCGGAGCCGTGTGTGTACGAGGTGTACAGAGCGGAGCCGTGTGTGTACGAGGTGTACGGAGCAGAGCCGTGTGTCTACGAGGTGGATGTAGCAGTGCTGTAGTGTGTACGAGGTGTACGGAGTAGAGCTGTGTGTGTACGAGTTGGATGTAGCGGAGCCGTGCGTGTACGAGTTGGATTTTTGGATGGAGCGGAGTTGCGCGTGTACGAGGTGCACAGAGCGGAGCCGCGCGTGTACGAGGTACACGGAACAGAGCCGCGTGTGTACGAGGTGCACGGAGCGGAGCCGCGCGTGTATGAGGTGCAAAGAGTGGAGCCGCGCGTGTACGAGGTGCACGGAGCGAAGCCCCGCGTGTACGAGGTGCACGGAGCGGAGCCCCGTGTGTACGAGGTGCACGGAGTGTAGCCACGCGTGTACAAAGTGAATGGTGCGGAGCCGCTCGTGTACGAGGTGCATGGAGCGGAGCCACACGTGTGCGAGGTGCACGGAGTGGAGCCGCATGTGTACGAGGTGCACGGAGCGGAGCCGCACGTGTACAAGGTGCACGGAGCGGAGCCACACGTGTACAAGGTGTATGTAGCAGTGCTGTAGTGTGTACAAGGTGTACGGAGCGGAGCCTTGTGTGAACGACTTGGATGTAGCAGAGCCGTGTCTGTACGAGTTGGATGGAGCGGAGCCGTGTGTCTGTACGAGGTGCACGGAGCCGAGCTGCGCATGTACGAGGTGCACGGAGTGGAGCCGCGCTTGTACGAGGTGCATGGAGCGGAGCCCCGCGTGTACGAGGTGCACGGAGCGTAGCAGCGCATGTACGAGGTGCACGGTGCGGAGCCGCTCGTGTACGAGGTGCACGGAGCGGAGCCGCGTGTGTACGAGGTGCATGGAGCGGAGCAGCCTGTGTACGAGGTGGATGTAGCAGTGCTGTAGTGTGTACGAGGTGTACGGAGCGGAGCCTTGTGTGTACGAGTTGGATGTAGCAGAACCGTGTCTGTACGAGTTGGATGGAGCGGAGCCGTGTGTCTGTACAAGGTGCACGGAGCCGAGCCGCATGTGTATGAGGTTTACGGAGCCGCGCTGCGCATGTACGAGGTTTAAGGAGCTGAGCCGTGCCGCGCGTGTACGAGGTTTACGGAGCGGAGCCGTGTGTATGAGGTGGATGTAGCAGTGCTGTGTGTGTACGAAACGGAGCCCTGTGTGTGTGAAGTGTACGGAGCTGAGCCGCTCAGCTCCGTACACACAGGGCTCCGTGCTTGAGCCGTGTGTGTACAGAGCGGAGCAGAGCCGTGTGTGTATGGAGTGGAGCCTTGTGTGTATGTAGCGGAGCCACGTGTGTACGAGGTGTACGGAGAAGAACGCGTGTGTACGAGATGTATGCTGCAAAGCCGCATGTGTACAAGGTTTACGGAGTGGAGTCATGTGTACAAGGTGTACAAAGCGTGGCTGCGTGTGTACAAGGTGTACGGAGTGGAGCCTTGTGTATAGTGAGTGGAGCCTTGTGTGTGCGAGGTGGACGGAGCGGAGCCATGAGTGTACGAGGCATACAAAGCGGAACCGTGTGTGTATGAGGTGTGCAGAGCCGTGCGTGTACAAGGTGTATGGTGGGAAGCATTCATACCTCCCAACCGTCCTGAATTCAGCGGGATACTCCCGATTTTGAGAGTCTGCCCCGCTGTCCCGGCCGGGAGCTTTTCCCGTGGACACAGGAGTACATGCCGGAGCCCCGAGGAGCACTTTAAAACTCACACGTGATGTTCCACCAGAAGTGACGTGCTGGAAGATGACCGGAAATTAGGTAATTTCCGGAGGAGATTGTGACGGAACCATGGAGGCACTTCAGGGAATGCTTCAGATCCATCACCGTGTGCTCGACTTGGAATCGGGGATGTCGGCCATGTGAGCGGATCATGATATGTCCTGCACCGGGAGGCTCAGGTGGGCACTACAATGGGAGCTGGGCTGCTATAGTATCTTTATAGAATCTTTATTTCTTTCTCTCTCTCTGTTCTTTCTTTCTATCTCTCTGTTCTTTCTTTCCCATCTTTATTTCTCTATGTTCTTTTTCTTTCTTTCTCTCTGTTCTTTCTTTCCCCTTTCTTTCAATCTCTGTTCTTTCTTTCTTTCCTTTCTTTCTCTCTCTCTGTTTCTTACTTTTTCTCTATCTCTCTGTTCTTTCTTTCCCCTCTTTCTTTTTCTTTTCTCTCTGTTCTTTTTTTCTTTCTCTCTCTCTCTCTCTGTTTTCTTTCCCCTCTTTCTTTCTTTCTCTCTGTTCTTTCTTGCTCTCTCTCTGTTCTTTCTTTCCCATCTTTCTTTCTCTCTGTTCTTTCTTTCCCCTCTTTCTTCTATCTCTCTGTTCTTTCTTTCGTTCTCTTCTTTCTTTCCCTCTTTCTTTCTTTCTCTCTATTCTTTCTTTCTCTCTGTTCTTTCTTTCTTTCTCTGTTTTTTCTTTTTCTCTCTGTTCTTTCTTTCCCCTCTTTCTTTCTTTCTATCTCTCTGTTCTTTCTTTCCCCTCTTTCTTTCTATCTCTCTGTTCTTTCTTTCTTTCCCCTTTCTTTCTTTCTCTCTCTTCTTTCTTTCCCTCTTTCTTTCTCTTTCTCTCTGTTCTTTCTTTCTATCTCTCTGTTCTTTCTTTCTCTCTCTGTTCTTTCTTTCTCTGTTCTCTTTCTTTCCCCTCTTTCTTTCTGTTCTTTCTCTCTCCTTTCTTTCTCTTTCTTTCTCTCTCTGTTCTTTCTTTCCCATCTCTCTGTTCTTTCTTTCTTTCTCTCTTTGTTCTTTCTTTCCCTTCTTTCTCTCTCTCCCTCTGTTGTTTCTTTCTTTACCCTCTTTCTTTTTTTCTCTCTGTTCTTTTTTCTGTCCCCTCTTTCTCTCTGTTTCTTTTTCTCTATCTCTCTGTTCTTTCTTTCCCCTCTTTCTTTCTTTCTCTCTCTGTTCTTTCTTTCTTTCCCCTTTCTTTCTCTCTCTATTCTTTCTTTCTTTTTCTCTCTGTTCTTTCTTTCCCCTCTGTCTTTCTTTCTTTTTCTGTTCTTTCTTTCCCCTCTTTCTTTCTCTCTCCCTCTCTGTTCTTTCTTTTTCTCTCTCTCTGTTCTTTCCCCTCTTTCTTTCCTTCTTTCTTTCTCTCTGTTCTTTCTTTCTTTCTCTCTTTCTTTCCCCTTTCTTTCTTTCTTTCTTTCTTTCTTTCTTTCTCTCTCTATTCTTTCTTTCTTACTTTTTCTCTCTGTTCTTTCTTTCCCCCTCTTTCTTTCTTTCTCTGTTCTTTCCTTCCCCTCTTTCTTTCTCTCTCCCTCTCTGTTCTTTCTTTCTCTCTCTGTTCTTTCTTTCCTCTTTTCTTGCTTTCTTTCTCTGTTCTTTCTTTCTTTCCCCTGTCTTTCTTTCTCTCTCTGTTCTTTCTTTTCCCTCTTTCTTTCTCTCTCCCTCTGTTCTTTCTTTCCCCTCTTTCTTTTTTTCTCTCTGTTCTTATTTTCTGTCCCCTCTTTTTTTCTCTGTTCTTTCTTTCTCTCTGTTCTTTCTTTCCCGTCTTTCTTTCTCTCTCTGTTATTTCTTTCCTGTCTTTCTTTCTTTCTCTCTCTGTTCTTTCTTTCCCCTCTTTCTTTCTCCCTCTCTCTGTTCTTTCTTTCCCCTCTTTCTTTCTCCGTCTCTGTTCTTTCTTTCCCCTCTGTTTTTTTTCCTCTCTATTCTTTCTTTCTTTCCCCTTTCTTTGTTTATTTCTTTCTCTCTCTACTTTCTCTCTGTTCTTTCTTGATTTCCCCTCTTTCTTTCTCTCTGTTTTCTCTTTTCTCTCTGTGTTCTTTCTTTTACTCAGTACCAGTCACTGTGCCCTCAGTACCAGTCAGTGTGATCACCAGTGCTAAATGGGTGTGGTCGGGGCGTGGACATGGGTGTGATTAGTTGTGAAATGGGTGTGGTCAGGGCGTGACCTAAAATTTGCTGCGCTGTGCGCGCCGCAACCTTTGTCCCTCTTTCCCATCTTCAAAAGTTGGGAGGTATGCGAGTGGATGCACATAGCTGGAGCATGGAGCACAGGGACAACACATGTAGCTGGAGCACGAGAGGATGCACACAGCTGGAGCATGGAGCACGAGAGGACGCATGTAGCTCGAGCATGGACCATGGAGAGGATGCATGTAGCTGGAGCATGGAAAGAATGCATGGAGCATGGAGCAAGAGTGGACGCACATAGATCGAGAATGGAGCACAGAGATGACGCACGTAGCTGTAGCATGGAGTCGGAGGTGAAAACTGATGCTGGATTATGGAGCCCGAGCCTGGAGCTGGGGCACTGAGTTAATCCACAGAGTGAGGAGCCACCCATGTACAGGAGACAGCACTAAAAATCTCCTCACTCCTCGTTCTTCTCATTTAAAGAAGATGTAACAGATAAGACGGGTAAAATGTTTATTTCATATCAGCTCCAGCCAGAAAATCGTCTCACCAGATGGATCCGAGACTCCAAGCCAATTTCATGCTATAAATCTACAGAAAAAAACAAAACCTTGAAGCTGAAAGCGAAATATCATAGGAAAGAGACAGACAAAGGATAAAATAAGACGTCTGTGAAATATGCAGAGACTACGAGGACAGGCCGAGATCACTTTGCAATCACGTAAATGGATAATTGGATCAGTCTGGGCAGAGAATCAGACGCACCCACAGAGTGTGAGCACCTCAAACAAGATCAGCTCTAACATCAAAGGAAGACAAAGAGAGAATGGCAGGGGTATGAAAATGTGACTGCAATAGTAGTGTACTGGAGATGCAGTGATTGCAACAATGTAACAAGGAACCTGCAACAATGTTAAAAACACCCTACAACAATACAACAGAGAGCCTGCAACAATGTAACAAAGAGCCTACAACAATACAACAGAGAGCCTGCAACAATGTAACAAAGAGCCTACAATACAACAGAGAGCCTGCAACAATGTAACAAAGAGCTTACAACAATACAACAGAGAGCCTGCAACAATGTAACAAAGAGCCTACAATAGAGAGCCTGCAACAATGTAACAAAGAGCCTACAACAATACAACAGAGAGCCTGCAACAATGTAACAAAGAGCCTACAATACAACAGAGAGCCTGCAACAATGTAACAAAGAGCCTACAATAGAGAGCCTGCAACAATGTAACAAAGAGCCTACAACAATACAACAGAGAGCCTGCAACAATGTAACAAAGAGCCTACAACAATACAACAGAGAGCCTGCAACAATGTAACAAAGAGCTACAACAGAGAGCCTGCAACAATGTAACAAAGAGCCTACAACAATACAATTAAGAGCCTGCAACAATGTAACAAAGAGCCTACAACAGAGAGCCTGCAACAATGTAACAAAGAGCCTAAAACAATACAACAGAGAACCTGTAACAATGTAACAAAGAGCCTATAACAATACAACAGAGAGCCTGCAACAATGTAACAAAGAGCCTAAAACAATACAACAGAGAGCCTGCAACAATGTAACAAAGAGCCTACAACAGAGAGCCTGCAACAATGTAACAAAGAGCCTACAACAATACAATTAAGAGCCTGCAACAATGTAACAAAGAGCCTACAACAGAGAGCCTGCAACAATGTAACAAAGAGCCTAAAACAATACAACAGAGAACCTGCAACAATGTAACAAAGAGCCTATAACAATACAACAGAGAGCCTGCAACAATGTAACAAAGAGCCTATAACAATACAACAGAGAGCCTGCAACAATGTAACAAAGAGCCTATAACAATACAACAGAGAGCCTGCAACAATGTAGCAAAGAGCCTATAACAATACAACAGAGAGCCTGCAACAATGTAACAAAGAGCCTACAACAATACAACAGAGAGCCTGCAACAATGTAACAAGAGCCTACAACAATATGTTGGTAAATAAGTAAATGATAAAGCTTCCCCGATCCGGACAGCGCACATATACACTGATGTCATCTGTGTGCTGGACGTGTTTTTCACCGACCTATAGACTTGTATTGGCCCTTGTCATCCGTTATACCAGAAAAAAACGGACATGTGTAAACCACCATAAATGTGTACATGATCTATCCGTGAAAAAAAAGGATACAACAGTACATGCAACACGTACATGTGAACACGGCCTAACAGCAGCGGTGCAATGAGAGAGCGCAGCAGCGAGCTCCGGATCAGTTGCCATTCCTCCCGGGTAGGGAAGAGCTGTAGAGCAAGGCATCATGTGAGGAATAAATGATAGTCGGATTCCATGAGCGACCCTACAATGTCGCTGCTCGCCATGATGGAATCCGTTTATCGCTCCTTTCCTCCCAGTAACTGAATCACGTCAGATCTACATTCCTGGATTGTATTGATGGGGATGCGTGAGATGAAGGTTGCCGTCATTCTGTGGCTCGTGTGACAGCCGATGTCACTGTGATGAGGTTTGATCGTTCCCATGCAGGATAAATGAAGGCCGCAGACGGTTCTATTACATTTGGCCGTGTCTGTTGTATGTTTCCCTGGTAATTGTTGTGACAGGCAGAACGTTGCGTCAGCTGCGCTGCGCTACAGCGTCACCTTATACCCTGGGTCCTGCGTCGACACTGGTAAATGACAGACGGGGCTCTTTAAGACTTAAAGTGCAGAAAGGAACTATTTTCACATGCGATCGCAATCATTTTAATTAACCTTCAATGTTTCAGAAGAAGTTCAGCAGTTTTGTGACACAATCTGTGACGATTCTTCACAATTTTAAGATCTATGCTTTCTGTCAATGCATAGGAATAGTCATCTGTGCTACTGTTTGGGGTCAGCAGTCTAATAAAGCTTGCTGAAAGGCTGCATGGTTGTGATTGGCCGATGCACCACGTGACCCCGCCTGACAGTGTAAAATATATAAGTTTTAAAAAATGACGAGCGATCTCCCCTATTTTTAATAACTAGCCAAGGGAAAAAAGACAGCTGTGAGCTGGTCTTATTATGCTGGTAAGGGGCCAATGTCAATGAACCTTTCCAGCCTATTAATATCAGCTCCAAGCTGTTTGCTTGGCCTTTGGTTATTAAAAATGGGGTGACCCTAAAAAAATTATGTGGGTTCTCCCCTTTTTTTAATAATCATCTAAGGCAAAGCAGACTGCTGGGAGCTGATATTAATAGGCTGTTAAGGTCCATGAATATTGGCCCATTCCTAGCATACTAAGACTAGCTCACAGATGTCTGCTTTCCCTTGACTGGTTATTAAGAAAACGGGAGAACTTATAGAATTTTTTTGTTTATTTATTTATTAACAAGTACAGTAAACAACACACTGCTTCACCCCTCCACTTGGACTTATGCCTCCTGGTTCAAGATTATTTTTTTATTCTCTGTTATTTTAAGTCATTTCCCTATGCACATTTGTTTGTAGGACAATTGTCCTGCTCTTTCCCCATGTTGCTTCCTTTAGCAGCCCCCTAGCCTTTACTACAACCATTTTAACCCCTTACTGTCCATTGACGTGAACAGTCCGTCATGGCAGGGTGTCAGTTTTGGCACCATGATGGACTGTAAACACGCAGTGGTATTTCAATGCCAACAGCTGTCTATGACAGCTGTCAGGCACGGCAAGCGGTGCGGGGACCTTTGCAGTCGGTCCCACACCTATAGTGCTGTGATTGGTCAGTCAATCTGACTGACCAAACACAGCAGCGATCGGGCAGGAGATGCTGAAATTCAGCATCTCCAGCGCGATCAGTGCAGGAGCTCAGCGCTGCAGTGGCCGAGCTTCCTGCACTGACAGCCAGGAGCAGCGTCCACACCGCTCCTGGCTGTTAACCCCCTGACTGCTGTGATCGAGTGCATCGCAGCGTTCAGGGGGGGAGGCAGAGGGTCGGGAGCTTCCTCTGCCTCAGATCGGTATGTAATTGAAGGGCCGGATCTCTGCCTTGATGACACGGGTCATCTAGCTACGGAAAGCCGCTGTGACCATGCTCACAACATGGTCACAGCAGCTTTCAGCATTGAAAACAACACCCAGTCAGCTACAGACTCTACTGCCAGAGAATGTGAAGACTGTAAAAACACATGAGCCAATAATAACAATTAATAATTATTTATTGTATATAGAAATGAAACAAAGCATATTAAAAAAGCAATTTGCCAATAAACAATAATATATATTAAAATTAATATAGAAAACCAACTAACTATACAGACAAAAATCTCACTAAACAATTATAATTGTTGTCTCAATATAATATATAAAGTGCTATGTAGTGTGCATATAATTCTTATATATAAGAACACCTAATATGTCCCATAAAAAGAGCTTAAGTATAGCTGCTTGCCGATTATACTAATCCCATGAACAGGGAGTAAAATAGCAGCTTCTAACATGCACTGAACAAATGGCCACAAAATCATATGAACCAAAGCGCTGTTAGTAATTGTAGCAAGGTGATTAAGACTTGCGCCCTTCACAAAATTTATCCTGCTCAGCGGCTGATTTAGAATACAATACGGCCAAAAAATAACACTTATAAAATAATTTCTAAACAACAGAGACTTACAAGTCGATGCTGCGCTATGCTTCTTTACCCCCCAAGGGGGAAAAT
>JARQOD010000001.1:393941123-393976005 GCA_033576555.1 Oophaga sylvatica
GGGGAGCTGAGGGGTCAGTGAGGAAAGGCGAGGCTGGTACATCTGCCCACCAGTGGCAACAGGTGAGGCACCGTAAGGGCAGGGGGCAGGATAAGCCTCAGGCAACTGGGGTGATGACTGCCCCCACCCTGGAGGCGGCAGCCGAAGCCTCTGAGGCCCTGGGGGAGAAGGCGGTGAGCGAGGAGATCCGGAGGATGGAGAGGGAGGTGGCTGCTTCTGATAACTCTTCCCAGTATGAAAGTGTGGATGAAGAGGTGGTGGAGCAGCCTAAAAAAACGGGTGACAATCGTACCGGTAAGAGGCGGAAGAAGAAGAACAAGGCTAAAAAATCTAATGCCCCCCCTCTGACCGCTAGGGTGCCTACGGAAGGGCTCACCGGCTCACCTCTGATCCCCCTCTCCAATCGGTTCCAAGCCCTCGATGACTCTGCTGTGTCGGAGGTCGGGGGTGAGGGGCCGGATGCAACATCTGGGGTGCCTTCAGGGAGTGGCGAGGTCCGTCCTCCGGGGGATTCACACTCCTCTGGCGGGGGGACTACCTCGGGGTCCAGGGGCGAGGAATCTAGTGCTGGGAAGGAGGTGTCCACTGTTGTTAAAGAAGATATGGACACCTCGGTGTCTTTAAAAAGGAGGGGTGAGTCGGGTTCCTCCTCAGAGGGGGAGAGGAAATCTGGGGGTACGGTTAAAAAACAGGCCATCTAACTCAATCACCCATGATGGCGGAACCTACCCCGTTGACTCTGGCGTCGATTAATGTCGCCAGCATAAAGTCGGATACGGCTAGATTTACGGCCTTTGATTTTTTCACCCGGGTTGAGGCTGATATTTTATTTTTGCAGGAGACCAGACTAACGGACCTAGGGTCCATCCACAAAGCAAAGAGGGAATGGAGGTGTGGGCCCTCATACTGGTCTCTTGCGGCCGAGCCGTATAGCGGGGTAGCGGTCCTTTTTAAGACCGCGGAGGTGGAATGCAGACGGGTGATCGAGGTAGAAATGGGGAGATGTTTGGTCCTTGACGTCTTCATGAGGGGACAGGAGCTTCGGCTCATCAATATCTATGGCCCGCAATCTAAGTGGGACCGTAAATGTCTCTTCCTGAGGATCAAGCCCTATCTTTTTACAAGCCGGCAGGTGGTCTTCGGTGGGGACTTTAATGCTATAACCAGACTCCGTGATAGGGGAGGCCCCGGAGACCGGCTGACTTATGATAGCGTAGCCTTGAATAGCATAGTAAGCGAAGCTCGCCTGGTGGATGTCCACATCCGGCACACCCCAGGTCACGAGGGTTTCACCTTTTATAGGGGAAGCAGTAGGTCTAGGATAGATAGGTTTTTTTTAAAGGAGGAAGCCGTCTCTTCTGCAGTGTCCGCTGTTGAGGTGGAGTTCTCCGATCACTGTTTAATTTTCTTTACTTTGAATGTTACAGAGACTCCCGGATGGGGAGAGGCCTATGGAAGCTGAATTCGTCCCTTCTGGAAGAAGCGGAAGTAAGACAGTCCTTTGAGGAACTTCTTCAGAGCCAGGTACCTCTCTTGGGTCTTTGTAATAGTAAGTCTGAGTGGTGGGAGATCTTCAAAAGAAGGGTCGCAAGGTTCTTCCGTCAGCTCTCGAGCCTCAGGGGCCTGAACAGGTACCGCCTGTATCGGCAGCTGGGGAGGAAACTCGAGCAGCTCGTCTCGACTGGAGGGGACCGAGAGGAAATCTCCAGGGTGAAGACCTTGCTCAAGGGGTGCCAGTACGATAGGCACACATCCTTGGTTTTTGAGAGGGATTTCGGGAGGTACCGCTCGCCCGACCCTTACAGAAACTGCAGGTTGTCAGTGAATTGTAAGATGGTGACAGGACTGATCGACAGTACGGGGTCCCTGAACAGATCCAAATCAGGGATCCTGGAGGTGGTCAGATCCTTCTACTCGCACCTCTTGGGGAGGAGGGATCCTGATCGGGATGAGATGTCGGCTTTCCTGGCTGAAACCATCCCTGAGCCGGGGGATGACCCCTCTCTTCATGTTTTGGCAGAAGCAATCAGGGAAGAGGAAGTGAGACGGGCGATTGATGGGCTACGGCCCAAAAAGTCGCCTGGTCCGGATGGCTTAACATCCGAGTTCTACAAGACTTTTCGGGACTCTTTGGTCCCCCTCTTGACTGAGGTGTTTAATGAGTGCCTCTCCTCGGACACTCTGCCCAGTTCAATGAGGAAGTCAGCCCTGATTATCCTGTCAAAGGGTAAAGACTCGTCCCGTATTGAGAATTGGCGTCCCATAGCGCTTCTCAATACGGACCGAAAGGTTCTGGCAAAGGTGTTTTTTAATCGGTTGGTGAAGTTTGCACCCCGGCTCCTTTCAGGGGCCCAGCACTGCTCTGTTCCAGGCCGCAGTACATTTAGTGCTGTGCTCGGTGTCCGAGAGGCAGTGGAGCAGGGCAGGGCAGGTAACTGGAAGGGGTACTTGCTGTCCTTAGACCAGGCAAAGGCCTTTGACCGGGTTAACCATGAGTACCTCTGGTCCGTCCTTCTGAGGTATGGTCTGCCTGGGAGGTTTGTTGATTGGTTAAGAGTTTTATACAATGGGGCAGAGACTTTTCCGCTTGTGAACGGTTGGGTCGGACACCCTTTTGAGGTGAGGTCTGGTGTCCGCCAGGGCTGTCCTCTGAGCCCATTGTTATACGTGTTCGCGATCGACCCCTTTTAAGGAGGGTGGAGCGCGGACCGTTGGTGGGAGTCGGGATGGACCAGGTGGAGCCAGAGGCCGCCTTGAGGGTAGTGGCGTACGCTGACGACGTTTCCCTTTTTGTATCCTCGAGAGAGGAGGCAGATTGGGTGATGTCTGAGGTTGAACGCTACTCAGTGGCATCCGGGTCCATGATCAACCGGGACAAGTGTGAGAGTCTCTGGCTGGGAGGGGGAGATCCAAGCTTTGATCTCCCGGACACCCTTCCAGGGCCTCAGGCCACAGCAAAAATATTAGGCATCAGTTTCGGCCCGGGGGACTATCCCCAGCAAAACTGGGAGGGCAGACTTAAGATTGCCGCCCAGAAGGTGGATCAGTGGAAGGGTTGGTCCTTGACCCTAAGGGAAAGGGTTAGTCTTGCCAAGGGCTATTTGCTTCCTTTGCTAATATATCTGGGCAGTGTCTGCATCTTGCCAGAGCCTCTTTGGACACGGGTCTACAGCCTGTTTTTCCAATTATTATGGGGAAACAGGCTGAACCTAATCAAGAGGGAGGTCACGTACCGCACGAGGAGACTAGGAGGGTTGGGTATGGTCAACCCAGTGGTGTTTCTAGTAAACACCTTTCTTAAGGCAAACATCGCCAACCTCTGGTCAGAGAGGGCTCCTCCGTGGGTATTCTCCTGTAGGGGATGGTTTCGGCCTTTCTTCCAGGAATGGGAGACAGGAGGGCAGGTGAAGGACCTTCGTACACCTCATGGGCATCTTCCAGCTTACGTTACCCCGGTTCTGAAGGTGATCCGTCGGTGGGGTCTGGGAGTGTGGGAGATCAGGACCATGTCAAGAAGGTTTCTTGACAATAGGGTCCTGTTGACCCACTTTCAGAAGCCCCTGGCGCTCAGGGATTGCCCAAGCCGGGATCTGGAGGTGGGGCTCGGGTTATTGAACTCTAAGCGGATCCCCTTGAAGTTTTGGGACTTGGCTTGGCGCTGCTTCCATGGGAAGCTGTATGTGAGGGACAACCTGAAGTGCAGGAGCTCTGATGACCGGGATTGTCCCCGCGAGGAGTGTGGTGGCATGCTTGAAAGCATGGAGCACTTCCTGCTTCGGTGTCCTTTTAATACAGAGGTCTACAGCAGGGTGGGTGCTTCCATTGGCTGGCCCAGGCTGGCAGGCCTCTCCTATGCGGAGTGGGCCTATGGGGCATTCAGGTCCCTTGGTGGCCGAGATCGGGGCACTGTTTTCTTAGTTAGTTTAGTAACTAGGTTCTGCACGTGGAATGCACGGTGTCTAGTGTCTACTCAGCGGAAAGTCCTCCCCAGGGAAGAGGTGATTAGGAACATCCTGGGTGACCTGGCAAAAGTGCGCTCCCTGGAGTTTGAGAGGCTGGGTGCAGGGAGGGCCTCTCTCCTATGGAGGGGTTTCTCCTTTAATGTGCCCTAGGGTGAGTTAAGTTCTGTGTGCCTGTGATAGGGCTGAGTTAGTATTCTTAATCCTTTTATCTTTATTTTGTAGGGTCAGATAGATGTGTAGGGACAGGGAGGGACAGATAGGGACAGTCTTTAGGGACAGGTAGTTAGTATTAGGTTGGTAGTGAGGGTCAGTGAGGGACAGGTAGGGGCAGGTAGGGAGAGGTTGGTAGGGCTATAGGGACAGGATTTTCTCTTTTGTGTTGTTAGGGAGGGTCAGGGTGATGTGCGGTAGATTAGGGTGAGAGCCTCTATGGTCTCCAGTTCCTGGTGGTGGGTTGTAACCCTCACGTATAGATTTTTGTTTTGGAATTGGTAACCTGGGTATAGGGCTTGCAAGCATTGAACTTGGGCCTGTTCTTTGGTCTTGGTTAAGATGTGTAGTGGTTATTATTGATAGGTGTTATTATGATATGTGTTATATTGATATATGTTATTATAAGGTTGTGTATATATACTGTATATATTGTTGTATGTGTACTATAATGCTTGTAGGGGTTTAGTTTAGGTGGGTGGGGGTTTCTTGGGGGGAGGGGGATGGGTTTTGGAGAATGGACGTCCGGCGGGATGCCAAGAAGATTTGCTGTGTAAGAAAAGCCACAAACTTTCGTGGGACCTGGTGTGATAGGCCACAAACTTTCGTGGGACCTTTGGGGGAATGGTGGTGGTTTAGTTTAGGAAAAATAATAAAAAAAAATAATAAAAAAAAAAAAAATTTAAAAATTAAAAAAAAATGTATATACGAGGTATAGTATGTGTGTATATATATGTATAGTACATGTGTATATATATGTATATGAAGATTGTATCATTAATTTTGGCCAGGTGGCCTATTTACTTTCTTTAGGGCAGTTGGCTGAATTTTGTTTTTTTTTCTAGAGGTGAATGCATGGGTATGAGTGTATGAGGGCAAAAAAAAAAAAAAAGGATATAGCTTCCCTTGCCGGGGGTGTTAATGAAATGGAGAAACGTTTTGTTTCTATATATCTGTTGGACATTGGACTTTTGGGATTTATGGATAATGTTTTTGTTATTGAGTTTGTCTGTAAGTTTTTTGTCTAATGGTATGGGCTGTAAAGTTTAGTTATGTATTTTTAAATTAAAAAGAGATCAGGATGTAACTCAGGATCAGTAATGTAATGTATGTACACAGTGACTGCACCAGCAGAATAGTGAGTGCAGCTCTGGAA
Organism: Oophaga sylvatica; assembly: GCA_033576555.1. Classification (NCBI taxonomy): domain Eukaryota; kingdom Metazoa; phylum Chordata; class Amphibia; order Anura; family Dendrobatidae; genus Oophaga; species Oophaga sylvatica. Next base: position 393,946,452 of record JARQOD010000001.1, read on the forward strand.
TATAATACAGGATGTAACTCAGGATCAGTAAATGTATGTACACAGTGACTGCACCAAACAGAATAGTGAGTGCAGCTCTGGGTATAAATAAGGATGTAACTCAGGATCAGTACAGGAGTAATGTAATGTATGTACACAGTGACTGCACCAGCAGAATAGTGAATGCAGCTCTGGAGCATAATACAGGATGTAACTCAGGATCAGTACAGGATCAGTAATGTAATGTATTACACAGTGACTGCACAGCAGAATAGTGAGTGCAGCTCTGGATATAATACAGGATGTAACACGTCAGTAAGGATCAGTAATGTATGTACACAGTGACTGCACCAGCAGAATAGTGAGTGCAGCTCTGGAGTATAACACAGGATGTAACTCAGGATCAGTAATGTATTGTATGTACACAGTGACTGTACCAGCAGAATAGTGAGTGCAGCTCTGGAGTATAATACAGGATGTAACTCAGGATCAGTAATGTAATGTATGTACACAGTGACTGCACCAGCAGAATAGTGAGTGCAGCTCTGGAGTATAATACACGATGTAACTCAGGTCAGTAATGTAATGTATGTACACAGTGACTGCACCAGCAGAATAGTGAGTGCAGCTCTGAAGTATAATACAGGATGTAACTCAGGATCAGTAATGTAATGTATGTACACAGTGATTGCACCAGCAGAATATGAGTGCAGCTCTGCAGTATAATACAGGATGTAACTCAGGATCAGTAATGTAATGTATGTACACAGTGACTGCACCAGCAGAATAGTGAGTGCAGCTCTGGAGTATAATACAGGATGTAACTCAGGATCAGTAATGTAATGTATGTACACAGTGACTGAACCAGCAGAATAGTGAGTGCAGCTCTGGAGTATAATACAGGATGCAACTCAGGATCAGTAATGTAATGTATGTACACAGTGACTGTACCATAAGAATAGTGAGTGTAGCTCTAGAGTATAATACAGGATGTAACTCAGGATCAGTAATGTAATGTATGTACACAGTGACTCCACCAGCAGAATAGTGAGTGCAGCTCTGGAATATAATACAGGATGTAACTCAGGATCAGTAATGTAATGTATGTACACAGTGACTGCACCAGCAGAATAGTGAGTGCAGCTCTGGAATATAATACAGGATGTAACTCAGGATCAGTAATGTATGTACACAGTGACTGCACCAACAGAATAGTGACTGCAGCTCTGGAGTATAATACAGGATGTAACTCAGGATCAGTAATGTAATGTATGCACACAGTGACTGCACCAGAAGAATAGTGAGTGCAGCTCTGGAGTATAATACAGGATGTAACTCAGGATCTGTAATGTATCTACACAGTGACTGCACCAGCAGAATAGTGAGTGCAGCTCTGGAGTATAATACAGGATGTAACTCAGGATCAGTAATGTAATGTATGTACACAGTGACTGCACCAGCAGAATAGTGAGTGCAGCTCTGGAGTATAATACAGGATGTAACTCAGGATCAGTAATGTAATGTATGTACACAGTGACTGAACCAGCAGAATAGTGAGTGCAGCTCTGGAGTATAATACAGGATGCAACTCAGGATCAGTAATGTAATGTATGTACACAGTGACTGTACCATCAGAATAGTGAGTGTAGCTCTGGAGTATAATACAGGATGTAACTCAGGATCAGTAATGTAATGTATGTACACAGTGACTCCACCAGCAGAATAGTGAGTGCAGCTCTGGAGTATAATACAGGATGTAACTCAGGATCAGTAATGTAATGTATGTACACAGTGACTCCACCAGCAGAATAGTGAGTGCAGCTCTGGAATATAATACAGGATGTAACTCAGGATCAGTAATGTAATGTATGTACACAGTGACTGCACCAGCAGAATAGTGAGTGCAGTGTGTAGCCCTGGTGTAAGGCACACGCAGTACCCTGGAGAATGTGTGGAGAGATAGCAGTTCAATGCTCAATACCCATTCACTCAACATACACTAGACACACCCTTAGGGTAGTTTAGTCACTTGTGAGGGAGTGGTCAGTGTACATTCGTTGAGTGATTGAGTAGTCAGTTTCCTGTCTTCGGACAGAGCAGACGTGTGGAGTCTAGCTGGGACTTGGAGGGAGGAAGCAGTCCAGCCTGGTTCTATCAGCAGTTCAGCAAGTGGAGGCCAGTAAGGGCGAGATATAGATCACCTCAGCCTGGTCAGAGCTGTACCTCATTTGAAGGCACTGATAAAGAAAGAAGAGTTTAGTACAGAATTACTTCAGTCTCCTGTCTCAAGGACAGTGAAGGTTCAGAGACGTGCTCCTGCCTAGAAGATTACTGAGAGTCTGGTAACTAACTCTGAAGGAAGAAAAGAAGGGATTGATTATATGACCTTTGAAAGTGTGAGTGTTTATGCTACAAGCGCGGACAAGGCGAAAGGCACAGTGGAAGGAATATTTAAAAAGTGCTTTTGGATTGAAGAAGTCCTGCACATTGTTACCGGTTACTGGGGACCGAAGGATCACTAAAGCTTCACGCTTAGTGGTAAGAAAACCAGAGACTTACCGGACCTTAGGTCGCGGCAAGCAGCCCTGAATAGTCGGTACGTAACTGGGTCAGGGGGAGTGAGGACCTTGAGCCTGATCAGCAAGAATAGGAATTCAGCTCTCTCACAGGAAGGCTCCGACCACAAAACTGACTGGGCAGTACAGCTTTGGAATAGCTGGAGTTATAGAGGAACTACGCTTCATGCTGGTTGTACTCATCGTTGTGAAAGTAAAGGAGGCCCCTAACTTGTCCAGCTGCTATCTTGAAATACATTCTCCTTGGATCAGCCTCCCTGGGACCTGCCTTACCATCTTACAAGTAAAAGGTATGGAAAGACGCTGACCGTGTGAGACTGAGTTATTTACTTGCATGCCTGCACAACCCTGCTTTAACTACCGACCTGAGGGAAGAGTCCCACCTGTAGGGGACCCGACATCTAGCTGCCTTATCATCCCCTCAGAGATCTACAGCAGCGCTGGTACAAATTACCAGAGACTACAGGTGGCGTCACGAACTGTATATAAATCTATCCCCTGTAAATATATCCCCAACATACGCCAGACCGCCAGGGCCACAGACCGAGCCACCGCTACCTGTGACAATCCCCATAGACTTCCATGGGCTCGGCTCTGAGTACCCCATTGCCCTGGTAATCCACAATTGTGGTGGCGGGTCGATACAACTTGGCGTCACGAACAGGATGCGAAACTCGCAGAATTGCGAGCCCTGTGTGCCTATGGAATTGTTTTTGTGAAAAAGGACTGTTTGCACTTTTGGCGCCAAAAATCGCCATCTTTGTCGCCATATTCGCGCCCTCAGGCGCTGGAGAAGAAGGTGGGCGTACTTTCGTGGGCGTGCACCCCCATGTGGCGCGAAGAAAATGCCTGCCCTCTCAAAGTGCTATTACAACATGCGATCCTGCCCTACAGCAAAGGAGGTCCGCCTCCTCTTCACCTTCCCTGCGAGGAGGAGGAGACGCAAACCCCGCCTCCACGGAAGAGACCGGATGTCTCTGGAGGAAGAAGAGAGAACGCTCTGGAACATCATGGAAGCAGGACGTGTGCAGCCGAGCAGGGAAGCGGAGGGAGGCAGGCCCCGCTCCCCAGCCAAGCTGCCACCAGCACCGGAACCATCCGTGGTCCTGCACCTGCAGCGAGCATTACTAGAAATTCAGGAGGAAAATGCACGCCTGAAAAAGATGGTCCAGCACCAACCTGGATTTGAAGAGATCGAGAGACGCCGGCGTACCCAGGAGCAGCGGAGGCTGTGGGACGTGGTGTTCTCTCCCCTCAACGACCCCCCACGATTCGAGTTACTGAAAATTCTGCTGCCCAAGGCGAAGGAGCAACCGGAGGCTGCCCCGAAAGTACCGATCCTGATCCCACCGGTGAAGCGGTGGAGGCGAAGGAGGTTGAGGAGGTACCGCCAGTCCCGGAACGCCCGCCCGGCCAGGAGGCCGCAGCAGAAGATCGGTCCCCGGCAGGGACACCGGAGGGGTCCTGTCCGTCGTTACCAGACGTCGACTGGGACGAGATGGCGCGCCTGGACGACGTCGCCTACACCGCCCAGTGGGAATATGAGTGGCAGCGTCGTGAGGAGAAGCAGAAACGCCAGCAGGAGGAAGAGCGGGAAGCTCAGCGGAACCGTCAGCGGCAGCATGCAGAGCTGATCGCGGACAAGGAGAGTGTCCGGAGAGAGAAAGGTACCCTGAGGGAACCGCGGCGGCAGGGGTGTGTGACTGAGTTCCAGCTCCGGAAGGGCTGGGGCTTCATAAGAGAACCGGGCCTCTACCCAGGGGTCTTTGTCAGCAGACGCGACGTGGAATCCCACCTACCGCAAGGCCATCCCGGGAGGGACCTAGTAAATGGAGACATTGTCACGTATACACGGCACTGGGGTATGAAGGGATGGTATGCCCTTAACGTCACCATCGTCCGTGACCCCGTCCCCGACGCAGGTAACGTCACCACTACCGCAGCGTCCCTGTCTCCAGCACAAGCAGTCTCCGGCCGTGCCCCAGCATCGCCCCCTGCAGGTACTTCGCAAGTGGAAGCGACACCTGTATACCGTTATCCTTCCACATCGCAACTAGCGACCCAATTTCCATCGCAATCCATGACACGATCAATATCGTTAACTGTGACTCAGATTGAGACGCAATCGGTGTCTTGCAAGGAGAATGTACCCGTTGCGCCCCTAGAGGTTCGCACGAGAACTGTGGCAACTCAAACCCCAATAGCAGGTCACGACTTGTTAGTCCTGGGATCTAGGGACCATCGCATTGTTCCAGCCCCCGGGGTGGAAAATGTAGTTGAAATAAATAAATAGTAAAAGAAAAACCGGTAAGATCCACACAGGGGTCTACCATATGTAACTTTGTAAAAAGTTTGAGAATGTTTGCCAATCTTGCACTTTATTGCTAGAGATAATTTCTATGTTTTCTATATTTAGTAGAATGCCCGGCTGGGTAAACAGAGAAAAAGTTTTGCACTTTATTATTATAATGTGATATAATATGTGTCGTTTTGCTAACAATGGACTCAGAGGCTGAGGACTGTGCCAGCCCAGAACTTATCTGTATATAGTTGCGCTTCGGTGCCTAATATTGGTTTTACATAAAACCAGCACAACTACCTCTGAACAGAAAACCCGTGTGGTGTGGCACTGAGTGAGGTCTGCATTCGGATGTCCTGCAGCCCACCCAGGACCCACGTTGAAGGTTTGGTGCGGGTCCTTCACAAGAATATTGTCGTTTATTTATGAACATGTCTATTTAATATTTCGTATTTTTCTATGTTTAATGTTTTGTTTGCAACGTTTAAGACATCTTTACCTCCCGGATGGGAAGAGTTAATGTTTGATGTTTGATGCATAAACAAAATTGTCTCTTTGTATTTTACAGCCCGGGAGTGCTGTCTTTTACCATGGGGGAATGTGTAGCCCTGGTGTAAGGCACACGCAGTACCCTGGAGAATGTGTGGAGAGATAGCAGTTCAATGCTCAATACCCATTCACTCAACATACACTAGACACACCCTTAGGGTAGTTTAGTCACTTGTGAGGGAGTGGTCAGTGTACATTCGTTGAGTGATTGAGTAGTCAGTTTCCTGTCTTCGGACAGAGCAGACGTGTGGAGTCTAGCTGGGACTTGGAGGGAGGAAGCAGTCCAGCCTGGTTCTATCAGCAGTTCAGCAAGTGGAGGCCAGTAAGGGCGAGATATAGATCACCTCAGCCTGGTCAGAGCTGTACCTCATTTGAAGGCACTGATAAAGAAAGAAGAGTTTAGTACAGAATTACTTCAGTCTCCTGTCTCAAGGACAGTGAAGGTTCAGAGACGTGCTCCTGCCTAGAAGATTACTGAGAGTCTGGTAACTAACTCTGAAGGAAGAGAAGAAGGGAGTGATTATATGACTTTTTGCAAGTGTGAGTGTTTATGCTACAAGCGCGGACAAGGCGAAAGGCACAGTGGAAGGAATATTTAAAAAGTGCTTTTGGATTGAAGAAGTCCTGCACATTGTTACCGGTTACTGGGGACCGAAGGATCACTAAAGCTTCACGCTTAGTGGTAAGAAAACCAGAGACTTACCGGACCTTAGGTCGCGGCAAGCAGCCCTGAATAGTCGGTACGTAACTGGGGTCAGGGGGAGTGAGGACCTTGAGCCTGATCAGCAAGAATAGGAATTCAGCTCTCTCACAGGAAGGCTCCGACCACAAAACTGACTGGGCAGTACAGCTTTGGAATAGCTGGAGTTATAGAGGGAACTACGCTTCATGCTGGTTGTACTCATCGTTGTGAAAGTAAAGGAGGCCCCTAACTTGTCCAGCTGCTATCTTGAAATACATTCTCCTTGGATCAGCCTCCCTGGGACCTGCCTTACCATCTTACAAGTAAAAGGTATGGAAAGATGCTGACCGTGTGAGACTGAGTTATTTACTTGCATGCCTGCACAACCCTGCTTTAACTACCGACCTGAGGGAAGAGTCCCACCTGTAGGGGACCCGACATCTAGCTGCCTACCATCCCCTCAGAGATCTACAGCAGCGCTGGTACAAATTACCAGAGACTACAGGTGGCGTCACGAACTGTATATAAATCTATCCCCTGTAAATATATCCCCAACATACGCCAGACCGCCAGGGCCACAGACCGAGCCACCGCTACCTGTGACAATCCCCATGACTTCCATGGGCTCGGCTCTGAGTACCCCATTGCCCTGGTAATCCACAATTGTGGTGGCGGGTCGATACAACTGCTCTGGAATATAATACAGGATGTAACTCAGGATCAGTAATGTATGTACACAGTGACTGCACCAGCAGAATAGTGAGTGCAGCTCTGGAGTATAATACACGATGTAACTCAGGATCTGTAATGTATCTACACAGTGACTGCACCAGCAGAATAGTGAGTGCAGCTCTGGAGTATAATACAGGATGTAACTCAGGATCTGTAATGTATCTACACAGTGACTGCACCAGAAGAATAGTGAGTGCAGCTCTGGAGTATAATACAGGATGTAACTCAGGATCAGTAATGTAATGTATGTACACAGTGACTGCACCAGCAGAATAGTGAGTGCAGCTCTGGAGTATAATACAGGATGTAACTCAGGATCAGTAATGTAATGTATGTACACAGTGACTGAACCAGCAGAATAGTGAGTGCAGCTCTGGAGTATAATACAGGATGCAACTCAGGATCAGTAATGTAATGTATGTACACAGTGACTGTACCATCAGAATAGTGAGTGTAGCTCTGGAGTATAATACAGGATGTAACTCAGGATCAGTAATGTAATGTATGTACACAGTGACTCCATCAGCAGAATAGTGAGTGCAGCTCTGGAGTATAATACAGGATGTAACTCAGGATCAGTAATGTAATGTATGTACACAGTGACTCCACCAGCAGAATAGTGAGTGCAGCTCTGGAATATAATACAGGATGTAACTCAGGATCAGTAATGTAATGTATGTACACAGTGACTGCACCAGCAGAATAGTGAGTGCAGCTCTGGAATATAATACAGGATGTAACTCAGGATCAGTAATGTATGTACACAGTGACTGCACCAGCAGAATAGTGAGTGCAGCTCTGGAGTATAATACACGATGTAACTCAGGATCTGTAATGTATCTACACAGTGACTGCACCAGCAGAATAGTGAGTGCAGCTCTGGAGTATAATACAGGATGTAACTCAGGATCAGTAATGTAATGTATCTACACAGTGACTACACCAGTAGAATAGTGAGTGCAGCTCTGGAGCATAATACAGGATGTAACTCAGGATCAGTAATGTATGTACACAGTGACGGCACCAGCAGAATAGTGAGTGCAGCTCTGGAATATAATACAGGATGTAACTCAGGATCAGTAATGTAATGTATGTACACAGTGACTGCACCAGCAGAATAGTGAATGCAGCTCTGGAATATAATACAGGAGGTAACTCAGGATCAGTAATGTAATGTATGTACACAGTGACTGCACCAGCAGAATAGTGAATGCAGCTCTGGAATATAATACAGGAGGTAACTAAGGATCAGTAATGTAATGTATGTACACAGTGACTGCACCAGCAGAATAGTGAGTGCAGCTCTGGAGTATAATACAGGATGTAACTCAGGATCAGAAATGTAATGTATGCACACAGTGACTGCACCAGAAGAATAGTGAGTGCAGCTCTGGAGTATAATACAGGATGTAACTCAGGATCTGTAATGTATCTACACAGTGACTACACCAGTAGAATAGTGAGTGCAGCTCTGGGGTATAATACAGGATGTAATTCAGGATCAGTAATGTAATGTATGTACACAGTGACCGCACCAGCAGAATAGTGAGTACAGCTCTGGAGTATAATACAGGAGGTAACTCAGGATCAGTAATGTATGTACACAGTGACTGCACCAGCAGAATAGTGAGTGCAGCTCTGGAGCATAATACAGGATGTAACTCAGGATCAGTAATGTAATGTATGTACACAGTGACGGCACCAGCAGAATAGTGAGTGCAGCTCTGGAGCATAATACAGGATGTAACTCAGGATCAGTAATGTATGTACACTCTGTACCCCATCTTGACTGAAAAAAACAGAAATGTAGAAATTTTTGCAAATTTATTAAAGAAAAACTGAATAACATCACATGGTCATAAGTATTCAGACCCTTTGCTGAGTATTGAGTAGAAGCACCCTTTTGAGCTAGTACAGCCATGAGTCTTCTTGGGAATGATGCAACAAGTTTTTCACACCTGATTTGGGGATCCTCTGCCATTCTTCCTTGCAGATCCCCTCCAGTTCCGTCAGGTTGGATGGTGAACATTGGTGGACAGCCATTTTCAGGTCTCTCCAGAAATGCTCAATTGGGTTAAGGTCAGGGCTCTGGTTGGGCCAGTCAATAATTGTCACAGAGTTGTTCTGAAGCCACTCCTTTGTTATTTTAGCTGTGTGCTTAGGGTCATTGTCTTGTTGGAAGGTGAACCTTCGGCAAAGTCTGAGGTCCAGAGCACTCTGGAAGAGGTTTTCATCCAGGATATCTCTGTACTTGGCTGCATTCATGTTTCCTTCAATTGCAACCAGTCGTCCTTTCCCTGCAGCTGAAAAAGACCCCCATAGCATGATGCTGCCACCACCATGTTTCACTGTTGGGATTGTATTGGGCAGGTGATGAGCAGTGCCTGGCTTTCTCCACACATACCGCTTAGAATTATCACCAAAAAGATCTATCCTCATCTCATCAGACCAGAGAATCTTATTTATCATAGTCTGGGAGTCCTTCATGTGCTTTTTAACAAACTCTATGCGGGCTTTCATATGCCTTGCACTGAGGAGAGACTTCCGTCCGGCCACTCTGCCATAAAGGCCCGACTGGTGGAGGGCTGCAGTGATAGTTGACTTTGTGGAACTTTCTCTTATCTCCCTACTGCATCTGTGGAGCTCAGCCACAGTGATCTTGGGGTTCTTCTTTACCTCTCACCAAGGTTCTTCTCCCATGATTGCTCAGTTTGGCTGGACGGCCAGGTCTAGGAAGACGTCTGGTGGTCCCAAACTTCTTCCATTTAAGGCTTATGGAGGTCACTGTGCTCTTAGGAACCTTGAGAACTGCAGAAATTCTTTTGTAACCTTGGCCCGATGTGTGCCTTGCCACAATTCTGTCTCTGAGCTCCTTGGCCAGTTCCTTTGACCTCATGATTCTCATTTGGTCTGACATGCACTGTGAGCTATGAGGTCTTAGGCTACTTTCACACTTGCGTTTTTTTGTGCTGCATTTCGAGCGCACATGAAGCGCATTAAAAAAACGCTTGTAAACGCTGCGATATTTAGTCGCATCAGCATGCACATTACCACAAAAAAAACGCAGCGTTTGTCTGCGATTTCATGCATTTTTGCATGCGTTTGCGTTTTTTTGGCGCATGGGTTGTCTATGTGTCACATTTCTATCATCTGGCTCTATCATCTCTGGCTCTATCATCTTTGGCTCTATCATCTTTGGCTCTATCATCTTTGGCTCTATCATCTCTGGCTCTATCATCTTTGGCTCTATCATCTCTGGCTCTATCATTTTGGCTCTATCATCTTTGGCTCTATCATCTCTGGCTCTATCATCTCTGGCTCTATCATCTTTGGCTCTATCATCTCTGGCTCTATCATCTTTGGCTTTATCATCTTTGGCTCTATCATCTCTGGCTCTATCATCTTTGGCTCTATCATCTTTGGCTCTATCATCTCTGGCTCTATCATCTTTGGCTCTATCATCTCTGTCTCTATCATCTATCATCTGGCTCTATCATCTCTGGCTCTATCATCTTTGGCTCTATCATCTCTGGCTCTATCATCTTTGGCTCTATCATCTTTGGCTCTATCATCTCTGTCCTATCTCTATCATCTGGCTCTATCATCTCTGGCTCTATCATCTTTGGCTCTATCATCTTTGGCTCTATCATCTCTGGCTCTATCATCTTTGGCTCTATCATCTTTGGCTCTATCATCTCTGGCTCTATCATTTTTGGCTCTATCATCTTTGGCTCTATCATCTCTGGCTCTATCATGGTTTAAACAAGTGTTTAGACATTAGTTACTGAAAAATCGCGTGTGTGCAAAAGCGCTGACGAGCGCAAAGCCATGCGCACGCCAGCACCCCCATAGACTGCAATGTTATTTTTTGCGCATAGCGCATGCACACGTGCGCACACGTTTTTTTAAAGCGGTTGGGCGGAAAAAAAAAAGCAACATGTAGCGTCTAGCGCGTATGGGCGCACACCGGGAAAATGCGCAGCGCACGACAAACGCACATGAACGCGTGCAAGCGCTAGACCCTGCGCCCGCCATGTTAAAGATAGGGGAACATTGCGCATGCGTCCGATAGCGCACGATGCGCTGCGCAAAAAAAAGCAAGTGTGAAAGTAGCCTTACATAGACAGGTGTGTGCCTTTACAAATCAAGTCCTACAGGTTTAATTAAACTCAGCTGGACTCTAATGAAGGAGTAGAACCATCTCAAGGAGGATCACAAGGAAATGGACAGCATGTGAGTTCAATATGAGTGTCTAAGCAAAGGGTCTGAATACTTATGACCATGTGATATTTCAGTTTTTCTTTTTTAATAAATTTGCACAAATTTCTACATTTCTGTTTTTTTTCAGTCTTTCATATGCCTTGCACTGAGGAGAGACTTCCGTCCGGCCACTCTGCCATAAAGGCCCAACTGGTGGAGGGCTGCAGTGATAGTTGACTTTGTGGAACTTTCTCTTATCTCCCTACTGCATCTGTGGAGCTTAGCCACAGTGATCTTGGGGTTCTTCTTTACCTCTCTCACCAAGGTTCTTCTCCCATGATTGCTCAGTTTGGCTGGACGGCCAGGTCTAGGAAGACGTCTGGTGGTCCCAAACTTCTTCCATTTAAGGCTTATGGAGGTCACTGTGCTCTTAGGTATCAAAAAACTGACCGGCACATCCAAACATAGATCCAGTGTGAACAGGTGCTAAACCTAGAGTCACCAACTCATATACATACAAGAAAAAAGGTAGCACACTGTAGCGCTATAGCTTGCAAACACGAAATATGAAAAATATGAAAAATGAATTGCATCATTACCTTAGAAATATGAAAAATTGAGAAGTCTTAGCGCATAAGATGGCCAAATTATGTGAGCCTGATAGCCACGTCAAGGCTCTTCTCGTATATCAGGTCCTAACTAATGCCTATCCTCGCTTAGAAAAGTCTGTCTGCATGGGAACATATGAATCCTCTCTTCAGACTAAAATCTACATCTCTGTGGAGGGGTGATGAACCTGTTGTAATTAAAAAGCCTGTGACCACCAGGTGGAGTGCTCAGGTAGAAGGTAAATGAATACATATCAAGGCTTATGGAGGTCACTGTGCTCTTAGATATCAAAAAATGACCGGCACATCCAAACATAGATCCAGTGTGAACAGGTGCTAAACCTAGAGTCACCAACTCATATACATACAAGAAAAAAGGTAGCACACTGTAGCGCTATAGCTTGCAAACACGAAATATGAAAAATATGAAAAATGAATTGCATCATTACCTTAGAAATATGAAAAACAGACTTTTCTAAAGCGAGGATAGGCATTAGTTAGGACCTGATATACGAGAAGAGCCTTGACGTGGCTATCAGGCTCACATAATTTGGCCATCTTATGCGCTAAGACTTCTCAATTTTTCATATTTCTAAGGTAATGATGCAATTCATTTTTCATTTCATATTTCGTGTTTGCAAGCTATAGCGCTACAGTGTGCTACCTTTTTTCTTGTATGTATATGAGTTGGTGACTCTAGGTTTAGCACCTGTTCACACTGGATCTATGCTTGGATGTGCCGGTCAGTTTTTTGATATGTATTCATTTACCTTCTACCTGAGCACTCCACCTGGTGGTCACAGGCTTTTTAATTACAACAGGTTCATCACCCCTCCACAGAGATGTAGATTTTAGTCTGAAGAGAGGATTCATATGTTCCCATGCAGACAGACTTTTCTAAGCGAGGATAGGCATTAGTTAGGACCTGATATACGAGAAGAGCCTTGACGTGGCTATCAGGCTCACATAATTTGGCCATCTTATGCGCTAAGACTTCTCAATTTTTCATATTTCTAAGGTAATGATGCAATTCATTTTTCATATTTTTCATATTTCGTGTTTGCAAGCTATAGCGCTACAGTGTGCTACCTTTTTTCTTGTATGTATATGAGTTGGTGACTCTAGGTTTAGCACCTGTTCACACTGGATCTATGTTTGGATGTGCCGGTCAGTTTTTTGATATGTATTCATTTACCTTCTACCTGAGCACTCCACCTGGTGGTCACAGGCTTTTTAATTACAACAGGTTCATCACCCCTCCACAGAGATGTAGATTTTAGTCTGAAGAGAGGATTCATATGTTCCCATGCAGACAGACTTTTCTAAGCGAGGATAGGCATTAGTTAGGACCTGATATACGAGAAGAGCCTTGACGTGGCTATCAGGCTCACATAATTTGGCCATCTTATGCGCTAAGACTTCTCAATTTTTCATATTTCTAAGGTAATGATGCAATTCATTTTTCATATTTTTCATATTTCGTGTTTGCAAGCTATAGCGCTACAGTGTGCTACCTTTTTTCTTGTACTGTGCTCTTAGGAACCTTGAGTACTGCAGAAATTCTTTTGTAACCTTGGCCCGATGTGTGCCTTGCTACAATTCTGTCTCTGAGCTCCTTGGCCAGTTCCTTTGACCTCATGATTCTCATTTGGTCTGACATGCACTGTGAGCTATGAGGTCTTAGGCTACTTTCACACTTGCGTTTTTTTGTGCTGCATTTCGAGCGCACATGAAGCGCATTAAAAAAACGCTTGTAAACGCTGCGATATTTAGTCACATCAGCATGCACATTACCACAAAAAAAACGCAGCGTTTGTCTGCGATTTCATGCATTTTTGCATGCGTTTGCGTTTTTTTGGCGCATTAGTTGTCTATGTGTCACATTTCTATCATCTGGCTCTATCATCTCTGGCTCTATCATCTTTGGCTCTATCATCTTTGGCTCTATCATCTCTGGCTCTATCATCTTTGGCTCTATCATCTCTGTCTCTATCATCTATCATCTGGCTCTATCATCTCTGGCTCTATCATCTCTGGCTCTATCATCTTTGGCTCTATCATCTTTGGCTCTATCATCTCTGGCTCTATCATCTTTGGCTCTATCATCTTTGGCTCTATCATCTCTGGCTCTATCATCTCTGGCTCTATCATCTCTGTCTCTATCATCTATCATCTGGCTCTATCATCTCTGGCTCTATCATCTTGGCTCTATCATCTTTGGCTCTATCATCTCTGGCTCTATCATCTCTGGCTCTATCATCTTTGGCTCTATCATCTCTGGCTCTATCATCTCTGGCTCTATCATCTTTGGCTCTATCATCTTTGGCTCTATCATCTCTGGCTCTATCATCTTGGCTCTATCATCTTTGGCTCTATCATCTTGGCTCTATCATCTCTGGCTCTATCATCTTTGGCTCTATCATCTTTGGCTCTATCATCTCTGGCTCTATCATTTTTGGCTCTATCATCTTTGGCTCTATCATCTCTGGCTCTATCATGGTTTAAACAAGTGTTTAGACATTAGTTACTGAAAAATCGCGTGCGTGCAAAAGCGCTGACGAGCGCAAAGCCATGCGCACGCCAGCGCCCCCATAGACTGCAATGTTATTTTTGCGCATAGCGCGTGCACACGTGCGCACACGTTTTTTTAAAGCGGTTGGGCGGGAAAAAAAAAGTAACATGTAGCGTCTAGCGCGTATGGGCGCACACCGGGAAAATGCGCAGCGCACGACAAACGCACATGAACGCGTGCAAGCGCTAGACCCTGCGCCCGCCATGTTAAAGATAGGGGAACATTGCGCATGCGTCCGATAGCGCACGATGCGCTGCGCAAAAAAAAGCAAGTGTGAAAGTAGCCTTACATAGACAGGTGTGTGCCTTTACAAATCAAGTCCTACAGGTTTAATTAAACTCAGCTGGACTCTAATGAAGGAGTAGAACCAACTCAAGGAGGATCACAAGGAAATGGACAGCATGTGAGTTCAATATGAGTGTCTAAGCAAAGGGTCTGAATACTTATGACCATGTGATATTTCAGTTTTTCTTTTTTAATAAATTTGCACAAATTTCTACATTTCTGTTTTTTTTCAGTCAAGATGGGGTGCATGCAGCGTGTACATTAATGAGAAAAAAATGAACTTTTTGAATTTAACAAATGGCTGCAACGAAACAAAGAGTGAAAAATTTAAATGGGTCTGAATACTTTCCATACCCACTGTAACTCAAGATCAGTAATGTAATGTATGTACACAGTTACTACACCAGCAGAATAGTGAGTGCAGCTCTGGAGTATAATTCAGAATGTAACTCAGGATCAGTAATGTAATGTAATGTATGTACACAGTGACTGCACTAGCAGAATAGTGAGTGCAGCTCTGGGGTATAATACAGGCTGTAACTCAGGATCAGTAATGTAATGTATGTACACAGTGAATACACCAGCAGAATAGTGAGTGCAGCTCTGGAGTATAATACAGGATGTAACTCAGGATCAGTAATGTAATGTATGTACACAGTGACTGCACCAGCAGAATAGTGAGTGCAGCTCTGGAGTATAATACAGGAGGTAACTCAGGATCAGTAATGTACAGTATGTACACAGTGACTGCACCAGCAGAATAGTGAGTGCAGCTCTGGAGTATAATACAGGATGTAACTCAGGATCAGTAATGTAATGTATGTACACAGTGACTGCACCAGTAGAATAGTGAGTGCAGCTCTGGAGTATAATACAGGAGGTAACTCAGGATCAGTAATGTAGTGTATGTACACAGTGACTGCACCACAGAATAGTGAGTGCAGCTCTGGAGTATAATACAGGATGTAACTCAGGATCAGTAATGTAATGTATGTACACAGTGACTGCACCAGCAGAATAGTGAGTGCAGCTCTGGAGTATAATACAGGATGTAACTCAGGATCAGTACAGGATCAGTAATGTAATGTATGTACACAGTGACTGCACCAGCAGAATAGTGAGTGCAGCTCTGGAGTATAATACAGGAAGTAACTCAGGATCAGTAATGTAATGTATGTACACAGTGACTGCACCAGCAGAATAGTGAGTGCAGCTCTGGAGTATAATACAGGATGTAACTCAGGATCAGTACAGGATCAGTAATGTAATGTATGTACACAGTGACTGCACCAGCAGAATAGTGAGTGCAGCTCTGGAGTATAATACAGGAAGTAACTCAGGATCAGTAATGCAATGTATGAACACAGTGACTGCACCAGCAGAATAGTGAGTGCAGCTCTGGGGTATAATGCAGGATGTAGACTGTGAGCCCTCGTGGGTAGGGTCCTCTCTCCTGTACTTGTGTGTGCCTTGTTTTGCTCATATTTACTGTACTTGTCTATATTTGCCCCTTTCACATGTAAAGCGCCATGGAATAAATAGCGCTATAAAAATGTATAAAAAATAATAATGTAACTCGGAGTCAGTACAGAATCTGTAATGTAAGTGGTGCTATTTCTGAACCAAGGAAGCCATGTCCTTCTGTATCCTAAAGAAAATCTTTTATAATAAAAATTCATCTCTAATCCCTAGGTTACCTCCTGTACTATACTCCTGAGCTGTACTCACTATTCTGCTGGTGCAGTCACTGTGTACATACATTACAATACTGATCCTGTACTGATCCTGAGTTATATCCTATATTATACTCCAGAGCTGCGCTCACTATTCTGCTGGTGCAGTCACTGTGTACATAAATTACATTACTGATCCTGAGTTACATCCTGCAAAATACTCCAGAGCTGCACTCGCTATTCTGCTGTTGCCATCACTGTCTACATACATTTATTACCCTGTATTATACTCCAGAGCTGCACTCACTTTTCTTCTGTTCAATTAGACGCTGAACTCGTTACATCAGGAGCACCGTTCAGAATTCTGCTATGACATATTTTATTCTCCTGTAATATACCGTAATATTCAGAGCTGCAATCACAATTCTGCTGTTAGATTATTGTGGCTGCCTGTCACCTGGCAGCAACATCTCTCACGATGCATCACAGCAGAACATAATCTGCACAAAGCAGCAGACATCGGGGTGATATAAGATCCTGTAGTAACATATAAACAAAGAGGAATCATGAGTGCAGCTCTGGATGTGACTTGAGAATAATTTAGCATTGCGTTAGATCAGCCCAGTCGCTCTGCATTGCACAGAGATATGGAGTCGGCCATCCTGTGTACCCTGAGCTCAGGAGCTGCGATCGCGGTAAGAAATCCAGACACAATCCTGCGAGAATCATGGCAAACGGGTTCTTATTGTACAACCCTGTACAGTACTTCAGCAATTTTAAAGATTTAAAAAGCAAAGAGTTACAAAACTGTTTGCAGTGACCTGGAAATAGAAAAGATAGCACTTTTTTTGTTTTAAATTCCATTATATAGTACACCGTATAAATTACAGAGAATCAAGATGCACAAACGCATCTCGCTAACATTTATCAAATGTAAATGGGTTTGTGGGCTGGCGATCCGTTTTGCGCTGCAAAGTCCGCTCAGTCTGATCAGTGCCGGAGCCCCTGGGTGTCACGCCATCACGTGTGACAATGCTCTAGATCTGGAACGCTGCTGTTGTTGCAGTACCGCAGGTTGTTGGGGATGTGGCAGTCTGTGTAAGTGATGCCCCCATTTGGGGCGTAAATGGGCTGCAGTCTGAAACCTCCTTTAAGGAGCTGGTCATTGTTTAAGGAGACTATCTGGAAGCTGGTTTCCGTCATCTCCAGGATTGAGTTGTCCTTCTTGGTTCCCGCCTCGCAGTAGTCATCTTTCCGGCGCCCACGGTTGTATTTCCATTTCTGAGATGTGTAGCGACCCTTTTTGTGCATATGCCAGCAGAAGATGCTGAGGAGGACTACAAGTACAATAATGACTGCCCCCCCAATGAGCCCGGCCAGCAGAAATGGTGAGCCTATGCTCGGCGTAGTCTGCTCGTGGCTGGAGGGGCTGTTGCTCCCGTTTTTGAGCAGGGAAGCTTTGGTGGTGGCCTCAGTGCAGACGGTCTCTTCACTGGCGCGATAGTTATTAAAGGCGTCCAAGGGAACCAGACAAATCCGGTACATAGACTTGGGTTCTAGATTTAATAAACTTAAGTGTTGCTTTTCCCCGCTGACTATTCGCTCATGCACAACCCCCTCAACCAGGCTGTGTCCCATTTTCACCCACGTCAGCTTGTAGGACACCACGCTAATGAAGGACAACCAGCTGACCTGCACGCTCGTGTCATTTACAAAAGTGATGGAGAGCAGGAGAGGTTCTCGGAGAGGTGGAGTAACCTTCTCGATCACCACTATCTCCGGCTCAGGCACAGTAGTGGGTTCTGGTGTAGGGGTCGGTGTTGGGACAGTAGGTGTTGTGGTTGGCGTAGTGATGAACACAGTTGTGGGGACGGTGGTCAGAGCCACGGTCGGAGGAGGTTGGGTAACAGGAAGTAATCCGGGAGTGGTGGTTGGGCAAGAGAGGAGATTGACATTGAGCTCCCTCACTGCCATCCCCCGGAAATGCTCCGGCCCCTGGCACATGAACGCACGAACATTAATAGCAGCTGGAAGAGATTTGAGCCATTCGGTCACCATCGGATACTGCAGTCACAATACCAGGGATTGTTCCTGGCAGTCAACTGTTTCAGATTTGTCAAGTTATCGAAGACGCCCTTGACCAATAATTGGAGTCGATTGTTGGATATATCCAATCTCTCGAGCTTGTGCAGTTTGGCAAATGCTGACACGGGGATGTAGTTGATTTGGTTGTCCTGCAGGTTCAACTTTACCAAGTAGGTGCCCTGGAGATCGGTGGGAGGACTGGTGAGGGAATTACGTACCATGGAGAACTCTTTCAGTTTGGGTAAGTAGCTGAAGGTGCCATCGGCAATGCCCTTGTTGGTGAGGAGATTACCATCTAGGATGAGCCGTTCTAGGCTGGTCAGGTTATGGAAGGCTTGTTCGGAAATGCGGGCAATACGGTTCTCATCCAACCTTAACTCCTGGAGACCAAATGGAAGTCCAACTGGCACGCTGCTCAGGTGGTTCTTGGATAGGAAGAGCAGTTTTAGGCTGATTGCTTCCCGGAATGCTCCATCCTCCACCCCAACTGTGGAGATGGAGTTGTCATCTAGATGCAGCTCTTCCAGTTTTAACAGCTGGGCGAGTGCCACCCTGGAGATTGTCTGGATGTTGTTCTCCTGAAGGTGGAGAACTTTGACATTCTGGGGAAGGTTCATGGGGAACTCATCCAGTTGGTTGCCGTACAGATAGACGGTGTGCACTGACTGGACGTTGTGCAGTTCTGCGGGGAATCCAGCATTGTTAATTTGGTTATTGTGGAGGTAGAGAACTGTTACACCCTCCGGAATCCCAAGAGGCACTGAGGTCAAACTCCGCTCGTTACAGTACACAAAGTTCCGGTCGCAGCGACACACGGTGGGGCAGGACCTGGACACAGCGATCTGCATGGAAAGCCCTAGTGCAAAGACAATCCATGACTTCAAAAACGACACCCAGTCCATGGGCCAGAGTACTGTCCGCAGGCCCATCTCTGGTTCAGAGAAAATAAAATGCTAAAACTAGAGGTGCAAAAGCAAGAAAGGAGTGCAAATCTCCGCATTTAATGTGCTTGTGTCTGTCCACTGGGCAAGAAGAGCGCTCCCACCGGCTAGAGGTGCAACGGTCCTCCACAGCCTCTGCCGCCGGCCATCGATACTGCACTCAGGGATCACCGGGGAACGACCTTTCCTTTTCAGAAGGACGCTGGTGACTCTGGGCAGAATTTTGGCACAGTTGTTGTCCTGGAGGTCGGACTTCGGCCTCTTCTCAGTGGAGGGTCCTCGCTCTATGGAAGATCTGCTCCAATCTCCAACAGCTGGACCTGCAGGAAAGAGAAAAAAGTGTCAGTGACTGGAAATCATCAGAGCCAACATCATACACGAGTCACTGTGCAGAGGAACCACAACTAGCGACCGCTAGACTACCACCCCACCCCAAACAGCAGACCTGCTCGAACAAGTCCTCATTATCTATTATTCAATGCTATTACTGATATAACCCCAGTCATTACATTATATGTGACTGATATCAGCCTCTTATAACGCTCCAGTACTGATATAACCTCCAGTCATTACACCATATGTGACTGATATCAGCCTTTTATAATGCTTCAGGACTAATATAACCTCCAGACATTACATCATATGTGAATGATATCAGCCTCTTATAATGCTCCAGTACTGATATAACCCCCAGACATTACATCATACGTGACTGATATCAGCCCCTCTTATAACACTCCAGTACTGATATAACCCCCAGACATTACACCATATGTGACTGATATCAGCCTTTTATAATGCTTCAGGACTAATATAACCTCCAGACATTACATCATATGTGATGATATCAGCCTCTTATAATGCTCCAGTACTGATATAACCCCCAGACATTACATCATACGTGACTGATATCAGCCCCTCTTATAACACTCCAGTACTGATATAACCCCAGACATTACATCATACGTGACTGATATCAGCCCCTCTTATAACGCTCCAGTACTGATATAACCCCAGACATTACATCATACGTGACTGATATCAGCCCCTCTTATAACACTCCAGTACTGATATAACCCCCAGACATTACACCATATGTGACTGATATCAGCCTCTTATAACGCTCCAGTACTGATATAATCTCCAGACATTACATCATATGTGACTGATATCATCCTCTTATAACGCTCCAGTACTGATATAACCTCCAGACATTACACCATATGTGACTGATATCAGCCTCTTATAATGCTTCAGTACTGATATAATCTCCAGACATTACATCATATGTGACTGATATCATCCTCTTATAATGCTCCAGTACTGATATAACCTCCAGACATTACACCATATGTGACTGATATCAGCCTTTTATAATGCTTCAGGACTAATATAACCTCCAGACATTACATCATATGTGAATGATATCAGCCTCTTATAATGCTCCAGTACTGATATAACCCCCAGACATTACATCATACGTGACTGATATCAGCCCCTCTTATAACGCTCCAGTACTGATATAACCCCCAGACATGACATCATATGTGACTGATATCAGCCCCTCTTATAACGCTCCAGTACTGATATAACCCCCAGACATGACATCATATGTGACTGATATCAGCCCCTCTTATAACGCTCCAGTACTGATATAACCCCCAGACATTACATCATACGTGACTGATATCAGCCCTCTTATAATGCTCCAGTACTGATGTAACCCCCAGACATTACATCATACGTGACTGATATCAGCCCCTCTTATAAGGCTCATATGTGACTGATATCAGCCTCTTATAACGCTCCAGTACTGATATAACCCCAGACATTACATCATACGTGACTGATATCAGCCCCTCTTATAAGGCTCATATGTGACTGATATCAGCCTCTTATAACGCTCCAGTACTGATATAACCTCCAGACATTACACCATATGTGACTGATATCAGCCCTTTATAATGCTCCAGTACTGATATA
Organism: Oophaga sylvatica; assembly: GCA_033576555.1. Lineage (NCBI taxonomy): Eukaryota > Metazoa > Chordata > Amphibia > Anura > Dendrobatidae > Oophaga > Oophaga sylvatica. The sequence goes on from JARQOD010000001.1 coordinate 393,967,616, forward strand.
ACCTCCAGACATTACATCATATGTGACTGATATCAGCCCCTCTTATAACACTCCAGTACTGATATAACCCCAGACATTACATCATACGTGACTGATATCAGCCCTCTTATAATGCTCCAGTACTGATATAACCCCCAGACATTACATCATACATGACTGATATCAGCCCCTCTTATAACACTCCAGTACTGATATAACCTCCAGACATTACATCATATGTGACTGATATCAGCCCCTCTTATAATGCTCCAGTACTGATATAACCCCCAGACATTACACCATATGTGACTGATATCAGCCTCTTATAATGCTCCAGTACTGATATAACCTCCAGACATTACATCATATGTGACTGATATCAGCCTCTTATAACGCTCCAGTACTGATATAACCTCCAGACATTACACCATATGTGACTGATATCAGCCTCTTATAATGCTTCAGTACTGATATAACCTCCAGACATTACACCATATGTGAATGATATCAGCCCCTTATAACGCTCCAGTACTGATATAACCTCCAGACATTACATCATATGTGACTGATATCAGCCCCTCTTATAATGCTCCAGTACTGATATAACCTCCAGACATTACACCATATGTGACTGATATCAGCCTCTTATAATGCTCCAGTACTGATATAACCTCCAGACATTACACCATATGTGACTGATATCAGCCTCTTATAATGCTCCAGTACTGATATAACCCCCAGACATTACACCATATGTGACTGATATCAGCCTCTTATAATGCTCCAGTACTGATATAACCTCCAGACATTACATCATATGTGACTGATATCAGCCTCTTATAATGCTCCAGTACTGATATAACCTCCAGACATTACACCATATGTGACTGATATCAGCCTCTTATAATGCTTCAGTACTGATATAACCTCCAGACATTACACCATATGTGAATGATATCAGCCCCTTATAACGCTCCAGTACTGATATAACCTCCAGACATTACATCATATGTGACTGATATCAGCCCCTCTTATAATGCTCCAGTACTGATATAACCCCCAGACATTACACCATATGTGACTGATATCAGCCTCTTATAATGCTCCAGTACTGATATAACCTCCAGACATTACATATGTGACTGATATCATCCTCTTATAACGCTCCAGTACTGATATAACCTCCAGACATTACACCATATGTGACTGATATCAGCGTCTTATAATGCTCCAGTACTGATATAACCTCCAGACATTACATCATATGTGACTGATATCAGCCCCTCTTATAATGCTCCAGTACTGATATAACCTCGACATTACATCATATGTGACTGATATCAGCCTCTTATAACGCTCCAGTACTGATATAACCTCCAGACATTACACCATATGTGACTGATATCAGCCTCTTATAACGCTCCAGTACTGATATAACCCCAGACATTACACCATATGTGACTGATATCAGCGTCTTATAATGCTCCAGTACTGATATAACCTCCAGACATTACACCATATGTGACTGATATCAGCCTCTTATAATGCTCCAGTACTGATATAACCTCCAGACATTACATCATATGTGACTGATATCAGCCCCTCTTATAATGCTCCAGTACTGATATAACCCCAGACATTACATCATACATGACTGATATCAGCCCCTCTTATAACACTCCAGTACTGATATAACCCCCAGACATTACATCATTATGTGACTGATATCAGCTCCTCTTATAATGCTCCAGTACTGATATAACCTCCAGACTTACATCATATGGACTGATATCAGCCCTCTTATAACACTCCAGTACTGATATAACCCCCAGACATTACATCATATGTGACTGATATCAGCCTCTTATAATGCTCCAGTACTGATATAACCTCCAGACATTACAGCATATGTGACTGATATCAGCCTCTCTATATGCTCCAGTACTGATATAACCTCCAGACATTACATCATATGTGACTGATATCAGCTCCTCTTATAATGCTCCAGTACTGATATAACCTCCAGACATTACATCATATGTGACTGATATCAGCCTCTTATAACGCTCCAGTACTGATATAACCTCCAGACATTACATCATACATGACTGATATCAGCCCTCTTATAACACTCCAGTACTGATATAACCCCCAGACATTACATCATACGTGACTGATATCAGCCTCTTATAATGCTCCAGTATGAATAACCCCCAGACATTACACCATATGTGATGATATCAGCGTCTTATAACGCTCCAGTACTGATATAACCTCCAGACATTACACCATATGTGACTGATATCAGCCCCTCTTATAATGCTCAGTACTGATATAACCTCCAGACATTACATCATATGTGACTGATATCAGCCTCTTATAAACGCTCCAGTACTGATATAACTCCAGACATTACATCATACATGACTGATATCAGCCTCTTATAACACTCCAGTACTGATATAACCCCCAGACATTACATCATACGTGACTGATATCAGCCCCTCTTATAAGGCTCATATGTGACTGATATCAGCCCCTCTTATAAGGCTCATATGTGACTGATATCAGCCTCTTATAACTTTGAGGATCTTTTATAATCTCCAGGTTTCTGGCCCTTTAAGAAGTATCAGTAGAGCCATTGACTATGGAGATGGTTGTGGTCGGTTTTCCTGTCGGATTTTCCGTCTTTGGCGTTAGGTGTATTGCGGTGGACGCTACAGGCACAGATAGATCTATGGATTGTTCGACACAACAACGTTGGAGACCTTTTCAGGAGGAAACTCAGTGATGACAGGAGGTGGAGGACACGGGGTTATGTCCAATTTTGGGTTTCCAACCAGATTTACTAATTTCATCCCCTGTAGTCTGAGCTGGGTTCTGGGCCATGGGTTCTGGGCAGGAGGGTCTGGGGTTCTGAGCCGGGGTCTGGGTCGGGGGGAGACCGGGCCGCGGTGTTTGGGTCGGGGAGTCCAGGCCATGGGGTCGGTGCCAGGGTGTCTGGTTCGAGGGGTCTGAGCCTGGTTCTGGGCCATGGAGTCTGGGTCAGGTTCAGTTCTGCACCTTGTGTACATGATTTGTTATGTTCCCATGTGAACGATGTCCTACTAATCAGGAGTATGCGGCATATGCTGACTGTAGCACCGGCCCCCGGCATCTAGCGCCTGCTGCTGACAGATCCACACTCGCAGCAAATCTGCACAAATAAATAATTCAGCCACATTTCCCAGAGATTTCACAGAATGCCGGCGGGAGACACGAGTAACCCATATTCCCAGTGTCACCGAAAACATGAGCATCTTAATGCGGCATCTGCGAAGAAAGAGGAGGCGAGAGGCTCACAGGACACCCCACAGACCCAAACGTCTCTGCTCCTATCTAATACTCATGCGGAGATAAAACAGCTGACAAGACGTGCAAGTGCAGGTGCAGGTACAGAAGGAGACGTTACAAGAGGCCGAAAGGTCCCAGAGAGAAGGAGGAGGGGATGAAGAGTCCCAAAGAGGAGGAGGAGAAGGAGATGAAGAGTCCTGGAGAGGAGAAGAAGGGGATGAAGAGTCCTGGAGAGGAGGAAAAGAAGGGGATGAAGAGTCCTGGAGAGGAGGAGAAAGGGATGAAAAATTCCAAAGAGGAGGAGGCAAAGGGGATGAGGAGGAAGATGAGAAGGGGATGAAGAGTCCTGGAGAGGAGGAAGATGAGAAGGGGAGGAAGAGTCCTGGAGAGGAGAAGAAGGGGATGAAGAGTCCTGGAGAGGAGGAAAAGAAGGGGATGAAGAGTCCCAAAGAGGAGGAGGAGAAATGGATGAAAAGTACTGGACAGGAGGAGAAGAGATGAAAAGTCCCAAAGAGGAGGGGGAGAAGGGGATGAAGAGTCCTGGAGAGGAGGAGGAAAAGGGGATGAAGAGTCCTGGAAAGGAGGAAGAGAAGGGGATGAAGAGTCCCAAAGATGAGGGGGAGGAGAAGGGGATGAAGAGTCCTGGAGAGGAGGAGAAAGCGACGAAGAGTCCTGGAGAGGAGGAGCAGAAAGGGATGAAGAGTCCTGGAGAGGAGGAGGAGAAGCGGATGAAGAGTCCCAAAGAGGAGGAGGAGAAGGGGAAGAAAAATCCAAAAGAGGGGGAGAAGATAAAGAGTCCTAGAGTGGAGAAGAGGATGTACAGTCCTGGAGAGAAGGAGAAAGGGATGAAGAGTCCTGGAGAGGAGAAGGAGAAGGGGATGAAAAATTCCAAAGAGGAGAGGGAGAAGATAAAGAGTCCTGGAGAGGAGGAGGAGGAGAAAGGGAAGAAAAATCCCAAAAAGGAGGAGGAGAAGATAAAGAGTCCTCGAGAGGAGGAGAAGGGGATGAAGAGTCCTGGAGAGGAGGAGGAGGAGAAAGGGATGAAAAGTCTTGGAGAGGAGGAGAAGGTGATGAAGAGTCCTTTATAGGGGGGAGAATGGGGGATAAAGAGTACTGGAGAGGAGGAGGAGAAAGGGATGAAGAGTCCCGGAAAGAAGGAGGGTATAGAGTCCTGGAGAGGGGAAAGAGAAGGGGATGAAAGGTCCCAGGGAAAAATAGAAGGAGATGAAGAGTCCTGGAGAGGAGGAGGGATGAAGAGTAACTGTACTGCTCACCTATCCATAGGTCATCAGTGTGAGATCAGTGGTGGTCTCACACATGGCGCCTCCACCATTGCACAAGTTCCGATAAGAAGAATAAGCTGCTGAATCAAATATCAGCTGATTATTGGGGCGCCAGGTGTCAGACCCCCAGATCTTATATCAATGAGATTTCCTCTGGACAAGTGATCATCATCATGGTGTGACGAGAAATCCCTTTAAGACCCGTGAATGTCATGCTCTTCTATTGTTGCCAGTAGGTGGTGCCCTTTACTTTTCCTCTGCTGCACTCACATACGAGGATGCTGTGTGAACAGGGCCCACCCAGACTAATGGCCCCACCATGGCTGACCCCATCCCCAGGCGCCTGGACGCTTCTCCCCAGTGGAGATTTCCAGGATTCTGTAATTCTCATCATATTCGTGACTGCGGACGATTTCTTCATATCAGAAATATGGGCTGGAGATATTTTGAAGTTAAAATCTGAATTATTCGTTACGGTTTTCCAATATCTAGTCTATCATTTTTGGATATGTTGTGCGAACAAAAAAAAGTTAAAATGGCAGCTGATAATTATAATGGGGCCTCCAGTGCTGTGGCCATGGCTGTACTGGGCCCCTGTATCTCTCTGACATCAGAAGTCACAATGAATTCCCCTCTATGTTGTATGTCCTGTCGCCGTGGCGCAGGATCATCGCCCCCCACATCCTACACTCATTTTATTTCTCGTCCTCCATCTCTAATCTGCAAATTGCTGTCTGTGTCGGAGCTGAACGCATTATACCAGGAGCCGGATCAATCCCAGAGCCATTACCGCGGCCGATTAATATTCACTGCCATTATCAGCCTGAAAGAAATGAAGACGTTCACCCCATCACACGGCCGGCGTCCCGGGTGTAGTGAGTTACTGATGTAGCAGTGCTGAATCACTGTCTCAGCAGGCAGTCCTGTGTAAAACCACACATAATGCTGCAACCAGAGTGAGATCAGGGAAGGTAATCCTAATGACAAACTCAGCTCTAACGATCTGCTCTATGTGACAAACACAGCAACATTGTTGATGAAAAGCTCAGCTCTGCTACATTTAGAACCACTGCTGCACCCTGCATACCTAAAATAGAGCTACATACAGCATCCTCAATTCTGCCACATATAGCATCCTCAGTTCTGCCACATGCAGCATCCTCAGTTCTGCCACGTATAGCATCCTCAGCTCTGCCACATATAGCATCCTAAACTCTGCCACATATAGCATCCTAGCTCTGCCACATATAGCATCCTCAGCTCTGCCACATATAGCATCCTCAGTTCTGCCACATGCAGCATCCTCAGTTCTGCCACGTATAGCATCCTCAGCTCTGCCACATATAGCATCCTCAGCTCTGCCACATATAGCATCCTCAGCTCTGCCACATATAGCATCCTCAGCTCTGCCACATATAGCATCCTCAGTTCTACCATGTATAGCATCCTCAGTTCTGCCACGTATAGCATCCTCAGTTCTGCCACATGCAGCATCCTCAGTTCTGCCACGTATAGCATCCTCAGCTCTGCCACATATAGCATCCTCAGCTCTGCCACATATAGCATCCTCAGTTCTGCCACGTATAGCATCCTCAGTTCTGCCACGTATAGCATCCTCAGTTCTGCCACATATAGCATCCTCAGTTCTACCATGTATAGCATCCTCAGTTCTGCCACATATAGCATCCTCAGTTCTGCCACATGCAGCATCCTCAGCTCTGCTACATGCAGCATCCTCAGCTCTGCCACATATAGCATCCTCAGTTCTGCCACATATAGCATCCTCAGTTCTGCCACGTATAGCATCCTCAGTTCTGCCACGTATAGCATCCTCAGCTCTGCCACATATAGCATCCTCAGCTCTGCCACGTATAGCATCCTCAGTTCTACCATGTATAGCATCCTCAGTTCTGCCACGTATAACATCCTCAGTTCTGCCACGTATAGCATCCTCAGTTCTGCCAATATAGCATCCTCAGTTCTACCATGTATAGCATCCTCAGTTCTGCCACATATAGCATCCTCAGTTCTGCCACATATAGCATCCTCAGCTCTAACACATATAGCATCCTCAGCTCTGCCACATAGAGCATCCTCAGTTCTGCCACATATAGCATCCTCAGTTCTGCCACGTATAGCATCCTCAGTTCTGCCACATATAGCATCCTCAGTTCTGCCACATACAGCATCATCAGTTTTGCCTCATACAGCATCCTCAGCTCTGCCAGATACAGCATCCCCAGCTCTGCTACATATAGCATCCTCAGCTCTGCTACATATAGCATCCCCAGACTGCTACATATAGTATCCTCAACTCTGCTGCATACAGCATCCTCAGCTCTACTACATATAGCATCCTCAGCTCTGCTACGTATAGCATCCCCAGCTCTGCCATGTATAGCATCCCCAGCTCTGCCACGTATAGCATCCCCAGCTCTGCCAGAAATATCATCCCCAGCTCTGCTACGTATAGCATCCTCAGCTCGGCTACGTATAGCATCTTCAGCTCTGCTACGTAAAGCATCCCCAGCTCTGCCACACATAGCATCCTCAGCTCTGCCACATGCAGCATCCTCAGCTCTGCCACATGCAGCATCCTCAGCTCTGCCACATGCAGCATCCTCAGCTCTGCAACATGCAGCATCCTCAGCTCTGCCACAGCTCTGCCACATGCAGCATCCTCAGCTCTGCTACATGCAGCATCCTCAGCTCTGCCACATATAGCATCCTCAGTTCTGCCACATATAGCATCCTCAGTTCTGCCATTAGCATCCAGTTCTGCCACATAAGCATCCTCAGTTCTGCCACATATAGCATCCTCAGTTCTGCCACATATAGCATCCTCAGTTCTGCCACATGCAGCATCCTCAGTTCTGCCACGTATAGCATCCTCAGCTCTGCCACATATAGCATCCTCAGCTCTGCCACATATAGCATCCTCAGTTCTACCATGTATAGCATCCTCAGTTCTGCCATGTATAGCATCCTCAGTTCTGCCACAGATAGCATCCTCAGCTCTGCCACATATAGCATCCTCAGCTCTGCCACATATAGCATCCTCAGTTCTGCCACGTATAGCATCCTCAGTTCTGCCACATACAGCATCATCAGTTTTGCCTCATACAGCATCCTCAGCTCTGCCAGATACAGCATCCCCAGCTCTGCTACATATAGCATCCTCAGCTCTGCTACATATAGCATCCCCAGACTGCTACATATAGTATCCTCAGCTGTGCTGCATACAGCATCCTCAGCTCTGCTACATATAGCATCCTCAGCTCTGCTACGTATAGCATCCCCAGCTTTGCCACGTATAGCATCCCCAGCTCTGCCACGTATAGCATCCCAGCTCTGCCACGTATAGCATCCCCAGCTCTGCCAGAAATAGCATCCCCAGCTCTGCTACGTATAGCATCCTCAGCTCGGCTACGTATAGCATCTTCAGCTCTGCTACGTAAAGCATCCTCAGCTCTGCCACATGCAGCATCCTCAGCTCTGCCACATGCAGCATCCTCAGCTCTGCCACAGCTCTGCCACATGCAGCATCCTCAGCTCTGCTACATGCAGCATCCTCAGCTCTGCCACATATAGCATCCTCAGTTCTGCCACATATAGCATCCTCAGTTCTGCCACATATAGCATCCTCAGTTCTGCCACATATAGCATCTCAGTTCTGCCATATAGCATCCTCAGTCTCTGCCACATACAGCATCCCAGTTCTGCATATAGCATCCTCAGTCTGCATATAGCATCCTCAGCTCTGCCACATATAGCATCCTCAGCTCTGCCACATAT